>OZ010571.1:6345123-6677623 GCA_963932145.1 Acanthosepion lycidas
GTGCTTATTTTTATACATCCTTCAATATACATCCTTCAATATACACCCTTCAGTATACACACTTCAGTATACACTCTTCAGTATACACCCTTCAATATACACTCTTCAGTATACACCCTTCAATATACACTCTTCAGTATACACCCTTCAATATACACTCTTCAATATACACCCTTCAATATACACACTTCAGTATACACCCTTCAATATACACTCTTCAGTATACACCCTTCAATATAAACACTTCAGTATACACCCTTCAATATACACTCTTCAGTATACACCCTTCAGTATACACACTTCAGTATACACCCTTCAATATACATTCTTCAGTATACACCCTTCAATATACACCCTTCAGTATACACCCTTCAATATACACTCTTCAGTATACACCCTTCAATATACACTCTTCAGTATTCACCCTTCAGTATACACCCTTCAATATACACATTTCAATATACACACTTCAGTATACACAATCGCCTGTAGAGAAAGATATTTTATTTAACATTGCTTCTTTATAATACAAAAATTTCTTTAAGCCAATACAAACCAAAGTGTAGTATCTGTTTTCTTCACCTGTTATGGTAATGGTAATATTAGCCCTTTCCTTATAAGCATGAATTCATTAACTGAACAACCAGTATGACTTGAGTTACACTTTTTTCATTCCTGGCCATCAGACTGGGAGTAAATTGTATTCATCTTTAATGGTGATGGTAATATTAGCCAGTTCCTTATAAGGAAACATTTGGCATTCATTGATCGAGCAGCCAGTGCTACTCAAGATATGCTTTTTTCACTCTTTGGCCACCAGACTGAAATCAAAGTGTAGTATATGTTCTCCTCATCTCTAATTGGTAATGGTAATACTAGCTGTTTCCTTATAAGGAAACATTCAGAATTCATTAACTAAATGACTATTGTGATGTAATGGATATTAGAAATCAGAGCTGAGTTCAAATTCCAGTCAAGTTTATTGCATTCACTTATATGCAAAAACCATTGTGAATAGTATGAACCCATCTCATCTCCTTCCAGCTATGGATTGAATAGCAGGACACAGTGAGTCCTATAGCCTTGGTTGGCAACAAGTCTATCGCATAAAGAAATGGCAACCTATTGCAGGAAAATCTTCTACCACATCAGTCATGAATCAAAAGAAACATAATTGCTGAAGCATATATCATGTATGACACTTAAGTGACTGACTCGCCAAACAACCAGTGCTACTTAAGTTGCACTCTCTTCACTTCTTGGACATCAAGCTGATAACAAAGTGTAGTGCCTGTTCTCTCCTCTAATGGTAATGGTAATGGTAATATTAGCTGTTTTCATTTGGTGTTCATTAACCAAGCAGCCAATGCTACCATTAGCTGAAATTTATAAAATCTTTCTGTTAAAACAATTATTCAGGAGAATAGTTTTAAGTTCAGTAGCTGTTATAGCTCTTTCCATTATTAATGGGGGTTTCCTTCCTAACCTTTTGTTTGAAGTAGTGTGGATTGTCAACATCTTGATTATGTTATTATTCTCTCTCTTACATGTGCTACCCATTTTAGTTGTTACTGTTGTTGTAAATCCTTAAGTGATGTGGTTTCTGTTATTTGGTACAGTTCTTTGTTTGTGATTCTGTAGTGCCAGTTCACAAGGTTCAAAGAAGTGTGGTCTTCTCTAAGACCTTCAGACTTCATTTGCTTTAAGCCATTTTTAATCATTGATCTGAGAAAGTTATTGTATAGAGCTGATAGCTAAGATATTTCTAATTGGGTTTGGTGTTATATGTGACATTCATATGAAAGTCTTAATCTGACATGGCTATTTAAGAACATGACCTGAATTTTTAGGTTACTGCTTTGCATATTTCATGAAGACCAAATTAGGAAAATATTTGAAATAAACAAAATGAAAACGGTTCATAATATACAAAGTTATTAAAATGATTAATTAATGGTCACATCTGTATGAAAGTCTTAATCTAACACAGATATTTAAGAAAATGACTGGAATTTTTTAGGTTGATGCTTTGGTTTTGTAACAATTTACAGTGTTAGGTGAAACTATTTGTCACACAGTCTATTCTCTGTTCAATTTCCTTTTGGCTCAACTACAATATTAGAATGAAATACTAATAATTTAACTGTGGCAATATGGCTTCTTGTTCCCAGAAAGAAACTGGCTTCTTAAACAACTTCCAAAATATTTGCATATTTCATGAAGACCAAATTAGGGAAATATTTGAAGTAAACATATTGAAAAAAGTTCATACTATACAAAGTTAATAAGATGATTAATTAATGGTCACACTATTTACTATCCAGTCCATCATAAAGCATTGATTGAAAATAAAAAATAAAAATGTTACAAGTTTATACTTACAAACACCAGTTCTCATTTGATCATGAAAGTTAATGAACATCAAACCAGGTCAGTACTTATATTGGGAATCACTTTGGAACATGGGATACTGTAAGCAACCTTCTACAATTTAAATATGTTTTTTGGCTTTAAATAACACACAAAGGGTTGATAAGCTGTAAAAAATCAGTCAACAAGTCAACACAAAGTTATAGACATGGTAATCCAATATATATATATATATATATATATATATATATATATATATATATATATATATAAATATAAGTGAACATTGAAGTAAACACTCAGACACGATAAACTGTTTCATGCCAGGCACAATCATCAGGCCACAAATGTTGGATTTTTCCTCGACTATCTATATATATGGGTCAGTGGTGCATTGTGGGTAATCTATTCTGGTGGTTATTTTTGCAGGAGTGGCTTGTTTGTTTATTGATTTATTGTTTGGGTTAATTTATTTGTTTTTCATTTTAATTTTGTATTATTTATTCTTTTCGATATTTGATGTTTTATTAGCTTAGTAAAAAAATTTGAGTGTGGGTATTTGCTTAGGTCACTTATTTGATAGTCAGTCTTGGGCTGGGAAGATAGTTAAAGTTATTTATTTGTTCAATGTTTTGATTGTTTGCAATAGTCTATTCTGTTATTTTGGCAGGTGGACAGTTTTTAATTTATTTATTTGGATTTAATATTTTTATTTATTTTTGCTTATTTATGCTTATTTTTATTAGTCATAACGGTTAATTTCGGGGGGGGGTGATTTGTTGATTTGTTTATTTATTTATTTCAATTAATTTTTACTTGTTTTCATTTACTTACTTATTTTTTTCTCATATATTTTTATTTACTCTTTTTGGTTTTCAATTTTTGAGTAACGTATTAATGTTTTTTTGGGTGTATAAATATATATTGTGTATATTTGGGCAGCATATTATTTTCATTAAAACAGGTTTCATATATATATATATATATATATATATATATATTTATTCAAACAGGTTTGGTTGAATAATTTAGACATATGTCGATTAGTTTTTGTTGTGATCCTTTCAAGTTTGCAGATTAATTTCTTGGTAGCCTTACAAAATTGATTAAGAAAATTACCAAAATTTTCTTTCAAATAGTATTGGTATTTTTCTTAATCAATTTTGTAAATCTACCAAGAAATTAATCCATGAACTTTTAAGGATCACAGCAAAAACTAATTGACATGATATGTCTAAATTATTTAATGAAAGCTGTTTGAATGATAAAAATGATAAAAATATGCTGCCAAAATATACACAATAAATACTTATATATATAGGATTAATATGAGTAAAAGTTTGCCACAGAGCTAATTGATGTTACCTTCAATATCCCGACTCCAAGTTTGTCACTTACCTGTCATCTTCAATTTCTGCCTTATAGATCACTCCTTCCATATTACATCTGTCCTGGGTATGACAATAAACTACATCTGCGTCCTGGGTAAGATGATAGACTACGTCCAGCAGCAAGGCCTCTGATCAGGAGGTTTTGAGGAACATGGAACCAACTCTTAATTGCTGGTATTCCCAGGTCCACCCTGATCTGGGGTGGTAGCACCTGTTAGGGTCCCAGCTATGGACAAATAGTTAACACCCAAACTTGTATCAAAATACTATGGAAGTGTAAAAATAGGTTTTAATTCCAGATATTCTTTGTAAAAAAAAATTATTACCCACAATAATTTTCAAAGGAAAAATTATTATCAGCAATACTACTGAAAATATTATATAGGTAAATGAATTGCCTCATTTTTTTCTGTGCCATCGATGAGTCAACACGGACAAATTTAGCTCCGTAAAACTCAACTTTACTGTCACCAGATAAGTCCTCGCAAAAATCACTATTTTTTGCCACGATTTTTAAACCCAATTTTTCTATCTTACCTTTTCTTTCTTCCTCTTTCCGATATAAAGCCTTTCTTTTTTCCACTCAAGTTCAGTGCTGTCCTGTTTTCTCATGCCATGTTGTGTCAATGCTCTTTTTACCCTTATTTTCTACAGAGGACAAATTATTGGTCACATTAATTCAAAGGGTATAAAAACCCATATACTTTGCAAAAAAAAACAGTGGTTTTTGCAAGGACTTAACTGATGGCAGTAAAGTTTGTTCGGTTAACAGTTCTTCTCATTTTTGTTGCAATGTCAGAATATATTTGACTTCAGGTTGAAGAGGGATTTAGTTTTCAGATGCTTTGCTGCAACTGTTGGGACATCCTATGTTGTATTCTTGGCCACTCCATTTTCGGACACCATGTGGCTGCTGGTTGAGCTTTACGGAGCTATATTTGTCCTTGTTGACTCGTCTGTGGCCCAGGAAATAAGAGACCATGATAGGCTGCTTTCAGCCCAACCCAGGGGCTGGTGATAACGACCCCCCTACAAAGGGAGGCAATTCATTTATCTGTATAATATTTTCAATATTACTTTAAAAAAAAATACTAGTGATATAAACAGCTATACATTTTTTGAAAAAAAATATTACCAGCTATAGATTCTTTGAAGGAAAAATATTCTCAGAAGTACATTTTTGAAGAAAAACATATTACCAGCAATACATTTATGAAAAAATATATTATCAGCAATAAAAATTTGTTGGCATTAAATAACCCATTGAGGTTAACTGTTGTAAAACAAACCAAACCAAACCAAACCATCCAAAGTACATTTGCCTTTATCCTTGTAATGACAAGCATTACTATTGGCGTAACGCCAATAGTAATGCTTGTCATTACAAGGATAAAGGCAATGTGTGTGCTCATCTTGCAATTCCTTGTATTCTCCTTTTTTATATTTTCTAAATTGCTAGAATAGCTTTAGCGGAAGTGGAAGATGGCAGTGGACAAACCAAGGTCTATGTGGGATGCATGGAAGGTAAATTTAAGCAAAGATGGTACAACCATAAATCTTCCTTTAAATTAGAGACACAGGGAAACAGACTCACCAGCTGCATGTGGGAGTTAAAAAGAAAAAAGAATAACTAAAAGGCCCTAACGTGAAATAGAGTATCTTGAGAAAGGTCAAGTATTGCAGCATTGGTAAAAGTGTTTTCAAATTATACCAAGAGGAAAAACTGGCCATAATGACATACCGAAACCAAGAAAAATTGTTAAACAAAAGGTCAGAGGTATTGTGTAAATTCAGACTTGTCAATAAATATATTTGGGGCCTATATGAACCTGGATGAGAGTGAACCTAACAATAATATTTTTTCTTACCTTCCAGTTTAAATTACTCTCGCCATAACCCTCCCTTTCTGTGGATCTTCCTGTTATGTTTTTAGGTTTATAAACAATGAAATGGAGCATTTTAAAACATAATTTGTCAATACCACCCGAAGAAACCTTATGGCTAGAACCTGGCTAGTGTAACTGGAAAAAACTCATATATTTTAGCAAATATATAGAAAAATAAGAAAGAACACATTAGGTAAATAATCCGAAGTTCTTTAGTATTTTTGTTTTTGTTTTAAAAAACAGTGCTCAATACAAAAGTAGAGCCTAAATTATAATTATAATTATCTTTAAAAATATGATTTTGGAATTCAAAAAATTTTTGCTTGAGGATGAAACAGAACTTGATACTTTAATTCAATTTAATTTTAGTAATTATATTGAAGTTTTTGGCTCTTGTTTTTGAAACATGAGAACTCTTATGTAGCGAAGGAATCATATTTTTTTAAAATAATTATAATTAATATATATATATATATATATATATATATATATATATATATATATATATATTAAGAAATATACATAATATTTTACATTAATGGCACAACTCTGAGCAAAGCAATTTTCAAGTGCTGGAATTCCAGATATTATGTATATTTCTTAATATATATATATATTAAATAGTTCTGTTACTTAATATTGAGCACTGTTTTTCTTACACCAGAGTACTTATATGTATTAGGTTGGTGCAAAAATAATTTCGTTTTCTAACATATGTTACTATGTGAGAAAACAAAATTATTTTTGCACCAACCTAATATCTGTATACGATCGCTCACTCATATACCTACCTATATTTACCCATCCAGTTATATATATATATATATATATATATATATATATATATATATATATATATATATATATACACATATACATACTTGAATCTAGGGGACATTCCTTAGAAGTTTTCTTTTGAGATTCTATATTACTAAGGTGTGTTATATGTGCTTAACTATAAGAAAAGAAGTTGACTGCTGCTTTGGACTAAATATACTGGTATGTAATGATTATAATTACTAATAATGAAGTGCAGGCCATGACTAAGATGTTGATGATTATAGTTGCTTTTAATGATACAGTTTAACCAATGTGTACCACTTGCTGTGTGCATTTGTCTGAATTATTCAGCCATGTTTCAAAAGAATTTACCAATGGATAAACACTAGAATTACATGTAAATACTCTCCTCTGTGACTGAATGACAATTATTGACCTGAACTATAAATTGATTGAAAATTTTTGGGGCCTCAATTTTAAGGATGTTTAAAAGAATTTTTTGATTGCATTTTTGAAAATACTTATATCTATTTTTTGAAATATATAAATAAATCTTGAAAGAATTGTAATTGTCTCAAGGGTCATTTGGCCTTTTGAGCACATTCAATTGTTTTGCTTTAGTCGTCATTACAACATTCTAATTGATCCATGGTATATTTACCAAAATTTATCTTTGTCGGTAGAGTTGTCACAATAGGCACTGCAGCCAGAAGTAATTCATTTTTTCATATGAATATAGATTAAGCACTCCAGATAATGAATATTAAAAAAAAATATAGATAAATTCCCAGATCAATTCTGTGGACAAGACAGATTGGTATGAATAAAATGACAATTGGAAAAAAGATCTTAGATTTTGCCGACGCGTTTCGTCTTCCGACTTTTTCAAGGCAAAAATGAAATCGAAATGTTCTTGTTATAGTTACATTAAAAAATCCAAATTTAAAAAGATAGACGCTTCTGTCTAAGCCTTTTTTCCAGTTGTCATTTTATTCATACCAATCTGTCTTGTCCACAGAATTGATCTGGGAATTTATCTATATGGTTGACATGGAAAAAAAAAAAAAAAAAAAAATCCCTTAGTATAAAGGTAATTTACATTAACTAGAAAAAAAGGCTTAGACAGAAGCGTCTATCTTTTTAAATTTGGATTTTTTAATGTAACTATAACAAGAACATTTCGATTTCATTTTTGCCTTGAAAAAGTCGGAAGACGAAACGCGTCGGCAAAATCTAAGATCTTTTTTCCAATTGTCATTTTATTCATACCAAAAAAAAAAATATATATTAGGTTGGTGCAAAAATAATGTCGTTTTCTCACATCGTAACATATGTGAGAAAACGACATTATTTTTGCACCAACCTAATATTAAATTTTATAAAGGTTAATAGAGGGATCCAGTTTACTATATAAGTTCATTGTAAATTGATCCCCCCCCCTATAGAAGACAAAACAAATATGCTTATATGACCTGATTTCTTAAAATGTATAATTTTTTTTTTTAAATGATAAACTGGAGTGCTTAATCGATATTAATATGTGAATGTTATAACTAGCTCCTGGAGATTATAAAATTATTTATTATATGATGGACAACACTTTCCATTTGGGAAATGTATGAACAATACATACACACACACACACACACACACACACACAACAAATGTATGCATGAACATTCACCCACTTCACATATTCTGAATCCAAAATGTTTTCACATTCATTTTATACATGCATCTTTGTCTTTATAACTTGTATGTCTTTGTTATTAATACTTTATCATTTGTTTGTACATATATATTCATTCTTGTCGTTTCTTTCAATTTCTGTATATGCACTCACATACCAAGTCCGCTATTTTGTTGTGGGTATTTTCAGGAGACATATGTTTATTTCTCAACATATCTTACGTTGTTAAAATTATATCAACAAAACTAATAGTACAATAAGGATGAAAAGTAAACAAAGAATGTAGGTCTGAATTTCTAAGATGAGAAGTTATTATTTACATTATTTATATTCAGACTATTGTCCTCATCTTTGTTGTTATTAACACCTGATTGACTTCTGTCTGAATTTCTGGTATGAGGAGTTATCATTATTTACACTATTTATATTCAGACTATTGTCCTCATCTTTGTTGTTATTATCACCTGATTGACTTCTGTCTGAATTTCTGGTATGAGGAGTTATCATTATTTACACTATTTATATTTGGACTATTGTCCTCATCTTTGTTGTTATTAGACCAGCCTGCAACATGTTTCTGGATTTCCAACAACTGCCATTGTTGGTGTTGTTGTCATTGCTGTTGTATTTTTGCCATTTGAGCAAAGAAAAATATTAAACCAACGTTGTTCTAATTTCTCATCATCACTGTTATCATGTGTGCCAAAGCAACACTATGAATTTTAATTTTTAAAATTATTTTTACATTTTAAAAAATCATATGGTATAATAACCCTAACCTCTCATCACCACCACCATTACCTCAGTCAACCAACCTGACAATGTGCCCCACTATGCCTTACCAGGGATCACCCTCACCAAAGACACCCCACAAATGCTACCACAGCTTCACAGCTTCACAAATCCACTCCAGGCCTCTTTTGTCATCACAATCACCTCGGCCACTGACCCACTACCCACACCCAGCCTTACCAACAACACCCTTTCACTTAATCACGTACAAACAATTTTGTCACCTTTTCACACAACTATGTATATATTCTTAAAATTGATCAATACACACTGTTTAATTCTTGTTTATTCTTTCCTTTGCAGCCATACACTCATTATAACAATGGTAACATCTTCATTCTATAAAAGGTATGATGGCTTATACTCTCAGCAATTCTTCTTGCAAGGAGGTTGAATGTTTGACATAATGAACAATGAGGATCCCTGTAAATGTCATTATAAGTATGCTCTTGGTGTCAATCAACCACACCAAGATATTGTATCGTCAATTGTTGACAAATATTCTCCACATATGTGACACAATGGACTGCTCTTAAGTTTCGTTATTATTATCATATTATAATTATTATCATATTATATAGTTTCATTATTAATTTCCTCTGCTTGTGCGTTCATTCCTTACTTAGCATATAAATTCCATACTGCCAATCTTTCATTGCAAGGAAAGACAGAAATGACATATTAGAGATGCTGTTTGGTTTCAGTAAAAAAAAACAAAGAAAGTAACAAAGAGAAAATAGTGAAGGTAATAAAGCTCTCACGTGTTTAGCGTCTGCTTAAGTGAAATGGAAAAACAGCCTTTTTTAATTTTCTTAGATTTTTTCTCTCACAAAAGCTTAAAATGAACTTGTGCTTCATATTTTGTGACAAATTTGAATTATTATTGGGTTAACTATTATTAATATGGTTGCTTTTTATCAAAACAATTTAACTCAATACACTCTTCATTATTTCTACTATTCTATTAGTATTTTTGCTACATCCTATTGTTGCTTTTTAGCCCTACATTCCATGTTTACACTATTCACTTTTGGACTACTGTCACCATTTTTGTTGTTGTTTTTACAACATTTCAGACATTGTGTTCTCTGGGCTTCATCAGGTGTAATATCAATCTGGGTAACCTGCATGGAATTCTGAATTAAAACCTTTATTTAATCTATGGGAGTAGACTGTTCTTGCTCTACTCCCCATGTTTAGGAATATCTCGTCTAGTTCTTATTTCTTAAGATGACACTAATTCGAATGTGAATAGTGTAAATAATGATAACTTCTCATCTCAGAAATTCAGACAGAAAGCGATCAGGTGATAATAACAACAAAGATGGGAACAATTGTCCAAATATAAATTGTGTAAATAATAATTTCTCATCCCAGAAATTCAGACAGAAGGTGATAAGGGGATAATAACAACAAAGATGAGGACAATAGTCCAAATATAAATCATGTAAATAATTACTTCTCATCCCAGAAATTCGGA
Organism: Acanthosepion lycidas; assembly: GCA_963932145.1. Taxonomy (NCBI): domain Eukaryota; kingdom Metazoa; phylum Mollusca; class Cephalopoda; order Sepiida; family Sepiidae; genus Acanthosepion; species Acanthosepion lycidas. The sequence goes on from OZ010571.1 coordinate 6,355,513, forward strand.
CCTACATTCTTTGTTTACTCACTTTTCATCCTTACCAAAGTACAAAGACAGGAAAATTTTGTTAGAAACAAACAAAAAACTGATGAACTGCTATGTAAAATCTTATTTTCTATACAGCAGTGAGTGTCACATAGTTTCTTTACAGAAAAAGAGGAGACTTGAAGCAACAGAGAATATGGTTCTACTAATAAATGCTAAGAATACCACAGAGACAGCCTGTGATTAACAAGGAAATTTTAAGGGAAATAGGAACTAGAAAGAAATTTATACTTACAATTAGAATGAGGCTGTTGACATTCTGGGACATGTAATGAGGAAAGAGGGTCTAGTGAATTTAATTCTCAAAGGGCATATTGAATACAGGAGAATCAAAGAAAACAGCAAGTAACATACCTAATCAATTTGTGCATGAACAAAAGGCAGAAAAAAAGACACTGGGGGATGGTAAAGAGTCAGAAGTTGTTTAGAATAATGAAAGATTAGAAGTTGTGTAGAGCCATGATCACATAAAATTTGAAAGAACTTGGCACATAAATGCGGTTTTGCTGCATTTTATTATTGTTGCATTTATACCAATACAATATGTTGATTAATGCTTTGACCCTTATAAAGCAAAATAAAAAAAGTTGCTTCTAACATTATTTGAAAATGCCTTTCCCGTTCTTGGAAACATGCCATTCATTGATATCACTATTATCAGTTTCAGGTAACTTTCTGCTTAAGTCAAGCACAAATCAAGTTGATAAGATTATAAATAATTTTTCAGGAAAACCCTTTGAAAATAATTTGATATGATTAAACTTTTCTTGGTAATCTTTCCAAAATATTTGTACTTAGATTTAATAAACTAGTAGCATTTTCTTTTTATAATAACAATTATGATATAAATTTGACAAAGAAAATTAACAGATGGGCTTTGATTTCTAAAGGGATTTTTATAAGCTAGCTAAAAAATCCTTGCCATTTTTTACATCATGTGGGAAGAAGTGATCACTGATATATAAATGTGTTCATCACATGCCTGGATAGAATTGGGAGTGGATGCATTGCTCTTGACCAATACAGGTGCATTGTGATCACTGATCAGTCATCACTTGAGCAGCAGGAAGAAAACAGTGTTGAAGCAGCTCAATCGGGCGTTCACATCTGCATCAATTGCCAAATATGTCAAGCTTTTGGGAAATAATACTGTGAGTGAACACACTGCCAGGAATTGGTTCCAGTAGTACAGGTCAAGAGATCTGTCCCTTTGTAATGATCCCAACACTTGCCTGCAACAGGTCCTGGATGATGTGGCCCTGGTAGCAGCCATATGGAAGGACAATGGCCAAACCTGTGGTGAGTTTGCCAAACACTCCAGGTTTCTGATGAAACTATTAGACTTCACCTGCACTGCATAGGGAAGGCATACAGGTTGAGCAAGTGGGTACTCTATAGACTGTCAGAAGCAAACAAGCAACAAATGACAGCCTGTTTTTTTTTTTGTTTCTCAGCATACCCATATTTGATTAAGTGCTCACCATTGATGAAAGATTGTGTCCTGCATGATACTCCCAAGCGTGCCAGACATTGATTGTCACCACAAGACCCAGTACCTCACACCACAAGACTACCTATACACCTACACAAGATCATGCTCTGTATATCGTGTGGTAGTTGACAAATGCTGCCAACAGAACAAACCATCACTGCGGACATGTACTCTCAGCAGCTGGACATGTGCAACAGGCACTGATTAATTGGAAGGGTGTACTGTTCCTTCATGACAATGTCAGGCCTCATGAGGTATAGGTGGCCAGGGATACCATATGGCAACTTGGCTGGGAGACACCATGTCATCCACCTTACTCCGCAAACCATGCACCAACAGATTACCCACTCTTCCATTTCCTGAACAACCACCTTCATGGGAAATCCTTCAAAAAATGAGGCAGACTTGTAACAGACACACATTCTTTGCATACAAGACAGCTGATTTTTACAAGCCAGGGCATTGGGCAGCTGAAGGCATGTTAGTAAAAGGTTCTGGATGCCAATGGGGATTACTTTGAGGACTAACAGTATGTCAAATTTGCTGTATACCTTTTTCTTGTAATAAATTATAAAATGGCAAGGACTTTTTTCATTAACTTGCTTATCATGACTGCCCACACCCGAAGACTGTATTTCCATGGTCAATAAGGAGTTGATCACAAAAGACCTGATCCTCCGTACGGAATACAGGGGTATGAGGAAGACCAGGGTGGCAATTTATGAAGTACCAGCTCATGTCAAAGGAGAGGCGCTGACTGCCTATTTCAAGCAGTTTGGGCAGATAATCAGCGTCTCCTCCGATCGTAAACTAGGGAAGTGGAGCTTCAATATCATACTCTCGCAGGAGGCCTTTGGCTCCATTCCTAACTGTTTGGATATTGGCAAGAGGTCCTTACCTGTCATTGTGACTGGTAGAAAGCCAACCTGCTGGAAGTGTGGAAAGCCCGGTCATCTGGCGCTTTCCTGTCCTGAGAAAGCGACCTCTGGGGTTCAGCCTGCCTCCGACAAAAAACCCCATCAGCCAACAATCAAGACCAGTAATGGGAAACCGTCCGATTTGGTGTTGCCGGCTACCCCTCTGTCTAAGGAAACGAAAGGGGATTGGCAGGTTGTCAGCAAGAGTAAAGGGAAGGCACAAACAACATCTAGTACTTCCCCTAAGGCTTGTGTGTCCACGGACATGGACACTCCCACTCCTCACAGCCGTACGGGTGATACCTCGGTCACTGCTCCATGGACTGTCAACCATCCGTCCTTCAATAAAATCCAGGACATTATCAAGCTGAAGGAGTCTTTATCAACACCAGCATTATCATCGTCAACATCATCTTCAGCAACAAAATCATCTTCTTCGACTCCGGCTTCTCCAGCACCAAAATCATTGTCACTAGCAGACTCTGCCCTATCTTCCCCGTCCAAGGTGAGAAAACAACCCAATGCCTCAGCAAGAGCCCTCTCTTTCTCTCCGAAAAAGAGGACTGCAATTACCTTGGTTAACACCAAACCGCCTGCGCCGTCCCCTATAAAAAAAGACAGCGTTACGCCCGGGAAGAGATAGAGGAGTCCTTCGGAAGAAGCCAGCAGGAAAAAGAGGAAAGCTAAGCTGGCTTATAACATGGGGAAGAATGTCTGCCGTGTGACAATGGAAAGTGAAAAGAAGGCAAAGGACTTTGCCAAGAGGACCAACAATTTGAAAGTCCTCCTGGCCATGAAGAAATGCGGCGACAAGGACCTGGATGACCCCACAAACTTTCCCAGGGCAAAGATGGTCCTAACTGTCGTCCGCATCGGGTCTGGATCACGGCAGATCTGGGGCATGATAGAGGAGGCGAGAAAGAGCTTCCCGGTGCCTTCTCAAATAGTCATCACGAACAATGACGATCTGAATAAACTGAAACAGTTCTGTTGTGGGAGGGTCCCCGTTTTGGTTCACCCCTCCCTATACAGGGCGTTAAAATTAACATTTCCTTGGGATGTCGGCAGCTTGTCCCAGGATAGCTCCATCAAGACTGCGATGGGCACAGGTTCCATGGGTAAAGCTGTAGGCATTCTCACCCCGACTATGTTTCAGGGCAACGCCCAACCCTAAGGTAAGTATCTCACAATGGCTCTGTGGTTGGCAACTTTGAATGGGCGAGGGTTGAGGTCGGAGTCTCGCAGGGCGAGGCTCGTACGTGACCTTCAGCATCTCAGTGTGAATGTTTGTTGTCTACAGGAGACCCATCTTATTGCCAGCGACTTTGAGAATATTCTGTCGAAGAGGTTTCACCTCTACTCAGCTTATTTTGATAGTCGCTCAAGAGGGGCTTCTTGGCTGATCAGCAGGTCCCTGGCGGCGTCGTGTTCTCTTGTGTTTGCGGATCCGAAGGGCAGGCATTGTGTCCTGGACGTCACCATTAAAGGTAAGTCTCTTCGCTTCAACGGGGTTTATGCGCCCAACGACCAGGTGGAGCGGGCGTCCTTTTTTCGTCGGGTCGAGCCGTTTTTGGTGACGCCTCGGCAGGTAGTTTTAGCGGGTGATTGGAACGCCGTCCTTGATCCCAAATTAGATCGTAGCGGGTTAAGATCGGGCTCTTACAACCCGGACGTGAAACCGTTTTGTGATTTTATTGACGGATCTGATCTCGTCGATAAGTTTCGGAACGAACACCCCGGGCAAGTAGCGTGGACTTAGACAAATAGGGGTGGCCCGGATTCGGTAGTTCGCACGAGCTACATCGACCGGGTTTTAGTTAGGAGAGTCGACGTAGGGCTCTTAGAGTGTCCAAGTTGATTATAGTCGTCGGCTCAATACAGATAGACTAGCAGCGCAAACGGCAGCAGAATCTAGATTAGAGGGTGCCATCAAGTCGGGAGATAGTGGGGAAGTAGCAGTAGCTAGGGCAGAGTTGGCCTCCTCGCTTATCAAGAAGGATCAAGCTCTGGTAGTTAGGGCTAGGTTGAAGAAAATGTCTGCCGAGGTGACGAATATGGCTGCAGAAGTCAGGCAAGAGGAGTTGCACGGCGCGTCAGATCGGTACTTTCCAAGCGTCACATCACCGGCTGGACGACGGGTGACTACATCTGCGAGGCCTTTCGATCTTATTTCCGCGACCTTTTCACCAGCTAATTTCGACGCATATTTAGCCGACTTTCCACGTCTTGAGATGGGGGAAGCGAATTTGTGCGAAGGGGCCGACACCGAGGTGGAAATCTGGGAAGCCTTGAAGCAGGCCGGCCGAGACAAGACTCCGGGTATAGACGGTCTTCCCTACGAGTTGTACTTGAGGCTGTTGCCCGTTTTTGTTCCGCTGCTGGCACTGATGTTCAACCACTGGTTGAGGAAGGGAACGATACCCCAATGCTTCACCAGGGGTGTCATCAAGTTGTTACGCAAGAGCAAAAGCGGAGGGCATGGGATAGGTAATTTCCGCCCTTTGACTATGCTGAATGTAGAGTTGAAGATTTTGGCGAAGGTCTTGGCCAACCGTTTGCAGCTTGTCCTCGATAGTCTGATAGGTCCCGAACACACATGCGCTGTGAGGGAGAGGACTATTCAGGACAACCTTCATATCGTTCGCCAGATCATAGAAAAAATCGACGGTGAAACCGCGCTGATCAATTTGGATCAGTCCAAGGCATTCGATAGGGTGGACCATCGTTTTCTCGAGGCTGTTCTCACCGCTGCCGGTTTCGGGTGCCAATTTCGTTCTTGGATCCGTCTCCTGTACAGGTCCCCTGGGGCACTGGTGGAAGTGAACGGGGTAAGGACGGAGCCTTTCACCTTGTCTCGATCGATTCGTCAAGGTTGTCCGCTTTCGCCTATGCTATATGTTCTTGCTTTGGAACCCTTCCTTCGCAAGCTAAAGGCGAATCCGGTCCTTCGCAGAATTTCTTTACCTGGTGCCAACAAATCGGCCAAGTGTTCCACCTATGCTGACGACGTGTCTGTTTTCGTAAAGAACACCGCCGAGATTCACGAAGTCAGCAAAGAAGTTTGCAGGTATGAGACGGTGGCAGCGGCCAAAATCAATCGCAATGAGTCTGTCAGCTTGCGGTTGGGTGAGTGGGAGGGTGTTCCTCTCCCCGGTCCCTTCAGGTGGACGGACGGGCCCGTCAAGATACTCGGTGTCTGGTTCGAGCCCGGACTTTAGCTGGACACCAACTGGTCGGGGGTTCGAAAGAAGGTCGAGGAAGCAGTTCACCTGTGGACTCGAAGGAATCTTTCCTTGAAGGGGAGGGCGGAAGTGTGCATTTCGCACATCTACCTGATCCTCCTCTACCAGCTTTCAATTCTTCCACTCCCGTCTACCGAACTAGACAAGTTCGTTAAAGAGCTTTTTGATTTCCTCTGGAGAGGAAAGGCTCACTTGGTAAGTCGCGAGGTCTGCTGCCTCCATCCTGCCGAAGGCGGTCTGGGAATGCCAAGCGTCGAGACACGTCAGCACATGCTCCGCTTGAATTTCCTAGAACGGATGTGTACGCCAAAGGACAATGAGGCCGAATTCTGGAAGGAAGACGCTCGTCAAGCTTTTCCGTCCCTGGAAAGTGTGCATTCCGACGAGGTAGAGGCGCACCGCTCAACTGATGGTGAATGCCTCTTTTATCGGGAATGTAGGAAAGAGCTGTGCTGCCTCCTTGGGGTAAAAGAACGCCTCTCTGACACTCGGGATTTGTTACGGAAGGCTTTCTATCGGGTGGTTGTGAGGGGAAAGGCCAAGGACAAGCTCCCGAGCATCAGCTTAAGGTTAAGATCAGGGCGAAGAGTGTGTGTCTCTCCACGTCGAAATTCGGCAAAAGGTGGATGAAAGTTTCACGCTTGGTGCGAGTGAGAGGTGCTGACCTCGAGTGGTTGTTGGATGCAACTTAGGCAAGAGGATTTTGGGACTCGAACCGAAACATCAGTCATCCCAGGACTTTTAAGGTAAGATAGGACTTTTTCTTTTTCAGTTTTGGCCTTCTCAGGGCTAAATATTTTCCTTTCAACATGGCTAGTGCATGCAAGTACATAAGTCCCGCCTTTTTTGTCCTCCTTTTAGTTACTTGTCTCCACCCCACCCCACTTTTTAGGTGACAGATGTCTCTTTTCTCTGGATTTGTTTCAACCCAGTTAATCGAGATTTCTGCCACATTTTCAGGAAGGGTCCTACTACTAACATTGTTTTGTTTAGTTTCTTTTACAAACATGTTTTTCATTATATATAATCATTGGGTTTATGATTTTTTCCCCATCCCTCGATAATTGTATAAATAAAAATTTCATGTTAGGGTTTTTCATAGAGAAAATGTGGTATTTTGGTGATTGTGGTGTGACAGCAAGGAGTAAGAGCGTTGTTATGGTGAAAGGAATATTGTAAGAACGAATGGGTCAAGGATTGAGACTAGTAACTAGTTAGATTTGAGATAGGACTAGAGAAGACCGTTCTTTTTCCCCACCCTCATTTTTAACCCTCGTGGCACATTTGTACCTTTTCGGTGAATAAATAATAGGATCAAAGTGTAGTACGCTGCCTTTGTGAGCTTCCGAGTCGGCGTCTGTCGAACTCTCTGCATTAGCAGAGAGGAACCCGGATGAAGCTTTGCCGAAGGGCAAGGTTTCGTTCAGGGAGGTAGACAGGTCCCGAACCCGTCTAGGCGGGTTCAAAGGCTATATTTTTGGCCGAGCCTACGGGCTCGGAGATACCCACATTAAACCGGCCTTGTGCCACATTCGGTCCTCGTGGGTGGATTGATAAATACTGAGTTGCTCGACCTGGGGGCCTGGATCAAAGTGTAGTACGCTGCCTTTGTGAGCTTCCGGTGCTTTGTCGAGGGTGTTACTCTTCGGCGCGATCCCGTTTCCGCGGTCGATCCGCCCTGTAAAGTCGTATCACTGTTCTGACTTGGCCCTGTTTAGGGACTCTATTTCCACCCTGTGAAGTCGTATCACTATACTCACTCGGCCCTGTTTAGGGACATCAATCAACCTGCTGCTGTTCCAGACTATTCTCCCATCCGGCAGTTGATCAGCTACCGTCGCCGATCAACTCTACATTCGTTTCGCCATTACAACCGAAAGCAGCTACTCCTAAACAAAAACCAGTCATACCGGACCCGACACCGATTTAAACACATTTCTCCAGAGTACACTCTTGTACAATTGGCATAAATAAAATCGACGTTATTGTTTCTTTGCCTTTGTCCCCTCATTGTCTTAGCTGTTCACACGTTTCTTCATAAAGCTTGCAGGGGCGACATCCTTATCAGCCCCGCAACACCAGTAGTGTTGAAACAAAATGGCTATTTTTGTAGTGATTTTATAAGATATTTATCTGGTGTCTTATCAAGTGATGGTGTTGAATGTAGAAGAGTTTTAAAAGGTTCAAATCAACCAAACACCCCTCACTAGGTGAAACAGTGTTACATAAACTGCAATGACTAATCAAAATACAAGTATATGAAAATTCAAAAACTTGACAACGAACCTTGGTTATAATAATTAATGCTTTAATGTTGGGGTTAGACTAAAATAGAAATCATTCTAACTAATTATATATTAAATTTTACGATAAAATTGAAAATTAAAAATTACCAATTTTAAATTTAATCTGTATTGTTTAAAGTATAAAATTATTTAAAGAAGAAACTGAGGAAAAAATATATATGTTTTGTTATTTATTTTGTTTTTATTGAAAGGCCAAAAATTCAGTTAGAATAAATGTTAAAATCTAATGTTGATGCTAAGCTTCATTACAGCTTAGATACATTTGAAATGATATGGGCATGGGAAGGTGAATCTTGCAAAAGACAATAAATACACAATCAAATCATAATACACAAACACGTAGTCATATTTAGATATAAATATGCAAAAACTGTTTTTGCATGTTAACACAAACAAAACAGGCAATAGATGTCCATGACCCTTAAAAAGAAACGAAACAAAAGACAACAAAAAATAGAGAACATAATGAAAGGAATATATAAGCGATCATACACACATACATTAATAAAGACACGCACACATATACACACCAACAAATATTCAAATTTGAAAGTGTTAGTAAACAAATTTAAACATTAAAATATAACTTACATGGGCAAAGATATGTAGATATTAATGGTTGAATAGATAAAATTAAATAGGGGAAGAATAGAAAAACAAATGTTCGTCAAGGAACAACGTAAAGAAAAAAACACTCTATAGAAATGGATAGAAAAACAAATATGTACACATACACACATATAAAAAAACTGTCCAGGCAAAATGTAACACTTAAAATAAAAAGAAAACACATAAACACACAAATATATATAAATATCTCATATATACTTATATACGCATGAGTACACATACACAAGTACAAAAATATAAGAATATTTTTAAAAAATACATACATACATGTGTACACACATTCATCATGACAAATAGAAACATACATATACCTACGCATATACATACACATACACTTATATATATACCTATATACATGCATATACATACACATATATGCATATGCATATATACACACACATAGAAATAAATATAAATATATCAACCTACAAAGTAACATAAAAAAGAAAAAGAGAAAAATACATATATATACATATACAGTGTAACCCGGATATAAGAGAAACCCCCGGATATAAGAGACTTCTTCTCCGGTCCCGACAACTCTCTTATATCCGGGTTACACTGTATATATATATATATACACACATACGCACATATATACAAACATATACATATATATATATAAATATATATACATATATATAAACATATATATATTTACATATACATATACACATATACAAATACATATATATATACATATATATATACACACATACATACATATAACAAAATACAACTGTTGATTATTAAGTCCACAAGCAATTTTAAAACTACTATCAAACAAAAGTAGATTATAGTTAGCATAGATAATACATTCCAAAACACTAAGATAGATATAGATATATATACAAAAATACACACACACACACACGCATATATATATGCATATGTACATATGCTTACACACCCATACATACAAGTACATAAATATATAAACAAGCACATACATAACAGCCATTAATACAAACAAATATATATATATATATATATATATATATATATATATATATATATATATATATACAAATAAACATATAATTATAAGTACAAATATATTCATATATACATACATACACGCAAACATAGACACATATACATATACATATATATATCAAAGTGTAGAAGTATGAACAGTAAGATTACAGCATTCAGAACATTAATTTTAAAACAGTGCTCAATACACAAAGTAGAGCCGTAAATATTTATTCATCTTATGCAGTGTTACATTAGAACATGCACATATCCACTACAAAATTGTACATTTTTGTTTCAACGTCAAAAAAGGGAAAACTTTTTTAGATGTCTCATCAGGTGGGGAATCACAGTTGTTTTGTTTTTTTCTTTTTTTTTAAGCATTTCACCCCTAGCAAGGTGGTAAGCCACATAACCCTGGAGCTTGCGAAGAAGGCCAGTATGTCAAACCCTATCAAACGCTTTGGAGATGTTTAGGGCCATGGCACGAGTTTCTCTGTTATTCTGAAGAGCTTGGTAGACAAATTCAGTGATGGCTGTAAGCACGTCAGCTGTAGATTGGGCAAAGCAGAAGCCATATTGCTTGTCTGAGAGCAGATTATGGGATGTAAGGTGGTTAACCACTTCGGCGTTAATTAAAGCTTCGAAGACTTTGCCAAAGAGGGGAAGGAGACTGATTGGACGGTAATTAGAAGGGTTAGAGGGGTTGCCAGAGTTCTTAAAGACAGGAACAATCAATGAGGACTTCCAGCACTCTGGAAAACTCTGAGGGAGTAGTTATATAATTTGGAGATATATAGGTATATATATATATATATACCTACACACACATACACATAAACATATACATATATGCAAGTACATTGCATGTATATGTTGTCTGTTTTTTGTTGTCTTTTGTTTCATGGTTTTCCCATTCATCAGATACAAAAAGTTATGAACTGTTCAACATGGTTGTTTTTTTCTGGGTCTCATGGAAGCAATGCTGCATTGGGTATGGATTCAAGGTTCAAGATTATTGTAAAAAAATAGCATTGGGTATAAATTCAAAATATAGAGTGTTGGTAGGTAGATATCAAAACATAAACTAAGTTATTAACAGTAAGTTTAATAGGGATATAGATCTGTTAATGTATAAGATCATCCATCAATAGATAAGATTATCATAATACAAACTAAACAAGTTGGTAGTTACTATATAAAACATGTGGGTAGACAAAAAAGAATATGAGGTAAGGAAAAGTAAAAAATATAAACAATAATAAAAAATAATAAAACAAATTAAAAAATAGAAAAAGGGAATGGCAAGCTATAATGACCATTAAATGCTAGGATGGTGCAAGTAGTGAATATGAAAAAAGAGAGAAAAATATTAGAGGCAGGTCAGCGGGGGTATTAGAGCAGATGTTAGGTTAACTGCTCTAACTAGCATCAAAATATTTAAGAAGAGAGTTCCTTCTCTGACTGCATGTGATAATAAGCTTACTTCACTTGTTCAGGAGATTATGATTATCAATATACTTGAGAATAGTTCATTTTTCTAAAAGGCACAGAGTACAGTTTTCTTTGTTGAGGTTAAAAGGTTTGGTTTCAGTGATGAGATCCTAATTTACTACAAATGTGTAGTTGTCTTAATTTCCCAATTAATTGAGAAGTTAAGACAGATAACTACATATACACACGTTACATATATGTGTTGCATACATATACCCATCACCCTGAATTGAAAATAAAATTGAAACTTGCATTTCATTCAATTAAAAGGACTTAAGAACAAATCAGATGTATTGGAATGTTTTATTGACACTTTCAAGGTTGGCTATAGGGGTAACAGTTTAATTAATTATTGGAGAGTAAGGTAGTTATGGAATTGTGTTTTACTCAAGCCACTAAGAGACAAGCTGTTAATGAGTGAGAAAGAATCTTAGAAAAATATTATTGAGGAGAGAGGACAATAAAAGAATAGTAATTAAAAAGACAGACGATGAAACTGGCATTGCATTTAAATTTTCTATGATTAAAGTTGACTGTAAATGAAGAAGCTAAAAGAGAGTTTCACAAGTGAGAAGTGTGTGAGAAGAAACTGTTAGCATAGAACTTATGGTTCAAGCAATCTAGCAATTTCACTTGTAAAATGATGAGAACTAATTGCCAATCTAGCACTGTGTTTGTCACTTTTATAGAAAAGGTACAGGGAAGCTACATTATGGCATTGGGAAAGTGACTGAACCCAAGTTGCCAAGTCAAGACTGATAACATTGCAGATTCTGCTTTGGATTTTATCAAAGATCTCTAAATACATAGCAGAAGCACCAGGCCAGATGTGGCAGCAATATTCAATGGATGGACAAATAGCAGACTTATCGCGGTGTGAAATGGATTCTGACAAGAAAAAATGTTCAGCAAGACAAAGTGAACCAACTTTTCTGGCAGGAGACATAGCAATTGATTCAATATAGTCATTCCACTTCATGTCAGTTGAAAACATTAACCTGAGAAGGTGCTATGAATTGCTCCCCTGGAGGTTAGCATCAGCCATACTGATGGAAGTCAAAATATGTTCCCTAAGGCAATTAAAAGAGAGCACTTTCATTTTGGAACCATTAAAATTAACATGTCATTCCTTGCCCCAGTTAATAACAGATTGAAGGTTATTTTTTAAATCAGCTGCCAATTTGACCTTATCAAACCTATTAGACTTACCATGACAGAAATAAATAATTGTGCCCTCAGCATAGATACCAACTCAAAAACTAATGACATTAGGAAGGTCATTGATGAAAATTAAAAATGAAGTAGGTTCACCTATAAAGCTCTGGGGGATACCCACATTAATATAAAAGATCTAGAAGAATGGCTATTCAAGACACTTTCTCAATTATCACAGCAGGTTAGTGATAATTTGTTTAGATATTTGGTGATTAAACAGAACTCAGAGAGATAAAACTCATATATTAAGAAAGACATTTAAATGAGATAAATATCTCTGGTTGAGGAAAAGACATTTTTTTGTAAAGAGGAATTCTCATAGGTTTTTAAGAGTTCTTTCTTTCTTCTTCAGCAGTAGCACCAATGGTAGTAGAAGCAGAAATAATATTTATCATTCCAAATTTCTCACCTGAGTGTGGTTGATTTCCTTTCTGTCAGATGACAACCTTTTTGCCCAAGTTGTCAAATGCTTTCTGATTTCATAAACAAAATTTCCCTTTTATATAGTATGCAGGTGGCTCCAAACATGATTAAAATCAACTCCTTTGGGAGCGTATACTTTTTATCTCCATCAATTAAAGGATCACTATCCAAACAAGCCACTCCAGTTTGCAAAATTTAAATTTGGTGGGTTTTATGGCAACAGAGTTAAGCATATCTTTTGCAAAATTTTGCTACAGAATGTTTAAACTTCATTTTAGGACTTTTTTGTGAACATTTACAAAATGTTTAAGCTTCATTTTGGCATATCTTTTATAACATTGAAATGGATCCCCCTTTTGGCTAATTTTTGAACATCTCTTTTTATTATTAACTGTCGGGCTTCATTCTGGCAGTTTATTTTTCACAGAATATTCTAATTTGCTTAATTAGTTTTTCATACAATTAAATATTATCTCTTTTATAAAAAATAATTTTTATATTAATTTTTACACATTTCAACATTTTCATAGTTTTTCATACAACTTTAATTTTATCTTTTTCTATTAGAATAATTTATATTAATTTTTACATTTTCAGTATTTTAATTATTTTTCTGATACAATTTTAATATTGTTTTTCTTATTAAAAATACTTTTTTTATAATTTAATAATTCAATATTTACATATGTAAGTTCTGCTAATATCAAAACAACAAACATCTAAGATCCATTTCGTAAGGATTAATAATTATCCTTGGAAAGAATGGCTGAACTAATTGAAAGATTATGATTTAAAATTTAACCAAATCCTTTTAGAATAAAAATGGATTAGATTTTTTATTTTCTTCTACAATTTCTAATTTTCCAAATTAGAAATTGTAGAAGAAAAAACAACAAATCATTTTTGAATCATTGTACATAGAAGAAAAAACAACAGATCATATTTTGAATCCACAAAAAAATAAGAAAGCCCTTCCTCGTGTTCCAATGAAAAATCGTTTACAAAATTTATTCACTGGAAATCCTAAAATAGTCAATGCATTTTATTGAATTTAGTGTCTGAGAATTTTAAATTAAAATTGTATTTTATAGACCATAGAATCGTTATGTTGTCACTTATCATTGTTATTATGACATGATTTTGATTTTAAAAATGCAGAAATCTACGCAAGTCATACAATAAAAAGTTCAGCTTTCTTTTCAAGAATTTTTTTTTTTTTAATCAGGAAAAATTGCTCGATTTCTAAATGATCAAAGTGAGTTACCGTTCTTGAATTAAACTCTCGGCACCTTTTGTTTTTTTTTTCGAAAGAATTGCAAATGTTGCTGTAAACTTTAAAAAAAAAAAAAAAAAAAAGAAGAAAAGAAAAAAAAAAAAGAAGAAGAAAAGAAAAAAAAAAGCTGTCTGTTCATTACCCGTGTATGTAAGTGCCATAAATATATTCTGTCTGTGTAATTTTTAAAGTTTTTTTTCTTTCAGGTTTCAAATTCTACTCTCGACGTAAAACTTAAAAGTATGTAATAATTGATTTTTTTTCTTTTTTTAAAAGTAATTCTCTTTTTTTTTTCTCACTTTTTAGTTTTTTTAGAATTAAAAATGCCACAACGCACTTTTCAATTTTTTTGTATCTTCTTTTTCATTGATCACAGACTTTATTATACACTTTTTGGTGCAACGAATTATTTTCTTAGAATCAAGTATTTTTGTACTTGTTTTTACTACGTTGTTTTTTTTTACACTGTAATAAACCGCCATTCTTGCCGTATGACTGATACGTGTTTCGATGCATTTTTCATAGACACTGATAATGAATTTGGATTATTAATTTTAAGAACGGAGTTTTTTCTTATGGAATTAATACTTAACATTAATGTACTTTAGCTTTTGTGTTTAAAAAATGTAAGAGATGTAAAAGAGAGCAAGATAGTCAGCGCTTCAACCGGTTTCTACATATTTTTCACTGATTTACTTCCCTTTACGAAAAATCTATTTTTAAATTGACTCATATCGAGTCCTTCTTCTTTTAATTTGAAAAGTCATACCGTCCTAAAATAAGAAGCAACTATGTTTTGGATGTTTGTAATGATGTCTGTTTGTTTTTTTAAACTCTGGTCATTGTCTTCTTGTCCAAGAAATTAACTTTTTCTTTTTAAATTTGTCACTTTTTCAAATAAAATATTAAAAAAAAAAAATACTTTAATAATGGTCAAACAAAATAAATTTTGAGCGGTATTTTTCGTTTTACCTTTTTTTCTGTAGTTAGGTAAAGGTTTTTAATTTTTAAAAACTTTTATATTTTACTTACTTTTTTTGTATTTCAAATTCTGAGACTTACAAATGGTGAAATGAATTTCACTTTTTACTTCCAGAAAAATAATTTAAACTATTTAATTACTATTCACTATACTGATAGTATTCAGTATATAAATTTATTATAAATCTTAAATTTTATTTCGTTTTTATAATTTTTTTTATTTAACACGGATTTCAAAGAAGGTTTCGGAATATGAGTCAATAAAATATTGTTTGATGTAAGGGAGATAAATCGATACATAGACATTGTTTGAAACGCTGAAGTGGACTATACACACTATACGGGAAGATTAAATGTTAAGTTTTTTTTTAAAAACAACGATTTTATTTTTATTTATCTTACTGAAAATTAACTTTAACTGATATTGTCAAAAAATTTGAAAAGTGATGACTTGCAATATTTTCAATTTGGGGGAGGCCAGATAGTCAACTAGCAAGTTCCAATGTCTTGATTATTTTAAAATTTTAAATGAAAGGCATCAAGGTCATTAACAGCTTAATGCGCCAAATTTTCTAAACGTTTATTTTCATGCAATTGTTCACCCAATACAAGGCCCAAGAACCACTCAAGGTAGAAGATTGTGGGAGGATGAAAATTAAAATAATAAATAAATAATAATAATAAAAATAAAGAATTTAATTTTCCCATAATAAAAAGGATTTCTAGTCACATGAAAAGTTTGTGACCCAATTTCCGGAAAGGAGATTATCTTTCTTTTGGCACTTTGAATTCACCCAATACAAGGCCCAAGAACCACTCAAGGTAGAAGATTGTGGGAGGATGAAAATTAAAATAATAAATAAATAATAATAATAAAAATAAAGAATTTAATTTTCCCATAATAAAAAGGATTTCTGGTCACATAAAAAGTTTGTGACCCAATTTCCGGAAAGGAGATTATCTTTCTTTTGGCACTTTGAATTCATTGAGTTCAGACGTGTAAAAGCAGCATCCGAAACACAAGGTAGAAACAGCTACCCTCACTCAACGTCTTATTGATTTGAGGTTGACCGTTCTCTTACCTCTGAATTTTATACACACATGTGCATCAATAAAAATTTACCCTTGAGTTTTCAACCAAGTCTTAGTGCTTATTATTGCAGTCCACTGACATGCCACCTGATACCAGAACAAACCCCAATAACCAACTCACTATAGGTTTACTGAATGGGGTCATTTTATGGATGTAGATAACATTTGACACTAGATTTGAAAAGGTTAAGATTGTAGAGGTCAAAGAAGTATTCTCTTATAAGTCTTGCACGAAGCAGTGGCTCTTGAGAAGAGGTCCAAATGGAACTTATTTCTAACCAATGGAATACAGAGGAAATGACAGAGTGGGTCTTAGCTGAAAACTTCAGAACTAGTGAAATTAGAAAATGGAGCTTGTCAGAATATTTTCCATGGAAATAATGATTGAGTAGCAATAAACTTGCAACATTTTGTCTATGGGGAAAGGAGTTGTAGGGTGGAAAGTAATTCATCATCCACAAAGTTGTGTAATCTCTGTAAAGGCTGGAAAGAGAGGGTTGGGCAGCTCCAGCCTAGATATGGCAGCAATACTCCATTTTTGTTCTGATCTGACTCTAACTATTTTATTACTCATCTTTATCCTTTTTTTTTTTTTTTTTTTTTTTTTTTTCAATAACACTTTAATTGTTTATGATCTTTTAAAATATGTTGATACATATTAAAAGATCATAAAGAATTAAATGTCCTGCTCTTAAATGCATTGTTTTGGGTAAGATGATAAACTACATCCAACAGCAAGGCCTCTGGTCAGGAGGTTTTGAGGAGTATGGAACCACCTCTTAATTGCTGATGTTCCCAGGTCCACCCTAACCTGGGGTGGCACAGCATCTGTTAGGGTCACAGCTATGGGCAAATAGTTAACCCCCAAATTGTGGTCAAAGCATTGTGAAAGTGCAAAAATAAGTTTTAATACTAATGATACATTTTTGGAAAAAAGTATTGCCTGCAATAGATTTTGAAAAAAAATACCAGCAATATTTTTTTTGAAGAAAAGTTACCACCAATAAAAATCTTGTCGACATTAAATAACCCATTGAAGTTGATATGCCATAAAACAACCAAACCAAACTTAAATGCAAGTATAAGGTAAGATAAGAAAAAATAAAGTATAATTCTTCTGTCTGTAACATTTAATTTAAAAGAGGGCTCAATACAGAGTAAAGTTAAATATTATTTATTATCGGAGATTAAAACAAAAACATGTTAAAAATCACTACACTATAGCAATCATATTTCAACACTAAAAATGTCTCATCCAGTGATGGTAAATTACTGGTGAGTGAATGATTAATTTCAAAAGCAGTGTACTTCCTCTTTTTTTCAAAGAGAAAGAGAAGATGAAAAAAAAAAAAAAAGAAAAAACACGATTCCTATTGTGTAGTGATTTTTAACATGTTTTTATTTTAATGTTGGATAATAAAATTATATATAAGATGATAAAAATAGAGTTTTATGGTATTCTCTATTTATGAGTTAAAGTGCTCAATATCAGAGATAGAGTGAATGTAAATATAAAAGTGGACATAGAGGTCAACACCCTGTGACAACAGTCGGTTTCATGCTTAAACCTGATTTAAGCTTGCAGTACCTGGTGTTTCCAAGCAATCTCCCAACCAAATACTGACCAGACTTGATGCAACTTTGGTGATCAGATGAGAACTGGTATTCAAAATGATATGGCTGTAATATAAAGATTATGAGGATAAGGAGGATAGATAGTGATTGACCCATGACTTGAAGAGGTTAAGATTGTAATGTTCAGGGAAGTATCCCTGTGTGGCTTCCACAAATAGCAGTTCTCAGGGAAAAAGCTGTCCAAGTGGAGCTTCCTCCTTACAAATGGAATACATACGAAATGTAGGTGATTTAACTCCTTGTTCATCACATGGCAAGTCCTAACTGTACAGATTTGAACTGGTGGACCTAAAGTATAGAGATCAGAAATTGTGCATTACCTCAACCAGACATAAATGTGTCAGAATAATCCAATTTCTTTTATAGAATAGGGAGGTGCTGTCCTGCATTTGGAACAGTTACAACCAGACTCACTTCATTGCCCAAAGACATGAGCATAATGTGATATCCAGCTGAAAGATGGACTGATGTGAAACAGATACTACACACTGAACCTAAGCAGAAGGCCAAAGCATAATTCTCTGATAATCTTATCTTTCTCAGAGTGCATAGATACTCTGATTATGAACAGAAGTGTCAATCTATATGCAGGGCTGCTCAAGGTACTGGCAATTCAGGCAGTCACCCAGGATGCCGTTAAAGCCGAGGGTGTCATCACACCGCCATATTGTGTTTAGGATCTTCCAAAACGAAAGCTTATAAAAACATACTTGCTGGTGACCATGATTCAAGACATTAAATTCTTTGCCTATTTTGTCAATAGAAAATGATCTTGTAAAGAAGATAGACGATGAAAGTTCCATGAAAAGATTTTCAGATCTAAAGGCTTGAAAAAAAAATAATTTAGCTAGGATAATGAATGTTTTCTTTAGCTTGTATTAAGTTGCATATTGTAATAAATGTTTTATTCTACATTTTCATTTTTTCTCTTTGTAAAAATTTTTTTAAATTATATTTGTAAAGGTGCTGAAATTCAGAATTCTGAATAGGAGTCTCTCTAACTGGGAGATTAGTGCAATGCAAATTGCTACAAAACCTTAATCTAAAAATTTGAGTCGTGTTCTTCAATAGCCTTGTCAGATCAAGATTTTTATATAGATGCTATGCATGGTGCCAAACCTGTTCAGAAATAGCAAAACTCTCAACTGTATACAACTGAATTCTCAGGTCAATGTAGCCATTGATCTGAAAAAGCAGTTGTATATAGCTTTGAGTAAATGTAGCATGTTGGTCATTGCAAGGACCATCCTTCATCAAACCTTGGGGTCTGATACTACAGAAACACAAAGATCTGTACCAAATAGCAGAAACCAGATCATTTGAAGATTTTCAACAGTAGCAACAACTAAAATGGATAGAACATGTAACTCAAAGAGAAAATAATGACCTAATAAAGATGTTGACATTCCACACTACTACAAAGAAAAGGTTAGGAAGGAAACCCCAATCAATACTGGAAAGAATGATAACTGTTACTGGGCTTGAGAGAGCTTATTTTCCTGAAAGATTAAGAGAAAGATTTTATAAAATTTCAACTGACTGTAGCACTGGCTGCTTGATCAATAAATGCCAAATATTTCCTTATAAGGAAACAGCTAATATAACTATTACCATTAGAGATTAGTAAATCATATACTACACTTTGATCTCAGGCTGATGGCCAGTGGTTGAAGAAAAGTGTAACTTTAGTAGCACTGGCTGCTCAGTGAATGCCCAATTTTTCTGTATAAGAAAATGGCTAATATTGTGATTACCATATTCCTACCTGTATCGTTACCCATTTGGCCTTGTGTTATATTAATTTAAGATCAATTTTTAACAATTTGTGAAGTGGAAATAAAATATTTTCAAGCATTTTGCTGGAAACAATTGCATAAAATTTGCTCAGAATATATGAGGGGATGCTGAAAAGCTTTTGGCTTGACCCCCTTTCTAAAATTTGGCCAAGTGACCAAACATAATTTTTATGATAGCTTTTCAGATCCCCTTTGTATATAATAGTTAAGGTATGAGTGGTCTAACAGTTAAAGACACAGAGAAGGGTATTAGCTAAATCCAGTTCAAGATCTACACTAATAGTCTTGGGAAAAGCATGAATACCTTTCAATTACAGGTTAATAGTAGAACACCTGGAGCTCTTTAGCCATGGATATCAGTATATCTTGAGTATCAGGCTATCACATAGTCACATAAAAATTCACTTATAACTGTAACCATAGCCTAAACATCTGATGATGTTGCAACCTTATATTTTGCAAAGAGCCTGCTGGAATAGATACCATATATATATATATATATATATATATATATATATATATATATATATGAGGGGGTGTTGAAAAGCTCATCTTAACCAAGAATGGATTCAAAAAGATAGCTGATGTTTGGACATTTGGTTAGATTTTGGTTCAGGTCGAGAATATTTCAGCATCTCTATCGTTAAACCTCAATGAATCTGCAATTAGGTTATCCTCCTGTTAGTCTGAATATTGACAACTGAATAATTGAACCATTTTCAATATGGCTGCCAGCATTTTATAGAAGCCACCACCTGGTGGCACTAAACAACAACCAAAAGGCAAGGGCAATAACTACAACATTAACACTTCTCCCATTTCTACAAAGGCACACAGAGTACATAATAACACAGGTAACAAAAAATTTTATAAGACCTAAGTTAAATATTCTTTGGGCTCCATAATATGTCCAAGAATCTTGGATGAGGAACACCTCATCTGTTAAATGAGTCAGCTATTTGGTGACTTGTGTGCACCCATGTAATATCAGACAGTTCTTTATTGATCGACATTTCATGCAAGATAGCCATCTCTATTTTAAGTCTTTTATTCAAATTGCTAGAATCGGCTGATTTGCAAACACCTGAATTATCTGTTTTGCATACAACAGAGATGTTATTCACAACATCTTCAAAACTGAACAATGCAAGAAAGAATTTCCTGTAGTATACACATATCATCAGCCATGTCAATTATTGCCAGTGTCTCAGCAGCTTGTGTGCTCTTCACAACTCTCTTTATATGTCTCAACTACCAGGAGATAGGCATGTAGTTGCTGTTACTACTGACAAAAAATATTACATACCTTCCCTGGGAACCTCCATAATTTAGATTAGCAAAGGAAGCATCACTGTAGGCAACCATTTTTAGCTGTCTTAAATCTTCCAGATCTTGTATGGTCAGCTGAGATTTCTGCCTTTTCCCCTTTTTTTATGGATTTATTGACTTGTCTAATACTTTCAATTTTCCTTTCTTTGAGAAAAGAAATGGACTCACATACATCAAAGCACAAATCTGGTCTGAGTGGCCAACCAATTTAATTGACCAATAAGCCTCTTGACATTGGTATATTTAGATTCTGAAAGTTCCTCTTTGTTATTTTTATTTTGGATAGGTATGAATTTTAGAGACACAGTATAGCCATCTTGACTAATTCTCCTTAATTTACTCTTTTGAGATATTTTCCATTCCCAAATATTTCAAGGTGGACTTTGCTTCAGACTTCACTACAAATTTCTTTTGGATGCAATCAATTACTTCACCTTGAAAAAGTGCAGCCCCAGCCCAGCAAATATCATCAACATCATATAATGCCATGCAATTGTTTGCCATGATACCAACTAAACACTGCTTGGTCATATTTAGATACAATAACTCCCAATTCTAATAGGGCACTTCTGACAGTCAAATACCATGATCTGGAAGCATCATTAAGACCATAGGCACATTTGCAAAACTTCCAGAAACAATTACTGGGTACATTAGCTTCACGGCGTGTGGGGGTGGCAGCAAGATAAACATTCCTTTCAAAATCATTACTTTGTAAAAAGACAGTTTTTATGCAAATAGACTTGCAAATCCATCCGGAGGATGATATGGTGGCTAAGACAATGCGCAAACCTTTCTCGGAACAAGTGGGGAGAATCTGTATGAACAGTTTTGGCTTCTTCATCCTGATATCTCCAAGTGACAACATTAACACCCATTGTTGCAATTATTAGTACTGTGTCTTTACAAAGTAAATTTTAGCTGTTGGCCATCAGGCAATTAAGTTTCAGTTTTCACATGGCACTATGACATGGTCCACTTGTTAAAAAAAAAAAAGGGAAAATTATTTTGGAAATAATTTTTGTAGATTAGCATACCTTTAACCTTTCTCAAGCCATAACAATTGTCAGAATCAAAAACTACTGATTTTATTTTTTATTGATTTAGAAGTGGGTGTCCTGTTCATAATACTGATAGTGTAAAATCAATCCCTCACTTATTAGAGAGTTATCTGGACTTAATTACAAATGTCAAGTTTGAACTGTGCTTACATCTGATATATGTATATTTTTCTTTTCTTTTTAATTTTCAGAATATTGAAAACTTTTTCTTAACTTTTTTGAGAACTTTTTTTTTGGGTAGTTTGAAAGCACCTGCATAAACTTTGGTGAATAATAATTCTTACATACATACTTTTATTAATTTATGTAAATTTTTGTTCTTTAATTTAAAATGTATGTATCCAGTTGTTCTTTATTTAAAAGAAATATTTATATTAAAAAAATTCTAATTCCGTATATAGAAGAGCTAACTCCAATAACTCTTTTACACTGAATTGATATAATAAACAGGACCCCACCACCATTTAAAATGATCAAAAAGCATTTTTTTAGTCTTCCTAATGTCGTAGCCTAAGGAAAATCTAAAGAACGCTAATCTATAAAATTTATTTCCCAAAAGATTTTCCTTATTTACTAAGAGTGGACCACTCTATTTAAGTAGTCCCTTACTCTTTATGTTCCTTTAGGATATGGGCAATCTTATATTTCTACAACTTCCCATCTTTTATTGCTTGCTCCTTTATTACCTCTCTTTACTTTTGTCATACTTCATTTATTTGTTCAAACTTATCAAGTATGTTTGCTTTGTTTTTCATGACTTTAGAAACACCTTGTAGGTGTTAAAGTCTTCAAACTTTCCTTCCTTTTTATCCATTTCCAAAGCTCCATCTGTCTTCTGATTGTTAACAGCAGTTTCTGTGTAGTTCGTATTCTTAAAATTTTCCTGTTTCTCACCTGCTCTGTACATGATAATCTCAACATTCCCTGGGAGAACCAGATTTTGGTTACTTTGAGTCTTTTATTTATAATGAAAATGTCACCCATTCTTAGAAATTTCAATTTTATTTTTCTATTCTAAGCACAAGTGCCTTTTTCACTTTCATTTTCTTTGAAACTCCCTATTGTTCACAGGCCTTGTTCATTGGATTCTTGGCATTTGTTGGTAGAAACACACCCCTATCATTTCAAGTATCTTTTTTATATATTCACTGTCATATATTCTGTGCCATGTCATTTCAGGACATTGATGATCATGGTTCTCGACAATTTTATGCTTTTTGTAATTCTTAATAAATTTTGTCTTTTTGTTATATCACCTAAACTCTTTTCGTCATTCATTGATATATATTTGCTAGGTAGGGTTACATGTTGTTTTCTTCTGTCCCTCTTGCCTTCAGTCTGTGCATGTCCTTTTTGTTTCCATTTTCTCTAAAACTTTTGTTATTGCTCACATGTTCAGTCAATGGTATTCTTAGCATCCTTCCGTAGAACCACATTTCTGTTGCTTGATGTCTTTTTGTCATCAGTGATGTCCAGCATTCACTACTATATAGAAGGATTGATATTATGTAACAGTTCAATACTCTTTTCTTCTTGTTTCTAACAAAATTTTCCTCTTTCTTAATACTTTGTTTAACTTTTAGAAGGCATTCTTTCACGATTCCAATGTGCTTTTGGATTTCAGTGTCACACTTTCCATTTGCTATTAAAACACTTCTCAGATATTTAAATTGCTGTACTTGTTTGATTTGTAATTTAAATGTTGGCCTGTTCCTTTTGCTAACAACAATGCATTAATCTGTTTTATGTTTAGTTCTTTCTTCTCATTTTCCTTCACTACCTTCTGTAGGAATTCTTGTAGTTTACTTTCTATGTCTACTATCAACACTGTCATCTGCATATCTTATGTTGTTAAAATTGTGGCTACCAATAATGAATCCTGATAGGACTTCTGATTCTCTTACAATTGCCTCACTGTACAGGTTGAATAAGTCTGATGAAAGAGATTAAATAATACATTATATTACATCTGTTTCATATGACATTTTCCTTTTTCTTTATATATTGTTTATTTTCTGTAAGGCATCTTTCACTGTTCCTATGAACTTTTGGATTTCCATGATACATTTTCTGCCATCTGTTAATTCTCTCCCCAGATAGAAATTTCAACTCTATCTTTCTGATTCTAAATTTAAATTCCTTTTCACTCTCATTTTCCTTAAAACTTCTTCATTGTTAACATGTTCTATCAATGGTATTCTCAACATCCTTCTTGAAAACACGTCTCTGTTGCCTAAAGTCTCTTCTTTGTCTGTGCGGAAACTCCAGCATTCACTGCCATATAGGAGGAGTGATATCACAAGGTAGTCCAGCACTCTTTTCTTTATTTCTAATGACATTTTCTAATCCTTTAATATATTACTCAATGTCTGAAAGGTAACTTTCACTATTTCTATCCACCTCTTGATTTCTGTGTCACACTTTTCACCATTTTTTTACCTTTAAACTTGCTTTGATTCACTTAAAGAATTACCTTTCATTTTATTAGGTTAAATAGTACTGTAAGTACATGTTATATGAACTCTGATAAGAGATGATGCAACCATTTAATATTAATAAAAGAAAATAACCTACCTAAGGCAATTGTAACTTCTTTCTGGACCTTATAAACTTATCTCTGTGTCCCTGTGATCCCTACACCTTCTTTCTACTCACACACTCTCTCCACTCCATCACTACTTCTGTTAGTTTAGTTGAGTAATACTGACCTTATGATTAATTTGGTTTTCCTTTCCCTCCTCCTCCTCAGTTTGGGGCTGGTGTGTCATCTCAATATGGTTGATTCGGTCTTCCCAAAATCTTACAATATTGCGATTGACAACCAAGTCTAATGTGGACCACTCTATGTAAATTGTGTACCATGGTTAAGAATGAATATTTCTCAACTTACAGCCATGGCAACTTTTGTCTCTCTGCATCCAAGAGCATTTTAGAATCATGCAGAAATAATAACTCCTTCAATAAAATGCACAACATTGTTGATAACTCTAACAACATATTTATTGAATATAAGGAAAAAATAGTTCAATAAAATGTTTATTATCTACTGCAAAATAAAGTTTTCTACTGTAAGATGTTGATTTAAGAAATCTAGTATCAAGCACTAAAGTAATAACTAACCAGTTGACTCTCAATTTTTCTGTCATGCATGTCTGTGTTTTTGCTTTGGCCATGGGAAATATAACAGATGTGATTCTCTGATAACTTTTCTTGTTGGCAGAGAAACCTTTTTTGTTTAAAAGAATTTGGATCATTCTTTTCTGTAAGATAATACATGTTTAGGACAGATAGCATAATGGAAACAAAGCTTTGAATTTAATTGCTCAAACCAAAGACACTTGGACAACACATTAATCATGTCTTATCAGTGGAAAATAGATAGGGTGGGGAACCTTGGTTTTTAATGAATTTTGGCTAGTTAGTTCTGGGTTTGATTCATCTTGGACATGTTCTTAAATTCATTTTATTATTTTAAGACACAATTTTTAACTTGTGTCTTTTCTCATTTTTTTTATCAATCATTCAACCTACTCTTCTGAGAATTTTAATAATTATTATCCAATTAGTAGTCCTTCCAAATTACCATCCTGTAATTCCATGCAATTAAACATTTAAACAGGTTCAATGCCTGGGTACATCCCTTCCACTTTCCAAAACAATCCTCTTTTGGGATAATGGTCTGAAAGCTTCTTTTCAACAGTGATAATTCATAATTGCAGGGAGCCAAATTTGGATTTGGTGGGGAAAAGAGAGAGGAGACAGAGCTTTGTCAAAAAAAAAAAAAAGCAATGAAATATGAAGCATCTACTTCTTTAGATATTGTGAATGCAATGCTTACACTGTCTACATACAAATGGTATCTCATTACTGAGTAACCTTAGATAAGAGTGTCTGTTCATACATCTGAAATAAAGTCTCCTGATTGATTGTGACTGCTGTCATATTAGTATGCATTGATTTTATAAATTGTCAAAATTGTTTGTGGTGTAAGTTGGAGGGGAAAGCATTATATTAACTTCTGCAGACACGGTGGAGTAATAGATAGCAGCTTGGATTGTGGAATCAGAGAGCCAAGTTCAAATTCAACTTGAGTTCATTATATCCACTTACATGGTAATACTCTTGAAAAAGGTATGGAGCCATTTTTCTTTCCACCGGCTGTGGGTAAATAATAGGACAGACTGGGTTCTATAATCTTGGATGGCAACTGGTCTTGAAGAAGGAAAAAATCTGAATTAAAAACAAGCCTGGAAAGTGTTGGGCTATGTCAGATTATCTTACCCAGGAAACACCGTACAACCCTAATGGGTTATAGGTTTAAAAAAAAAATCAACTTTTTTTCTGGGGAAAGTAAAAGAGAGAAACTGAAGATCAGGGAAGGAGTGGGGGGGCATTTATTTGGTGGTGGTAAGAAATGTGATGCAGTAAGGATGAGCTGTTGTTCTTTGAGAAATAAGTAAAACCCTGTGCCTTTGAAAATCGGTGAAAATGTTTTCCTTTTTTTTTTTTTTTTTTTTTTTTTGCCTCTCTTGTTATTATTCTCTTTTTTTCTTTTCCCTTTTCCTTCAAAAGTGTAAAAAGTTTTGTGACAAGATTATATCTCTGGAGGGTTTTAGTGAGGAAAGATTTTTTTTTTTTTCTTTTTAAGGAAAATTTCACTATAAACAAAGGGTAACTAAACTGTTACGTAATATCAGTTACCTGATATGGCAGTGAATTCAGGACAATCTCACAGATGAAGAAAAGACTTGAAGTGGAAACATCATTACTATGTGGTTTACATCTTGGAGCAAAGTGCAGAGAGTGAGGCAAGAACATGTTCACCTTTTTATAGACTTCAACAGCGCCACCTAGTGGCCTTTGTTGAAATCAAGTAGAGTAATCATATTTCCAGTTCCTTTACTCTTAGCATCATAGGAAAATCTATTTCTTTTTCTGTTTTTTTATTACTCATTATTATTATTATTTTATTTTTCGATTTTATTTCATTTTCCTATAAATTCCTTTCCTAAATGTATCAATTAACTTAAATAGTGAAAAGTATAAAACCTCTTAATAAAAACTAACCAATTTAAGTCCATACCTACAACAGTTAATGCCTATACAGACATACAATCAATCTTATGTTTTATAAATAGACCCATTTAAAATCCTCTAAATACACAATATGTATTAATGAATTCAAGAAATAAAACAAACAGTAATCTATATGAATAAATGCAAAATCGGAGCTCATTTATCCTCCAAATTTTGAGATTAAAAGGCCCCCAACTCTACCTTATAGTAATATAGACAAGTTATTTACTCTGTCACCCCCTAAGATGAGATGTAACACAAGGTCAGTTTTTAAGGTGGGTACCTGAGTGTGCACACCTGGGCTAGGAACAAAAATTCCCCAAGCCTCCACAACTGTCAATTGTGCTAACCTCAGTAATATACACAATAAAAGCTCAATATCTAAGTTATAGTTATGAGTTATTTGCATACTGATTTTAAAAATGTATCTTTCATTAACTGTCCTTCATTACTGTTTTTTTTTTTTTTTTTTTTAACGATTGTTTTGATTTTCATATAATAAATAGTTCTGTTTAGGAATATTGTCTTATATAGTGCAGCAAAGCATTTGAAATTTGCATTTTACTTAACCCTTCAACAAATTGGCACCTATTTGTAAAACTTACCTTAACTATAACAAGTCTGTCCCACATCCAACCAATTAATGTCTTCTCTCTTTACAGTCATATTCTTTGAACAAGTATATTGAATGTCCACAACACCTTCAACATTTTATAAATAGTGAACATTAATTCCATAGAAAAACTAATTTTTTCTGGAAAAATTACCAGATAGTGAGTGAGCAAGCAAAGTCTGCTAGTTAATAATAATTTCTATAATCATAAAGTCAGATTAACAAATTAAACTAACATTGAAAAAATAAAAAAACAATAATTCAGATAAAAATATTTTAAAAATACTATTAAACTGTGATTGATAGGTGTGTGTCTATTAATAAAATCTCATTCAATTTAGAAACAAAGATACTAAATATATTTCACAATTCAAAAACTACAGACACCACAGATGTGCGTAAACATGAAATAGTACTCACTGGCACTTGAAGATGTTGCACTCAAAATACAGCAAAGAAACGCAATACATACCTATACTGCACAACCCTTTCAACCCAAGAAAAATTCTTTGATAATCATTTATTTATACATCCCTTCTATGCTGTTTACCTCCTAATTAGTGATCGGTTGATCTCAGGGTTGCAATTTCATGCTATTTAAGCAGGCCTTTCTATAATTTAAGGGAGACTGTTTTTATTGTGTTCTTTTTAGTTTAACTATATATATTTCCTGGTAACTGCTTTTTCTTGAATCACACCACTGGGACAAAAGGAGAGGAGTCAGCGACATAAAACTAAACTGATCTCCTCCAACTGCTCAATCATTTGCAGGGTACCAGAATTTATCTGTCCCAGTGTGTGCTTCAACAAATATTGTATGGCTTCCTGTACCATCATCATGTAGCCATATCATATGGAAACACTAGTTCTTCTACAATCATTGAAGTTAAGCAACATTGAGCCTGGTCAGTACCTAGATGGGTAACCACTTGGGAATACCAGGTGCTGTGAGCTTGGATTTGTGAGTGGTGTAATGGATTATGGTTCGAAATTGAAATGCAGAGAACCAAGTTCCAATTCCAGGTTTATTATGCACAAATACCGTTGTGTAAGATATGAATCCACATCTTTTTCCCCCAGCTATGGGTTAATTAGTAGGACTTGTATCAGTAAACCATTATCCCCAAAAGATTCTTACAATGTAAAATATTTTCTGGCTTTAAATAACCTACAAAAGGTTGATAGGCCATAAAAAACAAATCAATCTTATATTGTTATTTGAAAAGAAAAGATCCTAATAACAAAAGAAATGAACCCCTTTCAACCACTTTAGATGTTACTCTCAATCTCTCAACTGTTATCGTCAGTGTTTATTTGTGAAATGATTATTAGATAGAATTGCTAGAAGTGCATGCATACATCTTTAATTTAAAATTTATTAGCTTTTTTAATTAATTTCTCTGATGTATCTTATTGCATTCCAATTTAAATCCATATGTATTGTCATAATAATTATGACAAGTGTGATTTTTAAATATCTAATTACTGAAATTGACCACTCAAATCAAATTAACCCTTCACCTAGTAGATGTTTGGGGATTCTTCTTCTTTATGTGCTGTTGTCCCTTCATGGTGATCATGGCTCTCCACCTCCTATCTCTTGTAGCCTCAATAAGTTTCGTCCTTCTGTCACCACCCCCAGATTACATTCTGTCATTCACTTGCTTAAGCCTGCCAGTTATGTTATGCATTGCTTTCACTTGTCTCTCTTTCCCTCTATCTGACCTATGAGTACCAGATTCTTCGGGCCCTCCTTTCTTATTACGGGTCACAGAAACTTCAGCTATTCTTCCTGATATTAAGTATAAACTTCCTCTTTGTTTGCATCCTCTCTGAAACCTCTTCATTGCTCTCATGCTCAGTACAATGCTGAAATGAATTTTATCAGACTCCAAACGATTTTACTTGGTTTTAGGAATTGATAATTATTGCTTCTTTCTCTAACTATAAACTAAATAGCAGGGCTGACTGAGATACAGGGGTTGGACAAAATAATTGGAACAGTTGCAAAATCCACTCCTACATTTCAAAGACCTATTATATTAAGAACTTTAACTAAAACTTTGTAATTGCAGGTTATATCTATTGTAAATACGTTTATTTATCTAATTTACTGACTTTGTCTTATTTATTTTTAAAATTTAGTAAAATTTAAGCTAAATGCGTGACCTCTCCAAGTTCAAATAAGATCAAATTGTTAGAGCTCACATGGCAGGAGCCTCGATCACTAAGGTTGCTGAACTGTTTGGTTTTTCAAGAGCTACCATATCAAGAAAACTGATGCAATTTGAGAAAAAGGGCAAGACCTCTAGCAACCGTAGCAATTCGGGTGAGACTTGTAAACTTACTGACAGGGACTGACGTGCATTGAAACGCAACGTGGCAAAAAATCATTGGACAAATGCGGCCAAAGTGACTGCTGAGTTGAATAACCATCTGAATAGTTCAGTTTCTACTAAAACTGTTCACCGTGAGCTCCATAAGGCTGCATATCATGGAAGAGCCACTGTGAGGAAACCGCTTCTCTCCACTCACAACATTCAAAAGAGGTTGAAGTGGTGCAGAGATCACAATGCCAGGTCTGCAGACCAATGGAAGCAAGTCATATTTTCAGACGAGTCCAGTTTTTTCTCTTTTCCCAACTTCAGGGCGAGTTTATGTGTGGAGGCAGCCCAAAGAAGCTTACAACCCTGACTGCCATCGGTGAAGCATGGAGGTGGATCAGTGATAGTTTGGGCCGTCATATCATGGAAATGTCTCAGTCATTGCCCTGCATGGTAGAATCAACAGCAAAGATTACCTGAACATTTTGGGAGATCATGTTCATCTAATGGCCAAGACTTTATTCCCTGATGGTGACTGCATCTTCCAAGATGATAATGCTCGAATACATACTGCTCGAGTGGTTAAGAATTGGTATGAAGAGCATGAAAGTGAGCTAGAGCACATGGAGTAGCCTCCCCAATCTCAAAATATCAATATCATTGAACATTTGTAGTGCATTTTGGAGCAACAAGTTAGGAGCTGCTATCCTTCACCATTGTGTTGTAAAGAGCTGGAGACGGTTTTAATGGAAGAATGACTGAAAATTCCTCATGAAGTCGGGAAGCTGTATGATTCCATTCCTAGATATATTAAAGCTGTCTGTGAGGCTAAACAAGGACCAACTCCATATTAAATAAATTTTCTTTGAATTTAACAAGTGTTCCAATTATTTCGTCCAACCCCTGTATCTAGCTCCTATAGCTGTAATTCTAAGCTCAAATTTCTTTTAACAGATGTTTGAAACTAAATGTTAAATGACACCTTCAGTTCCATAACTCACCCTAGCACCTATATACTCTGTGCCAATCATACACTTAACCCCACTGACCTTACACTAAACTTACTTCCTTTCATTGTTAAAGTTTGGTAGGGATTGTATATAAATCCAAATAGGAGTAATTGGCACGGTCCAATCTGTTATAACAATGTTCAAATTTAATTGTTCAGTCACCTTGCTAAGTTAATGAACAAATTGCAAAACCTGTAAATTTTTGGTTACAACAAATAGATAATTTTCTCATGCATTCCCTTGCTCTAGTAATCTTGCTTCTACGATATTAAATCAGATGGGTGTGGGGGAGTGTATATGCACCCTGAGCAACTTTATTTACCCACTTTCTCCCAATGCATCTTTTAGTCCTCATGTATATGTGTGAGCTAGTCTTGATACCTTCATCTCTGGCTGGTAAGGAGAAGATCTGTTACCTTGACTTCTGGGTAAACAAGACATATACACTCTGGGTATCATGCCTGTATCTTCCTTTCTGAGTTATTTGTCCCTTCATTAAGGATGCTGGAAGCAGATGTTTTCTGAGTTTTGTTAGAAACAAAGAAAAGTGTGCTGGATTGCTATGTTATATCCCTCTTCTTGTAGGGCATTGAATGCTGGATAATCTCCTCCCCATGGCTGTGGACAAAACTGGAAACTGCAGAAATGTGGTTCTACAGAAGGATACTGAAAATTCCATGGATGTATTGAGTAAGCGACAAAGAAAATGTCAGCAGAAAGAACACTTATACTGAGAATCAGGAAGAGATAGCTGAAATTCCTTGGACAAATAATGAGGAAGGAGGGCTTGGAAAATTTAACTCTCACAGGACATGTTGAGGGCAAGTGATATAGAAGAAGGCAGCAAGCCACTTATCTGATGAGCTTGTGTGTAAGGATGGCACAAGGCACAAACAATTTTCTTAGTGACATGCTGGGGACAAGACTTTTTTAAAAGCATCTGACAATCAGAGAGATCATAGGTATAAGTGGATTCATGCCTTTCTCAAAATACTGAATATAAACAGTTTTTATTTGTAGATCCCATTTCCTAGTTTTAAAATGTGCCGAATATTTGATAAATTTTCAATAATATAATAATAATCACAACCACATATACTGTAACCCAATCTGTGCTGCATCATTTTTTTTTTTCAGTTCACAGGGTGAGGGTGTTCTCATTCCACTCTCCTGCCTGAACTTGGAATTGAACCCATTGAGTTCAGTCTCTTGGTCAGGTAGTAAATCATGCATTTGTTCAGTTTTACTCTGAACAACTACATATGATTTACTAAAAAATACATCAATGAATTGGAAGAATTAACTAATAGGATGTAGTCGTCGAAGGGGAACAACTCTGCCCTATTACAGATAAGAGTTAAGGTTACTGTTGTTGAAATCGAGGCTTAGGGGATTTTACCGGAGTGGACAATAAAATGTAACATTTGTAAATAAAACTAGACAAGAGATCCTTTTGACTAAATGTATTATGTTGTTATTTGCTCACAAGTATTTTAAGTATTAATACAACATACAAGATATTCTTTGACACTTATAGTGGAATGAGAGCATTCTATTCCTGTGGATTGAATAAAGTGTTTCGATGGAAATTACCAGAATATCACTGAATATAATGGGTGTTTGCAGAAGGTTAATGGTACAATAGATAAAATAGTGCATCTAGAAAAACTAAAATGAACACAGATCAATGAATAACAATGCTAATTCCTTACCTTGGAAATGTTTTTTTGCATTCAAAAATAAAATGCATGCAGATGCAATTAATTAAAAATCTTATACTTTTCTTCCTGAAGTACAATAATTTTCTTTTTATCTGATCCTGACAGTAAGTTGTATAAACAATGAATCAGTAAGTAAATTCTGACGAGACTTGAACACACATCTCATATCCCAGGAGATTGTTTTTCATGCATGATGCCTTAACCAATTCCGCTATTAATGGTCATATTAACCATTTCCCTACAAGGAAACATGTGGCATTTATTGACCAAGCAGCCAGTACTGCTTTCGAATGAAATTTATAAAATCTTTCTCTTAAAACAATTTTTCAGGAATATAGGTTTAACAAGTCCAGTAGCTTTTATTGCTCTTTCCAGTATTGATGGAGATTTCTTTTCTAACTTTTTATTTGATGTAGTGTGGGATATTAACATCTTGATCATGTCATCATTTTCTCTTTCAGTTACATGTGCTGTCCGTTTTAGTTGTGGCTGCACTATTGGTAGTTCATCAACTGATGTGGTTTCTGTTATTTGTTATAGTTCTTTGTGAATCTGTAGTGCTAGTCAACAATGTTTAAAGAAGGATTACCTTTGTCAAGGCCATCAAGCTTTATTTGCTCAAAGCTTTTTCTCACCATTGATCTTAGGAAGCAGTTGTGTACAGCTGACAATTTCAACATTTAGATGGGCCTAAATCTACCGCCATGTCACTTCCATCTTTCAGATCTTCCTGTTATCGTCATTCTATTTAAATGGTCTGACCAAGAAAATTGTAATAAAAAAATTACAATAAAATGAAGGTGAGTCAAAAATGTATAATGAAAATACTTAATTTTAAAGTTTAAATAATTTAAGTTTAAATATTTTTTAAAGTCTACTCTTATGTAAACTCAGCCCAAAAATGTTAAATGAATATTTAAAGTTTGAATATTTTTTGAAAATATTGCCTTTTTGAAATGCTGTCTGTTTATATAATCCATAATATTGTATCATAAATAGAATTTATTAAATATATCAAACAATTTATTTAGGTACCAACATAAATTTTCTTAAAAAGAGCATACCATGATGAAAAAATGCCCCAAACTTTATAAAAAGCAAGTTTTATTGTCAAAATGTTTATTCTTAAGATGAAAATCCAAAGTATTTTATTATTTTACTAACTTGAAAATTTAGTTGAAAATTTTTTTTATTCTTGCATCAGTGGGTGAGCCAAAGATTAGTATTGAGATATTTGAGCTTTTTTTTTTTTTTTTTTTTTTTACACGTTAAAAACATTGTCTCAGCAATTCTTGCAAAACTTGAATAATTTTCAGATTTTAATGAAATTTTTATGACTTATTCACAGATAAATGAAATTATTTTTGAAATTTTTTTTTTTTTTTTTACATCTGTTACCCAACTTAATATTATGAAGTTAATTAAAATTTTAGCCTCTTCATTAATTAAAAGCAGGAATCCTTTGAGAAATTAAATCAATTTTTTTTGTCAAACAGAAGCGCTGTTTACCAAAAAATCAGCTCTGAATCATAAAATAAAAAATACAAAATATCTATGACATCATTTAATTAGAAAAGCTTTTAATTGCTTTTATAAATAAGATATATTAATGACACTATTTTTTTTCAATGAATAATGAATTTTTACAAGAATTGTTTTCATTTTTTTAAATAGAAAAATTTAAGTTTTAAATCTTTCACATTCTGTATTAATTTCAGCCTTTTAGTTTATATTAAGTAAAAATTATATTTACTAATTATAAATGGAAACGCTTAATACAAATCATAAAACACCAATATTTTTAAAAGAATTTTGAATTTTTTGTATGTGTATAAATATGCTGATCTTTGTAAGTACAGGCAACCATATACAACATTATCAGAAAACAAGAGTGATAACTATAGTAAATTTAATGTCAATATTTTTAAAATTCAATAAAACATTAGATTACAGAGAATATTTTCATAAACTTTTACGATTACTGAGTACTTAAAAATTATAAAAAAGGCACTCACATCATTTCCTTAAATTATGTTTTACAGATAAAGTTTCCCTGGAACAACGTTAGATCAGTCATCAGGCTGTCACCACATAAAAAAAACAGCTACTACCAGGTTAAAAAATGCATTTCTGCGATATTTCAAACTTAAAGTAAATAATATATATTTCAAATCAGATTAATTATACTTTAAATCAGTTAATCCTCAAATAAAGCTTCTTGAAAAGTATATTTAATTTTTGAAACATTTTTTTTTGATAAAGAGAATTACATTGCAATGAAAGTTGACAAAAACTTATTAGTAGAAATAGAAATATGTTTCAACAGGGATTTGATAAGATATAAAGTCTTAGTTCAAATGTGCTTAGTGTCAGTCCATTGTATGGCATCATGGATATATAGTGTTCATTAACCAAGAGTACTACATCAAAATGTTATATTAAGCATTTGGCTGCGAGAGAAAGTGGTTAGCAAAGCTATGAATCTGACTGATGATACAAGTGTGTGATCAGGAGAAGGTGGAAGAAGTCATGAACCTGACTTTGCCGATGGAGAGGATGTGAGCTTTAAGAGTCAGAAGAAGTCACAAACCTGATTTTGCAGAGGATGTGAACTTTAAGAGTCAGAACTCATGAACCTGACTTTGTTGATGCTAGTTATACCATGAGTTGCCAAGGTGTTGTCCTGGAATGGTTATCAAAGCTATGAATCTGACTATGATGATACAAGGATGTGAGTGTGAGTAGCCTGGAGTCACA
Source organism: Acanthosepion lycidas (assembly GCA_963932145.1). NCBI lineage: Eukaryota > Metazoa > Mollusca > Cephalopoda > Sepiida > Sepiidae > Acanthosepion > Acanthosepion lycidas. Next base: position 6,390,914 of record OZ010571.1, read on the forward strand.
AATCTGACATTGCCAAAGTGATGAGGTGGTGTTGGATTGATTTCATGGTTGGTATTTGCCAAGATGACAAAATAATATGCTGATGCCAGTCAGCCAAGGTGGCTTGTCGAGCCTGGGAGTGGCAACAGTCAGTGAAAGGTGGCAGTGATGGTGATGGTAACAACAGCAGCAGCACCTTACATGATGGCTGGTGGCCTGCCAGGATACAACTGCAGTTGTCATGGTGACAAGGTCATGGTGGCAGTAGCAGCAGCACCCTGTGTGACAGCCAGCGACCTGCCAGGCTGCAACTGACTTGATCATTTTCAGAAACCTGCTTTTAAGCAGGTATGTTAGTCCCCAGGGGTATCTCTTTTTCTGGCAAGAACATTCGTGATTGACCAGTGTCGCTTTCATTGCCGGAGCTTACTTTGTAGACAGGATATGATGCATGGAGCCTATGTGCAGATGACAACTTTTTTTTTTTTCTACCTTCAAGTCGTTCACATCTGGCCAGCATGCAGAATAAATCGGAAATAAATCTAATTGCAACAGAATATAACAGTTCTCCCAGATCTCAGTTTGATTCATAGGCAACGAATGATAATTTCAGTGAATTCAGGAATGAGATGATTGTTGGTAAAGAGAGAATATCTTGCTGGTCCTGTTGAATTTGTTAATCTTTTGCTGATGATGTGAGTTGTTATATGCATTTGCCTTGTTGCATGCTTTTGACACCAGTTGTTGTATTAAGCTTAATATTTGGTAGGCAAAAAATGCGTCAGCGGCCTTTCTGTGAAGTTTGAGGTACTGTGGTCTGTGAGGATTAGATTTTTAACAAAATTCATCTTAGAATACATGTAGGGTGATTCAAATGTTTAGGCCAACAGGTTCAGCAGTGGGCACAGCCTAAAGAAGACCAAGCTACCAGGCAATCTGACTGCAGTGGGCAAAGCATTGAGACTTCAGAACTCTGATCTTCACATCCGTATCCTGTCGTGGTGTCTCTGAGAAATCAAGGGTGCAGAATTGCTCCTTGTGTCACATACACCACAGTACCTCAAACTTCACAGACGGGCTGCTGACGCATTTTTTGCCTACCATGCCACCTCAACAGGGGCAGTATCTAACCACATAAATATTGCAGCTGAACAAGCTTGCAACGATATGCTGACAAAGATCAACAAAACTCTACAAGCAGTGGACTCAGGCGAAGCATCTACACTCATCATCATGATTGATCCCAGAGACCGCTGGGCAGTGATCTATCAAAACACCTACAACAGTTTTATCTAGAACTGGGGATGCTAAAAGATTCCCAAAATATGTCCAAACTCATTGCAACCATACAAGCTCTAAGCCAAATACCACCAGCAAGGGGGGAATAATGGCAAGCATTCAAACTGGCCCAGTGGACATTGCAAATGTAGCAAAAGACCTTTTACGGTCATATACACAGACTTCAACATGATGCCACTCTCAAAGGGCAAACAATATATTTGAATGATTTTGGACAACTTTAGCCAACAACTCACAGCCATTCCTTGCATTAGAGACCATGTGATTGAAGCGGCTCATGGACTCTACCAATTCTTCCTCTGCCGCAAGGAGATACCTTGTATATAAGAACTTCGGTGAGATGACATCAATCATGCAGCACTTTTACTGTTCTTGGTGTCCACAAAGCTCTGACAACATTGAACAACAAATTGCACATTAAAGAACGCTCTCTATATGCTCTGCAAGCACAGGAACTGTGAATGGACAGATGTCCACAAACCCCTTAGATCATCTATGAATGCCACCATCAAAAGCTCAACTAGCATCATGCCACATTATATCATCACCAGTCAGCACTCCAAACTACCCCATCAGAATATTACCAATGACAATCCTGGTGCTTACAGCATGCTGTTAAGTGCTTTGCTGTGACAAGTTTGCCAACACACTAGCCTAGCAAGCAATGAGGCCGACCACAAGACAAACAAACATCTGAATTGGCTCATCTGTAAAGATCCGATACAGGTCGGAGACAAGGATTTTCTCCACAGACCTCATTCAGCCACGACATAGAAAAGGGAGAATCAGATTCTTCTAAAGAAATAGTGGAAATTGAACTTTTTGTTATCTGACAACTCTAATTTATGTATCTCTTAAATTATTTTTAGCTTACAGATAAAGAGATTGTTAAATTTTGCAATTACATTATGCATATAAATAATGATGGGATGATTAATCGGAATTGAGGATCAGAACTTTTTGGGGTATCAAAATCAGTGAATTTTTAACCTAATTTCTGATTCCAAAAACAATTCTTTGGATTTTTTGTTTAAAACTTAATTTTCCATTCCTGGTACTATTAATAAAAAAATATAAATATTTATTGATTTTAAACTATCAGTAAAACTAAAATCTATTGATCATAGTAACACCTAAGTTAATTATGATGTAAATTTATTCTATTTGAGTAAAAAAACAAAAAATGAAATGTGCAAGTTTCTACTCAGTTCTCAAACTTTGCATAAAGTTTGCTAATTTACAGTCTGTTTCACTTTAAAATAAATTTTTATTTTTAATTTCTTTTTAAACTTTGTTAATTCACCCATTTAATATTGTAAATTATTTATTTAATAATTATAATCAAAATTATCTAAATATAAACACAAGATGAATTCATGTTGCTGTTCTGCCAGGCTCTCTTTTAAGACAATTTTTATTATTTTTTTAATTTATAAAAAAAAAAATGAATATATGAAATTCCTGCCAATGTCACATTTGATTTCTTCACATAAAAAATTGACCTTGTGTCACAAATTGACCACATGATGAGGCAGTTAAATTCCACCAATTTGTTTTAATAATAGCTTTAACCTATAAAATTAATTTTAGACTTGGTTATTGAAAAGATTTATTTTGTTTACAGATAATTCTTCTTTTCAATAACCAAGACTTAAAAAGTAAACATTCTTTTTATGAAACTTAAATTTCTTTCTACAAAATTTATGTATTTCTTAAAATTTTATAGCTTTCAAAATGGATTTTCACCTTTATTTACTTAAAACAATAAACAAACTTTTATTTGAAGTTTCACACAAAAGTTTGTATTAAAAAACCTAAAATTTAATATTCCTGTTATAAATTATTATGACATCTTACTTCTGATAAAATGCAGATTGTGTGTGTCTGTACGTTTATATATTGGATCAGATTTCCTACATTTTTCAACCGATTTCAACAAAACTTCACAGGACTACATTAAATTACCTTGTGGTGGTTCTAACAGCGCCAAAAATTGGAAAAAAACAATTGTTTTTGCACAAAATTAATTTGAAAACATGATTAAGAGGCATCACAAGAATGAAAGGGGGACAACTCATATCGAGTTATACTTATTATAAAACGCAGGTTGTTTGTGTGTGTGTGCGTGCGTGTGTTCATTTATATATGGGATCGGATTTCCTACATTTTTCAACAGATTTCAACAAAATTTCACTTTTTTTTTGGCAGGTAGTGTTTCTTATTGTCTTGCACACTTTTTTCTTTATTTTTACATTCAGAATGCTTTAAAAATTCCATTTACAAGACAATTGTTTATAATAAAATTCTATTCAATCGGTAGACTCATAACAATTGAAAACAATGTTTTTGTCTGAATTTGGGTTTGACCAATTCGTAAAAAAACAAAACAAAACAAAAAAAAAAAACTAATTAAGACATGCATGTCAGTCAACCTTAAACAATAATCTTTGTCAATTTTATTTTTCAGTCTTTATGATGGTCGATACTTAATCTATCTCTGTTACATCCCCGCGCAACGCTGGGCTCTACTGCTAGTTTAAAATATTTTGAACTTTTTTCTTAATTATTCCTCCTCAAAGCCAAGTGAGATACAAATTTTATAAGTATAAGTGTATAAAAAGTTAAAAATGAATATTTTTATCCCATTTTTATCTGGTACGATTAAGCTATAATTTTTTCCACTTTTAACATGATTTGTTTTAATATTTTTAAAATAAACTAATAAAATTTCATCTAATAATCTAATAAATAACTGAAAAAATCAATCCCATGCAAAAAAAAAAAGAACATTTACAGTTGTTCTCATCCTTATGAAAAGTTTAATTATTTTTAATCTTATTTTTATTTTAATGTTTTGTAACAGTTGGATCTGATACATTATAAAATGATTATTTGGACATCAGCATTATTTAGCTTTCAACTTCGTAATATTTTTTTTTAATTATTGTAAAGTTTGCTAAAATTGCTTTAAAAAAAAATCAAAAGATGTTTTTACTGTGTTGTTGCACTTTTAGTCTTTTTTTTTCTTTTAACAAAAATAAAACACTTTTTGATTCTTTTTAGAAATTATTAAATTTTTTAGCTATGAGAAATCTATTTTAGACAGTAAAAGTTATTAGTGACTAAATTTTTTAGATAAGATTGTAGACCTATTATTATTTATTTATTTATTAAGTTGCTAACTCATATTTAATTCTTATTAAACGTCTGTAAGCCAATTTTAAAATTTGCATTTATTTTTTATTTCCTTGGTTGCAGAATTAGGTATGCCTTGTACTTTATCAAAATAATTGCATATGTTAATCCACAATACATAGGATGATGCCTTTTAGAGTATTATTGTTGCAATATTATTGATATCTATTAGGGTGTCTCTTATTTTTGAAGTGAAGGCTGAAATTGAATTGTCACCTGTAAATTTTAACTTTTTTATACACTTATACTTATAAAACTTGCATCTCGCTTGGCTTTAAGGAGGAACAAATAAGAAAAAAGTTCAAAATATTCTAAATGTCATAATAATTTACAACAGGAAAATTCAATTATGTCAATGAAAAATAATATTAAAATAAAATTAAATATAATTTTTTATGGAAATTAAATTTTAGGTTTTTTAATAAACTTTAATTCATTAAAAAATGCCACATATAAAATTTGAAGGAGATTGCATAATATTTAGAGAGCGCCTTTGCTTGCTAAAATTTAAAAGGTGGACAAAAAATGAACCCTTTTTTATTTTACAATTATGTAGCAAACTATTATTAGTTGAATCTTTGCAAATTATAGACATGAGAAAACTAGGAGCATCTAATACTGAAAAATTTAAATTTTATCTGATGTTTATTATTTTCAAACCCCAATTATAGCAAGTGTATCCAATGCCAAGCAGAAAAGTGTAGTTTGGAAATTTTTAAGATTTCTGATGATAATCAAAGTAAAGCAATATGTCAACTGTAGCTTGGTACTTAAGCAATTTATGTAAAGAAATGTTTCTCTTTATTGTTTTAAACTCTTAACCAATTTTTTTAAATAAAAAGGATATCTAACTTTGTTTCCTAAGCTTTTGTATTCATTTTTCTACTAAATGTACTTTGTTCATTAAGTTTCCCAAACCAACTGTAGGGCCTGAAAATGATGAATTTTAATCATTGTAATTATCAGAACCAGAATCAGGAATTGCATTGGAATTGGTAAAAATATTGGTATCATCCCAGCACTACTTATAAAATATCAAAAAAATTAAGTATTACTGTTATTTTTGGCAACATGGGTAAATTAGTACATGTATAAGTTTATATATGTCCACACATATAAATCTTATTTAAAATGACAGACAAAGAATATTTTATTATTGTTTTATGCAGTTTCTCTTTTGTATATATAAAGAAACAAATGATTGTTTCATATCGATGCAAAAGTTGGCCATTATTCTTACTGGCTTAAGCATCTGTTCCCTTGATGTTAGAGTACATTATCAACAGTTTGAACAATGCCAGTACGTTGAAACTTTCATTTCCAATGACTAAAGCTGGCACAACCACTGATAGCCTCCAAACAGTTACATCTACCCAGTTTCATTCACAAGGCTTGGATCAGCTTATGGTGTAGCTTTCAGCCACTTTCCAATGGTACCACATGCTGGGAATAACTCTGCAGCCCAATAGCATCAAGAAGTCCCCTCTGACAAATGAACCATGTGAATCCAACTAGAGTCTTCATGTTGGAAATCAAATGTTCTAACCACTTCGCCATACACACCCATATATGAGAGGGTTGCTAACAGGTTCTTAATCTAACCCATTTTGGTCTGGCCAAAAGTTTCCTGCCGTCCACTTTGATATAAACCAATCTTTATTAAATGTATAAATATATAAGTTTTACTGCAGTTCAAAATTAAAGACATTTACATCCATTACAATTTAAGTGTCTTATCATTAACTTAACAATGTTGGATATTACAGTTCATATGTTTGTCACCTTTTGATTTGTCAACTTTATTTATTTACAATAAAATCAGTACCAAAATTTTCTGTTAAAACAAAATGAAAATGTTCATGAGTTATTTAAACAAAAATATTTTTGATCAATGCCACACAGATTTGGTATTTGGAGTTGTAATAGATTACTTTTTTTGCTAAGTGACTATTATTATTAAATGACTATTATTATACACTTAAAGTCTGTTTTTGGCTAATGTTTAAGCCTCACTGAACAGAAGTATTTCTTGACTGATCAGTAAAGTTAAGCAGCCTCAAAACTTGGGCTGTATTTATATCAGAGTTTATTCTGCAAGTCAATGTTGTCATAATAAAGTTTCAATTAACCAACCAATATTGCCAAAATTTTCAGGATATATATGGTAAATGTAATGTGAACTTCATATTATAACCTCTCTCTCTTTTATATATATATATATATATATATATATATATAAAGCATTTCATACCAAGCAAGACAATAGTATTACTAGTATGCAGGAGGTTACAAAAAGTGAAAGTTAGAGAAAAGACTGGGTATAGGGAGGGTATTGAGGAAAGGATAAAAGATGAACAGGGTTCAAGACAACAGAAGATGGCCATTGATGTTGCATTTAAATTTTTGAAGACTGTAGTTATCAAGCAAGTTCTACTATTGGGAATTGTGAAAAAAGAAACTTTTGGAGTAGAAGTGGCAGTTATATTGAGAAAGTGACTGAAGTCAAGATGCCAAGTCGGTATTGATTACATTGCAAATCCTTCTTCTGTCTTCTTTTGTCAAGGACCTCAAGGTGAGCAGCAGGGCACCAGATGAGATATGACAACAGTATTCAATGCATGGACAAATAGTAGATGTGTAAAATGGACTCTGACAAGAAAAACCTTTTGGTATGAACTAACTTTCCTTGCAGTAAATGCAGCTATTGATTCAGTATATTTGTTCCACTTCAAATCAGTTGAAAACATGAGGCCAAGAAGGAGTCGACCATCAGCCATGCTTATGGCATGCAGGGAATTTTCTCTGTGGTGGTTAAATGAGAGCAGTTTAGGTTTGGAGGCATTAAAATTTACAAGCCATTTCCTGCCCCAGTTAACCTCTGATTGGAGGCCCTTTTCGAGAGCAGCAGCCAGATTAACTTTGTCAGTGATGACGGATTTATTATTGAGACATCATCTGCATAGATGTCTACTTATGAAGTGATGACATCAGGAAGATCATTGATGAAGATCAGAAACAGTGTAGGAGTCTTGGACACCTGCATTCATGTGAAAGGATCTGGAAGCGAATTCATTCAGAATGACCTTCATTTTGCGATTTGATCAGAATGATTGTATTAAATCGAATCATTGTCCTGTAATACTGTAGCCGTAAACATTATGTAGAAGACCAGCATGGCAAACATTGTCAAATGCCTTTGAAATATCTAGAGCCACAGCTTGACCTTCACTGTTATTATCAAGAGCTTGATATACATATTCAGTTAGGGCTGTAAGCACATCAACATGTCCATGTTCACTATTTATTCCTCAAGGACACATGGCACAGTGGATAAAGGCGTTAGTTAGATCCAGTGACAGATAACTAATAACTGACATCCAATAGGGATGGCATGTGGAACTAGAACAGTCTACCCTAGTGAGCGAAATAAGGGGTTCAGTTCGACGTTCCAACCACCTTCCAAAAGCTTTTTTTTCATTGGTTGATGCTAACGGATGTATTTTAATAAGAATGATCAGACTCCTAGATATGTCAAAATGTTTTTTTGCAATGTTGAATTGTGTAGCATGAGAAATTCAAGGAGGCAGCCTGATTCTAGAGTCAGGTTGGGGTTGCTGTTTGAGCCAATATGATGCAAAACCTGAAATTGGTGATAAGGACAGTGCATCACTGAAGACCACTCTTGATGCATCTAAAATGTATTATGCATCACACTATATATATATATATATATATATATATATATAATGTGTGTATAAGTATCCCTCAAAAATAAAGCTTAAATGAAAAAAATTAAAAATAACTATGTCGGATTTAATCCAATACCTATATATATATATATATATATATATATATATATATAATATATATATGTATGTGAAAATATATAGAAAATAGCTTTTCACACTCTCTTCCTATATACTGGTATTTTTTTTACTTCACCTGATTTTGATTTGAGTTACTTCCCCTGGATTCCTAACTCGGTAAGCTGGTCTCTTTCTTGCATAGTTTAATCCAAATGTTTCATATGTTTTAAATACAAATCCCATAACATTACTAACCCTTTAACTAAACTTACACATGCACCCAACTCAAATCTATCCTATACTAGCATTTATGCTTCCCCAAAAATTAGTCTAATTTACAACTTGTATTAGCATTTCTAAAATAAATTTGTCACTATTCTTACTATCAGATAAATCTTTAAGTCTACATTTACCTTATGTGCATAATCAAATGAAATTCCACAAAATTCCTATGTATGTATGTACGTCCATGCATCTACATATAAATGCAGGAAATGTACTTACACGCACGGCCACATATATAAATTTATCTATCTCCCATTTACATTAATTTACTTTTATAAAACCAGCCATTGCAAAATTAACTTGTACTATTTATTTGAAATTCCTTCCCCGTTTCATGACTAATCAACTAAAATAAATCAATGGCCTAATCTTGAAAAATAAATAAATAAATAAGCTAACTACTCAACTAACTAACCTACACATATCTGTTAAATATTGAAATAAATCTGACCAATTAATACTACTATCGACACACAACATTTTCAAAACTATGATTGCTACAATACTACTTTACATCTCTGCTCTCTGAAATTACATTCCTAAGAAATAGTCATTTAGGCATAGATATGGAAATAAAAACTACAAATAAGTGGAAACAAATGGCAATACATAACTGAAAAGCAAAAAAAACCCCAAAATGTTTCCCATCCTTGGAGCCCTCACATACACCAACAATACTCAACCCCTATTGAAAACAGTTCAACTACCCTGATATACTATATTAATTCAATATTCCCTTATACCTTGTAACCCCTGTCCTCCTTATCCTGAAGGGGGGGGGGGTATGTTTGTGAGTTTTTTTTGTTTTTTCCTTCCCCTCTTTTCTACCTCAATACTTCTTTCGTGGCTTTGATCTCTTAAGCCAAATCCACATGAAAGGAATTAAAACTGCATTTGTAATGTGTCCCTCAATGATCTCACCCTCACTGCCCCCACTATGCCTATTTTTGTTAGGGCTCTGCACAATGACTGTCATGCAGAGCCCCCTGCAACAAACTTCTATTCGGTCATAGTCTATTTTCCATGTCGTCCGCCAACATTGTTTGACCAGTTCTTGTTATTTGGACCTCTTTCTCTCATTTACCAGTATAATAAATTCCTCCTTCCCAAATAATGCACAGATTCATGTTGTTGGAGTACAATATTAAATCTGGTCTAGGTGATGTTATGGCTATGTGTCTGGGGAACTTCAGCTGGATCTTTAAGTCCACTATCAACTGACAATCATCTACAAAAGATAAGTCTTCTCTCTCGCCTTTGTTTTTGTATCTTTACTCCAGTTTTGATGAAGTTAATCTGATTCAACTTCTTTCTTGGTTGATGCTTACTAGTTCTTATAGCTTTAGTCACTTCATTTGCAATTGCTTTAAGGGTTTGGTTGTGGTGTCAATAGTACTGACCATTACCCATTGCTATGTAAACATCATACTGGCTGCTATAGCACTCAATTCTTACAAAGAGTGATGCATTAAAGCAGCAGCTGATAAAAATTCCCTTTTCTCCATAGTGCTCAATCAGCAAACAAGAGCATAGTCATCTAGAGACAGCCTGTTTCACTGTATCACAGCTCATCAGTGTGACTAGATATCCAATTGCTTCAAGCTGGGATCAAAACTTGACCAAATTGACATCAGTCAGAGACTCTTACCCCTAGGCTATTGGTGCATGGCAGAGAAAGGGAATTTTTTTAATGCATTTTATATATATATATATATATATATATATATATATATATGCTGAAATATGCAGATACAGAGAGTAGCGTCAAGTTTCAGTTTTGAACAACTGGTGGTCTCTTCAATCATCAGTGCTTCAAAGCCAAGACCCACGTTTGTACACAAATTATTGGTGATTTGTTGTTTGCTGATGATGTTGCACTTGTGACATTCTTTGAGGAGGCCCAACATCTAATAAATTGTTTCTCTGCTGCATGTAAAGCCTTTGGTCTTACACTTAGCATAAAGAAAACTGAAGTAGTGCACCAACCTTGTCCTACTTCGAAGCAATTCTGTGGTGAGAAACAAAAACCACCAGTGTACAAATTTCCAGAGAGATCATTGAAAGTAGAAGACAAATCCCTGAATTATGTAAAGTCTTTCACCTATCTTGGTAGCACGGTCAACTACAGGGGAATATTAGATGATGAAATCATGCATCAGATTGCTAAGGCTACCACTGCTTTCAGCAAACTTTGCCATCACTTGTGGAATAAGCAGGGTATTTGACTGGATACAAAAATTCAGGTTTACAGAATCCTTTTGTACGGCTCAGAGTTGTGGACTCCATGCAGGTACCATATATGCCAGCTGGATGATTTCCATAAAAGCTGACCACATGCAATTTGTGGAGTTAACCTTCAAGATAGGACATCTAACGTAGGTGTAATATTCAAGGAATTGAGACTTTTCTCATACAGTCTCAGTTACGATGGACTGGTCATGTCTGATGACAGGATACCCAAGATCCTAATGTACAGCCAGTTAGATCAGGGCTACAGGAATGTAGGATGCCCATGGCTAAGATACAAAGACAAGCTGTAAAGCAACTTGTCAGCTGTCAATATACCATATAACACCCTTGAGCGTTAAGCCATGAGAAATTAAAAAAGAAATTAACTTTAAGAATGCTGCAAAAAAAAAACAAAAAACACGTGAGAAAGATTTAGAAGCTAAAGAGTAAGAAAAGTGGATTGAACACCAAGAAAATATTTCAAGAATATTTGGTTTTGTGAAGATAAACGATGAGAAAAGAATATTAAGAACATTGACAAATTACATGAAAGCAACAAACTACCTACTAGATATTTCAATATTCTGTATAGACTGAAGAAATATGTTAAAGGTTTTTATAGTTTATAAGTCTTGTATTATCATGAGAAAACCCTAATTTTAAACCTCTACTGCCTTGTGGTTATTTTCAAACATGGAAAAGGCTATGGAAATAAATCCAGAGAAAATCAAGACTGGAACAGTGAAGGCAGTTGATAACCTTCTGCCAACTCTTGTAGCCAAGCCAAATTCAAATGTAATGCCCTGCATTCCTTTTGAATCATGTTGGTATGGCTGGGAGTTGGGCAGGGCATGTAGTCTGGTCACTACATAGACTCCATATACCATTGCCTAGGGCTGCAGCTTAGAGAGACAAGAACAAAAATTGCAATATAAGCTCTGGTAAAAAAAAGGCACTAGGTTTATAAGTCTGAAAAATTCATACAGAGATGTCCTCAATGATATATGGCCCAGTTGACAAAGACATTGATTAGATCCAGTGACTATACCCAAAGAGTTGTGAGTTCAATATCAGGCCACAGCAGTGGTGAACCAAACTTGGAGAGTTGAGTTAAACTAAAACAATCTACCCAGTGAATGAAATTCCAATCACCTGAAGAAAGCCGTAGTGTACAATGGTCGAAACATTGTGAATATGGCAATAAAAATAAGTTCAAATAATGTACCTCATCTCCGAGATATAGACAGATAAAAAGCTATAGTTTCTTTTGTACACTCCGACCTTCTTCAGGTGGTTGGAATGTCGAACTGAACCCTTTATTTCACTCACTGGGGTAGACTGTTCTAGTTCCACGTGCCATGTTTAATGGATGTCAGTTATCAGCTATCTCCTGTTAATTTCCCTCTGAAAGTTCTCCACTGCCTTAACCGGGTATTGAACTCACTCTTTGGGTCCTGTCACTGGATCTAACCAACGCCTTTATCCACTACGTCATGTGTCCTTGAGGAGAGTCTACTCCAGTGAGCGAAATAAAGCATTCAGTTCGATATTCCAACAACCTGAAGAAGGCCGAAGTGTACAATGGCCAAAACGTAATAAATATGGTGACAAAGATGAGGACATTAGTCCGAAATGCAAATAATGTACATAATACCTCATCTCAGAAATATAGACAGATAGTGCTGAAAGTAATGTTAAATTTGTAAGTATAAAAAAGGTTAATAAAATCAATAGCAAGTGAAAGATCACATATAAAATAAGAAAATTATTTATTCTGGTATATGTGATAATGTGTTAATCAAATATATGTTTTTATGGCCTATATCTTCTATTTATAAATAAAAATATTTATTGCCCTTTGTATAATGAAGTCTGAAACCTTCAAAACAAGTTATTATCTATATTATTTATATTCAGACTATTGTCTTCATCTTTGTTGTTAGTAGGCATAACATTGTGCCCCTCCTGACCTGATCTTTTGGTGGAGAATGGATTCATGTCTCTTTGTTAAGAGTATTAAACTCATGACAAAAACATGAATCGCCTCCCTCCCACTCAACAATATAAAAATGAACCTGAACTACCTCATTTGAAATTTAAACATGGTTGACTGATTCCAGCTCTGACCTGTTAACCATTAAGCCACTATATTTGATGGTATGTTAAACCCAATTACCTTTTCCCTAAAAATTGCCTGAAAATATCTCCTGGGTCTCATATGCAAAAGCAAGGTATCTGGTAGCCTAATGTTATACAGTTACCATATGTGACAAAGACTTATATCTAGCTTAATTTTTTACCAGGTTTTGTTCATTTTAGCTATTCATATCCTCAAAACCTTTTCTGAGACAATTCCAAAGCATTTCATACACAAATTTATTCTCTTTTAACAAAATTGGCAAAATCATAATTTGAAAGAAAATTCAGAAAATGAGATTAAAGTTTTTTTCTTTATGACTTTTTCTGAAATGCATTGTTTGCATCATCATCATCTTAACTTTGGTAATCATAGGGTGGGGTCTGGATGCAAAAGCCACACTAAATCTCCTCCACAATGGTCTATCAACAGCAGCCATCAGCAATTTTGGTATAGTCGTATCTTCCATTGTTTGACATTGTACAGCCAGTTTTTATGTTGGTGTCTTCTCCATCCACCTTCAACGGTGCCTTGCATGATGGTCCTGCACTGGCTGTCATGCTTTGTAACGTGTCCAAACCACATCATTTTTCTCCATTTGACAGTAGTGAGAAGAAGTTCCTGGTGGCCCACAAAACATCAGCCCTTTTCTGTACAAACTCTTTGGTTTTATGTTCCCAATAGAAGACGCCAATGCATTTTCTCATGAATTTGTTCTCAAACACTTGGATCCTTCTCTCTGTCTCTACCAAATGTGTCCACGTTTCACATCCATATAGGAGAATAGAGATTATTAGCAATTTATACAGTCTGTACTTTGAAAGCTGATTTTACTCCTCCATATTCTTGCCAATTTGGCCATCACTGCCATGGTTGTAGCAATCTGTTTGCTGATTTCCAAGTTGCAGATACCATCTTTAGACAAGATTGCTCCTAAGTATTTAAAACTGGACACTTTCTCCAGTGAATTCCCATTCGTGGAAATGTTGATACAGGTGTTACTGTCTGTGCTATTCACCATTACTTTGGATTTCTCAAAATTGACCTCCATTCCATATACACTTGCTCTTTCAAAAAGTTTGCTGGTCAAGTCCTGTAGCTCACCGTTACTACCTGTTATAAGGTCAATGTCATTTGCTAAACATAGCTTACAGACTGGTCTGCCAATGATAGAGATTGAAAGATCATGGTCATTCAAGATTTCTTGCATGATTCTCTCTGGAAATAGGTTGAATAATGTGGGTGAAAATATGCATCCTTGTTTCACACTGAGAGTTGTCCAGAAAAACTGAGCTGGTTACATCTTCTGTTATCTATATTGAATTCACTAAGGATTTGCCAAAGACTGTCATGCCATACATGATTAAATGCTTTCTTGAAATCAACAAACTTATGGAACGCATCCTTCTGATGTTGCAGATGTTTTTATTGTGTACAAAAATATGCAAAGTTAGCCACGAATCCTCAAAGGCCTAATGTTGTCAAACTTATTAACATTTCCTGTCATGCAAAATACCTCTTAGAGAATATTGCCACTGATGCAGATCAATGGTAAATATGTCAAAAGATATTTTTTCATAAGGTTTTGCCAGTATTTGTTATTATTTATAATATTATATTTATATATTATTATAATATTGATTTTTTTTTCCTTGATTTTTAGAAATGTCTTTTGGAAATAAACAACCATTACATACAAAAACATCATATGACATGATGAAGAAAAAAAGAAAAGAAACAAAAAATGAAAACAAAGCCTGTGCTGAGGATACATATTAACATCATTGTTATCATCATCATTACCATCAGTCCCATGACCAGGTGTGCTTCAAAGCTAAACACCTGACCAGCTCCCTCTATACACCTCAGCCGTCCTGGGTATGACAATAAACTACATCCAGCAACAAGGCTTCTGATAAGAAGATTGAAAGTTTTGAGGGGGCATGGAACCACTTCTTAATTGTTGTTGTTCCCAGGTCCACCCTGACCCGGGGTGGTAGCACCTGTTGGGATCCCAGCTATGGGCCAATAGTGACCACTCAAGCAAAAATCAAAAGTACATTTTTATAATACAATTAACAACAGTATCTTTTTAGAGTAAAATTACCAAAAATACATTTTTATACTATTTACATCATTTGAACTGTTGTCCTCATCTTTATTGTCATGTTTACCATGTTTCAGCTGTTGTACACTCCAACCTTCTTCAGGCGATAAATCGGAAGTTTAAACCGAACACTTTAACTGAAACTGCGATATCCAAAAAAAGGCATGGCACATTGAATTTGAACAATTGACCCCAATAGACAAAATAAAGAGTTCCGTTCAAAATTCCAACATATATTACCTGAAGAAGGCCAGAATGTACAATGTCCAAAACATTGTGAATATGGCAATAAAGATGAGGTCAACAGTCTGAATGATGTCAATAGTATAAATAGTTACAATAGCTGATCTCAGAAATATAGACAAATACATTTTTATAATAAAATAACATTCAATACAAGACTAAAAAAGTATAAAATTATATTTTTGAGTAAAATTACCAGTAATACATTTTTATAAATAAATGACCAACAATACATTTTATGATCTACAAAACCATATCTAAACAACATACATTTATCCTGAAAGTATAAAATTATATAGAAAATATCTGTAGTTGAAGGCCTAAAACTCTATACAAAATATTTAGATTTTTGCATTAAATAACCCAAAGAGATGTTTATATTCCGCTAAAGAAAATCAACCAGCCAACCAACATGTCTGTTGCATGCTAATGTCTGAGCCTCTGTGAAAGATCTTCCAGTCATTTCAGTGACATTGTCATCATTCTTCATCATTTAATAAATTTGATTTATAATTGAAATTAATTTTAAGGATAAATATTCATAATAAAAACAGTTTAAAACCAACTTTAAGTATGTAAAATTCATTTTTTTATTTTTAAATCTTTGTGTTCTTATTTTTAAGATTAAAACTTCAAAGAAAATATTTATATTATTGCAAATGTTTTAAAATTTTTTTTAAAACCTAGTCATTCTATAATTCTAAATTATTTAAATTAATGAAACAGTCATTGGTATAATTATTAAATTATCTAAATTCAAATTAATTAAACATAGTCCTTGGTATAATTATTAAATTATACTCCGATGATATAATTATTATTTAAATTAATAAAACATAGTCCTTGTTATAATTATTTATTTAAATCTAAATTATTAAACCATAGTCCTTGGGTATAAAGGTTAATATTTTTGCTGTCCACTTTGAATTTTCAACATATAAATTATGCAGTTTTATGTGGACATATGTTGGAGTTATTGTATGCAAAATATATATACATATTTTAATAGGTAAAAATTCAATAATAACAATTAAAACATCTGGCATTTGGTGTTTTTCCTTTTAGTCACTATGCAAATTTCTCATCCTCAGTTAAGCTTGGATGGGTGAGGATTGATAAACCGGTTAAGCTGCTTTTTTGTTAATTATGTTTTTCCATTTCAATATTAGGATTTTATGGTAATGTAAAACTATTTTATTACTTTCTCTTTTTTTGACATCTTTTCTGCTTGTTTTAATTAATTTCCATTTTAATCACTTGTATGAAATTTGCAAGGCTTTTTTTTTGGTCAACAGAAACACAGCTTCAGTGTTAGCTGTTATTTTCATATGAAGTGTGTAACATAATCATCCGTTATCAATTTTGACTCTTATCTACTTTCATACTAAAGTTTTAGTTGCATTTTATTATAACTTTAATGGCAGTGAGTTGACAGGAGCATGAATTAGAAATAAAAGATAAAGTTTCAGTGAGTCTAAGGGAAGATTGTTTAAATGCAGCAGCTGCTCATGAGTTATACGATGATAAAAACTACAATCCCCGCTCACCCAAATCCAGGTAAGTCTTGCTAAATTGTTAGTCCAGAACCACCTCCAGGTTTTCTATTAGTATAAGTAGCAAAATTGTATCCATCGCAACTTGCTAGGCTTATTGCATATTTTACAGCACCTGATAAACTCCATCAGTCACCCATCTGAGTGCTGACAAGGTTCAGTGTTGCTTAACTTTGGTTATTGATATTTCAATGTGGTATGGTTGTAAGTCAGAGAAGATAAAATCTAAATTTTAAACCCATCTTTCATTATAGGA
The DNA here is from genome assembly GCA_963932145.1 of Acanthosepion lycidas. Classification (NCBI taxonomy): domain Eukaryota; kingdom Metazoa; phylum Mollusca; class Cephalopoda; order Sepiida; family Sepiidae; genus Acanthosepion; species Acanthosepion lycidas. The sequence goes on from OZ010571.1 coordinate 6,408,003, forward strand.
TTTCTTTTGTAATCATGTTTGCTTTTAGGTTAATAGTATTGTTTCAGGTTGTAACTGAGTGAAAATGTATTAGAAGGTAATTTATGTAAGACAAAGATTATGCGTGCTTATTATGCATTATCCCACAACACATAGATCAAATAAAGAATATAAGGACAATTTGCAAGAAATTACTAAAAACACAGTGGTTAGAGATCCAACAATAAAGAGATTTTCATATATACAATAGATATACATGCAAGGATAACAGAATGTTTGTTGATTGTGGCAATTGAGACAAGGTTATGAAGAATGTTCATGCAGAAATTTGTTCAATAAAAGTTAATGGTTTTGATTTGTTAGTGACATTAAAATAATTTGGTTTCTGCAAGGAGAAAATTTCAAATGTGTTCGTTCAAATATTAGTGTGTATGCATGTGTTACTTGTTAGAATTTAAGTTGTGAAGAGTTGTTTGCCTTTGACTGTTTGGCTAAATTGATGAATTGTACAATTACTGTTTGTGTAGTGAAAACGTTCATTTTTTAAGTCAATTGTAATTTGATTACCACGCAGATAATGGTCGATTGAGTACCGTGTTGAGTTTGTTGAGAATTTTGAAGTGATGTTGAGTCAGTGAATTGACATGCACGGAGTTTGGTAGCATCTCACAAAACTTGATGACTGACTGATTTGAATTGAATCAGGTGGCTGTTTATATAGACTTTGGGGTCTGAAAATCGGCTCCAGGGAGTTTTGGTGAGAAAAAGGATCTGTTTCGACTTTGTTACGGTTTAGTGTTTCTTAACCAATAGAAGATTGAATTTACTGAAAAGAAGTGGTGATTGGTTAAGGCTTTTTTTAGGGAAGAATACATCTCTCCGTAAGGGGTGGAAGGCTAATGTGGAAGATTCCACAGTATTATTAATGGCAGTAATATCTATCATTTTTGTTTTTTATTTGAAGCATCGTCAAGCCTTATTATTAATAATTTTGTATTTACTTTCATTTGACTCAAAATAAACAGTATAAATATTGAGAGCAATGAACACCTGCTTATATATATATGTAACAACGAATTATTCATACAAAAAGTATATTAGTAAAGTTAATGATATAAAATGGTGAAATCTCTTTGCTAACAAAATTTTTTAAAAGAACAAGGATATATATATATATATATTTACACACGCTCTATCTCTGATATTGAGCACTTTATTCCATGAATATAGCACACCTTAAGACTATATTTCTTCATATATATATATATATGTGTGTGTGTTTGTGTGGAGTGGTCCAAAAGTCTTATCACCCCCACCTCTCTTTCAAATTGTTTATATTGTGTATGGATGACAAGACTTTCAGACCACACTGTATATCCAATATTTGTCAAAAAAAGAATGGCTAAATTAATGAAAAAGTGCTCAATGCAATATTAATAAAATGAAAATATAGAACGATTTAAGACAAAATATTTGGAAAAAAACAACCTTCCTGCTGCAGTGGTTTCTACCAATCACGTATCATAAGGCAGTAAAATTTTACTGTCTGATGATAACTGGTTAGTAGAAACTATGGTAGTAGTGGGAGGGTTGGTTTATATATATATATATATATATATATATATATATATATATATATATATATATATATATATGAAACTTTGCTCTTATATATATAATACTAATAATCTTATAAATATAAGCAGCTGTACTCATCCGGCAAAACCTTAGGTGTTTTAGCTTGTAAATGAACAAACCAATACCCAAGAGAAAAAAAAGGGTAAATAAAAAAGAAAGGACTAAGAACATGTACTTCCGGCGAAAATAATCGTCTAGAATTTCAGAGTCCAAAGAAAAAATCCTCCGACATGAGTAAAGTAAAAATAACTTTTGTCCCTCAGAAAAGTGCATATATAAGCAGTGTAAGCAGGAAGTGCAAAATGCTGTCAGAAAAATGAAAGAATCCTGGTGGTCTGCTAAGGCTGTGGATCTCCAGGTGGCAGCTGACAGAAAAGATTCCAAAGCATTCTATGAAGGCCTTAAAAAGGTGTACAGCCCACAAGGAAATGGAATTTCACCTGTTATGTTGTCTGATGGCAACACACTTCACGCAGAAAAGAAGGAAATTATATCACAATGGAAAGAACACTTTGAAAGTGTCTTTAATTCCACCTCTGCCATTGACGACAAAGTCATTGCTTCAATTTATCAATGATCAGAAATTCCCCAGTTGGCTTTAATATTTGGTTGGTGCAAAAAATGATGTCGTTTTCTCACATAGTAACATATGTGAGAAAACGACATCGTTTTTTGCACCAACCTAATAATTGAATTGAATTCTATCAAGCAATTGTCCTCGAACAAAGCCCCTGGAAAAGATGCTATTCCCTCCCAAAAATTTTAAAATATGGTGTGAAAACTCTGGTTAAGAAACTCCTTGAGCTTTTTAAAGTCATATGGAAGGTTCTTTCTGTTTCACAGGACTACAAAGATGCTTGCATAAAACATCTGTTCCAGAACAAAGACAAAAAGGTTGTATGTGATAATTCCTGTGGCATTGCACTTCTTAGTATCACCGGCAAAATTCTCGCTCATGTTAGTCTCAACAGAATAATCAAATATCTCATGATATCTATCCCGAATCTCAATGTGGTTTTTGTTCAGATTGTGGAACCATTGATATGATTTTTTCACTTTGTCAGGTTGCTGAGAAAGTTTGTGAGAAAAACCATGAACTCTATACCATCTTTATCAATCTGACCAAAGCATTTGACACTGTAAGCGGGGGTACTCTCTGGAAAGTACTCAAAAAGATAGGCATACTTGAAAGTATGCTAAATGTCATCATCTCTTTTTACAAAGGAATGAAAGCATCTGTTCTATCTAATAGAGAGTTTTCAGAAGCCTTTGATGTAACAAATGGCACAAAACAAGGTTGTGTCATGGCTCCTGTACTTTTCACTCATACTGCACTATGCTTTTAGTGATCTTGACATGGGTGTAAAATTTGAATTCTGCACAAATGGCGGCCTCTTTAACTATCAACATTTTAAATCAAAATCTCTGATTCAAGCAAGCATTATTCATGATCTTTTGTTTGTTGATGACACTGCGATCATGGCCACCTCAATCAAAGAAGCTCAAGCACTGGTCAATTGTTTTTCCACCGCTTGCGATGCATTTGAATTAACTATAACCATAAAGAAAACTGAAGTTATCCATCAACCAAGGCTTACACCTATGACAAGGTTATTTTTAGAATGATGAAATATTGTCATCATTCTGGGCAATGTGTGTAAATATATATATATATATATATATATATATATATATATATATATATATATATATATATGGGCCCTAGCACACACACACATATATATAATTTAATTGAAAATTATAACATAAATATGTTATAAAATCACTACAAAAATAGCCATTTTGTTTCAACACTTCTGGTGTCTTATCCAGTGATGGTGTTGAATGTAGAATCTAGATAGGTTCTACATTCAACACCATCACTTGATAAGACACCGGAAGTATTAAAACAAAATGGCTATTTTTGTAGTGATTTTATAACATATTTATGTTATAATTTTCAATTAAATTACATTTGCTCTACTATGTACTGAGCACTCTTTTAAGAATGGTATTTTTGGTTATTGGAATTTATTCTGTATACACCAATCTTATAATCTTATAGTTGGTATATATATATATATATATATATATATATATATATATAGGGCAATAGTTAAATTATTGCCATGTTATATTTTTAATTTCACACATATGTGTTACTTGTTCTTTGATTTTGCTAACTGCACAGTATAGTAGTGTCAGTTGAGAAAAAGTAAAAAGTTGAGAAAAAGAGCACCATGATGCAATTTACTCTGCCAGAAATTTGGAAATGGCATGCTGTATTGCTTGACATTCATGCTGGAAGCTCCAATACAGATCCGATTCAGAATGTTTGGGTGTCAGTCTGAGGACAGTGCAGAGGATTCAGAAAGAGTTGGATGAGTTGTGGTGAACTTTTGACTGTGGCCTGAGTTACAAGGGTTTTACTGAGATGGGCCAAATTCCAAATAGATTTTGGTATTTGCTACTATATACTGACATTTTTATATCTCCCAATATGGTCAAGTTGTATATCTGTAGAAAGATCTTTGAATGCTGATTAATATTCACATAAGAACTATGATCATAAAATCAACAGAATTTGTGTTATTTTTGGGTTAAATGTTGACCAATTCAGTGGCAAATAAACAACCTTATTTTTGGTTTTGTTTACATTTTTATGTAAATAATTTATTTAAAAGGTGTCATGAATTAATGTTAAGATAACATCAAATAAAATAATATGAAAATATGCAACAAATGATGTTAATGGTTAACAAATTTTTGTTGACATCTGACATGCACAAAAGTTTCAGTTTTATATATATATATATATATATATATATATATATATATATAATTAAGTTTTGATCAGAAAAAAGTTATAGATTGAAAGTGTACTAAATTTTAAAAAAAAATCCATGTTGGTGATGGTCAGACCCTTGTTAATTTGACACAGAATGACTCGTATATAGATAGCAAGGAACATTGCCTTATATAGACAGCAATTTGTTAAATTCCACCAACAATGTATATTTCTTTTTTTTTTTTTTTTTTTTTTTTTTTTTTTTTGTTACATTTTTACAATTTCAAAACAAGATTTTGTCTATCAGGATTGAAATTATGAAAATTATGGATAAACCTGTCCAATTTTTTTTTTTTTTTTTCAGTTTTGTACAACAACTTTTGACTAAATCCTAATTATATTAATTTTTTGACTTAATCTTGGCATTTTTAGTTCACTGAAATCAATTCAAAGTGATATTATATATCACAGTCCAATGTATCAAATATATACACATTTGTATGTGTTATTTTTTTTAATAAAAAATACATAAAATTCATACTAAGACATTTTTCTTGTTTTTTTTTTTTTCATTTTTTCCCAGTTTTTCTTGTTTAATCTCAAAATCAACTGTTGACAAAGAAAATAAAAACTTTATCTTTATCTAGAGCAATAGGGTTTCTTTCTAATCTAAATTATTTATTATTTACTTGATGTTATTTAAACAGTAAATCTTAAAACATTGTTTTAATGTCACAGGTGTGAGAAAATGAATAGCAGTCATAAACTTGACTATAAGTTCAATTTGTTCTAACTTCCCCTTGCCCCATGAACAGGTTCTAAAAAAGATTGTTTCACCAATCAAAATGTTTCCAATGCAGTGGAGAGAATTGACAGAAATAGCTGACATGGCCTGGTAAGGACATAGGAGACATCAATGACAGAAATAGCAATAGGTAATGGAGTGGCTTTGCAATGACAAAACCATACTATATAATTTGTTGGGGGTAATAAAAGCAGGTTATTATTGGTTGATGCAACTTTTCTGTTTGTTTTACTGGCTCATATCAAAGCCTTGAAGCTATCTTGGTTGATCAAAAAAAAGTATATATACTTATGTTTTTGATTATTTTATGAAAACTAAAAGTTTCAGAGATATTTTTGTTTGTTTAAAAAAAATCATTGACAAATGTAATAATTATTTATCTTATTTGCATTCAGACTAATATTCTCGTCTTTGTTATTATCACGTTTCAGCCAATGTGCTTTCTGACCTTCTTTAGGTATCTGTCACCCTCACTATTACGCAAAACGATAGCCTAGAAGATTAAGTGCTGGTTCATGAAATTGGTGGCAGTAATTGCAAGTTCAATCTCCATGTCATGTAGTATAGAATTGGTGGAAACAAAATCAGTATTAACTAAGTAGTACTAGATAAGAATGAGATGTAATATCCCTAGACATAGCAGAATGTGAGCAATCCGTTGCTGAAAATTAAAAGGTTCTGTTAGAAATTTCATGAAGGTTAACTGCGAAGATTAACAAACAGCTGAAGGAGGTTGCAGGGTACAATGACTGAAAAGGGTATGATTATAATAACAAAATGAGAATGTTAGTTCAACTGATAAATAATGTAAATAATAACACATCCAAGAAATTCTGATAGAAACTTGCAATATTTGTTAAGTTTAATAAGAAGTTTAACATATAAGAAGCTCAAACATGAATTACAAAAATCTCTCGGTATCATGTCAGAAGAAATTTAATTGATGCAAATTTGGACTGAGAAAAGTCTGAAAGGATAAATTTGAAAGTACCAAAATAAACATTGAATGTGAAGCAAACATGGTTAAATTGATGATAACAAGGATTAGATGATTGCAGCTGTTAATAATAATAATAATAATGATGATGATGACGACGACGACAATAATGATGATGATGGTTGTAATAATAATGATAATAATGATGATGGTAATAATAATGATAATAATAATAATATTGTTGACTGGATGGCCAATTAGGCTAACAGATATCAACACACAAGAAATCAGTGAATGAGTTGGGTTCAAATTTTAACCTAGCGTGCTTCATTCAATTTTGCCCAAAATGCTCTTGGGAAAGGCATGAATCCATCTCTTTCCTCTTCTAGCTCTGATGTTAAATAGTAGAGTAGACTGAGTTATTTAATCTTGGATCATATCCAGTCTCAGAGAAATCAAAACTGTGAAGAACATAACAGAAAACCACTCCTCTATCTTTCTCAAGTAGTAATGGCAATTCATAGGTAATAATTTATTTTAAAAAAGAAGGTATCTTTGGAAAGCCATAATTGCATAAATCCTGAAGGAACATGTCTGTGACATCCGTCAGTCTCAAGAAAACTTTTCTTATTTTGATGAAAGATTACAGAAATGGAGCATCCAGTAAGAATTAAAGTTATAAATTATTTAACATGCTGTGGTAGTCTCCCAAATATGAATCTTGTCCTAATCTGAGTTCAAATTCAAGTCTAGTCTGTTACATTCATTTTCATGCAAATACTCTTAAGAAAGGTTTGAATCCATCTTTCTTCTCTAACTATGGTTGGCAGTCAGTCTAGAAGAAGGAAAAGTTTGGAATCAAAACTGTATGTAGCCCTGGCATTGCACATACTATGCATCCTTTGATATGTAATTCACAATTATTCTAAAATCTTGACTGTAGTCAACATATTATTATTATTATTAATTTATATCTCCTCATTAATGAATTATACTGGTTATATTCACAAGGAAATTATTATGAAAATATCATTGGTTTTTAATGGCTAAAAAAAGTGGAAATGACTTTATAGTTTTGTCAGGTAGAGAGGTGATTTTCAGTGATTCACTGGGCCAAATGATGGTGATTTTTCTTCAGAGAATGAAATCAAGTCTATTCTCAATGCTTAGCAATGGTACAAAAATACATTGTTGACCCCTAATTATAATTCCACCTTTTCATGCTTTCCTATTTGCTTTGCTCCTGGTGTGAAAAAAATTATATCAATAACAAAATCATCCCATTATCCCTTAGTTTTATTTTTCAATCTCTGTTTGGATAAAGACTTGTTAGATTGTATTTTTAAAGAAACCAACAAATTAGCCACTTAAACTGCTGTTCAAAATTGAAATTTAAAAAAAAACATATCACTTACAGAAATTTAAGTGTTTCTTTTCGTTGAAAATTCAAGAATATGTTATGGTATTATTTTCTGCATGATCTTTTATCATGAAATTAAAAAAAGGTAAAAAAAAAATGTATTTTCTTCTTCATGGATAGACTGCATACTTAAGATAAAAATTAGTTGCAAACTGAAATAATTTTGAAAGGGTAAAATATACCTGTAGGAATAAATCATATCTACCAAGATGCTAAATTAAAAATGAAATATGTTTATCATTCATATATTTTCTGGGGATATCAAAATGAGCAATATATCAAGTGACTTTCAGCTTATAATATCTATTATAAAAACTGACTTGGGGATATCAGGTTTTATTATGCAAAGTACAATATAAATTTTTATTGGTCAAGTTTAACTTATGATCATGTCACACATTATGAAATGGACAAAGTCCAATAATTATTTTAAGACATTTTTTATTTGTATCTATAAAAAGAATGTATAAACATTAAAAATATCTTAAAGTAATTGTTGGACTTTGTCCATTTCATAATGTGTGACATCATTTGTTTACATTTGGATACGCATTGAGCAGATATGAATGTATGAGAGAAAATCATGGAGAATTGTAGTTTAAAAACAGCAAAATCAACCTTGCTAACTGAAATGATCCTCTGTGGCTAGATCGGTAAAGCATGTCAGGCTATATGATGGTTCCGTATAGGATACAGGTTCAATTCTTGTCGGAGGACGTATATTTTCTATGATAATTTCTCGGACATTTAGGCCAGTAAATGCATTAATATTGTTTATTATAAACAGAGCATTTATTTAAATATTTGTATCTATAAAAAAAACGTATAAACATAAAAAATGTCTTAAAATTATGATCATGTAAAAAACAAACAAAAAAAAAAAAACCCCTGTGGGTCAAAAGGACATTTTTTTTTTTTCTCTTCACACTGCCATTACTGTATGTTCCGACAGTAATTCTTATTTTCTTAAAAAGTTATTTTTAAAATTTCAATAAAATCCTGACATATGAAACTGAATTTATACTTTTTTTTTTTTCTTGAGAATTGACTAAAAATGCTAACCATTATTCATTTATTCAAATGCTGACTGAGTACATGGTCATGGGGGTGAGGGGAAAATAGGCAGTAAATAGTAATTATTTATCAATAGTCCTCTGACCCCAAACAATGAAGATGGGGAAAAAGCAAGTAATATGAAAATTTCAATTTTTTTTTTAAACTTTTTTTAAAAAAAATCTAAAGTAATTCTTATAGTTTTAAAAAAGGACTTTTAGAATTTGAATAAAATCATGAAACTGAATTTATATATTTTCTTTCTCACTTTAATTAATGATAACTATTAGGCTGGTGCAAAAATAATGTCGTTTTCGCACATATGTGAGAAAACGACATTATTTTTGCACCAACCTAATACCTTATATTGGTTCTTTTTTTTTTTTTTAACTTTCCCGGGGGGGGGGGGGTTCAGTGTTCATTATTCAGTCTCATATGTTAATATTTTGTTAAAATACAAAAACTAGCTTTTTAAAAAAATTACTGAGAACATATATATATATATATATATATATATATATAGTAATAGTGGAGTGAAAAGAAAAATGTCTTTTTGTTTCACCATTAAACTTTGTCTTTTGATTTAGAAATAAATTCAAAAGTTGCAGGTAATAGAAACATCTGATCCACAAAATATAAATGAATAAATTTTTATTTTTATTAATTTGCATATTTTAGTGAATGACACTTTGACATGCTATACAATTTATCTACCATTGTTTTTGTTAATTTTTCTACTTTTCAAATCCATTTTTTTTCTTTTACTTCTAACCATTTTTAATAACAATAAATCTTGAATATTGTTTTTCATTTTCATATTCTTCTTTTATGTGCCATATCCCTGCAGAACATGCGAAATAATAACTCTCCACAGCTTCCTGTTCTTTTTAACTCTAATAAATATTCATCCTCTTCCTATCTGGCAGAACTCTGATCAGCCATCTGTGACGTCCTCCTGGTGTCGCTGCGCCAAATGTGACGTCTGCCTAGCCGCGTCCGTCGTGCTATCCTGTCCTGTGACGACCAACTGGCTTGGTATTGGTTGCGGCACCAAATGTGATGTTCTAACCTTTTGGTGATTTGGATGGGAATCTGGTTAGATTCGGTATCAGCCTTGTTGTTCCCAGCTCACCTCCAACGTCTGGTTACCGAAGTAACTGTTTTGATTTCCAGTCTAACCTACCCACGTTGTGAATTGATCTTAGGCAGACGAAATCAATCAGTCGCCAGGCCGTAATGCAAGTCGAGTTCGAACAAGGGTGATATCGCACAAGTATATGTAAAACAAAATAAAATAATAACTCGAAAAGTTCAAATGTGTTAAAAAAGGATAACAATATTTTATATATGGTTGCTGAATACAGGACTGCGTCTTCTTCCCAACCCGCTATATGGATTCGTGACACTTTGCGTTTGTTAGGCGAGTCTTAACATCCTAAGTTGTTTGTTCTTTAAGAAACTGGTTCTTGGTGTATCTTCAGGCAATATTCGTAAAACTTGTTTTGGTGGTGTGAGTCTAAGTCGTTCTTCAAAAATAAATTGTTCTTGATTAGAAGTTGAGGTCGATAATGCGCGAATCTTAGTCAACTTCTGCGAGGCGGGTCTTCAGAGCTCTCAGCTCACTGCAACTGCTTGCCTGTCTATCTCCAACCCCAACTGCAAACTTGAACTCAAACTGGTACTAACTTAACTCGCTGCGACTCTGCTTATATGGACGCCGACCAAAACCGGGGTGGACTTGTCGGGGTTTGAGGTTCCTTGATAATTCTAAACCCACAATCCACTTCTTTGTTTTCGGTCAGGAAAATTTTATTATTTTCCATTTTTGGAAGTCTTTCGTCTTCCCACCTTCTTCTGTTCTCATATTGGTATCTCACCATGCCCTCAGAGGGTGTCAACGGGTTTCCCCCTCTCTCTCACAGTTGCCTCCCCTCCTTCTTCACATGATTACCTCCGCCTAACGCTCATGCCACCATTCAGCCAATGGGCGCTCAGCAGCGTGGGTGTGGCCAGACTAGCCTCGGTTTAAAAAATCTTGCTCAAAGAAAAAAATAAAATTATCTTCCCTTTATTTATTTTTTATTTTTTTTCCTTTCTTCGAGGAGACCTCACACCCTAGACTCTTATCTTAACCGAATCCCCTGGAATTCATCAATCGGATTTTTGCCAGCATCAAGTGGGTGGCCATTTGGACATATTTGCATTCTTGGTGCCAATTACTGATCCGATAAAATAGTTTTGCTATCATAGCCAGCCCTGACGATAAACAGATGCTCCTCTCAATGATATTCTGCATATAGACAAAGGCTTAACCTTTCCTTCATGGTGGTCAGCGGACACTTTTGTTTTTCTCGGACAGTGCGTGCTTAATTAATTTTTATTTTTATCTCTTTAGAATTCTGCGGGAGGTAACTTGTCCAACTTGAAAATTCCCTTTACCATTGCCATGGGCAGATTGGACATATCTTACTCTCCGCCCCGGAACATAAATCAGATTAAATTCTGTGTTTCATCTTCTCGACAATGGAAATAAAAATCTTACCACTTTCCCTGTCAAAAAAATAACACCACTTAGTGTCCTTTTCGTGATGGCTTCTTATCACCTAAATTTAATTCTCGCCTTTCTTTTTTTTTTCTTCTTTCTTTTTAGCGACGTAAATAGTGTCACACATCCATTTGTATAAGCACATTATGTAGCTTCCCTCTGCTTCTCTTACCTTCAGTATGTCCTGTGAGTGTCAAATTCTCCAAGCCATCTTTCCTCATTATGTATCCCAGAAATTTCAACTGTCTCTTACTTATTCTAAGTATCTTTTTAGTATTAATTTTTTTTAAAACTTCATTCATTGCTCACATGTTTCTTTTGTGATATTCTCAACGAAGGGGAAATCATTGTTGGAGTGGAATTTTATTTTCAGTGAGAAATCAGTAATGCAGGATATCAGATTCAAACCATTGGAATATTGATCTTTCTAAAAATTATAATTCCACAAGGCACCTTTATGAAGTAGACAATTTTAGAAGGCAGGGAATATCATTTGGAAATATACTCAAAAGAGTGTATACGAAAAAATAAATCAGAACTTTTAGTTTATAGCTTTTAAAAAGAGTCATTATCATTCCTACAACCATTTGAACTATTTAAATCATTCTACACTATTTACATTATTCAGACTATTGTCCTCATCTTTGTCGCCATAATTATTACAATGTTTTGGCCGTTGTATGCTCCGGCCTTCTTCAGGTGGTTGGAATGTTGAACTGAACCCTTTATTTTGCTCACTGGGGTAGACTGTTCTAGTTCCCAGTGCCACATAGCACAACGGATAAATGTGTTAGTTAGATCCTATGACAGGACCCAAAGAGTGTGAGTTCAATATTCGGTTAAGGCAGTGGAGAACTTGGAGAGGGGAATTAACAGGAAATAACTGATAACTGACATCCATTAAACATGGCGCGTGGAACTAGAAACGTTTTAACAATAAATATGGTGACAAAGATGAAGACAATAGTTTGGATAATATAGTGTACTTAATACCTCATCTCAGAAATATAGACAGATGTTACACTACCAAATATCTTCATTATTTACATTATTCAGACTATTGTCCTCATCTTTGTCGCCATATTTATTACAATGTTTTGGCCCTTGTACGCTCTGGCCTTTTTCAGGTGGTTGGAATGTCAAACTGAACCCTTTATTTTGCTCACTGGGGTAGACTATTCTCATTCCACGTGCCATGCTTGATGGATGTCAGTTATCAGTTATCTCCTGTTAATTCCCCTCTCCAAGTTCTCCACTGCCTTAACTCTTTGTGTCCTGTCACTGGATCTAACCAACGCCTTTATCCATTGTGTCCTTGAGGACATCTGTGTATGAATTTCTGGGTATTATAAACCTAATGGCCCAGCACTCATTTTTTTTTACCAGAGCTCATATTGCAATTTTTTTTGTTGTTATTGCTTTTCTCTGGCATTCCTTATTACTGGTTCCCATATTGTATTCATTTCTATACTTGGTCAGCTCAGGAGATTTTTGTGGCCTAGCATATGTAAACATAATAAATATGACAACAAAGATGAGGACAATAGTCTGAATAATGTAAATAGTGTACATGATGCCTCATCTCAGAAATATAGACAGATGTTAAATCATTCTATTTTTTGTATTTGTTCTGATATTATTTCAGTCGGTCTCTTCTACAGACTTCAAATTTTCAGTTGTCAAGGTAAGAAAAAGCCTCACTTCTATAGAATTGGTAGGGATTAGAAAAGAAATATTCCCAAATCTGCTGACTGACTTTTGGTCACACAGATACTAATTTCAACAAGCTGTATAACACAGGTGATACAATATTTATTCATGGATATGCTCCCGGATATGCTTAGATATATATTAAAAAGAATTATTAAAATATCCATGAAAAAATACAACCAAGTTATTATTACTAATTTTTTTTAAATTGTTAAATTATATGCACCATCTTTTAGCAAGCTAAATACAGTTTTATTAAAATCACAATATATTAGGTTGGTGCAAAAAATAATGTCGTTTTCTCACATATGTTACTATGTGAGAAAACGACATTATTTTTGCACCAACCTGATAAAATTCAATAACTAAAATTATTAATTTACATTATTGAATAAGGAAAATAAAATTACTAAAGTAGCACAAATCCTTTTGCAGATTCCTTATATCTTTTCAAGCATGTAATCTCCATCTATAATTCTCTTCATATTTATCTATTTAGGATTAATGCAAATATAAAATTAGTCACTTAACTGGTTGTTTTTATATTCCACACCTCAACTCCAGATTTTCATAGATGAACCCTTTTGTAATTGCTCAGTCTACTAGTCAGGATATTTCAGTATGACTGCTTGGTCAATGAGTAACAAATGTTTTCTTACAAGGAAATGGCTAATATTAGCATTTCTATTAAAATATACAGTTCTATTTTTTCTCTCCTTTTTTAAATTTTTGTAATTATTTATGATAAAGTTTTCTATGGACTCTTTTTTTTTTCTATGTATAATAACAGTGCTTGATATAAAATAACAGCACTAAGATATATATTAAAAAGAATTATTAAAATACCCATAAAAAATATAGGACTGGGATGGCAATAAGAATTGCTGCCATACTTCAGGTATTTTTTTCCCTTTTCACATGGAAAGGGACTACTCCATTATTTTTCCTATCGCCATTAAATAAAGAGGTGTTAGGGCTGACAATCTACATGGGCCTTACTGTTAGATTAACTCACTGAATCTATTGTACCAGTTTATTATACAATGCTCGCATGTCTCATCAGGGCCATACCAATAAACTAATAAGAGAATGTAGCTCCTATAAAATAACTTTGATAAGTTCCATTCTTTCGTTACATCAGTTTAAATTTTTATGGCTAGAACAATCTATGCTACATTCACCGAGTCAAATTACTCTCATTTCCTCCAGATTCTAATTGTAAGGAGTAAATTCCACTCAGCTTTTTCCTAAACACTGTTACTTTGTGGAACAGACTCCTGCGGGGATGCTTCCATGAGCACTACAATCTTAGTGTCTTCAAGTCAGTAGTTATCTATCCCCTTATTTTCATAATATTCACTTCTTCTTCTTTCACTCATATCACACCTCATTCATCATAGAGGTTCTAAAAGTAAACCTCTGTTTTGAGTTACTCTCGATGCTTATACTGGGTGAACTTTAATATAAAAAAAAACAAACAAACATTTGAAACACAGTACTCAATACTGTTCCGTACCATTAGGAATAGGGTGAATCTAATGGTTACACTTTTTTTTCTTTGAACATATTTTTGTGAAGATGTTTGAATACGCTGTTCAAGTTTTTGCATATGTGGAGATTGATACACTTATCTATGTGCAAAACAAGAATTGGCCTGCTGGTGAGACTGACATACCAAAAAAGAATTACACAGTAAGTGTAAGTAAAGTAGGGATCCATTTATTTCTCATCAGTTGTACAACAGAATGGATTGACCAAAATCTTGTAACAATAAAAGAAACGAAGAAACAGTTCAGTAATTGTACATTATTTACATTATTCGGAGTATTGTCCTCATCTTTGTCGCCATATTTATTACAATGTTTTGGCCTTTCAGTATCTGTCTATATTTCTAAGATGAGGTATTATGTATAGTATTTACATTATTTGGACTATTGTCCTCATCTTTGTTGTCATATTTATTACGTTTTGGCCGTTGTATGCTCTGGCCTTCTTCATGTGGTTGGAATGTTGAACTGAACCCTTTATTTCACTCAGTCCGAATAATGTAAATAGTGTACATAATACCTCATCTCAGAAATATAGACAGTTCAGTAATTGATTGATAGATTCATTTGTTTTTTATGGCTTATCAACCCTTTCCAGGTTATTTAAAGCTGAAAAATATTTTGGATTGTAACAATAATTATTTTTTTGTGAGGGAAAATTGCATTGCAAGATAACCATGATTTTTCCAGAATTTGTTTTAGAATAATAATGATTTCCTGTTATTTAACACATTTTTTTTTTTTTTTTTTTTTGTGTTTAGTAATCTAACCAATAATTTAAATTATTATATAACATTAGTAATAATTATTCTTATTAATCTTGATTCATATTGAGTTTCTCCTCCATCTATAGGTTAAATAGTGGAGTAGGCTGGGTTCTCGAGCCTTGGGTAGCAGCCAGTCTAGAAGAAATAATACTCTGAATTCAAAAGCAATGTGAAAATACTTCCCTATCATTCCCAAGAAGTAATGCCAATTTATATATAATAAAGAAACTGAATGTGTGGAAAGCTATAATCGTGTACTTCCTGAAGGAACTTGCCATTAAAATAAAAGAGAACTATTGAATTTCTTAATTTTTAGTTTATTTTTATCATGATATTCTGCAAGCGGTTGATTTACAGCAGTGAGTAGACAGTGTGGATTGGAAATAAACTCTTAACAAGGCAGAATTGTTGCTGTAAATCATTTCAGGCATTACTGTTTTACTTCTGACAATGAGGCAAATTCTTGCCATAAATCATGTACAAAGTACCAGTCCAAAATTTGGCATATTTACACCTCCCCCAACTTGACTGTGTTATTTATTAAGCTTCATTGTTTACTCAATCTGATGTTCCTCAGTGATAATCCATCTAAGTATAGATTAGGTTCAATGTTTGGAATAAATAAAGTGATCAATTTATGCAGAGAATATTCCGCTATTAAGACATGTAGAATAGTCTCTCAGTAAAAATGCCATACAATTTTATAACTTTATAAACATATAAAGGAAATTAACCCATTAAGTCCTACCATAAACTGAAGAGGTAAGTTGATATTTCAAACCTAGATACATATTTTAAATAAACTGCTTAGATAAACAATTATACTAAAAAAAAAAAATGATTTAATTTTTATATTAAAAAAGAAGACAGCCTTGAAGCTGTTTTTTTCTCCTCATGATTAAATTGCTTCAATTCCTAACTTACTTTCTGTTGAGGCTTTGAAAAGAATTTAAACCTTGTTCTATCATAAGATGCAGAGATGAACTGATTGGGCCTTCTTCTAAATTACTCTAGCAAACACAAATAGACAAAAGTTATTGAACTAAAATGAGTCTCTCTTTTTTTGCACTTTTTAAAATGAAAAGCACAGATTCAATCAGATTAAGACATGTACAGAATGTTTTATTCATTCTTGGTTTAGATTTGTTTTTGTTCAACTTCTCGGATATAACACTCCCTGATGTAGCAGCCTATTTTCCAATTTCTTGACATTTTAGAATTTATTTAAATTTTGCATTTAATTAGGCTCTCAATATCAAATTCTAAGATTTTTTTTAAGTATGCCATCATTTTATTGGTAAGTTTCCTCATCTTTGTGGTACAATGTTTCAGTTTCTCTACTCTTTATCTATTTTTCATAAATTTCTTAGGCTTTCAACAATGTCAAGCAAAATCCTTTCTTCAATTCACAGAAGTTATGCTGTACCCATTCTCGTGCCTGTCATGTCCAGTGTTGTCCCTAGAGAATTTCTCTCAAACTTGTTTCTTCTTTATTATAGCGATTTGTCTTTCCTTTGATTTTGTATATATTTCCACACTACCTGATCCTAGAATTAAACTCACAACTTCCAGGGAATTGGGTGAGTTTATACTATCACCTTTACACAGGTAGGACATTCAGGATTCTGGAAATTTGAAGTTTGTTATCTGTTCTTTCATAATTAGTGGATCTTATATTGTGTTCATATATATGCTTGGCCTACTGAGTGGGTGATTTGAGGACAGCATGTACACTGCTTCTTTTAAACTACTTATCTTTACAATGTGGTTTTATATTTATTATTTTGACTTAATTTCATAGAAGATAGTGTGATATAAAAAGCCTGTCAATTGCAATTGATATGTAAGGAAGGTTGGAGAAGGTACCAGTTAAAATTTGACAACAACAAACATGAGGAAATTAGTACAAATTAACTTATAACTCTTTAAAATCTCTTTTAAAACATTCACTACCAGAGGTCAATTATGAAATCTGACTTTAAATGCCAACTAAGGCAATAAAAAAAAATTTATGAATTGATTTGTAACTTCAATTGAAGTATTACCATTCACACTAAAAATATCACTGCAAATAAACTTGCCATTGGCCCCTGCAGATAAAGATATATCAAAAAATACCAAATATGTGATAACATGTAGTCAGCACCTTAATAAAAACTGTCCATGTGTAAAGAACCATTTGTAAGTTTCAATTATTTTTTATACAAATGAAAGCAGAGTTTAAAAGTTTACAGTTTTGCTTTATGTTGTTGACTTTTAAATAATGTAAGATTAAATGTAAATAAATATCTGGTTTGATTATAAGAGTTGGGGGTGAATAAAATGGGATAATTTATTCTTGACTTTCTCACAAGACTTCTTCAAGTTGATTGTTGCTGGTTCATTCTTATTCAAATGTCTTTGGAAAGATTAAGAAAGCCTCTTTAACAAGTCATACTTTTAATGCATGCTAACAGTCTGACAATAATGCCAGTGTTAAGGATGCTAGTACATCAGACTAAAATAATAATCAGAAAACAAGTGCTCTTGCTATAAATGTAGCATAATGTTAATATCACAAATGAAATGAATATAAAGGTATGCCAGTCTAACAAGATGATGTCAGGGCAAAACACTATAATTACAAACTAGTGATATTGCTATAAATACATCCTAAGGTAAAAGTATGCAATTTTAAAACACTAAATACAACCAAGTTATTATTACTATTTTTTTTTAAATTGTTAAATTATATGCACCATCTTTTAGCAAGCTAAATACAGTTTTATTAAAATCACAATATATTAGGTTGGTGCAAAAAATAATGTCGTTTTCTCACATATGTTACTATGTGAGAAAACGACATTATTTTTGCACCAACCTGATAAAATTCACTTAGAAAATATTTTTGAAAAAAACTAAAATTATTAATTTACATTATTGAATAAGGAAAATAAAATTACTAAAGTAGCACAAATCCTTTTGCAGATTCCTTATATCTTTTCAAGCATGTAATCTCCATCTATAATTCTCTTCATATTTATCTATTTAGGATTAATGCAAATATAAAATTAGTCACTTAACTGGTTGTTTTTATATTCCACACCTCAACTCCAGATTTTCATAGATGAACCCTTTTGTAATTGCTCAGTCTACTAGTCAGGATATTTCAGTATGACTGCTTGGTCAATGAGTAACAAATGTTTTCTTACAAGGAAATGGCTAATATTAGCATTTCTATTAAAATATACAGTTCTATTTTTTCTCTCCTTTTTTAAATTTTTGTAATTATTTATGATAAAGTTTTCTATGGACTCTGTTTTTTTTTTCTATGTATAATAACAGTGCTTGATATAAAATAACAGCACTAAGATATATATTAAAAAGAATTATTAAAATACCCATAAAAAATATAGGACTGGGATGGCAATAAGAATTGCTGCCATACTTCACGTATTTTTTTCCCTTTTCACATAGAGGTGTTAGGGCTGACAACTTTATTTTATTCCTGATGATTTCCATGTGCAAGAAACTTTGAGGAGCATCACGTGGTGAGGAACAAGTATATAATTCTTTTTAATATGTGTATATCTATCTATCTATCTCTCTCTCTCTCTCTCTCTCTCTCTCTATATATATATATATATATATATATATATATATATATATATATATATAAGCAGCATATCTTCAGTCAAGCATGTTTGGTTGAATAATTTAGACATATTATATTTATTTTTATTTGGATCCTCTTAAATTCATAGATCAATTCACTCAGGAAGATAATCTTAGACTGAGAAAATAAAAGGAATGAGAAAAACTATGGTATCTCTCTTAAGCAGTTTAGTAAGAACACTAAGAAATTGATCCATTAATTTGATAGGATTAAAATAAAAATAAATACACATAATATCTAGATTATTCAATGAAACATACTTGAATATATATATATATGTATGTATGTGTGTGTGTGTATATGTGTGTGTATATATGTGTGTATGTGTGCTTGAATATATGTGTGTGGATGTGTATGTTTGCATATATATACATATATATATATGAATATATTTGTACTTGTAGTTATGTTTGTGTGTATATATATATATATATATATATATATATATATATATATATATATATATGTGTGTGTGTGTGTGTGTATGTATATATGTGTGTGTGTGTGTGTGTGTATATGTATATATGTATGTGTGTGTGTGTGTGTATATGTATATATGTATGTGTGTGTGTGTGTGTATATGTATATATGTATGTGTGTGTGTGTATATGTATATATGTATGTGTGTGTGTGTGTGTGTATATGTATGTATGTGTGTGTGTGTGTGTGTATATGTATATATGTATGTGTGTGTGTGTGTGTATATGTATATATGTATGTGTGTGTGTGTGTGTGTATATGTATATATGTATGTGTGTGTGTGTGTGTGTATATGTATATATGTATATGTGTGTGTGTGTGTATATGTATATATGTATATGTGTGTGTATATATGTGTATATGTATATATGTATATGTGTGTGTATATATGTGTATATGTATGTATATATATGTATCTGTGTGTATATATGTGTATATATATGTATGTTTATATATGTATCTGTGTTTGTATATATATATATATATTTTTTTTTCTCTTTTTTTCATTTTTTTATGTTACTGTGTAGGTGGATATATTTGTATTTATTTCTATGTATGTGTGTATATATGCATATGTGTATATAGGTATATATATGTATGTATGTATGTGCATAGGTATATTTATGTATGTTTCTATCTTTAGTGATGAATGTGTATACAAATATATATGTATGTATTTTTTACATATTGCTATATATTTGTACTTGTGTATGTGTACTCATGCATATACCAGTATATATGAGATATTTATATATATTTGTGTGTTTATGTGTTTTCTTTTTATTTTAAGTGTTAAATTTTGCCTGGACATTTGAATTTGGTGTTTTCTTATGTGTGTGTATGTGTATGTACTTATTTTTCTATCCATTTCTATATATTTTAATGTCTTTTTTTCTTTACATTGTTCATTGATGAATATTTGTTTTTCTATTCTACCCATATTAAATTTTATCTATTCAACCATTATTATCTATATATCTTTGCCCATGTAAGTTATATTTTAATAGTCTGAATTTTTTTACTAACACTTTCAAATTTGAATATTTGTTGGTGTGTATATGTGTGTGTTTTTATTAATGTATGTGTGTATATATGTGTCTTTCATTGTATGTATATGTTGTCTATTTTGTTTGTTTTTTAAATGGTTGTGGACATATATTTCTTGTTTCATTCATGTTTTTGCATGTTTATATATCTAAATATGGCTACGTGTTTGTGTATTATGATCTGATTGTGTATTTATTGTCCTTTGCAAGATTTCACTCTTCCCTGCCCATATCACCATTTCAAATGTATCTAAGCTGTAATGAAGCTTAGCATCAACATTAGATTTTAACGTTTATTCTAACTGAATTTTTGGCTTTTCAATTAAAACAAAATAAATAAGAAAACATGTATTTTTCCTCAGTTTCTTCTTTAAATAATTTTATAATATTTTAAACTTAATACATATTAAATTTAAAATTGGTAATTTTTACTTTTCAATTTTATAGTAAAATTTAATATTAATTATTTAGAATGATTTCTATTTTAGTCTAACCCTAACATTAAAGCATTAATTATTATAACCAAGGTTTGTTGTCAAGTTTTTTGAATTCTCATATACTTGTATTTTGATTGGTCATTGCAGTTTATATAACAGTGTTTCACCTAGTGAGGGATGTTTGGTCAATTTGAACCTTTTAAAACCCTTTATTCTACATTCAACACCATCACTTGATAAAACATCAGAAGCATTGAAACAAAATGGCTATTTTTGTAGTGATTTTATAACATATTTATGTTATGATTTTTGAATAAATTATATACTGTTTCCTGGTCTGATTCAACTCCAAACATTAACCTTATATGTATAATATATATATATATATATATATGAGACTATACTAAATTTGACTTGTTTCACTATCTAACTTCATCAAAAATTTATGGAACTTTAACAATAATTTTTATCAACAAAAATTTGAATTAACCAAAACAGTTGTTTCTAAGTGGGGTGATGGCATGTATCTTCTTAGAATTTCTTGAATTTGGTTATTTCCAAAGTACTTTACCTAAACAATCAACATGCTTCTGATATATTGATAATGCTCTATTACTACATCTTCATGGAAATGATTTATCTGACCTTGTAGATAAACTAAACAAAGCTGCAGATATGATAGAATTGGAAACAAACAATACTCCATCCATCTGTGAACATCTTTGTCTTTAGTGACCTTAATCTCACCATGACACAAGGCTGAAACATTCTAAAGGTAATGATGTTGCCAGTATACAGACATTAAATTTTTGTATTGCCCAATACCTCACTTAAATCATGGACTTCCCTAGTTGTTTCCCTAGCCAAAGCAAGCAACAAACTTCTCTACTGGATTTATTTCTTACCTCTTCTCCTTGCTCTTGCTGAGCTTCACAATATTGCCTTCTTGGTAACTTGGACCATTTTGTGGTAGCTATTGGTATCTCCTTCCAAAGCAGGAACCCCACCTATCCATATGACCTTTTTTTCCATTACCAGCATGCTGATTGGGACTCTATTTACATCATTCGGACTATTGTCCTCATCTTTGTCGCCATATTTATTACAATGTTTCAGCCGTAGTATTCCCTGGCCTTCTTCAGGTGGTTCCTCAAGGATACATGGCACAGTGGATAAAGGCATTAGATCAAGTGACAGGATCCAAAGAGTGTGAGTTCAATACCCAGTTAAGGCAGTGGAGAACTTGGAGAGGGGAATTAACAGGAGTTAACTGATAACTGACATCCATTAAACATGGCACGTGGGACTAGAACAGTCTACCCCAGTGAGTGAAATAAAGGGTTCAGTTCGACATTCCAACCTCCTGAAGAAGGCCGGAGTGTACAACGTCCAATACGTTGTAATAAATATGGCGACAAAGATGAGGACAATAGTCCGAATAATGTAAATAGTGTACATAATACCTCATCTCAGAAATATAAACAGATACTGATTGGGACTCATTCCGGGATTTTCTTTGTGATACCTCTTGGACTGACATCTTGAATCTCCCAATTGAAAATTACACCACTGAGGTTTCTTCTTGGGTCAAAGCTGGCATGGACACTTTCATCCTTTCTTGGAAATACCAGCTGAAGCTGAAATCTTTTTCATGGTTCACACTAGCATGTTCCAGCCACCATAACACACAGGAACCACAATTCCAGCTATACCAGCATGACAGCTTTTATCATGACAGGTGACTATTTGCTACTGCTTATGATAAATGTAAGGAAGTCCTCAAAATTTTACTGAGAGAATGAGGCACTACATAGCCTCTAAAAACTTTGGCACTCAGGACTACTGGCGGCTCTGTTATAGCGTACTAAATTCCCCCGCATCTTCAGTCGATCTGAGGTTTTATCATTCTCTGCTGATAAAGCTGAATGCTTTACCCATAAATTCTCCTCAAACTCTACTCTTGACTCTTCTGGAGTATCCCTGACTAACTTCCCACCTAGGACTGATTCTCTGTTGAGTGATATGCATATAACCCTTTCCATGGTTTCTGCTATCATCTCTAACACAAAGCATGTGTACCTAATGCCATTGCTGTTATACTCATCAAGAAGGGTGCTCCTGAAGTAACTCAAGGTCACTCTAAACTGTATAATAAATGCCTCGCTGCCTCCTGCTTGTTGGAAATCATTGTCTTTTGTTCCAGTTTTGTGAACCATCTGACCCATCAAATGTCAGTCCATTAGTCTTCTGCCTCTTTTTGGGAAACTGTTAGTGGCCCTAATCAATGCTGAACTAGATCGTTACCTCTCATCACAGGGCCTTTTCTCAGACTAACAATACGGCTTTCGTTTCTCCAGGTCAACTGCTGATATACTAATGATAATTGCGTAAAGAGTCTATCATGCTTTAGATAACATATAATTGGACATCTCAAAAGCTTTTGACAGGGTTTGGCATTCAAGGCTTCTCCACAAGCTGAAAAGTTACAGTATTTCTGGGCACATTTTTGAGCTGATCCAAATTGTGAAATGAAAGTTGTTCTGAACGACTACTCATCTACATCCTTTTGTACTAACATGGGTGTTTCCAGGGCTCCATCTTTGGTCCTACACTGTTCTTAATCTTCATTAATGACCTTCCCGATGACATCAGCTCCCAACTGGGCATCTACGCTGACAACACTACCATTTACTCCTGCCTCGATAGTAAGGCTGATCAGTCAGAAAAGGTCAAAATGGCAGCTTGTCAATTTTACCACCTCCAAAACTAAACTTCTCTCTATTAATCATCTGAGAGACTCCTCTCTGCCTTCCATTAGCATGGCTGATGCTATCCTCCAGGAAAATGACTCATTGTGCCCTCTCAGGCTAACATTCTCAGCTGACATGAGGTTGAAAGACTATATTGAATCCATTGCTAGATCAGCTGCTATGAAAATTGGTTCACTGTGTTGGGTAAGACAATTTTTCTCTTTGGAATCTATCTTGCTTATCTATAAGTTTATCATTTGTACATCCTTAGAATATTGCTACCATATGTGGTCTTGTGCCTCTACTATTTATCAGGAGCTCTTTGATTAGATCCAAAGAATAACCAGCAATATTATTGGTCCTGATCTGGTTGCTCTGCTTCAGTCACTTGCCCACTATTGTAAGGTTGCCTCTGTGCCTTTTTTATAAATACTTTCATGGCAATTGTTCAGATGAGCTCCATGCTATCATACATAGACTATGTGTTTAAGCACAATACTAGACTAGTGGCAAAATCTTATCAATTTGCAGTTGAGCTAGCTAGATGCTAGTTTATTTTTTTGCACTTCTCACTTGTGGAACTCCATTCTGTCTCCATGCTTTCCAACCAAGTTTAATTGGCAAAAGTTTAAATGTAATGTCAATCGCTATCTACTGTCCTTCTGATTGCGCTTTTCTCTTTCTCCTCATTACTAATGCTTCTGTTCCTAATTCCTCCACAGCAAGTAACCACTTGTGTGCTAGTGGCTATACTCTCTTGCTTGGGGTGATACTGATTAAAAAAAAAATGCCAAGTAAGATCAATTCTTAGCAATTTGGATTATGCTGTAGTATCTGTTGATATTTCTTTTCAGTCAGCTATTAAACAGGAATCTCCTATTCACAAGACTTCTTTCAGTTACCAGCATACTTATTGGGATTAATTTTTTGACTTTATTGAAGACACCCTTTGGATTAATATTCTTAGCCTTGCTCTTGAGAATTGCACTGCTGAGATTTCTTCTTGAGTTAAAAGCTGGTATCAATGCTTTTGTACCTTCTCAGAAATACCAGGTGAAACCACAATCTTCTCCTTGATTTACACCTGCCTGTTCAGCCAATATAGCCCACATGAATCACTTTTTCTTTGCGATTCTAGCATGATAGTTCCAATCACAACAGATGCTTCTGTAGTAGTGATTTCTTAGTGCTACTACTAATTAGCATATGTGTATGAGTAGACATTATGTATAGGATCATTACATAAGGTAATAGCAATGGTATTTGAACTGTAGAACCAATACTAATTGCATACAACATTAACAATATGGCATTGCTGACAGGATCTTTGTTGCATGTAGAAGACCTAGACTTTGTTGAAACTTGATAAGGTGCTTTACAGCCTTTGCCAGAACAAATAAATGGAGGTGAAAACAAAATCACAGATTTATTTCTAACAACTGCCGCTTGTGAAGCTTTTAGGGAGACTTCATTGACAGAAGTAGTGGAATTGACATTTAACCAAATCAGAGATTATTCTTAGGAATATTCAACCAAGGGAAAGTTCTTGTCATTAAAACAAAAATACAAAGAATCTATTATGAATTTTCTGCATTGGCTAGAAGATGCCAATAAATATTGTGAATTTCAACATTTAGGACAAGAAGAAATGTCTATTGAAGAGTAACTGATTTAACTAAAACTGATAAAAGGTATATACAATACTTCATATAGATTTAAAATGTTACAACAGTTGCAATTAAACCAAATGTTGTTAGATGCATGTACCAAATTTATACAATAGGAATAGTTGATTGAAAAATTCAATGAGGAAAAAAATCAACCTGAAATTATGGACACATACATAGTAAAGAAAGCAAATGTTGTTGTAACTATGAGAGCCTGAGCTAAGCAGAGAAAAATGTCCAGCATGGAGACAGATATGTAAAAATTGTGTAAAGAAAAATCATTTTTAATTGGTGTGTAAATTAAAAAAGAAAAATATAGAATGCAAGTAAAAATAGAAGACACTTAAGAAAGTAAAACTGTTTTCCCAATACAGAAGAATAAGAAAGAAAATACCTTCATGGAAATAAAACTGAATTGGTTAAATTTATAAATGCAAATTGATGCTGGCAGTGATGTAACACTAATTCCAAAGAACGTTTGGGAACAAATTGATAAACCAAACTCTCTAGATGACATTTATGTGCAGTTCAGTTGTAGAAACAGACATTACTCAACTGTATCAGAAGTTGAGTCTGTTCTGACCCCATCTGGCAAGTGTTTGGTATTTATATAGCAGACTGGGAGATTCCATTCTGCCACTGGGCAAGCCCATTTTATAGGTCCTAATTGGCAGCTGACTCTGGAATGGATACTGTGCTCAATAAATATCCATCAGAACCATGAATGCTAGGATATGTATTTAGTTACAACCCAGTTTATTTTTGTCTGCCAACTGGATGCTAGTTGGGAACTTCCCTGTAAGGCTGAGTATAAATTAAAACATTTTCAAAACTATGTAAAATAGTTGAACAAGGTATTTTGGAATATGTTCCCCCTCAAGTGAAGTAAATGGGCATCGCCTATAGTAGTTCTGAGAAAAGCAAATGTTGAGCTTAGAATCTGGGGTGACTATAAATAAGTGTAAACCATAAGATTTGTTCAAATTGTTATCCTATCCCAAACATTGAAAATATATGACATTCCTTAGCAGGAATGAAATGGTTTATGAAAATTGATGTAAAAAGTGAATGCCATCAAATTAAAATTGATGATAGATTTAAGGAAATCACCAATCGAATTGCTTAGATGGACTCATATGCCTTATGGGTGAAAATGTTAAGTGCCATCTTAAAAACTATAATAACATATCAAGATGATATATGTTTGGGTGTAACCAATGAAAAAGAGTTGAAACAAAAAAACAACTAGGTATTAAATAGATTATGGATATTTGGAATGACTATTAATGAAGATAAATGTGTATTTAATTGTGAAAAAATATATCTTGGGTACCAAATTTCAAAAAATTTTGCCAGATCCAAGTTTGACACAGAAAATATTAGAGGTGTCTCCTCCTGCTAATAAAAAAAAAAATTAGAATTCTTTTTAGGTTTAACAAATTTTTATAATAAATATTTAACAAAAACTTCAGAATTAATTGAAGTGTTTGCCAAGGTGCATAAAAAAAACAATAAATTTAAGAAGACTGATATACAGCAAATGGTATTTGATAATTTGTAAAATTCACTTGCAAAATAGCCCTGTTATCAAGATCTTTTACCCACATTACATAACTACACATGCTAATAAAAATTCCATATTGGCAATCTTAGCCCAGGAAAAAAACTCAGTTATGTATCTTTCTAGAGCATTAACACCAGACCAATCTAATTACTCAAATATAGAAAAAGAGGCTCTAGCTATATTTTGGAGTATTAGTAGGGCTCATCAATTACTATTGGACAGAAAATTCTTCTTGGAATCTGAACATAATACCCTACAATTCATTTTTAACCTTAGGAAGGAATTACCAAAAATTACATCCTCTAGAATATTAAGATGAGCTATAAAGCTAATAGCTTTTGATTTTGATATTGAATATGTAAAAGGAAATGCTATTCACCGTGTGGAAGCATTATCCAGATTACATTTTAAAAAGGGACAAAAAGTTCTGCCAATAAATCAACTCACCTCAGAAACATTACAGGATCCAGTATTAAGTAAAATTGTATCTAGCATAAAAACTAATAAATGGAATAAGTATTCAAAAGCAGAAAGGCCATACAAAGAAATTAGACATAACTGTAGAAAATAGTGTTGTATGTAATGAAGATTTTGTAGCACCACCTGAAAAATGTAGAAAAGATGTAATAAAAAGTTTGCATGATGATGTGCATTGTGGAATTACAACTAAACAAATACTTGTGAAATAAGAAACCTGTTGGCCTGGATATGAATGTGATGCGGAAAATCAAGTACAGTAATGTTTGAAATGTGCTGAGATAAAAAAATTTTTTACCAAAGTACACACTTAGCCTAAAGACCTTCTGCTGATGTACTTATGGCTCATACACACGTTAATGGTGTGGAATTGCATTTTATTTTATTGATTCTTTTTCTGGATGGCCTGAAGTTGTTTGCATTCACAATTTGAAAATTAGTACAGTAAGTCAAATATTACAGGTAATATTTGCTAGAAATGGTGTTCTGAAAACATTAGTGTCAGGTAATGACCCAGGAATTTTATGACATAAGTCTGTGTTCTTGGTTAAGGAAAATTGGATGCATCCCATATAAAACACAACAGTGTCATCTACAATGAAATGGAATTGAAGAAAGAATGGTACAGATTATAAAAATGGGATTGAAAAGCATTTTCTCCACAGTGAGTCTTACTAAGACTATTACTTAGTTACAGAACTTAATTATATGCTGACAGATTAAAAAGTTCATTTGCATTAATGGGGAGACAGATTAGAGCCCCAATTAACATTGTCATAAAGCATTAATGAAAAAATGTAGTCCAATAAAATAGAGAATCTGCACTCAAAAGGGTAATAATGTTCTTGTCCACACAGATCAAATAAGATCCAGACAAAAATATGAAGCAGAGATGGGAATTGAGTTAGGAAGTGAGTCCCATTTGGACCCTATAAACCAACATGAAATGAATAATGAGGAGTCAATCAAAGACCAAGATAGTTTGGATGTTTCAAGTATCAAATGTGAAGAAAAGGACTTCACCGAGACAGAATCTAGATCTCAATATTATGAAATTTTGCCACAAAACCAAAACATTAACTTAAAAACTTAAGTCATATCCTAAAATAGTCTTTTCAGATTGAGACTTTCATATAGATGGTGTCATGCATGGTGCCAAATTCTTTTATAAATTTCTAAACTGTCAGCTGTATATTATTGCTTTCTGAGATCTGATGTTAAAAATGACACTAAGCAAATGAAGCATGGATGCCTCAGTGAAGATCATCCTTCTTCAAACCTGATGCTACAGAATGCCCCAAATAATAGAAACCACATCAATTGGGGACTTTCAACAATAGTAACAACTAAAATGGATGGCACATGTAACTCAAAGAGAAAATAACGACTTACTCAAGATGTTTGTTACCCACTACTTCAAACAAAAGTTTAAGAAGGAATCCTCCATGAATACTGAAAAGAATGTTGATAATAAACTTAAGAAACCTATTTTCTTAAAAAATTGTTTTAAAAGAAAAATTTGATAAATTTCAACTGAGAATAGCACTAGCTGCTCAGTCAATGAATGCCAAATGTTGCCATTTGAGTACTCTTGGTTGCCTCATAAAAGGAGGATATCTTAATAATTGGGGGAGGGTAGTGTGGTGAAATAAAATCAAGGAATTCCAACCTGCCTATGGCTAAGAGGCCATGATGTCTCACCTGCTTGGTCAGAGCCACCATTTGCAATTTAGGTAAAGTGCATGTGTGATTATAGTAGCACCTAGCACAGGTCAAGTTCTGTCGATTGTTCTGACTGCTTGTCTGTGCGGATCACCTTTTATTCAGATTTTGACCACGAGCAAATTAGCCATAGTTTTAACAGCAGTAGAACCACACCTGCACTTTACCTAAATTGCAAATAGCAGCTCCAGTCAGGTAGGAGAGACATCGTGGCTTAGCCACAGCTAGGTTGGAATTCCTTGATCCTATTTCACCACAGATAGGCAGAAATTTTCTCAATATGTAATAAATAGTGGGAGGTCTTATTTAAGTGTATATGTAGGGAGTGTCATTCAGAAAATGATTCAAGGGGTCAAAAGTGTGGAATTAATAAATTGGGTGAGGTGGGAGTAAAAAGTTTGGTGGAGTCCTCCTATCTTGTTATTCCAAGACTCTGATCATTCTTGAGACTATGTTACCTTTAGTTTTGTGTGTCAGGCTTGTGATGTTTCAACCCTGAGCGTAGTGCTTTTTCAGATTATCTTTTAATCTGTTCTCTCTTGAAGACATATGGAAGGGATGAAGAATTGCCCAGATTCCTCAAAGTTACCTATGACATACCTAAGGCATCAAGGAATAGCTTTTACTGTACTCCTTTTTTAGTACATAGGTATGTGCAGCCTGGCATACAGGTCTCCAAAAAGTAGATATTTTACACCTTATTGATTTCTCGTTACCAGTGTTGATTGAGCAAAACATTGTCATTCAGAATGCACCTTCCATTTTTTTTTTTTTTTTGTTTTTCTGCAATCAGTAAGAGCTTTTCCCATTTTCTTTGCGGCCTGTCAAAAATTTTCTTCTATTGTATCTCCATGATGAATGTGAGATTTTCTTTTGTCTTTTAGAGTCATGTCTACAATTAGGAGACAGTCTTCATTGTCGTACATCTATTATCAACCATTTTAGGCTGCTCTTTTCTCTATTCTCAACATATACTACTTCTTCATATGTTAAGTTTCTATTTTGTTGCTTCTTTTTCACTATTAAATGCTTAAATATTACATCCTTTTACTGTTTTCATATCTTGTATAAATAAATGTAGAATACCTAATGATCTCTAGAGTTCATTATTCAGTTCATTGTACTTATTTCTTTAGAGATATTTATTTTTAAATTTTATTATTTTTTTATTAAAAAATCTTTCAAACTAACCACAGTAATTTTAAAAAGCAAGGTCAGTATATTTTCTTTAGACTTATTCACTTATTTTGAAAATACTGATACAGTGCAAAACATTGACAACGAAATGAAATAATTTAAACATTCATCTAGTTTTCATGGATTCCATCATACATACATACATATATATATATTCAAACATATATTGTTAAATATAATAGACAATGATTGTCTATTATGTTTGATCATGAGCCATTCTAAACTTTCTAAAGACAAAAATTATCCAACATTTGAATATTTGGAACAGCATAATAAAAAAATATCCAAATATTGGACAATTTTTATCTTTTTCTCCCAAAATTAAAGCAAATATACAAAGTTTAGAATGGCTCATGATCAAGCATAATAGAAATTTGTTGTCTGTTATATTTAACAATATATGTTTGAATAATAATCTGCTGTCCCAATACAGTAAATATATATATATATATATATATCCTGGTAAAATGAGAACAAATGGAGTATAATTCCATTGTCCATAACATTTAATTTAAATATATTATCTATATATATATATATATATATATATATATATATATGAAAAATTGGATAAGGATTTGGCTTAAATTAATTTCCAAAAGGCTATATGAATCTCTTGTTTTCGAACCATTATGAAAATAAGATGAGGACTTACCTTAGGTTCAATATAGAAAAGCTGGGAAAATATATTAATAACTTTTGACATGAATTAGAAATTATAAAGATAGAGAATAGATGTTAAGGTTTTTTTTAAAACCCATTCATTTTCCTTTTCTTTCATCATGAGAAGTGCCAACTTAACAAAGTATGAATGATTTATTATTTAAGCATACACAAAAATACACACACACACATATTTCTTTTGTTTTTTGGGATCTGATGAAGTTTGGGAAAGTGAAATGCATAGTCAAATCTAGTTTCAATGAACCAATTTTCCCTTTGTCAAATTTCTTCAAAACTTTGTTGGAATTCTGCATCCTATTTTATATACACACACGTGTATTTCTAAAGAATTGTAGGTGAGTTATAACTCTGAGTAAATAATTATAAACCCCCTAACATTCATATATATATATATATATATATATATATATATATATATATATATATATATATACACAAAAATAAATGTAGAAAATGAGAAACAGCAAGACATGGATACTGGGGAAGGGGCAGTCTACCCAGTGTCTACAAATTACAATACAAAATTTTAAACAATGTGAAGAAATGATCTTTACAGAAAAGGGAAAAAAACAAGCTATTAGGTTGGTGCAAAAATAATGACGTAATAATGTTGTTTTTTGACGTATTTTTAATGTCAGAAAACAACATTATTACGTCATTATTTTTGCACCAACCTAATAAATATGAAAATAACATTTATACAGTAGATACATATATTTATATGTTGAAAATGAATGTTCTTTGTTGTGGCCATGAAGAGACCTATAGTCCGATGTGATTTGTTGCAAGTGAGTCTGCAAAATTTGAAGTTATTTTGTTGCAATTGAGTCCGTGAAGTTTAAAGTAATATGCATGCCAATATGTGTGTGTGTTGTGAAGCACATCCTAATGAAACATGTGTTGACTGACTTCATGTGATAGCAGTAATTTTAAAACAAAGTGAACAAGAAGAATTAAGATAAGATTTACTTTGCCATGGCTTTGTATGTAGGAAAATCATCACTGATGGTAGCGTGTGTCAAGGCTGGGCTGGATCACTGACTGTTCCATTTTGCAGATCTCGACACTGCCTGTCCTGTTGCAGATCTCGACACTGTTTTTATGGCTTACAGCAAGTCAGTCATTGGCTCACAAAATCTATATGATTTTGGTCAGGAATGCGCTCCATGACCCCAAGCCCTAAACTATTTCCAGGTCATTTGGAGTTCAACTGCATGGACATCATAGAGAGAATATCATATGATTTGACATGTCCAATCAGGTTAATTTTGGAGCCGTGTTTTGTACAGAAGTTTTTTTGTATCTACTGATTTTAGTAGGATTCTCTTGTTTTGTGCTTCACTTATTGGAAGTAAAATGTAAGAGTTTATATCCTATTAAACAACAAAACAAGTATTATTTATTTTCTTGAAAATATATTTACAATAAACCCCTTGAAAATGTTTAATGAATTGACTGAAAGTGAATGGGTTAATGATTATTAAGGACAGTTCGTGCACTATTTTAAGTACCCACCCCAACCAAAAAGGAAAATTTGTAAGAACATCAGAAAAATTTAATAAAAACTTATAAAATTTTCCTTGTCTGTCA
The DNA here is from genome assembly GCA_963932145.1 of Acanthosepion lycidas. Lineage (NCBI taxonomy): Eukaryota > Metazoa > Mollusca > Cephalopoda > Sepiida > Sepiidae > Acanthosepion > Acanthosepion lycidas. The sequence continues at coordinate 6,440,461 of OZ010571.1, forward strand.
TGTTCAGTAAAATATGTATAAAAGAAAGGTTGTTATCCAAATATAGAATCTACATATATATATGTAGTTTTCTGAGAAATCTTTGTACTGGCGAGGTATGGAATGCTGGGATACTGATGATAAAATTTCAACTGAAATTATGTTCATGTTGAACTGATGCCATTTTTGTCTTATCACAGGTATGCCATAATATCTGATGAGTGCGTGCTTTGAAAAATCACTCATTACTTGTCCAAGCAATGGAAACAGAAAGCTTTATAATCAACCATGACTGAATCCAATCTGTGCAAGAGTCTCTGTTGTAAATCTTGACAAAAGTCAGCTCTGTAACTTAAATTATAAGCACATCTAGTTACAGTTTAATGAATGTGGAGAATTTTGAATGTTCTTTAGTCCCAGTTATAGGATTTTTATAGATGATGAGTATAATTAGATCAATAGTAACAAGGCAGACACAACAGCCCAAGATGTAAACTATGAATTGGAGACACTAAAAATTAAATATCTAGTAAGTGATTTAATAAAGGATGGAAAATATAACACTGAAATCTGAAGGGACATTGGAATGACAGAAGATACTTTCAAAAGATTGAGCAAAGTATTAAGAAACAGAAAACTTCATTAGACTCAAGAAAAAGAGTGCTGGACTGTTATGCAATATCAATCCTCCTATATGCCATTAGATGCTGGAAAATTTCCTCACAGATTAAGAAGAGACTTCAGGTAACAGAAATGGGGTTCTACAGAAGGTTTCTGAGAATTGATTGAACATGTAAGCATCATCAAAATTTTAGAGAAAATGAAAAAAAAAAAAGGATGCTTATACTTAGAATCAGAAAGAGACATATCTCTAAGATACATAATGAAAAAAGAGGGCTCAGAGAGTTTGACACTCATGGTATATATTGAAGGCAAGAGGGACAGAAGAAAGCAGTAAATACCTAACAAGCTTGTGTAGATGGCTGGCAAAACAGCAGTTAGAAAGGATAGCAAAAGACAAACCTTACTAAAAGCTACAAAAGATAAGAATCTGTGAAGAGACATGGCTGCTCATGGTGCATGGAAGAAAATGAATGTATAATTAAAGGTAAAAGGAATGTACATATTTTTGTTCTAGTCTAGAATATCAGAATCCTACCTGTGATACAAAGGAAAAATCAGGCCTAGCTGACCACATATGGAGAGAGAAGGGAGATCATCACCCTCTGTGGGATCAGGTTGAAATCATAGACAAAGAACACCATTGGAAAATTCATAAACTTAAGGAATCATCACCTATGCTAGGCCACAAAAATCTCCTGAGCCAACCAAGTATAGAAATGAATACAATATGGGAACCAGTAATAAGGAGTGCCAGCGAAAAACGATAATAACAGCAAAAATTGCAATATGAGCACTGGTAAAAAATGGTTGCTGAAGACATTAGGTTTATAATACCCAGAAATTCATACACAGATGTCCATGGCACAGTGGATAAAGGTGTTAGTTAGATCCAGTGACAGGATCCAAAAGAGTGTGAGTTCAATACCCTGTTAAGGCAGTGGAGAACTTTCAGAGGGAAATTAACAGGTGATAACTGACGTGGAACTAGAACAGTGATAATAAAGTGTTCAGTTCGACATTCCGACCACCTGAAGAAGGCCGGAGCATACAACGGCTGAAACGTTGTAATAAATTTGGCAACAAAGATGAGGACAATAGTCCAAATAAGGTAAATAGTAATAAATAGTATATTTATTATGTACTAAAGATTTTACCAACATTGGTTACATAATAATATAATTCTGTGGTAATGCTAATATTAGCTGTTACCTTATAAGAAAATATTTTGCATTAATTAATTAAGCAAGCAGCGAGTACTATCTCAGAAAATCTAACATGCATATTTAAATAGTCGTCACTTGTACAGGTCTGTCCAACTTGATTATTTTGTATTAGGTTAACAATCAGCAGATTTATTTTTAAAAGTTGAAAAAAAATTATTAGGAAATTGTAGTGAACAGAAAATGACATAAGTGATTTATATTTTTTCTGTATTAAGCTAAATTCATTCTTAATAGCTCTTCATTTGATTAGAACAGAGTTTTCCAATGGGGGTGATATTGCCCACCAGCGGGTGATTTCAACTGTTGGCTGGGCAGTGAGCAACTGAACAGAAAATAGTTGGCATTTGGAAATTTTGGTGGGCAATATAGGATTTTGAGTATTAAAAAGTATTTCAACATATCCTACCCCTGTCCCTGAAAAAATATTCAAAGGAGATATGCAAAGAACCTGCATAAAAATAAATAATAGGAGCTTAAATGGAAATAACTTGGTCACATTCCTAGATAAAATATAAATATCCCTGCAAACAAGGAATATTTTGATATTTTCTATAGTTCTGAAAAGTGTCTTTTAACATTCAAATTGTTCTTCAGTATTAAACATAAAAAATTATTTGCTGAATTTTTATTACATTATTTACATTATTCAGACTATTGTCCTCATCTTTGTCACCATATTTATTACAATGTTTTGGCTGTTGTACGCTACGGCCTTCTTCAGGTGGTTGGAATGTTAAACTGAAACCTGAAGGACACATGGCACAGTGGATAAAGGTATTAGTTAGATCCAGTGACAGGATCCAAAGAGTGTGAGTTCAATACCTGGTTAAGGCAGTGGAGAACTTGGAGAGGGGAATTAACAGGAGATAACTGATAATTGACATCCATTAAACATGGCATGTGGAACTAGAAAAGTCTACCCCTGTGAGCAAAATAAAGGGTTCAGTTTGACATTCCAACTTCCTGAAGAAGGCCAGAGTGTACAACAGCTGAAATGTTGTAAAAAATATGGGGACAAAGATGAGGACAATAGTCTGCATAATGTAAATAATGTACATAATACCTCATCTCAGAAATATAGACAGACACTGGATTTTTATTAGTTGCTAGTTAGCTATATTTATTTTTGGCTTTATAATTATGAACAAAAATCATTCATTTTTTTGTCAACACGTGCAACCCTAACCATAAAAACTAAATTATTTTTATAGATTTCAATTTTGTTTTTTTTTGTTCTTTATTATGGTAGAAGCAGCAGACAAATAATTAAGTGTTATTTGTCACACCTTCCTTTGGTAATTTTTACTACATCATAATAAAGTTAGTTTATGAACCAATAACAAATTTTGAATGTTTATTATACAGGTGAGGTGATGGAAGATTTTTTCCATGTGACAGTGGATGATTATGCAAAAAAGGGTTGGGACCAGTTCTTGACTATGGCTGATATAAATTGCACTGGGTGGGAGGGGCTTGATAGTTATAAATTATAAAGAAATTTTAATAAATAAACTTTAACAATGTAACTAGTGGGGTCATTTAAAATAAGAGAAATTAGTGATTATAACCTAACCAGACACTCCTTTTAATATTTGCAATGGGTGAGTGGATGGAAAGAAAGGTTGAAAGAGTGACAAATAAAACTGCAGTAGCTTTACCAAGGCACAGGAGGTAGCAATTTAGCAGAAGACCTTTTCCTCTCTTATATGCTATATAGTAACCCTGACCTTAAACTGACTGTACTGCATTTAACACCAGCCTCTGTAACTGAAAAAAATGAATCACTTTCTTTTTAACAGTAGAAAAAGAAGCCAGTTTGTAGTTTCATTAAAATAAGACTTTGACATCTTTCTACAACAGTGATCCTCAATGTGCACGGCAGGTGTTCCAGGCCTCTGTTGGATGTGAGGGATGCTATAATTTTTAGCAGGGCAGTAAGATTATTTAATTCTTTAATTTCACGTGCTTGTAGTACAATGGTTATTATCAAGGGAAGTTCAAATTCTGCCATAGCCTGCTGCATTCACTTTTGCAATAATATTCTTGTACAGAGCAAAAACCTGTAAGCCCAACTCTGGTAACTTTGATGATCCAACATAGGGACCATTATGTCATAGCTTACTTCCAGTGGTAAATACCCTACCAGTAGCTATAGATTCAAACAAATGAATTGATTTAATTTTTTCCCTTCAGGATGTAGGCATCATAACTCTCCATAGCTTCCTTTTCTTTAATAGCTGTAAATTGTCACAACTTCTTGGGAATGATAGTGGAGTGGCTTCTTCAAAGTAGTCATCATCCTAGGTTGTCTACCACTCAAGGCTAGAGAGTTAAAACTATCCTAATATTTAACCCATTACTAAGTGGGAGACAGATGATTTCATGTTTTTCTCAAGGGCATTGGTGCAAAGTAAAAGTAACAGCCAAGCTCATAATTTGATCTCTACTCACTGATGACACTTTCTGCACCAGTAACCATTACACTACCCCTACTGCCACCAACTGGCACAAAGAATTTCTCTCATCTGTTATATTGTACATTATTTTAGTTTTTGCAGAATTTTCCTTCTTCATCTATATACCATGACATTTCAAGATGTGAACAATCGTAGCTTTCCACAGCTTCCTCTCTTTTGCAGCTCTTAGTAACATTTGTCTTTTTCCTATCTCTCCTAATCCCTGTTTTGCCAACCATTTATAATGTCCCTCTTGTCTTCAATATATCCTGTCAGTGTCAAATTCTCCAAGCCCTCTTTCCACATTGTGTTTCAACTCCCTCTGATTCTATGTACAAGTGTCTTTTTTGTTTCCATTTTCCTTTTTGTCATTGCTCACATGTTCAGCATCCTTCTGTAGAACCATATTTCTGTTGCCTCAGTTCTCTTCTGTTAGATTTTCCAGCCATATAGAAAGATTGATATTACATAACAGTTCCACTCTTTTTTTGTTTCTAATGAAATCTTCCTGTTTTTTAATACTTGCTTAGCTTTTGAAAAGCATCATTTCCTATTCCAATGTTCCTTCGGATTTCAGTGTCACATATTTTTGTCTTTTGTTAAATTATTTCCTAGATATTTAAATCTTCATGCTTCATTTTGGTCTCTCTAATTTGTAGTTCACATTTTGGGTTGTCCCTTTTGATGACAATCATGCATTCTATCTTCTTACAGCTGATGATTAGTCCTTTCTTCTTGCTTTCTTTTACTACCTTCTGTAGGAGTTTTTGTAGTTTTCTTTCCATGTTTGCTATCAACACAATGTCATCTGAATATCTTAAGATTGCGGCCACTAATAATGAATCCTGGTAGGATTTCTAGTTCTCTCAGGATCCCCCACCTCCACTGTAAAGGCTGAATAAGTCTGGTGAGAATGAAAAAAAAAAAAAAAGCTTGAATTCCATGGAAGACTGCAAAAGGAATCTAGAATAGTTCTTTGCTGAAACAGGTAAGATGTTCAGAAAGAGTGAATCATCCTGGGTAAGACAATAAACTACATCCAACAGTAAGACCTTTGATCAGGAGCATGGAATCACCTTTTAATTGCTAGTATATCCAGGTCCACCCTGACCCAGTGGGGTAGCACCTGTCAGGGTCCCAGCTATGGGCAAATAGTTAGCAGCAAAATGGGTCAAAACACTATGAAAGTGTAAAAATAAGGTTTTTAAAACAGCAATACTTTTTTGGAAAAATTATTACCAACAACAAATTTTTGAAGAAAAAATTATTACCAGCAATACATTTTTAGAAAAAATATTGCTAGCAATAAAAATCTTGTCGACATTAAATAACTCATTGATTTGTTTTACGGCATATCAACACCTCAATCGGTTATTTAATACCGACAACATTTTTATTGTTTGTAATATTATTTTCAAAAATTTATTTCTGGTAATAATTTTCCTTCAAATATAAAATGTATTGCTAGTTTTAAAACCTATTTTTACATGTTTTGATCCCAGTTTGGGGGGTTAAGTATTTGCATATAGTTGGGACCCTAACAGGTGCTACTACCCCGGGTCAGGGTTGACCTGGGAACACCAGCAATTAAGAGGTGATTCCATGCTCCTCAAAACCTGATCAGAGGTCTTGCTGTTGGACATAGTTTATCGTCTTACCCAAGATGTGGATGTAGTTTATCGTCATACCCAGGATGGTAACCCATTGAGAATCATATGCTGTAGAAGAAACCAAACCAAACCAAAGGGTGGAATTACAAAATTTTTTTTTGAAAGATGTTAAAATGGTAAATGTATTGTTTAGTAGTTAATGTCAAAATTTTTATTTTTTACTTTAGCTACTGAACACTATTTTTCTTTTTTTTAATAATTTTACCCTAAGCAAGGTGATAAAGCCACTATGATGCAAGGGATCACTGAGAGTGAAAGAGACCAAGAAAATTGCTGAGAAGAAAGGACAATAAAAAGAATAAGATTCAAAGAGGCAAATGATGATTGATGTTGCATTTAAATTTTTGAAGATTGTAGTTGACAGGAAAGCCAGAAAACTGTAAGAGAAGTGGATGAGAAGAAACCTTTAAAATTACTTACCTCTAGTTATTTTAAACCTAACTGCCAATCTAGTACTGCACTTAAATTCATTAAGTCAAGATACCAAAGAGGATAACTCGTCAGAACAATTGTCATGAAAATATTTACAGAAAAGGCACAGAGAATCTATGTTAGGCTAGCTGTAAAGCAACTTAAGCTGAGATGTTAGTTCAAGACTGATAACATTGCAGATTCTTCTAGAATCTTGTCAAGAATCTCTAGATATATATCAGAAGCAACAAACTAGATGTAACAAAAAATATTCAATTCATGGACAAATGGTGAACTTATGAATGTGCAAGATAGATTCAGGCGAGAAAATACAAACAATATTAATATAAAGAAAAGAAAAAAAATGAATTATACTTGCTTTACCATGATTCTGCCTGATAGAAAGCCTGCAGTTGTAGTCTGTAAAATTGGCCATTCAATATTGAGTGGCTTTGACACTCAACATCTGAATCTTTCATCAAATTCACTCAAGTCAAACAGGATTGTTGGCAACCCCCGCCCCCCCAAAAAAAAACACACACAACAAAATACAAGAGTAATGATATAAAAACAAATGCCTATAGTATCAATAAGAGCTGGTAAATACTTGTACATGTACATAATTTTCTCACCAGAGACAGTGGATAATATTTGAATCTAGGTAAATTTTGAATGCTGATTTTCAAGGAAAGTAGTCCCCCTCCTCCTTTGAAAAATTAGCCTAATATCATTTTTGTCCCAGGCTAAATAAAGCTTACTAAATATCTTTTTTTTTTTTTTTAATCATTTCACCCCAAGCAAGGCGATAATGCCACTAAGATGCAAGGGGTTACTGGGAGTGAAAGAGAATGAAAACACTGTAGTGAGGAGAAAGGACAATAAAAGAACAAGACCAAAGAAGATAGAAAAAAAAAAGCAAAAGAAATTTGAAGCTTATTCTTAGGAAGATAGAAGATGGCAATTGGTATTGCATTTAAATTTTTGAAAAGAAACTATTAGAATAGGACATATGATTATGTCTAGCTAGTTCAGCAGTAAAATAGTGAGACCTAATTGCCAATCCAGTAGTATACTTAAATTCATGCAGTCAAGACATCAAGGAGGAAAGAACTACTGCCATAAAAATATTTGTAGAAAAGAAAAGTTGTTATGAACTTGGAACTATAAATTATGAAATTGTTCAATAGAACAGCATTTCAAGTTTGGCATAAGGTAAAAAGAATGAGTTTTTTTCTTAATCTTTTGTGCTATAGTATGAAGCATTAGGAATAAGGAGGGAATATGTTGGTATATCATTAGAATTTATGAACATACAAGATTTCTTTGTACTTTTTGAATGCTTTTTATTTTTGTCAGAGCACAGTACTAACATTGCTCAACTAAAACAGTCCATAGGACAGATTTTTGACTGAGTTAGAAGTTTAGTTCCAGAAACCAAGAAAGCAATGAAGAAATGTTTGGGTGGGAGGAGACAAAGGGAATGTTGAATGGCAACTAATGTTTAACAGCAAGACAACTGACTGCCACTTAAATAAAGCACTAAACCGATTGTATAAAAAGTCTTCTGTCTTTATCACCTGCTTTTGTACAGTGCACAACTTGTTTAAAAACATCATTCAAGCTGCTTGTTTTGTTATGACAATTGCTGCTCACTTGGTTGAAGTTCTGTCAGAATGAATTTATCAAATAAAAGTTAATGTGTGTGTGTGTGTGTATATATATATATATATATATATATAATAAAACCAGGTGAATAAACTGTTTAACTTGACTAATGGTTCTCAAAATAGTTTCATGGGTCATGATCCTAATGAGTTTGTGGTATGCTTTAAATGTAAAATTAAAACTAAAATGTTTAAGTAAGAATTAATGCAAGTATAACTGTATTGCAATTTTGGGTGTCAAATTTTCACTTAGATTCTGACACAATAAAATAGTTATGAATAATAAATCAACAATAAATATATGAAAACATATGTATTATACATCTTGACATATTTCAGTCTGTTTATTTCTAATATTTGTCTACAAAGACAACTGGTGCCTCACTCAGGGAATGATTTCTTATGTTCTGGTATTACTATTTTAGATGATATGAAGAAAATAGCAACTTACATCATCAGTCAAAATCCCACCCTGTGTTGCTTGCTATTATTGTCAGAAAAGTCTACCCACTCAGACAAGGTCAGTATTACAGATGTAAGCATTTTTATTTAAACATTTTTTTTAGTGGATACCCATATTTGAGTAGACACTCCATTTATTTAGAGGTAAGCATGCAAATGTGATTGATTCCTGACTCATCGTAAGCATTAATATCCAATGTAATAGATTATATATATATATATATATATATATATATATATATATAAAAGAACAAAAAGAATAAAATTTAAATGTTCATATCATCAATTTAAACAAAGAGCAATAAATATTTATTATGTACTGTTACATTAGAACATGCAAGTTATTATTAATGTTCTGATGTAACAGTATACAATATATATATATATATATATGTATTAAAATAATAGGAAAAAACAATAAGATTTATAATTCAGAGCTCTTAGCATTTATTTTTTATTTTAAAAAACAGTGCTCAATACAACAGTAGTGCATAATATAATCGTTTTTTAAAAACTGAAACTCCAATTCAAATGCAATCATAACAATTAAACTCAAAATACAAAGTTCCGTTCCATTATCATGTGATACTAAGAATAACTTTTTTGAAATTGATGTTGAGGTTAAGGAAAATTTAATCTTTTTTTATTTTAGTTGTATTAAGATTTAACTTATTTAGGAAACTCATATATCTAATGTATTGTAGCTATCAAGTCAGTCAAGTTAAGTGAGGCTGGGGTATCTGTCCATTGACACAAACTTCCTTTTTTTCAAGTAGAAATTTGTTGTAGTGTCTATGTTCCAACATATTATCTGGGTTTCAATAGCAATATATTTGGCATTTTTATTTTTTATTTTTTTTTATTCAATTTTTATTTTTATATGAATTTCAATTATGATTTTTTTCAAAAGGGGCATTCAAATATTTTTTAGTCACATTTTTAATATTTATATTTTTATTTGTACTGATTTAAGATATTTTATTCAAATTATTTACTAATTGAGTACATATATGGTAATGTTAAAATAAATATATTAGAATCTAATTATGTATTCATAAACTGTTTTCTGTATGATCAAATATAAATATGTTAGTTTCATTTTATAAAATTAGCTGTTACTTAAGGAAAAAATTTGGCATTGTTTACAAAAAATTGCTATTTCATTTTTTTGATTTAATAAATTTTTATTTTTCAGAAACTTAATAATATTTAACTTTTCATGTATGTACAAAGGACATGGGTCATTTAAAGATCTACAAATTCTTGTTTTTATTATTAATTTCCATTTTGCTGTTGGTGTTTTATTGGCAGCACAAATTTCTACTTGAAAAATGGAAGTTTGTGTCAATAGATAGATACCCCAACCACCTCCACCTTGACTTGACTGACTTGATAGTTACAATACATTAGATACATGATTTTTCTAAATAAGTTAAATCTTAACACCCCCACTAAAATAAAAAAGAATGAATTTTCCTTAACCCTAACATCTCAAGATATCAAATTTGTCTGGACTTATAAATTAAGTAAATCAATTTCAAAAAAGTTTTTCTTACTATCGCTTGATAATGGAAGAAAAATTTGTATTTTGAGTTTAATTTTTATGATTGAATTTTAATTGAAGTTTCAGTTTTGCAACATGGGAATTTTGGTGTTGCAATGATAATTCATTTTTAAAAAAAATCATATATATATATATATATATATATATATGCTGCATTCACTTGCCTTTTGGGAAATTCACAAACCAATCACTTCTTCCCTCAGCTATGGGTTAAATAGTATAGTAGACTGTTTTGTAACCTTGGTTAGCAGTGTACACAAACTACTCTGTATTCAATACTGAGAAGACAGTGGGAAACCACTTCACTATCTTCCTTGAGATAATTTACCATGGCAATTTACAGATATTAAAGAAAAGACACATGGAGAACCGTAATCATCTTTGTCATGAAATGATATTAAATAAACTACATTTACATGAAGTTGTGCCTTTTATTTTTTCTGATTAACATAAATATCAATTTATTAAATTAAAATTCATTAAAATCTATTTTATAATATTGAAGAAACATTGAATATATGTTTACATTCTAACAGTTACTTGAGTAAGAATCTTTCATTTAGGTTTTCAGCCTAAAATGTTTAGGAACCGCTGAACTAAACTAACCAGATCTACTATTAGAAACTATTATCAGACTATGAATGTCAAATAGAGAGGAAAAAAGGTTTTAAAAAATATTATTTTACTTTCATTTTTTTTCTTTTTTTTGTGAAGATGGTCTGTTCCAGCCTTTCTCAATTTTTTACCCAGAACCTGAAGAACTCTTCATTAAATTGTAGCCATAAATACTGTATTTGATATCATTTAACTCTTCATTTTTCCAAAAAAATATCTAAAAAAAAAAAAGAATGCAAACATTCACAAATGTACCCACAATAAAATAGTGTCAAAAGGATGTTTTTTTCCCTTGACACAACTATTATTTTAACTACTTTCACTCCTCTGCAATGTTTATTGATTTAAAAAACAATGATTAGAATTGTAATGATATGCAAATGACAATTCTAATTATAACATTTTAAATCAATAAACATTGCTGAGGAGTAAGGTAGTTAAAATAATAGCGGTTTCAAGGGAAAAACCATCCTTTTGACACTCAATCTTATTGTGGGCACATTTGTCTGTGTTTTCTTTTTTTTTTTTTTTTTTTCAAATCCATCCCATAAATCTATCCAAGACTTCAATGAAGTATTTGCTCAACTCAAGAACATTTATGAAGATCAACAAGCTGAATATATCCAGGACATAATTCAGCTCATCAACTCTGTTGCTGCCAACAAACAATCTGCTCTTGCTTGGAAAACTGTCAACAAGATCAGTGGCAGAAGATCAACAAATAAATCCAAGTTAAAGGCCAATAGTCAAGTTGAATAAGTATTTGCTCAACTCAAGAGACACTTATGAAAATCAACAAGCTGAATATATCCAAAAAATAATTCAGCTCATCAACTCTGTTGCTGCCAACAAACAATCTGCTCTTGCTTGGAAAACTGTCAACAAGATCAGTGGCAGAAGATCAACAAATAAATTCAAGTTAAAGGCCAATAGTCAAGTTGAATAAGTATTTGTCAACTCAAGAACACTTATGAAGATCAACAAGCTGAATATATCCAGGAAATAATTCAGCTCATCAACTCTGTTGCTGCCAACAAACAATCTGCTCTTGCTTGGAAAACTGTCAACAAGATCAGTAGCAGAAGATCAACAAATAAATCCAAGTTAAAGGCCAATAGTCAAGTTGAATAAGTATTTGTCAACTCAAGAACACTTATGAAGATCAACAAGCTGAATATATCCAGGAAATAATTCAGCTCATCAATTCTGTTGCTGCCAACAAACAATCTGCTCTTGCTTGGAAAACTGTCAACAAGATCAGTGGCAGAAGATCAACAAATAAATCCAAGTTAAAGGCCAATAGTCAAGTTGAAATGATGTCTAAATGGCACAATCATTTAAAAAGTATCTTGGGAAATATAATTGACATTTTAGGTCAAGCAAATCATTGAACATCTTCTTGACATTAAACCTGGATACTTTACAGATGCAGAACTTGAAAGATTTTTAAAAAAAACCCTACCAAAATAGGAAAACAGTGGGACTTGATAATGTTCCTCTGGAGGTTTGGAAGACAGGATTTGAACAATATTCTACTTCAACTCTGTAACACCAGATAAAATAGAGAAATCATTGAAAGATGAACAGGCGGCTGCAGAAAGGAGATCTAGGATTGACAATAATCATAAAAGAATCACCCTCACTTTCATTGCAGCAAAAATTTACAACTGTTTCAGAACAGATTACATCTGGAAGTAGAGTATTTGCTCTCAAAAAATCAAAATGGCTTTCAAGAAAATTGATCAACCATTGAGCAAATCCTGACTGTTTGGCAGATTACTGAGGGCATCAAGGCAAAAAATCTACAGGCCACCTTACTTTTTGTAGATTTCTCTACAGCCTTTGATGCTCTACATCTAGGTTTACTATATCACCAAAACTCTCAAGGTGATATCCTGTGAAAAAAGTTGACGAATATTAACTATGCAGATGACCTTGCTATCATTGAAAGTATATTACTGAAAAAGTGAATGCAGTGAACTCTACTAGAATTTGAACTCAGCACATCAATTCCATTTTTCTTCAATGATAACCTCTAGACTATATGGATATCTATCAATATGATTAAGAAGAAATAATTTTATTTTTTGAAGAAAATACTGATGATTAATTGAAGATCCCTTCACTGAACTGTAAAAAAACCCTTAAAACTATAAATTATTCTTCATTTTCTGACTATTTCTGATAATAGAAAATATATTTAGCTTTTTATCAAATATTTGTCTAAAATAATTTTAGTTCAATAAGCATTGTCATAAGAATAGTGAAATTAGCTATTTCCATAGAGAAAACATTCAAGATTCATTGACCAAATCATTAACATTACTCTTAGTTGAAATTTAGACAAATTTTTCTAAAACATTATTTCAGGTTGTGAGACTTTTCAAGACCACTAACTCTTATTGCTTTTTCTAGTATTGATGGGGCTTTCCTTCCAGACCTTTTCTTGAAGGTAGTGTGGAAAGTCAGCATCTTGAGTATATCATTATTTTTCCTTCTATTTATATGTACCTCCAGTTTTTGGTGTTGATGCTGTTGGAAGTCTTCAAGTGATGTAGTTTGTATAATTTGGCAAAGCTTTTAGTTTTCTGATTTTCTAGTGCCAGTCTATAAGATCTGGTGAAGGATTGTTTCTTTAAGACCTAGAGGATACATTCACTTAAAGACATTTTTAATCATTAATCTGGGAAAATGGTTGTAAATAGCTGATAGTTTAGACATTTCTGAGCAAGTTGGATGCCATGCATGCCACCCATATAAGAGTCTGGATCTGATAAGGCTATTTAAGAACATTATGCTGACTTTCAGTTTGAGTAAATATCCATACATAGATCATTAGCAAATACCTATGCAAAGGATACAACAGGGTGAACCTCAAAAATTTAGAAGACCTGAGCTGATCCCTTGTTGGATCTAGGCAGAAGACAGAGGATCATTTCTATTCCAGATCATTCTGTTGATCTGAAGTTTTACTTCTTACAACACTCAGTAAAGAAAGTTGATTTTTTTTTTTCTATTCAAGATCATTCTTATACTGACTATGAATATGTATGTCATCAGCATCATTGGTATACTGGCCTCTGAATGGAAAGCAAGGGTGCATGAACAGTTCAAGTTATGCTATAATTAAGACTAAAAAAAGCTACATAATTGAGTAGAAGGAAGGTTTGTTTTTTCTTTTTCCTCTTTTGAGTAATGGTTAGAGAATAAGAATTTGAGTCACAAAACTGCTAGACATCAGGCCAGGCGTTTTAATGATGAGTTTATATAAATCAGTACACTATACATTCCCCAGCATTTGTACTTCCAGAACTGTTCTGACCAACAAAAGTCACGTAATAATAATTCAATAATTGACCTCTGACTCACTAATTATGCATATCGCTTATATTTAAAACATTAAGACTGTTAGAAACTTAAATATTTCTCATTTTAAATTCTTTACTTATATTATTAACATTATTCAAACTGTTACCCTCATTATTTGGACTATTGTCCTCATCTTTGTTGCCATGTTTATCACAATGTTTCGGCCATTGTACCTTCTTCAGGTGGTTGGAATGTTGAACTGAACCCTTTATTTCACTCACTGGGGTAAAATGTTCTTGTTCCACATGCCATGTTTAACGGATGTCAGTTATCAGTTATCTCCTGCTTAATTCCCCTCTGAAAGTTCTCCACTGCCTTAACCAGGTATTGAACTCACACTCTTTGGGTCCTGTCACTGGATCTAACCAATGCCTTTATCCATTATGCCATGTGTCCTTGGCACAGTGGATAAAGGTGTTAGTTAGATCCAGTGACAGGACCCAAAGAGTGTGTGTTCAATACCTGGTTAAGGCAGTGGAGAACTTTCAGAGGGGAATTAACAGGAGATAACTGACATCCATTACACATGGCATGTGAAACTAGAACAGTCTATCCCAGTGAGCAAAATAAAGGGTTCAGTTTGGCATTCCAACCACCTGAAGAAGGCCTGAGTGTACAACAGCCAAAACATTGTGATAAACATGGCAACAAAGATGAGGACAATAATCCAAATAGTGTACATAATACCTCATCTCAGAAATATAGACAGATACTGTTATCCTCATCTTCATTGCCATTTTCACAACGTTTCAGCCATTGTACGCTCTGGCCTTCTTCAGGTAACTGGAATTTCAAACTGAACCCTTTATTTTGTCCACCAGGGTAGATTGTTCTAGTTCCACATTGTGAGTTCAATAGGATGAGAAAGTCAGAGTTGACACAAAAAGGTATAGTGCACTCAAAAGAATTGATACTAAAGAGTTTGTTTCTCAATGCACCAATATGATAAAGTTTTGCTGCTAAAAATGGGAAAGATTGCTATTCTGTAGGGTTTTTGGTATGTGTTTTGCTATTAATAGAAGCAAAACACATTCACAATAGAACAAAAATAAAGTTGGCTATAATCATCAGATGACTTACCTTACATTGAAATATTTGTTTTACAAGAGTTACACGATTTCTAACTGACAGAAATGTGCAACCCCATCTTGAATAAATTAAATTTTAAACCTTTTTTAAAAAGCTTGGCAAGTATTAGGTTGGTGCAAAAATAATTTCGTTTTCTAACATATGTTACTATGTGAGAAAACGAAATTATTTTTGCACCAACCTAATAGTAAAGAGTTAAATTCAGGATTTATGATTTGTTCAATCTATCCCTTATCTTTCATTCATCAAAAAAAACCTTATTCAATGCTAACTTAGTAAGTATGCTGTTGTGTCCATAAAGATATACATAAATAAAAAAATTAATTACACTGTTATAGTGTCCTGTCCATAAAAAATAACTAAAAATTAATTATAGTATCAAAAATAATTATAATAAAATAATTATAAGAAATATAATTATCATTAATTTGCTCCTTCTAAACCAATGAGAATTGACCTCACTTTCCTCCTCTAGACAGATTAATACATTATATTCTCACTATTGGACTTAGCAGCTCACACAGACAGGCCATTAACATGTGCATTAACAAAAAATTTTTCTCTGTTTCTTTTTTGAGCCGTAATAGTAACATTTATCTTTTAGCAGTCAACAAAAATTTGAGGTAAGAAAACCCCAGACACTTCTTGTATTTTTCCAAGTAAATTATCTGGACACATATTACACACATCTTTAAAAAAAATATATGAGAAAGACTGTATACACTTTACTTATCCATTATCTTATCATTCTGTCAAATCTGATTCATCTTACTATTACTTTCTTTTCTTTCTCCAACACCACATAACAACCAGATAATAACCAGATAATAAATAATACTTGTTTTGTTGTTTCCACATATTGCTGTTTCTCATTTTTTATTCTTTTATATTTAAATGTTAGAGCATTTGTAATTATTTACTCAGTTATAACTCTTTTACAATGCCAGCAAAAATGATGCACTCAGAGAAAGATTTTGCTTTAAAATTCAAACTTATTTTGATGCTTAATTTAATATTTTCTTACTCTTAGAATATTGAATCTCAATCAGGGTTTTATTGTCTGACTGATTTTGAAGCCATTCAGGTTCTGGATCCCGCAACCTCGATCCAAAAATGTAGCAATATGAGTTAAATTTAAGACAACTCGATACAGAACACTTACTTTCATCTGATGGCTATCAGTAATTGGAGACGACTTCAAAATACAAGAGGCACCGACTAAGAGGAAGTGATGGAAGTAAGATTAATTGTTTTTTTGGATGAAGATGACAGGAGAAAGAACCTGTTGTCTATAAAGCTGACCATTTTGTGCAAATGCGGAATCGAAGGACTGACACAGGCCTCACAGAAATACAAGCAGCTGCTGACTGCGCACATCCCCACTTACTTATGCCCCAACTTACCCTTGCTTGTCTACGTAAAATCTGGTTTATTGCTAGACAATGGTTGTGCTCATCACTTGTGCAGTAACAATCTGTCCAAAGGGTAATTTTCAAGCCACAGGAGTTTGACTGAAAGAAACTGCACCCTGTCAACAAACCTGATATCTGATCTGAGCTGCAATGCAACACTCATCTCTTCATTTTATAAAAAAAATGTACCACTTCATCTGTTACTCCTTAAATATGATTTTTCACTTTATTTATTATACATATTTACCTAATATGCTAAAAATTGTCAGATATAAGTAATATTAGCAGGAATTTTCAAATTCCCATTTTATTTTTTTTTTTTGCTAAAATTAAATTCTTATTTTCAATAGTAGATGTCATAATTGAAAGCTTTATTCAAAAATAAAGCCAATTCCTATCCAACACAATCTAGATAAAAAAGAGGACTTGTTTTAGAACTGAGCATGTAGACTATTCACATATATAACTTGATTTGAGGGGGTGAAGGTCTTGTGCAGAATGACTAAAGTGTTAGTTCTGTAGCACAGATTTACAGTGTGATTGAATAAGTAGATTAGCAGAAAAAGTAAAAGAAAAGAAATATGTCTATAAAATAGTTTATTTCTCCATTGACTTGTATTAAACTCAATGCAGACAGAGGTTTGTAGGAGGAAAATCAATCATCAGATTAAGGGTGATCACATCCATTTTTATTTTCACTTAACTTCATAATGTAACCATCTTTTATATTTTTTTCCTTTGTTACATAAGTGCCAAAACTCATAATTATATTTTCTCTTGTAAATTATTATGATTTTATTTTGTTCACTTGTAAACAACTTTTCACACTATTGCTTTTCACAGATATCTTTGGTTCTGTTGAGTTGAGCTCAAATAATTATTATATTGGAATTTCTCCGATCTTTTTACTAATGGCACAAAGATTTTGACAATAAATTTAAATTTTATATAAATTTGGTGCTTTTCCATCCCAGACTTCAATTTCCTAGAGAAATGTTTTGTTTTTATCTAGAAACTAATGATTACCAGATTTAAGTTTCCATCCTGAGAACCATGAAAGTTACTTGACTAACGAGCCCAGAATTGATGAGGTTCAATACCTCAAGTTTCAAAATAGCCCCTGCTAAACAGGTAACATGAATCCCATGTTACACATATGCAAATATAAAAATTTAATTAGAACGACTTATCTGCCCATCCCCTCACCAGTGTCTCCTGTTTCCTGCCCCCAGCCCACAAATCCTTGGTATAGCAGCAGTGGATAGAGTAAATCTCTTACCCTTTTTTAACTTCTGGTAAGCCTCATTCTGAGCTGCTTTGAAGCTTTATGTATGTGCTTCTAGAAAAAAAAAGGAAGATAAAAGAAATGATAATGCTCTTGCATATTTAATGTCTGCTTCAGTGAAATAGTATAGTAATATGAAAGGAGCCAGTCCAAAATGATTAGTATTAGGTTGGTGCAAAAATAATGTTGTTTTTTGACGTTCAACTTCAAAAGAAAAACGACATTATTTTTGCACCAACCTAATAATAAAAATGACCAAAAACTGAAATTTCCACATGTCCTGCTCTACATGATTAAAGGAAGTATATATTATAAAAACCTATTTGAAAAATTATACCACAATATACAGTATATGACAGTATCAGTATTTAATAAATATGCTTATAATTTATTCCTCTTAAAATGTAAATGCCTTATGTCAAGTGTCCCCCTGTCAAGCGTAGAATTTCTTTGGGTCCCGGTAGTTATTATTGTTTTCCCAAGTAAAATGAGGTCACATTATACATGGAAATTTATTCATTCTTTTTGTATATGAAATAAAAGGTTTTTATTATATGAAAATAAAATCTCTAAATGGTTTTTACCTACAAAAATAGGTTGTTACATTATATGAATTGCTTATCCTGACCCACTTCCCCAAAATTCTGATGTTTAGCAATTACAATTTTAATAAGAGGGCTGGACTGAGAATATTTCAGCACACCATCATATATAAATAAATACTTCAATTAGATGTGCACATGTGCTTGCAAGTGTTTATTAATTGTATCACATGACAAAATGTTTATAAACCACTGCAGTTAGCCAAAAAGCATGAATTTGTAATGTGACATTTCTTTCAATTTTTAAAAATTTTGTTTTCATAATTTAGACACATTGAATTTGATTTTATAATTTAGACTCATTGAATCTTAGTCCAATTTTTTTATTATTTCTCTTTTTAGTGACATTTAAATAGAAAATTACACATTTTGTTTTTAAATTATCTTTTTAAACAGTAAATTAAAATTTGCTATTGTACATTATTTTTTTTACCTACTAATGTTCACCCAATACAAGATGCAAGAGCCACTCAAGTTATAGAATTACTGAATGAGGTTTGTGGTATGGATGTAGGCAGAGGAAGTAGAAAATGAAAATGATAAGGATATGGAAGATAGATAAAAGAAAAATGATCCTAGATTTGAATATGTTAAGATTGTTGTGTTTGGGGAAGCAGATCTTGGGAAGAAGTTTGAGTGGAACTTTCTTCTTAAAAATGCTATATGAAGGGAATGGGGGTAATTTAACCCTGTGGATGTGGCCTGGGGGGGGGGTCTTAGCTGTAAAAGTCTGAACTGGTGGAGCTAAAGAATGGAATTTGATAGAATATTTAGAAATAACTCTAGGGTAAGTGATACATTTGCAACATTGCATGTGTAAGAAAGGAGCTGTAGTGTGGAAAATAAGTCATCACCCAAAAGGCTGTGTAAAAGATTTTGAGCTCTGTCAAACCTGTAAAGTGA
The DNA here is from genome assembly GCA_963932145.1 of Acanthosepion lycidas. NCBI lineage: Eukaryota > Metazoa > Mollusca > Cephalopoda > Sepiida > Sepiidae > Acanthosepion > Acanthosepion lycidas. The sequence continues at coordinate 6,459,789 of OZ010571.1, forward strand.
GAATTGAACCTCTCCAGCACAGATATGGCAGCAATACTCCATTTTTTATCTAATCTGACTCTTGTAGAGTCAGTTTAGAGAAAAGATAAAGTACGGCAGAAGGAGTTCAGGACTTCCTGAAGTAAAACACAAACTATGTAACAATATTGCAGCTTTTATAAAATATCTGATAAACATGAAGAAAGATTGGCGGATTTGATACTCACAGAGCCAAGAAGTTCAGAGAGGAAACATGAAGTAACTTACCTAACAAGCTTGTGTAAATAGATAGCAGAACAGAGATGAGGACAGATAATCAGGGGACATTGTTTAGAGTTATATAGAATAGGAAGTTGTGGAGAAACATGATTGCTGATGTCTTAAAGAGACATGGCACTTAATAGAAGTGAGTTCAGTCCGCATTGGGTGATCTAACAAATTAGCCACTTAAACTGCTGTTCAGAATTGAAATTTAAAAACTTGCATAAATTTAAAGTGTTTTTTGGGGTTTTTTCTCATTGAAAATTCAACAAGGATTTGTGAATTTTTTTTTTTTTAAGCATTTCACCCCAAGCAAGGCAGGAAGCCACTAGCACGCAAGGGGTTACAGAGAGTTGGAGCGAGATCAAATAGGAGTGATAGAAGAAAGGATGGAGAGAAGGTTAGGGGATAGATCAGGGCATCTGGAGATGTCAATTGACATTACATTTGAATAGTTGAAGATTATAGCTATCAGGGAAACAAGAAAAGGGGAGGGAGTTCCACAGGCGAGAGGTGCAAGACATGAAGCTATTGGAATAGAAGAGACGGCCTCATTTAACAGTTTTGGCAGTGAAAGGGTGTGAGCGAGATGCCAGCATAGTAGAACACTTAAATTCATGAAGTTTTGGAACCAGCGAAAGCAGCTCCTCGGAGCAGTTACCATGAAAGTATTTGTAAAAAAGACAGAGGGAGGCAACAGCACATCTGTGAGAGAGTGACTGCAGACAAGATGCCAAATCAGGGCCAATTACATTGCATATCTCTCTCTGAATCTTATCAAGAACCTTGAGGCACAAAAAAAGGGCACCAGAAATTGGTGAAAATTTCCTGTGTATTATTTTCTGAATTATTTTTATCATTGAAATTATGAAAAAAAACAAAAAAATATTTTTCTTCTTCAAGGACATGTTGCATACTTGAAATAAATTATTTTGAAATTGAAACAATTTTTTAAAATATGAAAATCCCTTAAGGTGTTAAATTTAAATAAGTTGAGAAGTTTAGTATCTGTAAATGTTACAAGAAATTTTGATTAATTTTGAATGACTCAGGGGGAGGGGGTCCCATCACCATAAAATAAACATGATGCATATAGAGAATAAACTGAAATCAGAAAATATCAAAATTTACTTGAAATGTGTTTCTTTGTTTTTGATATAAGCTGACTTGGTTCTTGACAAAGTTTAGTTTCCAAAACAATGTTCTTTATATCAACATTGATTGATTGAGTTTTATGGCTTATCAACCTGTTGTAGGTTATTTAAAAGTAAAACATGTTTTGGATTGTAAGAATCTTTTTGTTTTTGCAAGTGAATATCTTATCAACATTTTTTTCAGAATGAAAATGATTTTTTCAGATACAAATCCTGCTATTTAACCCATAGCTCAGGTAGGAGATGCATTCATGCCTTTCCCAATGTTATATGTGCATAAATGAATGTAATAAACCCAACTAGAATTTGAACTCATATCTCAGATTTCTCATTCGGAGTTTCTATTCATTACACCACCTAGGCATCCACCCTTTACATCAAGAAACTTGGAAAATCATCAAATAGGAAATACTATGCACTTATGGGAATTAATGAGACAACTATATGAAGTATTGAAAAATTTTCATACTGACCTCCTTTGTAAATTCTGACCAAATGATTAAGCATCAGTCCTTCTTAGTGAAAGTGAAAAATTTTCTGCACCCCTCATATAAAAAAAACAAAAAAATAAAATGGTCTCTGCCAATGTGACAGGCTTATGATTTCTGTTTTTTATTTTTTGTTTTTTTTTTTAAATTTTTTTGTCATTTTTAGAAAATTGAACCTTGGATGCAAAAAAAAAAGAAAAAAAGAGGCATCATGTTCACCCTGTACAAGGCCCAAGAGCCACCCCAGGTAGAGGTTTACAGAATAAGAGGCACAGTTTATGGGGATATATGGGGAAGATAACATTCAACCCTAGACTTGAACGGGTTAAGATTGCAATGCATCCACTTGTTATTAGGTCCCAAAAAGCAGTGCTTCATGTGAAGAAATTCATCTCACCAATGAAAGATGAAGTGGGAGTGGTCTACTACAATGTGCATAGCTTGGCAGTTATTAGCCATGAAGGTTAGAATTGATGGAACTAAGGAACGTATTTCCTCTGATCATTTTCCATGGAAATAACGATAAAACAAGACACTTGCAACATTTCATCTGTGGAAAAAGAGGTCGTAGGGTAGAAAATAATTCTTCACCCACAAGATGATGACATTATTTAAATAATTTATGGATTGTAATTGTAATGATGTTTTTTGTCATAAACTTTAGTTCATCTAATTTGCCTTTTACTTATTTTCTGAGATTTAAATTTTATCAAATATTATATATAACCCAATTTTATCAGACATACTTGCCTTAATTCCTGACCAACAATTCTATTTTCTTAATTTTCAGTTTATTTGTATAGTAAATTATTTGCAATGGTTTTCATCACAAAATCATTAACAATGCATCCTATGTGAGTAAGGGACAGGTTTGTTCTAATCACTAAATCTAGCATTAGATGTTGTTTGCCTTTCTGTGGCAATCTTAAACTTAAGAAACCTTGCTTACAGTACCAAATGTAACCCTATACCTGAGTAGGGAGATGTTAGTTTGATGTGTGCATCTCTCAGCTGTTTTGGTTATTTTCTTCTCATCAATTTTCATTCTTGGTATAGATGCAGCACACCATGGGTGGGAGCATCATTCAGTTGTCCCTGTTACTGGTTTGGTGATGCCATGAACAGACTGACTCCTCTCTATGTTATGTTTAGATAAAATCCTAGGCTTAGAGGCTGAAATGTCACAAGCCTGAACTAGTCACATGTTACATGAGACCAAAATTAGCACATTCCAAAGATTGACTAAAGCCTTGGATTACTGATGAAAAGGACCAGAATACCTTAAAAAGATCTTAACAAAATGTAGTTTATTTTATCTATTGGTTATATCGGTGTTTCAAACTAGAATTTTCTTTGCCTAATTTTAATGCTTGACAGCAGTCTACAGTTGTCTGAAGTCAAGTTTACTCATTTACAACTTTGACAATCAGCTGTAAAGATCTTAGGCTGACCAAGATATAAATGCAAGTAGACACCATTCGGTAGACTAAAATACATGCAAGAATACAACAGCTGGTTGACCATCTGTTGCAACTCTTGCACATATTTTATTTCTGGTGGTCATAGCAGGACTCCTTTCAGTATACCTCAACACCTGTATATTAATAGAGTTCAATCTGCTAGCTTGACACCGATGATATGTTGGTACAATTCTGCTATTTATATAAAGGGATTCAGTTATTCCAGAAAGCATCTGGCCAGCTAGACACTTGACCAAGTTCTGATAACCTACTTCCTGAAAATCATTCTTCCTATACAATCACCTGCAAATATTTATTTATGTAAAAGAATCAAATAAAGTGATTGCCAAGCTGTAGGTTTGTTTTTTGTTTTTTTTTCAGAGAAGGCTTCTCTTTGATAGATTCCCTTAAATGTTTGTTTTTATTTGTTTTTATTTTCACTAGAAAAGTGACTTCAAAATGAAACTGAAATTTCTACTTTTATAAAAACTGAACAAGAATCTTTGCAGAACTTAAATTTAACTGCAATTTTCACATAATAAAATCCTTGTATTTAATGGGGAAGTGTTGTGTCAAGCACAATCAAAGGGATGAGATTATGTTGAAAAATATATGCTGAATAAAAAGAAATAATTTCTTTCATAATTTGTCTATGAAGTTTTTGATAAACTTGTTTATATTTTAAAACTGTGACTTCAGTTTATTTTAATGTAATATTAAAAATATATTTGTATTTGTTTTTACTAAATAATTCTAATAATATCTTTTTATTCAAGCTCTGTTGCACTGCACAAAGCTTTTTACATTTTGTGTAACATTAATTCATTGTGGCTTTACTAAAATAAATTAATAAAAATGAGAATATATCAAAATAATATCCATACAAGAATTTAATGCAAATTATTGGGGAACCAATCTTCCTTTAGATAAAAATAACTCTTTAGATTCTTTAAATATGTGTTCAGGAATTGGCTTTTATATTTTTTTAAAGCAGAAAATTAATTATTTTCTTCTTATGAAAAAAATATTCAAAAAGCTTAGTTTTCACTTTACTATATAAAATATATATATCATACTTCGGCTTGAACTCCAAAATTTATATTACTTTTAATATACATTATTTACATACTTTTAATATATGTCATATTTCAGGCTGTATTTCAAAATTTATATTATTTTTAATATATAACTGTCATAATTCAGGCTGTAATCCAAAATTTATATTTAATATCGTCTTGTTGGCGGTTTATCTCATATCCTAGAATTTAAGTTCTTCCTTGCTGATTACTTCATTTATGATGATGGCGTGGATGACCTAAGTTTGCTACTAATTTCAGGACTAGAAGCTCCCATTTTCACGAAAAACCTGCTCCATTTATCCATTCCTTATTGCTGTTTGGCTTTGTAAGAGTTGGTTGTGGGGTGAAAGAAAATCAGAGTAGAAGAAAGTGCCAAGAGTGGGAATTTGTTTAAGGTGTGTACCTCAATTTTCCAGGAAGTGACCCAAACACTTCATGACTTTCCTCTGCAGCACATATGAAATGGGACATGCAGGATTCAGTCATGAAACTGCAATGGACTGCTGCTGAGTCTGCTATAATTTTGAGTGGCATCTTCTCTAACATGTCAGCCATGCGATGCCCTCTTTATCTGTTGGTTCAGCTGTTGAGATCACGTTAATTAAATAACAGTTATATTTGATTAAATGTCCAAAAATGAGGGTTTTGTGGAAAAGGGCTTATTGGTTTCTGTGAGAACTTTTCTGTTCCCCCTCATACATACATATATAAACACACACATACACACCTTTCTTTACAATTGGAATTAAGATACCTTTAGTTAATGACCATTTTCACCTATAAATTTTAATTTTAATATTTGCAGGATTTTTTAAACTGTTTAGGCATCAGCATTTAGTGGGCCCACTACAAACTGATACTATAAACAGTTTAAATTCTATGTTGTATTAATAGAACTTGCCTGGATTATACCAACAGATTACTACCTGTGTGTGTGTGTGTGTGTATATATATATATATATATATATATATATATATAAAATATTAATGTCAGTTATTAATACTAGCAATACTTTTTCATGCGCCTTAGGACTTAGGCGATCATAGCTGTCCACAAATTCTTATCATTTTTAACTCCTAATAAATTTTCTCTTTTTGGTATTCTCCTAAACCCTGTCTCACCATCCATTTACTCAACCTCACTAAGTACGTTATGCATTGTTTTCCTCTTTCCCTCTTGCCTTCAGTATGTCCTGTGAGTATCAGATTTTCTAAGCCCTCTTTTCTCATTATGTACCTTAGAAACTTCAACTGTCTCTTCCCAATTTTAAGTATCAGTTTCTTTTTTGTTTCCATTTTCTCTAAAACTTTGTTGTTGGTCACATGTTTGGTTCATGGTATTCTCAGCATCCTTCTGTAGAAGCACATTTCTGTTGCCACAAGTCTCTTCATCTTTGAGGAGATTGTCCAGCATTCATTGCCATATAGGAGGACTGATATCATGTAACAGTTCAATACTGTTTTTCTTTGTTTCTAACGAAGCTTATGTGTTTCTCAATACTCTACTTAGCTTTTGGAATGCATCTTTGGCAATCTCAATATGTCTTCAGATTTCAGTGTCACACTTTCCGTCCTCTGTTAACAGACTTTCCAGACATTTAAATTTCTGCACTTGTTTGATTTTGGTATCTCCAATTTCTAATTTGCCTTTTGGTCTCATCATTTTGCTAACAACCATGCAATTCTGTCTTCCTGTAGTTGATATTTAATCCTTTCTTGTCTCCCTTCTGTAGGAGGTTTTATCAACACTGTATTATCTGCATATCTTAAGATTGTGGTCACCAATAATGAATCCTGGTAGGATTTCTAATTCTCCCAGAATTGCCTCATTGTAAAGATTGAATAAGTCTGGTGAGAAGACACATCCTTGTCTTAAACCCCTTTCTATTTTTGTATATCTGCTGAGCTCCTTTTCTATCTTTATGCAGGCACTTTGCTGCCAGTATAGGTTCTTTGTTATTCTAATATCCTTCCCAAATATGTCAGAGTTGCTGAGTGTACTTTACTGAACACCTTTGCATAATCTATAAAATACAAGAACACATCCTTTTGCATTTGTATTGCTCTTTCTGATAACATTCTGAGAATAAATATTGCATTCCTTGTTCCAGTGTCTTTGACAAACCTGCAATGCTCTTGTCCTATTTTTGATCTAATTCTGCTGCACGCTCTCTTCATCAGAATTTAGATGATTAACCGATAGAGTTCACATTCATTTGCACCAGGTTTCTTAGGCATTGCTATGAAAATAGATCTACTTAGGTCCTTCAGTATATCACCACTGTTGCAGATCTCATTTATTATTTCTGTAATCTTGTCTATGCCTAAATCATTTAATACTGCCAGCTTCTCTATTACAATTCTGTCTGGCCCTACCACTTCTGTTTCTGTTCAATTTAACCAGTGCAGATTCCCCTTCAGATTTGAATATTTCCAGTCCATTTATATTTCGGAGTATTGCTGGTTCTTCTCTTTCGTCGTGGAACAGTTCTCTGATATATTTGTTCTGTCTCTGAAGTAATTTTTCTTTTTCTAATATCAGCATTTCATACTTGCATTTTATGGATCCTATTGATGAGCATGTCTTTTGTCCTGTTAGTTCTTTTTTTTTTTATGCATATCTGCTTCATCTGTGATACTCATTCTTTTTATTTCTGCACATTTTTCATTGAGCCATTTCTCTTAATCTATCTGCATTTGTTCCTTATTATATATATTTCTACTTCAAATTTGGGTCCTTCAAGAGTTTATTGTATTGCAGTTTGGGTGCTGCCTTAGCAATTAATATATGTAATATAATTTAAATCAAAATGAGCAGAATTTCTGCCAATAAAGTGCTTAATATTTGATGAAAGCAATAATTATTAAATTAGATAGAATAATGTTCAACACTTTTTGTAATCAATACAATAATTTTTATTGAAAAACCTGATGAAAGATTGAGAAAATTACAAAACTCAGTCAACATCAATAAGTATTGAACATGATTATATTTAATTCAATAATATATACACTGCTGTCACAAACATGCCTGCAAGTGATGTGTACAAACTCCCTCTTGATCTTTGTTTTGCAAAGCCAAGCTATGATATATATATATATATATATATATATATATATATAAATTGAAATCAAATACAGGTTGGAATTCAAAAGAATGATAGGATAATAAACAAATAGGAAACATTTATAAATTTAACATGTTTTGCTTTTATTAAAGCTTCGTCAGAGAATGAGATACAGAAAAAAATTTCTGGTGATTTTATTTTTGTGTTTTTTGAATGTCATTGGTTGAGCAGACTTCATATGCATTTGACTTGTCAAGTAGCATTCATGTGCATAATTAATGTATCATAATTCTAGTTTGTCTGTGAAGGATTCAGATGATTATGTATACATGCATGAGTTTTATGTTTATACGTTATTTTTATAGATAAAATTTAAGTAAATGCTTTGTTTTTAATTAAACATTATTAATTACATATACCAGCCTGTTTGAGAAATTTTGTAGAAGATGAAAAAAAAATGCTTTCTCTGATAGGAATCAAACTTGTATAGAGAAGCACATATTTTCAGCCTGGTAAATGTAATCAATACTATTTAATTAAAAAACTACAGTATTTACTTAAATAAATTGTATCTATAAAAATAATGTAGAAACAGAAAATATATTAAATAATTTTCAGACTTAATCCATTTCATTATGTGTGTGTGTGTTTGTGTGTGTCATAGAGTATTATTTATGTTTGGATGTTGTTTGCATGCTCATTTGGGGACATTTTTACATCAACACAAATTGTGGTAGTTAAGTATAAAAAACACAAACATAATACACACTTAACTTTAAAAAATGTCTAAAAATAATTAAAGCTCTCATCATATATAACAAAAATATCATCCCTTAACAACATCTGCTATGAAAATGGTCATAATATTGTGGGTATTTTTGGGAATTAAAAACTAGTCTGCCACTTCAGCAACTTACACACTATTTGCAATAGCCCAACCAAAATTTAAAAATGGATGCCTAATAGATTAGCCCAAAACACTCAGAATGAACAATCATTTGGAAAATTTCTGCATATACTATCTCCCTACAAAAAATAAAAAACACAGAAATATGTATTCAGTCATTTTCAATGAATATATATATATATATATATATATATATATATATATTCAGTCAAGCACTATTGAGAAAAAAGTAATTCCAAAACAGTATCCATCACTGCTATTAATGCACCACACTTCATTAATGAATTGAGTACTTTGGCTGCTGGCATTTGTATACATCTGTATATAATACGTTAGAATTTCTCGTTCTCGGCTGTGTGGCAATAGCTTAAGAGTAGGATCTCTGACTGATGCCAAATCGGTCAGGTTTCGATCCCGGCTTGAAGCAATCAGATGTCTAGCCACACTGATGAGCTGTGATACAGTGGAACAGGCTTGTATGTGGATGACTATATATAAATATATATATATATATATATTACAATTATTTAAAAAAAAATATGATTCCTTCACTACATAAGAGTTCTCATGTTTCAAAAACAAGATCCAAAAACTTCAACATAATTGTTAAAATTAAATTGAATTAAAGTAACAAGCTGTTTCATCGTCAAGCGAAAATTTAGGAATAACTAATCTTGAAGTTTATGCATCGTTATAAGCATGTTCATTCGTAAAATCAATTACTATACCATTTAATTACTTCAGCCATTTCTATAGTAATTAATTTGATGAATGAACATGCTTATAAAGATGCGTAAACTTCAAGATTAGTTATTCCTAAATTTTAAATTTTGCCCTGGGACAAGAGGGTGGCTGCTAGAAGACCCTATGTCTAGCAACAAGACTCTGCACCATGCCACACAAGCAAGAGAACCCAATCATGGCTGTCAGACAATTTCTGCAGTCACATCACCTCTTACATTTGGCCATCTAACTCCTCAGACTGCAACCCCTTGATTATTATGTGTGGGGTGTTGTTGAGTGAGAGACCAAGAAAACTCCTTGTAACACAAAAGATGAACTGGACACAAGGATTATGGCAGCATTCAATAACCTGTATAAACTGTACAATAGAACATGAGACCATCCAGAAGAGTTGCAGGAGATTCCAAAGTTGTCTGGAGGTCATGGTTGATGCCAATGGCAATTTTATTGAATAGACTTATTCTTTAGTATTTCAAAATATTTTTGTGTAATTTTGGTAAATATATCTGTTAAAATGAGATGTCAGTGTTATTTTCATTTTTGCATAATTTAGATAACAATTTATCCATCACACCCTCTGTGTGTGTGTGTATATATATATATATATATATATATATATATATATATATATATACTCACATCCATAAAACTAAGTATGTTAGTTCTATAAGTATCACACATATAATATACAAATAAATCACACACACACACATATATATATATATATATATGAAGAAACATAGTCTTAAGATGTGCTATATTTATGGATAAAGTGCTCAATATCAGAGATAGAGCGTGTGTAAATATAAAAGTGAACATAGAAGTCAACACTTAGAGGCAACAGTCTGTTTCATGCTAGATGCAATTTTTCTCGGCTATTTATATATATACGGGTGCATTGTGGGTAGTCTATTTTAGCACTTATTTTACCAGAAGTCGTTTATTTTATTTGTTTATTTATTTGGGTTAAATTATTTTGCTTGTTTTTATTTATTTTTATTTTTTTATTTTTATTTCTTATCTTATCTATTTATTTATTTATTTTTTAATCAGTGTTTTTATTAACGTAGTAAAAATTTGTTTATATTGCTTATTTAATAGTTTATTATTTTTTTTATTCTATTTCGTCTATTCTAACAGGTGTGATTTGGTAATTTATTTGTGTTAATTAATTTATAGCTATCATTAATTAATTTAATAGCTATCATTACTTTCCCAAACCAAAATAAATTATTAAATAAAAGATCCGAGCTTATCTCAAAATGCAGACATGAAAACAAATTTCTACTACGTTACTTAAAAATCGAAAACGGAAAAAATAAAATAAAAATAAATAAATAAACAAAATAACAATAAAATTAATTAACCCAACCAAATTACCAAATCACACCTGTTAGAATAGATGAAAAATAAAAAAATTTTAGAATAAAAAAATAAATTAAAAAAAGCCAATGAACCCAAATAAATAAAGTAAATAATAAACAAATTAGCAAATCATTATGACCAAAATATTAGACTATAAAAATCAAACCAAAAAATTGGATGAAAAAAATAGTTATAACTGTTATATAACTATAAAAAAAAAATATACTACGTTACTAAAAAATCAAAAACTGAAAAGAGAAAAAACAAATAAATAATAACAAGTAAAATAAATTGACCTAAATTCATCCAAATAAATAAATAAACTAATCCCGATAAACTAAATTATTTAAATAGTTAGAATAAACTACAACAATCAACTCCAAAATTGAATAAATAGCTTTAATTATCTTCCCAAAACAAAACTATTAAATAAGCAATATAAACAAATTTTTACTATGTTAATAAACACACTGATTAAAAAAATAAAAAAGTAAATAAATAAATATATAAGATAAGAAATAAAAAATAAAAAAATAAATAAAAACAAGCAAAATAATTTAACCCAAATGAATAAATAAACAAATAAACGACTTCCGGTAAAATAACCACTAAAATAGACTACCCACAATGCACCACTGACCCGTATATATATAAATAGCCAAGAAAAATAAGCAGCACTCGTGACCTGACGATTGCATCTAGCATGAAACAAACTGTCGCCTCTAAGTGTTGACTTCTATGTTCACTTTTATATATATATATATATATATAAAATTTACTACGTCACTTTTAAATTCTGGTGATGTACATTTCACACTAATACTCTTAAGAAAAGCATGGATTCACTTCTTCCTGTATTCTGTTTCATAACCAGATACCATATCTAAACAAAAATGTCTTATCATTGGCATGTCATGAAAATTGACAAAGAAGAAAGTGGATGAGTAAACATTTTAACAAATCACTTTCCCATAAACTACCTTACCTGCCCTGGCAGTTGCAGTAAAAACCTGTTAGTCACTGTCTAATCTATCTTTTAATGAATAACTTTAGTCTTTCTTATGTGAAGATAATCTTACTCAAGCATTTATTTACACCTTCCTTATCGGATGATTGGTTTCTATAAACAGACATCTTTACTTATTTTAGTTTTACCATACTTTTCATGATATCTCTACACATGTTAAGACATTCTTTCTCTGTTTTCAGTGAATATATTTGTTAAAGTACAAGAATAACAGATCTGAATAATGAATCCATAAAGTGGTAGATGTTAGTCTTCTGTTAGGTGTCACGTCAATTCGAGACATGGACGATCATGGCTCTCCATAACTTCCTACTCCTTGTAGGTTTGTCCCCTTACCTTTCCTCCCTGTTCATATTCTGCTATTCATTTATACAAACTCATTAGGTAGCTGTTTCTCTCTGCCTCTCAAATATGTCCTGTGAGTATCAGATTCTCAGGTCTTTCTTTCCTCATTGTATGTCCCAGAAATGTCAACTGTTTCTTTCTGATCCTAAGGAAAAAAATTTTGTTTTTAGTCCCATTATCCTTAAAAAAAATTTGTTACTCAAATGCTCCATCCATGTTATTCTCAGTATTCTTCTGTAGAATCACATCTCTAATTTAACCCCAAGCGAGCCAGGAGTGCCACTAGTATGCAAGGGGCTACAGAGAGTGAAAGTAAGAGAAAAGACTGGGAATAGGGGTTGGGGATTGAGGAAAGGATAAAAAGAAGAATGGGAATCAAGGCAACAGATGATGTCTATTGACATTACATTTAAAGTTTTGAAGATTATAGTTATCAGGGAAGCAAGTAAGAAGAAGGGAGGAAGTGCAAGAGAAGAAGCTTTTGGAGTAGAAGAGGCAGTTACATTTAACTGTTTTGGCAGCAAAAGGGTGGGACCAAGATGCCAACCTAGTAACAGTTGGGGCGCCAGTGAAAATAGCATATCAATGCAGATGCCATGAAAATATTTATAGAAAAGACAGAGGGAATCCATATTATGTTGGCAAGAAAGTGACTGGTGTTGAGGCCCCAAGTCAGGACCAATCACATTGCATATCTGTCTTTGGATTTTGTCAAGATCCTCGAGATGAACAGTGGGGACACCAGCCTATATATGGCAACAGTATTCCATGCAAGGACAAATGGTAAATTTGTAGAATTGAAGGATGGACTCAGATGAGAAAAACCTTCTACTGTGACACAGAGAGCCAACTTTCCTTGCGATAGATGAAGCTATTGTTTCATCATCTCTTCATTGTTCAGTATTCACAGCCATATAGGAGGATTGATATTATATAACAGTTCAGAACACTCTTATCTTTGTTTCCAATGAAATTTTCCCATTTCTTAATACTTTGCTTTGGTTTTGTAAGTCATCTTTTACTATTTCAATGTATCTTTGGATTTCTGTGTCACATTTCCAATTTTCTGTTATAACTCTTCCCATATATTCAAATATTCGGACAAAAAATATGGAGCTGAAAAATGGATGCATAAATTGATAGGTATTAGTTGATTTTCTTCTTTTATGTGCTATGCCATTTTAGAACGGGGGCAATCATGGTTCTCCATAACTTCTAATCTTACATAACCCACCTTTACTATCCTTTCCAGTCCCTGTTCTACCATCCATTTAAAAAAACTCATTAGGCAGGTTACTCACTGTTTTCTTTAGCTCCTCTTGCTTTCAATATGTCCTGTGAATGTCAGTTTTATAACTAAAACTTGTGTAATGTGTTTAAGGATTTTCACCTTCTCTTTGTTGGGGCATATCAAATATCATTGTAGTTTAGACTTGAAGAAGTCAATGTTTTATCCACCAAATGTCCTTCAGCCATATTTTGTATTTGAACTTTGCGACAAATAAAATGAGTTTATCTTTACAAATGATAACAATGTGCAAAAGAAATCAACAGGAATTAAATTTTCAAGTGTTTATTTTTATCACCCTCCTGCCTGTTTTTATTTTAACCACATCCTCAATTATTTCTTGGGGGTGGGGAGACTTAGGAAGAATGTAATAAGTGCTTTGTTTTAATGATGAAGTGATTATTATTTTAAAAGCATAATTAATTTCAATCAAGTAGGATTATGTGATCAGTGTTTTAATCTGTATAGAACTAAGGCCTTCAAAATCAATTATTTTACAAGCTATAATTAAGTATATAATCTTAATTATTTATGGTATATATAAGGTAACAAGACTTCATCAAAACCAGTTTTATTAAATTCCACTGACAAGATCTTTTTATTTAACTTTTTATTATGTCTTTCCAATTTCTGAATGAGATGTTGAACAATTAAACTTCATGATTTTTGTTTGTTATATTTAAGTACTTTTGACTATCACAGTCATTTTCAAGAACTGGGTGTGATCAATATCGTAAACAAGATGTACTTGATTAAATTCCATCATTTTGAGATTGCTGGAATTTGAATTTAAGTCAGATAAAAGTAATATCAACTATAATGATCAAGCAGGACAACATATTGATCATTTATGTATGCTCTTTTTCTTATACCCACTTCATATATATATATATATATATATATATATATATATATATATCTATCTTAGAAATTAATACAGATATCTAACTGGAATTCTCCAAGGTTTTTATAACACTATTGGACTCAACTTTGAGCAGTAAGAATGTGTAATTACTCTCCATGCTTAACAGAAGAATTGTGATGAAATTGATCATAAACAAAATTGACATGGTTATTATTAATGAATCATAACTAAGGATCTGAATCTCATGAAGGATTAAAATTATATATATATATACACACACACACACACACACACACACACACACACATGTATATATATATATATATATATATATATATATTATTCCAGGATCATTTTCCAACTTATTCAAGATTAGCAGTTAGGTTTCATCATTTTACAGGTGAAATTGCTTAGTGTATATGTAAGTTTTATGCTAATGGTTCACACTTCTCACTTGCAGAATTCTCTTCTAAGTTCTTGCTTTCCTGTCAACTATGATCTTCAAATATTTACATGCAGTAACAATCATTGTCTTCTATCTCTTTAAGCCTTGTTCTTTTATTGGCCTTTCTACTCAATAATGTTTTCTTCTCAGTAACCCGTTGCATCTTAGTGGCTTTATCACCTTGCTTTCTTTCACTCTCAGTAACTTCCTTACATCTTAGTGGCTTTGGAAATTAGGATTTTATTCACCTCAAGATTACTGAGGTTTCATACCAGATGAAGATAAGACTTCACACTTTTACTAAATCTACCATAGGTATCAACTTGTAGTCCACTGATATCTATTCCCTACCAGTTTGAATGGCCAAGATAAGTAGAGAGATACATTAATGGACTGATTAAGTAATTTATTATGACATATATCTGATATACATGGGACAAATAGAAATATACTTTGACAATTTGATGAACAAATCAAGCAATTTATCTAAAACATTGTCACTTATCATCTTTTACTTTGAGTGATTTTAGTTTGAATTCTGTTACTTTAAGAGCAGTGAATGGCATTATTACATTATTTTCATATATATATATATATATATATATATATATATAAGTCATATAATTTAAATACTTTTAAAACAGCTTTTCAATACACATAAATACTCATTATGAAAATTGCTTTGTGGGAAAAAGACTGTTAATGGGTAGATAATAAAAAATGTTATGTGGATGGAGTGATTGCTGGAGGGCCTGTCTACAAACCTCTGCAGTTGGGATGCTGAAGGTAACATCAATCAGCTCAGTGACAAATATTATGTTTGTATTATATATATATATATAATTATTAGCAGTAAGTACATTAAAAATAATTTATATATAAATCTGTCCTCTCATAAAAGTGATCATCAATACATTTCATTATTAGCAATAATAGAATAAAATAATTCACTTATATATAAATCTGTACTCTAATACAAAGGATCATCCATACATTTCATTATTAGCTGTAATAGACTAAATTTGTTCACTTAACTTATATATAAATTTGTACTCTAATACAATTGGTCAAACTAAAATTGTTGCAATGACAACAGCTGTAATTAATGTAGAAATAAATTTGTTTCATGTTTTTCTCTATCCACTTTTTATCTTTTTGCTCTAAACTAAATCAATTGTTTAATGTGGGCATTCATTATAAAATGATAATCTCTGAAAAAGATTAAAACATTTTAAAAGTGATAAAGAAATTAATAAGTTTGAAACAATATTATTTAGTTTAGAGATAATACTATCTCAGTCCAAATTACTATATTTTTGTTCAGTCTTGGCTTGCCCACGGTTAAGACTTGGGTTTGTTTTTACACTTATATCAACTTTTTATGCTTTCAGCTTTAAGTTCAGAGTCCAGGATGAGTTGTGATGTGATCGTCTCTCTCTCTCTCTTTCTATATATATATATATATATATATATATATATATATATAAAACAAAAAAAAATCATAAATGGCAAAACTGAAAAAATGTAGGGGGTGGTGGTAAATAAGGAGCTATGACTAAAATAAATGTATTACTAAAGCAAACAAAAAACAAAACAATAAGTAAATAAGCTCCTAGTGAGTATAAAACAAAATTTTGTACCCATGACCCACCCATGAGAAACAGAGAACGAAGAAAGTTCTCCTGCATGCACAAAGTTGGTCATTGAAGCTTCTAAAATATGTAAATGTTTAGCCGACCAAGTTTTGTTCAAATATATGTGTGTCTATTTTCACAAGTGCACAAACCAGTAGATAAAATAAGACTATTTCCAAAATGGACTATCTACTCAAATATGCATATCAACTAAAAATAAGGCTTGAAGTAATAAAAATGTCAGATTAAAAAATAAAATCCATTAATTCTTTAGAAATTGTTTGTTTACATTTTGGATATGAAACTGAGCAGACATGGCTTTCAAGAAAATCTGAATGAGTGAAAGTGCATTAAAGCAAATAGAATCTTACTTGACTGGCAAGTTCTCCATTAGCCGAGCAATTAAACCATGCTGAATCAGATGGTGGTTTTTCTTGCAAAGAGGGAAACAGGTTCTAATCCAGAGGGCACATTTTTAATAAACTTTTCTCAAGTATGCAAACCAGGAGATGAAATAAGCACTGTTTAAAAAGATTCTATCTCCTCAAATGTGGGTCTCCATTAAAAATAACATTTGAAATATATATATGAACAACAAAAATTTGTGAGATTTTCTCTTATAAAAAGAGAAGTTACATTTGCTGGCAACAAAATCTGACAACTCTATACTGAAATTTTTTAAAAACTCCAAAGATACCCTGACATTCTATGTTACCTGTGACAACTATCAAGGAATACAAACTTATATTTCCAATATAACTAAAAAGGGACATATTAAAAAAAAAGCTTCATAGGATGGGAGAAATGTAACTTCTTAATTCCTCTGATAATGTTATAAATCTCTCTAGCCCCCAACTTACCAAACAACAAAAGAAAATGGAGAAATTGAGGACTGAACCACTAACTCTACACCAATTTTGACAGTAATATAAGAAAAGGTGGAAATTGGAATTTTATTTTTTTAAAAATCCCGCAACTACAACATGACGATCACATCACAACTCATCCTGGACTCTGAACTTAAAGCTGAAAGCATAAAAAGTTGATATAAGTGTAAAAACAAACCCAAGTCTTAACCGTGGGCAAGCCAAGACTGAACAAAAATATAGTAATTTGGACTGAGATAGTATTATCTCTAAACTAAATAATATTGTTTCAAACTTATTAATTTCTTTATCACTTTTAAAATGTTTTAATCTTTTTCAGAGATTATCATTTTATAATGAATGCCCACATTAAACAATTGATTTAGTTTAGAGCAAAAAGATAAAAAGTGGATAGAGAAAAACATGAAACAAATTTATTTCTACATTAATTACAGCTGTTGTCATTGCAACAATTTTAGTTTGACCAATTGTATTAGAGTACAAATTTATATATAAGTTAAGTGAACAAATTTAGTCTATTACAGCTAATAATGAAATGTATGGATGATCCTTTGTATTAGAGTACAGATTTATATATAAGTGAATTATTTTATTCTATTATTGCTAATAATGAAATGTATTGATGATCACTTTTATGAGAGGACAGATTTATATATAAATTATTTTTAATGTACTTACTGCTAATAATTATATATATATATATAATACAAACATAATATTTGTCACTGAGCTGATTGATGTTACCTTCAGCATCCCAACTGCAGAGGTTTGTAGACAGGCCCTCCAGCAATCACTCCATCCACATAACATTTTTTATTATCTACCCATTAACAGTCTTTTTCCCACAAAGCAATTTTCATAATGAGTATTTATGTGTATTGAAAAGCTGTTTTAAAAGTATTTAAATTATATGACTTATATATATATATATATATATATATATATATGAAAATAATGTAATAATGCCATTCACTGCTCTTAAAGTAACAGAATTCAAACTAAAATCACTCAAAGTAAAAGATGATAAGTGACAATGTTTTAGATAAATTGCTTGATTTGTTCATCAAATTGTCAAAGTATATTTCTATTTGTCCCATGTATATCAGATATATGTCATAATAAATTACTTAATCAGTCCATTAATGTATCTCTCTACTTATCTTGGCCATTCAAACTGGTAGGGAATAGATATCAGTGGACTACAAGTTGATACCTATGGTAGATTTAGTAAAAGTGTGAAGTCTTATCTTCATCTGGTATGAAACCTCAGTAATCTTGAGGTGAATAAAATCCTAATTTCCAAAGCCACTAAGATGTAAGGAAGTTACTGAGAGTGAAAGAAAGCAAGGTGATAAAGCCACTAAGATGCAACGGGTTACTGAGAAGAAAACATTATTGAGTAGAAAGGCCAATAAAAGAACAAGGCTTAAAGAGATAGAAGACAATGATTGTTACTGCATGTAAATATTTGAAGATCATAGTTGACAGGAAAGCAAGAACTTAGAAGAGAATTCTGCAAGTGAGAAGTGTGAACCATTAGCATAAAACTTACATATACACTAAGCAATTTCACCTGTAAAATGATGAGACCTAACTGCCAATCTAGTGCTGCACTTAAATTCATGAAGTTGAGGTACCAAAGAAGAAATCTCATCAGAAGAGTAACCATGAAAATATTTATAGAAAAGGCAAAGAGAAGTTATATTACAACAGTGGGAAAGTGATCAAAGACAATATGCCAGGTCAGTACCAATAACATTGCAGATTCTTCTTTGGATTTTGTCAGGAATTTCTAGATATCAGAAGCACCAGACCAGATATTACAAAAGTATTCAATACATGAACCAATGGTAAACTTATAAACTCTACTGATTGGCATATTCAAGGTCAGTGTTTTTATTCTCTAACAGTGTAGCTTAGGTTTTAGCCTATTCACTTCCACTAAGCCATTGTTTGCATCAGTTTATAGTCTTGTAAAATACCCATTTTTTTTCACCAGTCACTAATCTGGTGCAAAATAATGTTTTCAAGATCAAGTAGATCATAACTGTTGCATTACATGTGGTTTTTGTCAAATCATGGGGGACACATTTTCCAAGATGAGTAACCTTTCCAAGTGATTGCAGCCATAGGATGAAGACATAAATTAATATCATTTGATTGCAGAATGATTGTTAGGATCAGATGGAATACTTTGTATCCACAATGGCAGCTGCTTTAGATTTTTCTTGGCCAATAGTAGCAAGAATATATCAGGAATATGTGAATTCTTGACTGATATCAGCATCATGTGAAAATTGGTAGCATCAAAATGTAAGGCTAAAATTTGAGCCCCAGTTACTAGTGAATGAAACAGTAAAGGAAACATTCTCTAAAAATGCATTCCAATTAAATGCTGACATTGCTTAAGCTGTCAGTCCACTACACATATTGTTGTGGATTCAAGGATGAAATCCGGTCTCAAAATGAATGACAAACGCAGGAATGAATATATAGCAAATAAATGTATTGACGTAATAATACAATTAGTAATACGGTTAGTAGATCCAGAAATGCGGTTAGTAGCAATAATAATATATATACAGTCTGGGAACTTCAGCATCGAAGTATGACTTCCTTCTGAGTCTACATGCTCGCAACTGTGACTCCTACAAAGCGGTTACCTCACACTCTCACTCTCTCTCACTCCCGGGTATTCACCGGCAGCAGTACAAGTTCACACTGAGCGAGTCCACTTGTATAAAAAGGAGTAGACCCCTTAACACACCCCTCCTTAAATCCCTTTTGGGGGGAGTTAGTATTTTTTTCTCTTATGGTCGATACCCAGAAGTTCGGTAAATTTTCTCTTCCTGTTTTAAATGATCTCTTGGGTACAATAGGTGTATACTGGTTTTTGTTCTTGTTTGGTAATAATTTGTCAAACACAGACTGTATTTTTACCTTCGTCCTCTGCATAAATTCATCCTTTTCCACTTCTCTTCTTATCTCTCGCAAAGTCACAGATAGTTCCTTTACTGCCTTGTATAACTCTTTACTGTTTTCATCTATGGTAGCAAATGGCATGTTTCGCTTCTTTTTACCTACTAGTTGGACGTTTTCTTTTAATTTGATTCTGGCCTCGAATTTGTTGCATCGTTCCAACCCACTCGAAAATACCTCAGGAAATTGGTTATATAATTCTTCCTTTAATTTTATAGTATCTGATGGTTCAACCTCTAACTTTTTGCAAAAAGAGCTGATAGGTAGGTCCCAAACATTGAACTTTTGCATCTAGTCGATACCTACTAGATTTTCAGTATCTTTCATGACGTATATCTTAAGTTTTTTTGTTTTCCCGTGAAATTTAACATTCATGA
Source organism: Acanthosepion lycidas (assembly GCA_963932145.1). NCBI lineage: Eukaryota > Metazoa > Mollusca > Cephalopoda > Sepiida > Sepiidae > Acanthosepion > Acanthosepion lycidas. The sequence goes on from OZ010571.1 coordinate 6,480,141, forward strand.
TCATTTCTCCTTCGAATTTTATTCGCTTGCCTGTAACCAACTTGGCAATTTTTCGTGTATGTAACATGGTTGGTCTGTTGACTTTTCTCCATGTCTGTAGGTTGATTATCATGAGGTCAGAACCTTAATCCAGTTGCAATTTTATCTTTTTATTTAAGATTTCCAGTTCAACATATTTCCTTATGTTCGTGTTGTCATCGTTATGCATCCTAGTAGTTCTTATTCTACTAGTATCTTTTCTATTCCTACATTGGGATGCCTTGTGGCCCATTTTTCCACACTCAAGACAGTTTTTATATTTAAAATGGCACTCCTTGTTCCTATGTAGTCCTCCACATCAATAACATGCTGATGGCAGGGGCTTATATTTGCTTCGATTTTCGTCATAATTTGCCCTGTATGTTGTACTTTTTCTCTTATTATAAAATTTTTGTTTTCTTTCTGGGGAGGGTGAGGATCTTTTGTCATTATTATAGAATTTTTGTTTTCTTTCCGGGGAGGGTGAAGAATGTAGACTTTTGTTTAACTTACGTATATGAGATACAGCTGACTCCTCAATGTCCTTTGAGTCTTTCTTTATACTTAGACATTTCTGGCAATCTTCTGATAATTGTTGTAGTGTTAGTCCAGGTTCATTTTGTAATTTTTAAAGCATTCTCTTGCACATTTCACTATCTTTGTTGAAACTAACCCTTGAACAAAGATGAGACACTTGAAATTGTCCGGGGTTAATTCCGCTAATTTGAAGTTGTCACAATGTTTATTTATGATTGCGGCAAACATGGAATAATCCTCATTATGGCCCTTTACCAATTTAAGGCATTTCCACCTCCTGTGGAAGAGTGATGTTTTTGGACTAAAGAGTTCTTTAAGACATATAACTATTTCGTCAAATGTTAATTCGTTCGTCTTTTTTGGCAATATATAATCCACGAACTTTGTATATTCTTCAGTTCCTAATTTTCTTAGCAATAGACGTAGCTTTTTTGCTTCTGTCCAGTTTTGACAGTCGATGTTAAAGATGTCTTCATATCTTCTGAAGTAATCTCCAAAATTTTTATCCTCATCTAGAGAATATTTGAAAATCTCTATGGTATTCCACACTGCGTCTTGTGAAAAAGTTGCCTCTTTTTCAATATTTAATTGCTTGTTACCCGCTACTTTCAATATTAGTTCCTGGAGCTCTATTTGTCTTTCTTGATTTTCCTTCTGCGTTTGTAGTAATTCCTTTTGCCATTTTTCTTCCATTCTTTCTTGTAGTTGTAATTGTTGATCATTTTGGTATTTTACCAGTTCTACCGAAATAATTTTTTAAATATTCCATGATAACTCAATTTTATGTATTTTTAATCCTCGTAACTCTTTGTTGTCAATTTGTTGTGGACGATGAGGGAAAATTTTTTGTTGTTTGTTCTTCCTGTGTGAGTTCGAATTGCTCATCGGCAATTTGTTGTGGATTCTGGGATGAAATCTGGTCTCAAATGAAGGACAAACGCAGGAATGAAATATAGCAAATAAATGTATTGACGTAATAATACAATTGGTAATACGGTTAGTAGATCCAGAAATGCGGTTAGTAGCAATAATAATATATATACAATCTGGGAAATTCAGTATCGAAGTATGACTTCCTTCTGAGTCTACATGCTCACAACTGTGACTCCTACCAAGCGGTTACCTGACACTCTCACTCTCTCACTGTCTCACTCCCGGATATTCACCAGCAGCAGTACAAGTACACACTGAGCGAGTCCACTTGTATAAAAAGGCGTGGACCCCTTAACACATATGTAAACTGTGTTTCATGGAGTTTCAGAGTTATTAACCAAGAAGGTGGCTATTATTGACACCATAGTATTAGTTACAGCACATCACCGAGGCCAGAGAACATTGCCAGTTGGTAGTTGTAGAATGGCATCAGGGTGCCTGCTCTTTCTTGAGTTTACATACCGGTTGATATAATATGAAGTTATAGATTCAACCTAATATCAGGGTGTTGTACAAGCTGCTGGGTGCTCTGTAGTATTGAGGGATGTCTTCTCTTGAAGTTCATGAGTGAAATTGAAATCTCTCTTGACAGATGTGACATATACAGATCTTGTTGTAGATTGTCTGCACCCACTTTGGGTTTGTCATGTTTCTCCAGTGATTAGTTTCTTCTCTTGTGTGTGTGAAAAAAACTTTTTAAAAAATCTAATAAATGAAAATTTGTTAAAATGAACAAATTATCCTGAACATATTGTTGGAAAATATTCTGTCAGTCGATATTTCTGAAATGAGGCATTGTAATTATTTACACTATTTACATTGTTCAGACTGTTGTCCTCATCTTTGTTGTCATATTCACAATGTTTCGGTTGTTGTACACTCTGACCTTCTTCTTTTGGCCATTATATACTCAGGCCTTCTTCAGGTGATTGGGATTTCGAACTGAACCCTTTATTTTGTCCACTGGGGCTGATTGTTTTAGTTTCATGTGTTGCTTGAAGTAATCCAGTGAGTTCAGTAATTGGCAACAGCAAAGGTGAACAAAAGTTTGGAGAGTTGAGTTAAAGAGAAACAATTGAAACTGAAACTGAAATATCTAGAAGAGGCATGGCACATGGATCTAGAACAATCTACACTGGTGGATGACTTAATGTGTTCAGTTTGAGGACAATAGTCCAAATAATGTAAATAATGTACATAATACATCATCTCAGAAATATAGACAGATACTGAAGGGCTGAAACGTTGTAATAAATATGGTGACTAAGATGAGGACAATAGTTTGAATAATGTAAATAATGCATATTCTGTTAATTAATCAGTTTCAGGCAAAATAAAAACATGTTTTTAATTATGTTTATTAATAATATGAGATATTACTGAGTGGATACCAATCTAAAATTTAACTAAAATTTAACTTATAATTTTTGAAGAAAGATAAAGATTACAAGATTCAAGTAACACACTTTTGAATAAATCCTAGTATTTTTCTATTGAATATTTTCATGTATTCTTGAACAATATATATTAAATAAAAGACAATGTGTTAAGTTAGAAAAGGAATCATTAAGAAATATTTCTGTCTTTAGTTTGTTTCCTGTTGTGTGACAAAAAACTGTATTCAGAAAAAGAAATGTGACTGGAAAAAAACTTGTTGTTCAACAATTTCTTGAATATAAACTTTGTATCTACACTTTATCTGTTTTCCTTTCTTTTTTATTTGTTGAAATATTGAACATTTTGACAAGGCCAAATTTTCAACCCCTCAACCTTCCATCAGATCAAATAAGATAACGCAACTCCCCATCATATATGAATGACACAAAACTGGTTCCAGGAACACCTGGCTGACATCTAGGTACTCCATTGGCCTCCTTTGCTATCCAGGTTATAAAAAAGTATTGAATATGTATGACATATGTTGCCGACCACACTTAACCCACTACAACCACACCCAATAAACCCAACTAAGTTATGGACAAGCCGGGAATGTGGCTGAGTAGATCTATTCCTTCAATGACTTCAGCATTTCATTGACACCAGGCCATATTATGTAGCTGGTATTATTCTAGTGAAGGGAGGTACAGATGTCTATAATTTTTTATTTTTTATTTTATATCAGCCCTATTCTATCAGTAATTGTTTGACTCTTATAAAATGTTAAATAATGTCTTAAATTGTTTGAAACTTTGAAGAATTATTCTTTTACTTTTTATCTTTTATTTTAAATTTCCATTATGTTTGGAACTAGTGACTTCATCAAACACAAGAGTTTTAAAAGTGAATAGACCAAATGCTTCAATGTAATAGCTTTGTTTATAATGCAAACAGTTAATGATGAATGTACTTTGAAGTATTTGTATACACAAGTCATAAAGTATCCATATTGGAAAACTCAAATAAGACTGTATTGAATTTTTTTAATGTTACAAAATTCTCACATCAGCAAAAATAGGTTGACATCAGCAATTATGAAACAAACAGAGTGTAGGAATCCTTTTACTCATTTTTTCATTGAATGTTAAAGCTTGGAGTGTCAGATTCGATACAATAACAAAATATCGTTACAGGGTTGCTTGTAATTTGACCGTCTAGAATAATTACACGATTTTCATTGAAGGAATAAAATTCAGTAGAAAAGACAACGTAATTTCAACAAATAAACATTAATTTAATATAACGACAAGAATACAATCAGTTGATAATAGATTGGAAAGCAATGTCTTTTTGTTTGGGTTAATAAAGTTCTGAAATAAAATATAAACTGTCTTTGCGTACGTATGTGAGAAACAATAAAATGTTATGTGTGTTTGTATGTAAAAGTCAACATGTGTGTGTGTGATTCATAGTAAAGTGGATACAAGAGATAGTTAGAAATTGTTTCTTACTGTTGGCGGTGTTGCCGTAGTCTGAAGTTTGTCAACACTGTCACTTTAAGCATGAAGTCATGAATATCATAAGCAAGAGTTGCATGGAGTTTGGTGACAGCCACGTGTATCCTGTTTGTATGTTGTTATACATTTTTCCATAACAAAATCGACTCCAGAATTAAATTATTTATTTATTCCTAATTGAGCCTAAAAGGGCACGTGGTATGTCTTCTACTACGTCCGCATGATATTTGGTCGGGGTATCTACCTAAAAATAATGATGGCTAATACAACAAACATTCTGATTTGTATTCAATGATTTTATTGGTGTGTTTTAAGATGTAAGCATTTCCTTGAGTGTGAATGGTTTATAAGTATTGTATTTGATATTTTAGTGGATATGACAGGAGTATTCACTATATTCACATCTACCTTTAGAATAAGTCAACAATTTTTTTTCACGACAGTCTATTTTAGTAACATATTTGGAGTTTGATATGTATATGTCATCCACAAAAGGAGCAGTGTGAATTTAATATTGAGTTCAGAGAGAAAAGCCCCCCAACCTGCCTGTAATAGGGTCAATCCTTGCCTATTGACATTCTATTTATTCCCAAAATTGAGTATTGAAACTTACTAATACAAAGGTAACTATTATGGCCTTTTCTTTCCACTGTAATTTGCTATGTCAATATGTAGTGATTAGAATCAATGAAAATTTGGATGTGTTTATTTAGTAAATTATACAAGTGTTATCATGGGTTATATAAACAGTTATTTTTATTTACACTATTTACACATAAACTATCTTTGTTTTTGTTGTCACAATGTTTTGGTTGTTGTGCCGTCTGGCCTGCATCAGGTATATGTCAGTTTGGGTAACCTACAGGGAATTTCAAACTGAATCTGTTATTTAATTCATTGGATTAGACTGTTCCCATTCCACTGCCCATGTCTAGGGATATCTCGTCTAGTTCTTATTTTTAGTACTGCTCAGTTATTGTCCGCCCTGTTTGCACTGTGTCCAAATACCAACTGTCAGACACAAGGATTGAATTCTCAATTACTATGTTACCAAATTCTCTAAGCCAGGCAGTGTGTACTCTGGACTCAGTGGAAACAGGATGAGCAGTGGAAGGAAAACAGTCCACCCCACTGGGATTAAATAAAGGACTCAGTTTGGAATTCCTTGTAGGTTACCCAGATCAACATATACCTGATGAAGGCTGGAGGGTATATCAGCCAAAACATTGTAATCAAAGATGAGAACAATTAGTCAAAATTTTCAAACAATGAGATGATGTTGATAGATATGCTAATCATCATCATCATCAACATCATCAATGGTAGAAAAGAAGTTGAAATTATAGAAATTCATTAATTTTTTTCATGTGTAATCTCTTGTTTGTTTTTACTTTCTCTTGACATGTTACAACTTGTAATTCTGTATTTATTTATATAAATTCCATACTTACTTCTCTGCAGTGTTTTGTTGATTTAAACATTCTTGATTTTGCATTCAGAAAAGAATTGTTTGGTTTATCATTGCTAAGTAAAAAAAATATTGATTCTGACACCAAAAATGGATAAATTTAAAATATATATAAAATTTTGAAAAATTTAAATATCAATTATTTGTGTTCTGTTCTGTATTTGTTTCTGTTATAAAACAGAAAAAATAAGGTCACATATATTTTTCTTTGTTTTATATACAGACTTCCTGAAAATTGCTTTAATCTTAGATCAATAACACCCCTCTCACAAAATATTTTTTTATGAATTTAAGAGTTGACTTAATTTTTCAATTAAATATTCAAAATTATTTTAAAAATATTTTTGAGATTGACTTTTTCTTCCAAATTATTTTACAGCTGATAACTTCTCTTTCTTTTTCATATTATTAACTTTAAAGTATTTGTAAGAAGTCGTTAGGCTTTTTATTGCAAGCCATTAAGTTTGATGTCTGATTGCAAACCCAAATAAAAATAATTAAGTAAGTAATTATACCAATGTATATATTTCTTTGTGTGTGTGTATCAAACTATTGATTGCCATAGTTTGTTATTAGGACAAGCAATTAGTTAGTCGGGCAATAAACAGTAAATGAAAGCAGAAAATTATGAAAGTAACTATGTAGACTGAAGGGGATAAGCTTTCACTTGATATTAAAAAGAAAGAATTTGCAAAGAAATGCATTGTCGAAAAAATGTTTCACTTTCTCTGAATAAACAGAAGAAAAGTTGATTAAACATGGAACCATTTCAGCTTACTTTGATTGGGATTCAAATTAATTTTTAAAAGATCACAAATGTTGATACAATCGAGAGGTGACAAAAAGTTACTGTTTATTAAGCTTAGTTTGATACAAGGGCACAAGTATGAGGCACCCAGTGAGAATTAAACTTGGTACTCAATATTAAAAGTAGTTATTTGTTGGTTAGCATCGACAAGTTGTTTATAATTCTTCCAGAGGTTAGCACATGGTGAATTTGTAACTTTGTGAAAAAACTGCAATAAACAAAATTGAAGTAAACAAAGTCTGATATCAACACTGCTGCTTGAGTCCAATGAGAAAAGGAGTTGTGGAGATGTGTGTAGATGTGTTGTTCATCGAATTAATGTCTATCAGTTTTTCTACCCTTTTTATCAGGGTAAGTAGGTCTCAAAAAGAAGTAGGGTCAGCAAAAACTGATTGGTTAGTGTGTGTGTGTGTGTGTGTATATAGGTACCTCCAAAGAAAAGTGATGCCTGTGGATTAAAATTAATTTCAAAAACTGAAAAATCTTTCGTGAAGCTTTTATTTTAGTTTTAATTTCAAGCTAATAGATTAAATTTAATATTTCTGCTAAGCAAACTACTTTGCTGTATTTCAAGATAAATTTAAATTGATTGGAATGAGTTTATTTTTTTGAAACTGCTAAAAATGGCTGATTTTAACCATATTTACAATTCTTTCAGCACAAATTAAATTCTTTTCATTAAAAATCTTTCAAAAATAAAATCTACTTTTCTGAAACTTTGAGGAAGATTAGCTAATTTAATGTTTAATTAATTTGATTTGAAACAGATATTACTTTTCATTTAAAATATCACAGAAATGAGGTGTTGACAACTATCTCAATTGACTTATGTTTGAAAATTGTTTCTATGGGGATAAATCTGTAAAAGTTAATTGATAAATATAAGTGCCATTTTTATATATTTTTTTAACTACACAGTAAACTTAAAAATTTAAGAAAAGATTCACTGTAATGTAATGTTTTATTAAATTTTAGGTACTTTTGCTTTTATTTTCTGATAATGTCATCTATGGATGTCCATAGTTATAAAAATTGGTATGCTTATACATGCAAAAAAAAAAGATTTTTAATTCTTTTTAGAATATTAGGGTTGATGAATTGTAGTAAGTTTTCCATTTATGATTAGTAAATATAATTTTTACTTAATAACAATATCACCTAAGTGCTACAAATTAATATAGAATTTTAAAAGATTTAAACTTTATAAATTATTATAAGGACAAAACTGTCAATATCTTATTCATAAAAGCAATTAAAAGCTTTTCTATTTAAATAATGTCATACTTTTATTGCATTTTTTATTTTATGATTCAGGCCATTTTTTGTAATGGAGGGGGGGGTCCTGTTTTACAAAAAAATTGATGATTTAAATTCTCCAAGGACTTTTGCTTATTACTAATTTCTTGAAATTTCATAAAATTAAATAAATGGCAGGTTTTACGTAACAGATATAAAAAAATATTTTTATGAAAATTTTCTAAAATAAAATATTTCTAAAATAATTTCATTAATTTGTGAATAACTTCTAAAAGTTTAATTAAAAATCAACAATTATTTGATTTTTTGCAAAAATTTCCAAAGCAATGTGTTTTTCACCAGAAAAAGATGCTAAAATTTCCTATACTACTTTATGCTCACCTGTTGACACAAGAAAAAAAATTGAACCAAAATTTTGACGGTTCTAAAAAGGATTAAAGAATATTTAATAACAAAAAAAAACCTTTGACCTTTCCTCTTCATAATAATATAAAGATTTTGGCAATAAAACTTTGTTTTTATTAAGTTTGAGGTATTTTTTTTTTATCACGTATGATCATTTTTAACAAATCTGTGTAGGTGCTTATATATATAAATTCAAAAACCAGGTAGGCAGTGACTGGCCATGACTATAAGTTTCATGCATTGGCATGCAGTTGTCAGGTAGCCAGTGGTTGTAGTAGTAAGGTGAGTACTCTATATACCACCAAGTGAATTTAATTTCACAAGCAAAACAAACTTGCACAGTGGGGAGGGTAAGATCTAAAATGGCCATAAAAAAAAGGTTCCACCTAGAAAGGCTTGCCAGTATTGCAAATAAAAGTGCTCAATAACAAGTGAAACTAACATCATGGTACAGGAGCTGAAGCCTCAAGCCAAAAAAGTGCTCTACTGGACCGGACAACCAAATTCATGTTAGAGCATATATGAATCCAGGAAAGAATGAACAGCTCTAAGAAGTGACTGCCCAAAAGTAGCCTACTTTTGGGTAGTCTTTTCTTGGAGCTACTTATTCTTTCCTGAAGATATATTAAGGAGGCACGGTGGAGTAATGGATAGTGGCTTGCTTTGAGGAATCAGAGAGCAGGGGTTCAAATTCCTGTCGAATCCATTACATTCACTTACATGCTAATACCCTTGGGAAAGGTGTGAATCCTCTTCTCCCCCCCAGCTATGGACAGCAGGACAGACTGGGTTCTATAGCCGTGGATGGCAACTGGTCTAGGAGAAGGACAACTCTAAATTCAAAACCTGCGGAGGGTTGTTTGGGGACCTTGTGGCACTTAGTGCAGCAGGTCTCTGTATTTGTCCCTCCAAACTGTGGATGGTCCTGCATGAAACCTTCACCGCTATAATCAAATTTCATGTGCTGTTGTCAGGCTGTCGGTTTCCTGGGAACTGATCTGCTTGACCATCATACGTCAAATTCTATGGGAAAGTGGAGTATATATATATATATATATATATATATATATATATATATATAATAATATTTTTTTGTTTAAAAATATGATTCCTTCACTACATAAGAGTTCTCATGTTTCAAAAACGAGAGCCGAAATCATCCAAATAATTAATAAAATTAAGTTGGATTGTGGTGTTTAGTCCCGTTTCATCTTCAAGCGAAATTTTAGGAATAAGCTATCTCTCGGTTTACGTGTATTTTTAGGCACGGTCCATTACAGAATTTGTTATTATGGGAGTGGCTAGACTATTTTCCTTCGTTAAGTGTTCAGGGAGTTAATTCTTATCAATAGATTCATCATCCTCTGAGAGGTTTTGCTATGGTTGGGTAGGGTATCTATTTCAAGGCTAATGTTTACGGTCATCCTTTAGTTGGTTCCCAGTGAAGGATATTTTTATGGCGCGCCTACAATCGTTATGTGTCTGGAGAATTGTCTTTTATTATTGTCTATCTGATTATCTATTTATTTATTTACTTAAATAAATTAAGTGGGTGTTTTATATACAGATCGCTTTGCATTGAATTTCAATTTGTTTTTTTAGTTTTTTGACGACGACAAAAAGGGTTTTTTCCTATTTAAAGGTTTGGCTAAGCTTTTTCGAATTTTACTTAGCTGTGTTTTTTTTTGTTTTTTTTTTTTTATGCTAATTATCTAATGTGATAGTCTGTTGATATCGGCAAAAAACCGTTAACTCCTGCCTATGGTTTAATAATTTTTCATTATTTAGGAATTTAATGATGTGTAGTTTTTAAATTTAGTTTCCCAAAAAACAGTAGTCAACACTAAATTAAAAAAAGTAAACTTCCTAGACGTAACCCTAGACTTAACTAACAACGTTCACCTACCTTACAGAAAACCTAACACTAATCCCTTGTATGTACATCTTAAGTCAAACCACCCTCCATCTATAATTAAGCATATACCCACATCAATAGAGAAAAGAATAAGTATGAACTCAGCAAATAAGGAAATATTCCAACAGCACAGTAGTTTTTACAACACAGCCCTGAAAAACAGCGGATACAAAAACTTTGACATAACCTATAGAAACGTTAGTACCAATAATAAGAGAAACAGGAAAAGAAAGATCATCTGGTATACCCCACCGTACAACCAAATGGTCAGCACCAAACTAGGCCATAAGTTCCTAGCTTTAATTGAAAAGCACTTTCCCACTAATAGCAAACTTAGCAACATCTTTAACAAAAACACATTGAAACTGAGTTACAGCTGCACTGAAAAATATAGAAAGAATCATAAAAAGACACAATAAGAAAATCCTAGAAAAACACGCATACCAAAACAGTAATAAAACACATAAACTAAAACTAGATAAAAATAACAAAAAATTATGCGATTGTAGAAACCCTAAAAACTGCCCGTTGGAAAATAAATGCCTCACAAAATCAGTGGTATACCAATGCACTATCTCATCCATTGAGAGCCCTAACACTGATAGGATATACATAGGATCAACAAAGAATAATTTTAAAATTAGATGGAGGCAACACAAGAGCTCCTTCAACAATATTCAAAATAGAAATCAGACATCTCTATCCCAATATTTCTGGCATCTAAAGGAAATGAATAAAACACCAAAAGTAAAATGGAAAATAGTAAATAAAACAAGAACCTGTAGAACCTGGGATGACCCATGCCTTTTATGCTTACAGGAAAAACTACACATCATTAAATTCCTAAATAATGAAAAATTATTAAACCATAGGCAGGAGTTAACGGTTTTTTGCCGACATCAACAGACTTTCACATTAGATAATTAGCATAAAAAAAACAAAAAAAAAACACAGCTAAGTAAAATTCAAAAAAGCTTAGCCAAACCTTTAAATAGGAAAAACCCTTTTTGTCGTCGTCAAAAAACTAAAAAAACAAATTGAAATTCAATGCAAAGCGATCTGTATATAAAACACCCACTTAATTTATTTAAGTAAATAAATAAATAGATAATCAGATAGACAATAATAAAAGACAATTCTCCAGACACATAACGATTGTAGGCGCGCCATAAAAATATCCTTCACTGGGAACCAACTAAAGGATGACCGTAAACATTAGCCTTGAAATAGATACCCTACCCAACCTTAGCAAAACCTCTCAGAGGATGATGAATCTATTGATAAGAATTAACTCCCTGAACACTTAACGAAGGAAAATAGTCTAGCCACTCCCATAATAACAAATTCTGTAATGGACCGTGCCTAAAAATACACGTAAACCGAGAGATAGCTTATTCCTAAAATTTCGCTTGAAGATGAAACGGGACTAAACACCACAATCCAACTTAATTTTATTAATTATTTGGATGATTTCGGCTCTCGTTTTTGAAACATGAGAACTCTTATGTAGCGAAGGAATCATATTTTTAAACAAAAAATATTATAATATAAGCTCTACTTCTGTTTGGAGCACTGTCTTCTTAAAAATAAAAACAAAAATACTAAGGAACCCCGGATTATGCACCCAACGTGTTCTTTTCTATTTTCTGCATACCTGCACAAGGATATATATATATATATGTATATATATAATTATTCCAGATTTTATTCTGTTTCAATGGTGAGAATAATAGTTTATGAGTTCATTCTTGTTGGTAGATTATCTTTAAACTAGAAAATCTACCAACAAGAATGCCCTCATAAGCTATTATTTTCACCTCTGCAGTAGAATAAAAACTGGAATAATTATGGGATTTTGTTTAATATACATTGTGTGGACATTGAAATCATTGTTCTGAAGATTGTATTGAAGTGTGTAATTATGCAGAGTGAATTCCTATGTCTACACTGTCTATATCTATACATGCTCTATCTCTGATATTGAGCATTCTTCCCCTAGAAATATTGCAAATTTTAAACTTTGTGTATTGTTCCAAGATTGTGGATTCTCTTCATTTGTGAATATAGTTGTATGAATAAAAAGATAAGATGCAAATCATAATTTACAAATGGCACAGAGCATTACTTAAGGTTCGACTCAGTTTTAGACAGATTTTATATATCTACATAGCATTGTAAATAAATCTATTGTGACAAGAATCAAGAATTAGTTATTTACAGTTTGTAATATATGATCATGTGAGAAATTGAAAATGGAATTGGTTAAATGCACTTTTAAATGTATTTTATAGCAATAAGGACTTCGGTCTGCGTTCTGAAAGATTTTCATTCTTAAAAGTAAAATAAAACCCAATATTAACTGTTTTATTAATTATAAGAATAAAATCATTCACAACTTTTAAGTTAGTTTCTATTTATATAATTGTCTATAATCTCAGATTAAATCTGTTATTTTGACAATGTGATCAATATCCCTATGGTTATACTCTGCTGCAAATTAGATCTCTTTTTGATTCACTCTACATGTTGGTTGGATATGAGTGTTAAGAACGCGAAACCCAAAATAAAAATTTTGTCTTGTGCACAGGAGCTTCAGGCATCCCATCATGCCAGAAAAATAATCCTGAAAAAGTCAAATATGCAACATAAAAGAAGCCAATTACGAATGTCACCACCGAAGACAAAAGATGAATCTGGGATCCAACAGATTTGCTTAAAAGAAATGACTGACACAGAATGTGGCTGACAGAACAGCTGTCAACACCAGCAGGCTCTCAACATCACCACTGTGATTTCAGTCAACCGTTCTGACACACATCCATTCAAGACTCATCATCCTCAAAACACCCACACCATACTCACATACAGATATTCTGCTCACATCCACTGTATCAGCAAATCAGATTTGTGGCTTCACTATTCCACTCCAGGCCTCTCTTGTCACCACCACCATGATCCCAGTCAACTGATTTGCCAAACACATCAACTCCAGGCCCTACCAAAACTCACCTTCCTCCAAATCACCTTTCTTACATATCCACTGTGACAGCAACCTGATTCACACCTTCACTATCACACTCCAAGCCTCTCTTGGTGTTGTCACTGTGACCTCAGTCAACCAACCCAACAAATCTGTCAATTCCAGGCCTTACCAAGACTCACCTATCCTCAAGTTTGCCTTCCTAACACATCCACTGTAATGGCAACTAAAGAGCCTTATATCAATGATTTTGTTGTCTTTTCACACTGGTTATTGCCATTTCCATTTAGTCTCCCATTTGACCTGAATTTAAAAATAACAATGACATTTCCACTTGGTCAAGCTTCTCTAATCCACTCCAGGCCTCTTTTCTCATTACCACTGTGACTTCGGTCAACCAACCCACCAATGTGTCAACTCCAGGCTTTACTAACTCTATCCACATTCAAAATCGCCACACCTCACCAGCACAGAGACATTCTGCTCACATGTGCTGTACTGGCAAATACAAATGAATTTTATATTTACAATTCTTGCTTTCTCTTTTGCTTCACCAGTGATATTGTTATTTTATTTGTTCTCCCATGCTGTTTATAACACCATTTACCATGGAATTGTAAAACAAATTGCAATTGTTTCAGGGACTGCAGTACTGAGGAGTAGGAAAAGGGCCCTTGTTCAAGTCTAGGGTGTGCTATAAACTCACACTAACAGTAAAGAATGAAGAGTAACATGTGACAATGAAGTGAAAGTGAAAACAAGAATATTTTTTAACTTGGGAAATATACAAAACTAATTATAGAGTTTGTCTTACGATTCTACCGCATATGTAATAGTTGGTATTGCATTGTAGTTGTACAGAAAAGCATGTGAGAAAATGTACATGTGTATTGTCTTCACCACATAGAAAAAGTAGATATTTTCATTGCATAGCAGCCTTGGCTGTTGACTGTTAATATCAGACTGCTGCTACCTCTATTGCTGCCTTTGATTGTTGACATTGGTTTTCACTGGGTAAGGGTCTTTGGTGAGTGCCTGGCCAAAATGTTTGAGTTATAGGCAATGATTGTGGTAGCTGGAGTCAAATTGATGATTATTCATATAGTGTTTGAGTGGTTCGAAAATGAACTGTTGACTAAAGCTGCATGGATCTTTTCTGATTGGTCAGAAAATACTTTTATGACATTTTTTTTTGTTTTGCATAGAAGTGGATGCATGAAGCCAGTTTGTGTCATTTGAATGATGGCTGTTGAGGTGAGCTGTTATATTTTCATTAAAGCCTCCTCATTAGATAATTGATTATATCAATTAATAGTGAATATATATTTTGAAATATTTAGGAAAGTAAATATTCCTACAAGATTGGATTTTCTTAGGAGATGGTGTTTGTTTGTGTTGATGTTGTGGTAAGACGTATTTTTTCCATGAATGCTGACTTGATCTTTTCACTAGCAACAGTTTCATCTTTTTAATTTTCCCTAAATGTTCACCCAATACAAAGGAAAGGGTTATTGAGTAAGATGATATTTTGTTGTTTTTATGTAGGTCAGAAAATTATTTAAAATGTAAAAGTTTTAAATTTATCCTTTTTCATACAGTAAAAGATGAGATGAAAATATATTTCTGAAAATCTTTCCAACTGAGAAAAATGTTCTCTTAAAGAAAAATCATAAAGAGATTGAAAGATAAATTTTACAACCAGACGTCAAAGCCTAAATCCTTATCTGCTTACAAGTAGCTTAATTTCATAGTAATAATCTATCAAATGTAAGAAGCTCTCATGCCTGCTTAAATTCTCTAACTTGATCTACATCAAAGCCCTGAGATGGAAATTAGAAATATATTTTAATTTTATGTCCTCTAATATTTTCATTGCATGTAGTTTTGATTTTGAAGAGATAAAACTTATACATGAAACAAATCTTGTGTCAATATTTGGGAGATGGTAACAAGAAGAAAATATACACTCATAAGTCAAAACATTATGACTAGTGTCATGTGGCAAGAATGACAGCTACTGTCTCATAACAGTTGTGCATGTCAGGATCAGAGGTATATAAGCAGCTAAACTGATATTGAATATGTTGCAGAATTACAGACTATTGAATGGATATATTTCATGAGAGAATATATTAATATTAGTTGATGGTGAATGCATTGAAGTATATTCAAACAAGAAAATATAAGAATGACTATACAAATAATTATGTACAATTAACAACAATATATTTTATTGCCTTAGCAAACTAAATAGAATAGGAAGGGATGACTGAAGGTGCAAATAGTGATATCATTTTTGCATGTGTATGTGCAAAGTTCATATAAAAGATTGTAAGAGACTTAAATGTTAAATTGATTAAGTTGTTTTATGGCTTATCAACCTTTCTCAGGTTATTTAATGCCAGAAAGTATTTTTAGATTGTAAGAATTTTTGGAGATAATAATGATTTACTGATACAAGTTACACTAATTAACCCATAACTGGAGGATAAGAGGTGGATTCATACCTTTCCCATAGCTATTTGTGCATAAATGAATATAACAAACCCAACTTGAATTAGAAATCAGCTATCAGATTTTCAATTCTGAGCTGTTAACCATTACACCACCTGCACATCCAAGCTTACAGAAGCTGGTATTCTGAAGCAGTCACCCATTTTGTTACTGACCAGGTTCAATGTTGCTAAATTTCAATGCTCTTATGAGAACTGGTATTTCAGTGTGACATTAACCTAAGTTCATACATTTGAGAAGAGATCTTTGTCAATTTGGTAAAATTATTAAGTATCTCTGTATGTAGTCAAGTAAGTATTGTATGCTGTGTACTTTCTGTGTTCTTTCAATTGAATATTAGGTTTGCTGGTGGTGCAAAGATGCCAACAATATATTTCAAAGGCATAGTATGGTTAAAAATAAAATAATTAAGAGATTAAGACTTTGTACCATTTCCTTATATTGTGCTTTTTTTCAACACTATCTAATGGTCTTAGAAGTTCTTTGGCAGACAAGTAGGATAATCAAATAAATATTGAGTGTTAAAGTTATTGGCAAGAAAAAATATTTGAGTGGCTGATAAAGATCAAATTGTTATGGCCAGAAGACAAAATCAGATCATTTCCTAAAGACTTGTAGACTGCTTACCTTACATTCAGTTTTTGGGAGTACCTATTGACTGTGGTTTACCAACTACCAACATAGTATTGGGTAGTTTAATTTACTGATGTGAAAAATGAATAATAGCTTTTTTCATCCAAATGAGTCACCAGAATTGCTATTGTAGTCATCTATATAAATAAATGCATGTGTCAGTGTGTCAAACTTTTTCCTCTTCACCCCTAGAGGCTGTAACTCAACATATCATACCATTTTGGAATCAGGCTGACTCCATGAGCAAGTGAAAAACATCCTGGGTTGGATCCAGACCTGCAATCTTGAAATTTTGGATTCTCATGTTTTCATTGCTGCAATTGTTTTTGGTGATTTTTTTTTATGTGAAAAAGTTTTCAATGAACTCTAGAAAATTTTCCCTATCAAAGTGTTTTGCAGGAATCAAATAGCTCATCATTAGTTATTGCAAGGTCAGATTAATATGATGAGTAGGGACAAACAGACTGACTTCTAAAATATTTTCCTCTATTATTTTTGCATTGTCAGAGAGGCAAACACCTTTTTTTCCTGTTGACAAGTACAGAGCACTTTTTAACCCAATTTTTTTTTTTTTACTTTAGTTCAACCAATAAAAGACCGAAAATCTACTCAAAGTAGAGGGCTACTGAGTGCGCTTTTTGTAAAAGAAGGAAGTGGGAAGTGTATATTATGAGGATGGCAGCAATACTCCATTCTTGGATTGATATGATTCTTATAAAGATAAAGTCAGGTACATTCTGGAGCAATGCAAAGAACCAACCATTGTTCCATTATCTTTCACAGTGGTACAAATATCTGAGTTCCATTTGAGGTTTGGTTGAGTGATATCAACATCTGTAGTTTAGTTAATGCTGAAATTTAACTATTTTGAACACAATTTTATAGCATCAAATTAAATATATTTTAAAAGCAATTTTTTGCCTTCAACTACAGATAAAATGTATTGTTGGTAGTTTTACTATAAAATGTATTGCTGGTTATTTTACTTTAAATATAAATAGGTATATATATATATATATATGTATATATTCACACCTAGTTTGAAGGTTTGAGTGTGATGTCGTTGTTCAGATTGTTGATCACACTAGATAACACGCTCTCTCCCAGAAACTATAACTAAGGTCTGCTCAGCATAGTTGCATTATAAACCACATGTGGGCTCTGTGAGTGCTGAACAAACACAAAAATTTGCCTGAGTGAGCATCTGAATTAGGGATTGGCTAATTATCCTAGTAGATGGGTATCCTCAAATACGTGTGGCCAGCTATTTTATATATATATATATATATATATATATATATATATATATATATATATATAATAGCTATTGTTGGTAATTATTTTATATAAAAATGTATTGCTGGTAGTTTTACTATAAAAATGCATTTTTATACTTTTATAGTACTTTGTTTTTGTTTGGGATGTTCACTATTTTCCCATAGGTGGGGACCCTAACAAGTGTTATCACTCTGGATAAGGGTGGAGCTAGGAACAGCAGCAAGTAAGAGATGGTTCCACACTCTTCAGAACCTCCAATCTCCCAATCAGAGGCCTTGCTGCTGCATGTAGTTTATCCTCATTGAGGTCTGGAGTTAGTTTTAGACCCAATAGGCATTCAAGCCATAGAGACTTATTGACAGTATGACAGCTCATCAAGATTAGAGCAAATTTAGGGTCTGCTTGATGGTGATGGAATGTTACTAGCTTTGTTTTGGAGGTATTGAGTGATACAAATCAGCCTTTCCTCCGCTGAATGCTTAGTCAGAGGAGAGATCATCTGCCAGGTACAAATCCTTTAGATATTTGGAGGTGCATCTATACATCCTGGTATCATCTGCATATATATATATATATATTTACTAAGAATTTGAGAATGGTCTTAGGCAGACAAATCATTAATGTCAAGTGAATAGGACTAACAAGAGAGCCTTGGTGGGAAGCCAGTATTAACGTTAACTTTATAGGATAGACTTGATAACTGAGAAGACTTTCCCAGAGATTCTATAACTGGCAAGTTTGTGTAGCAATCCCCTATGTGATACCTTGTCAAAGGCCTTTGAGATATCTAAAGGCAATCGCTCTCAAGATGTGTTTATTATCAAGCACTTCACTGATTCTATGCATGATGACAGTTAAGAGGTCAGCAGTGGATCTAGAGCAGTGAAAACCACACTATTGCTCAGAAAGTTGTTTTTGTTGAGGTAGGCAACAATTTTCTTGATGATAGCTTTACAAAGTTTGCTGATGATGCAATATTATGATAGAGACAAGGGCCCACCTATATTCTTGTACACAGATCATACATTAGACACTTTTCATGAGATCTGGAAACATTTCTTCTTCAGGCAGTGGTTAAACATCTTTACCAAGATTGGAGACAGTACTGGGTTAAGGCTGTTCAGAATAGCTACAGAGATTTTATCCGGGTCCAGAGTCAAGGCTTTTGATACGTGTGAAAACCTCCAGAGCTGTGATTGAGATATCACAAAACTTGTGCATTGCGAGGTTGGGGAAGTCAGGTAAGAAATAAACTCTTGTTGTTTAACACAGTATTAGAGACAAAGTTCATTGCAAAGATCTTTGCCTTATCTGATATGGATGAGATAACCTCAAGTCTAGTTATAATGAAGGGCACTGAGAGTTTGCCTTTGTTTGTGAGATCCAAATTTTTTGTTTTCTACTTTTGTTTGGACTGTCTACGTATAGCTGCTTTTTGCATTTTCCAGAATTCTCTTGCAGTCATTGCATACAGTTCTGAATGAAGCAAGAGTTCTACTTTTCTGATCCTTCTGATGAAGATGGTTACAGTGGGCCATGGCTGCAACACATTCAGGCATGAAATAATGTTGGCTTGTATTGGTATATTTTGTGAGGGATAAAACTTTCTGTGCATGAGAGATTACATTTGGAAATGAGTGAAGTTGTTTTGGAGGGCCCATTTTTGAAGAAAAACTGAGTGAGATGCTTCTGCAATATAAGATCTGAAACTATCCCAATCAGCTTTGTTGTATAAGTAGATTGTCCTATGAAATGTCACATCTGAAGATGTCTTTGATTTGACATAAGTCAAAGAAAGGTCTGAGGTGTTCAAAGGAGATAAAACCTTAGCAGAACATTGATCCGGGCAGGAGGTAAGGAAGAAGCCAAAAAGGTTAGCATGATTTTCAGCTATATCTTTCTAATATCATTCCAATCATGAACCCTGATCTGGCATCTCGTCTGCAGTCGCCGCTCTCTCACAGACATGTTGTCGCCTCCCTCTGTCTTTTTTAAAAATACTTTCATGGTAACTGCTCTGATGAGCTGCTTTTGCTGGTTCCCAGACTTTATGAATTTAAGCATTCTACTAGGCTGGCATCTCGCTCACACCCTTTCACTGTCGAAACTGTTAAATGTAGCCGTCTCTTCTACTCCAATAGCTTCATGTCTCCCACTTCTTGCCTGTGGAACTCCCTCACATTTTCCTGTTTCACTGATAGCTATAGTCTCCAACTATTCAAATGTAATGTCAATCGATGTCTCCAGATCTATCCCCTATCCTTCTCTTCATCCTTTCTTCTATCACTCTTCTTTGCTCTCGCTCCAACTCTCTGTAATCCCTTGCATGCTAGTGGCTTCCCACCTTGCTTGGGGTGAAATGCTTAAAAAAAAAATTAATATTAAAAAGATGAATTTACTGAAGCCCTCCAGTGTTTTGCCACTGTTGTATATTTTATTTTTTACTTTTGTGATCTTGTCAAAATTTAAATATCTGGGAAGTGTTTTAACAGAGGATAGAAAATGCAATACTGAGATCCGAAGACATATTGGAATGGCCAAAGATGCATTCCAAAAGCTAAGCAGAGTATTAAGAGACAGAAAAATTTAGTTCCAACTTCAATGTTGTTCAAACACTTCAAGCAAAAGATTATGATTTTCATGTAGAAATATGTGAACCACACCTCTACCATTACCAAAATGACCCTCAGCTCTTGGAAAACTCATGATTCAGCGAGCTGTCTATCTTTCATCTCTGGTCAGGTAAACCAACACAACAGTCAAATTTGGAGAAATCCAAACCCAGCAGGAATTCTCAGGCATGAATGACTGAGACTCTTTGAAGCTGGTCGTTTGGTGTGTCATGTCTAGCATTGGGTTGAGAGAACTATTTTTCTTCTGCAATGCTTCCAGTAGCATGACCACGGTTACAGGGGAAATTTACCTGATGATGCTGCAGAAGTTTGCTGTGCCACAACTTCAGGCCAGGAGTTACTTTGCTAATGTCTTTTTTCAACAAGACAGAGCCCCTCCCCATTTTGCCAGGTTAGTGAGGGATTTCCTGAACATCAAGTTTCCTGACTGATGGATCAGTGGAAGAGGTCCTCTCAAAAGATCTCTGTACTCCCTTGACCCCATACCTTGTGACTTTTTTCCATGGGGCTATATCAAAAGCAAGGTGTATGCAACTAAGCCTTGTGATCTGTCACAGTTTGAGGAAAGAATCCATATGACCAGCAGTGAGGTTGGGGAAGAGATGCTGCAAAATGTTGCAGAGGTCTGCATCCGAAGGTGGCTGAAGATTGTCAAAAATGGAGGTACTCATGGTAGTATACAGCTAGTCTTCAAGGCATTGGAACATGATGGCAATCTAGCAAGTAAAACAGAAATGACTCTTTTGATGATGCTAAAAATATGAATGAACTTGGTTTCTTGTCTAATTTTGAGGAATTTATTAATTGTAATACAAAGTGTATTGTGATGTTTGGGACATCCTGTATTATTATTCCTATGATTAGTCCACTGGTTGTCTCACCTTTCATCTTATTAAATCTTTTTATTTATGTTGTACATCCTTTCTATTTCTCTACACTTTTCATTGAGCCATTCCTCTTTAGCTTGCCTACATTTGTTTTTAATTTAAGTATTTATTGGTTTGTACTCTTTTGTATTCTTTGGTATTGTTTGTTGTTGCTTTTTCATCATCTCTAGAATTTCCACTGTCATCCATTACTTTCTTTCTTGTCTCATTTTCCTTGGGATAATCTCATTCACTGATGTCACTAGTGTTTCTCTCAGCATGTTTTTCTTTGATTTTGTAGTCTTGTTCGGGCTATATTAATTTATAACTCTATTTTTGTATGTCTCCTTGCAACTTTGGTTTTCTTTAGTTTCCATAGTTTTACTTTGATGTAGCTGGAAGATGAAGCTACGTCTATCCTGTTATTTTACCCATAGGTGGGGAAGAAGAGATAGATTTTTGCATTTTCTAAGAACTTTAGTACAAAGTGATCACCAAGAATCTCTGCTAGGATTCAAATTTGGCTCATTTAATCCATCATCTAATTTTTATAGAATGACACTACTAGCCCAAGACTAACTTTACTTTGGCTCGGTATAAATTCAAAGGTGTATTCCATGACAGAACGCAAAAAGAATAAAAAAAGAATGTAGGTAATTAGGGGCCCTTTTTTTGCTTTAAGCTCCATTACTTGGGAGAATGTAAAGTAGGCAGTGATAAGAGCCTGTATATTTTGTATAAATGACAAAAATAAACAGAAAATACAAAAACAAAATAGTAGTGGCATTAGTTACATTGACAGTAGCAAAGATATGCTGCTGTTTGCACTGAACTCAGTTTGTAATAAGAGGAACCATATTAGTAAGAACTGAGACATGTAAGAAGGGAAGCTTTCTTAGCAATATCAAAGTCACTATAATAATATAAGTGTATAAAAATATCACAGGGTTTACAAAAATAAAGCATAGTTTTAAGACTTTCTAGTGTTTGTGAAGAAAAACTTTAAAATAATTTTATTATCTAGAAAATATATACAAAATTAACACAATAAGCAAAATTAAATTTTAGCAGACACATTATAAGAACAAAATTCAGACAAAATAAAAACCCCTTTTTATTGAAAATTATTAATAAGATATGATATCCCTACTGAGTGGATAACAATTTAAAAATTTAATTAACTTATAACTTATGGAAAAAGATAAAAATTACACAACATTTAAAATATCCATCAAATTATTAATCTGCAAAGTTTCAGCTTTTAAGCGTGCATAATTAATACTTTATTAGAAATTTTAAACTCTTCAAGTAACACACATTCAAATAGAGCTGAGCATTCTTCTGTTAAATATTTGTATGCCAAGTACATGCATCAAGTAGCCTGTTCAAGTAGCAGTTGTTGTAACAGTCTGAGTAGCAGAAGGATTAAAAAATCTTCCTGCATCTTGTCTATTTCCTTTTCATATGAAGAAATTTGACTAAAAAGTAAAGGAAACAATTTCTGTAAAACAACTCAACAATTTCTGGACTATAAAAATTTTGGATTTACATTTTATCTGCCATTTTTTCTTTTCTTTCATTTTTTTTTTGTAAATGAGTTGGATATTTTTACAAAGCCAAATACCCACCCTACTCAAACTACTTTTCAAATCTTCAAATTCTTTCAAAAATTTTGTTATATTTGAGTAAATTATCTTAACTGAAGTTTTTTTTTAATTTGAAAGTAGCATTTAAAAAATATCCACTGCTTAAATAATAATTATGAATATAATGCTTATTAGATATCTTGTTCAATTTGCATAATAAATAAAACCACTCGGATGTAAGGGGTTACTGAGTGTTGGAGAATATGAGAAAAACTATGAAGGAGAGAGGACAGTAAAAGAACAAGAATTAAGAAGACAAAACAGAATGATTGACATTACATTTAAATTTTTGAGGATCAAAATTGACTGGTAATCAAGAAATTGGAAGGGAGTTCCACAAGCAAGAAGTGCGATAGAAGAAATTGTTAGCATAGAACTTACAATTAAATCTAGTCATTTCAACTGTAAAATGATGAGACCTTTCTGCCAATCTAGTACTGTACACAAATTCATAAAGTCTAGGTACCATAGAGGAAAGTTTATCAGAACAGTTACCATGGAAGTATTTATAGAACAGGCACAGGAAATCTTCATTATGGCTCTGGGAAAGTGACTGAATCTGAGATGTCAGGTCAGAACCAATAGCATTGCAGATTCTTCTTTGGATTTTATCAAAAATTTCTAAATATATAACAGGAACCCCAGACCAAATGGTTCAGCAATATTGAAAGCAAGGATCAAGGGTTGGCTTATAAATATGTAAAGTAGATTCTGGTGAGAAAAATTGTCTAGCACAACAGAGTGAATCAACTTTCATAGCTGCAGACAAAGCAATTGATTCAATATCATCTTTCCACTTCAGGTCAGCTGAAAATGTTAGTCCAAGAAGGCAAAATGAGATTAGCATCAACCATTCTTGATGGAAGACAAAAAGCATTCTCTCAGATGATTAATAGAGAATAGTTTCATTTTTGAGGCATTAAAATTCATCAAATAATGCAGACAATGTGAGCTATTTTGATATAGACTTGAATTTCAAGAAATACTTCATCAAGCAAAATAATATAATGAAGGTTGTTAATATTTCAGTATTTTCTGGGGATTATGTAAAGAAAATTCACCTGAATTTTCTAACAAAATATACATATATATTTTATATTGCTTTCAAAAAATTGTAATCAAAGATTGATCAGTGCAGTAAATATGATGGAATCATTAAAATTATTCTATAGTTTATTTGCAATGAAGTATTTTGAATCCTGATAAGTTTGCTTTTTTTTTTTTTATCCATTATTTTAAATTGACATAAATAATATATATACAGGGAGCAATGGATAAATTATCATCTAAATTATGCAAAAATGAAAATAAGATTGACATTTCATTTTAACAGATATATTTTCCAAAATTATACAAAAATATCTTGGAATACTTAAGAGTAAATTCATTCAATAAAATCATCATTGGCTTTAACCACAGTCTCCAGATGACTCTGGAATCTCCTACAACTCTTCTGGATGGTCTTCTTGTTTAAGTTGGTGAATGCTGCCATAATCCTTGCCTTCAGTTCATTTTTGGTTTTACAAGGAGTTTTGTTGGTCTCTCACTCAACTATGCACCACACATAATAATCAAGGGGGTTGCAGTCTAGGGAGTTAGGTGGCCAGATGTAAGGAGTGATGTGGTTGCAGAAATTGTCTGACAGCAATGACCTGGTTCTCCTGCTTGTGTGGCATAGTTCAGAGTCCTGTTGCCAGACATAGGGTCTTCCAGCAGCCACTCTCTTGACCCAGGGCAGCACTACCTCCTCAAGACACTTGATGTAAGCCTCTGTGTGGAGTCTGATGCCCTGTGGGAAGAAGAATGTAGGCATAATGCTACCATCACTAGTGATCACTCTGAAATGTTTGTATTGGAGCTTCCAGTATGAATGCCAAGCAGTACAGTATGCTGTTTCCAAATTTTTAGTGGTGTGAATTGCATCATGGTGCTTTTTTCTCACAGACTGTGCAGTTAACAAAATCAAAAACAAACACCATGCATATACAAAATTAAAAATATAAAATGGCAACAATTTACCTGTGGCACCCTGTAAATATATTGATAAGCCTGTAGATTAATGATTGAAAAAGTATTTCTTTGATACAAAAAATATTTATTTTTCAAAATAATTGCCTTCCTTTTTAATGCGCTTGATGAGACATATTAATCATATAAAAAATTCACTATATATTAAAAAATTCAAACCAAAATTATATCATGCAATGGACTTATTGACCTCCTTGTGTGTATGTGCATGCACACACACACACACACATGAAATTATCATGTTATATGATGGATAACTAATAAACTTATTGTTTGATTATAGAGGTCATGCTTAATAGATATTAAGAGATATTATTTCATATAAAATTGATATGGATCAGATTTCTTTGACATGTTCTCGGGTTGTACTTTGTTCATATGTACTAAGCTACTCATATAAGTTTTGAATGATATTTATATGAGAGATGATTTGAAACTTCCAGGTTGAATTGTGTTTGTATGTCTCTCAACTCTTATATTATGTAAATAGTACTTTAATAATTATTTATATTTATATCCTACATAAAAAACAATAGTCTATAATAAAAGAAAAATAATATATCCTTTGATTTTTTTTTTTTTTTTTTAAATTACATTTTCTTTGTCTTAGTGGTTATGAAAACTGGTTAAATGTTGTTGAGCTTTAGAATTTTCCTATAAATTTCTGTTTGAAGTTTTGAGATAGAGAATTATCACTCATATATACTGAAGGCTGTAAAGTCTGCAACTATGACAATCAAGATAAGGATATTAGTGCAAGTAAATCAGTGTATAATAAGTCACTGTAGATGTCTGAAAACCAATAATTAGTAAGATTAAATCATTAGAAAATATGTCTTTCAGTAATGGTTTAGTGATGAAGATGCAGTATTTCTTAATTTTAATTCTCATGTCCATGGGATGTTGAAAAGTTTTTGGCTCTTCAAGAAAAAAAGCAACAAAACAAACAAAAAGAAAAAACAAACATGATGTTTGATCAGATTCTGAGAAGTGAACCAGGCCAAGATCTATTCAGAACCTGTTTGTATTAAAAGAATATTGCCAAATTATAAGTGTTTGGGGGATTTCCTCAAAAAAATATACAACAGTTATTCAAGCAATAACTTGATAAGAACAGTAATTGTTAAACGTAACATCATTTTGTTGGATCATTTTAAAATAGAATTTAAGTGTTTCCTTTTGGATCTAACACATAATTTTGGTATATTGTTTCACATTTAAATGGAAACAAAAAATGAATGAATTATTGATCAATAACCTTTGTTGAATTATCATTGAATGAATTCTACAAGTTCCAGTCTTATTTACAAAAGAAAAACAAATTATTTTGAACTCAGACACTTTCATATAACTTTTGTGATAGCTCCTGTGAATTCTAGTCACAGACTAATTTAGATACTGCTATGTTTAAATTTATGCTATAAAGATTTCATTGTCAGTTATCTGTGAAAGAAATACTTTGGAGAACAATACACATTAAATAAATTTAGTTCAGTTCTTAAATAAAATTTTCCAACTTAATAATTTGAAAATGTATTTTCCAGAATTCTTTGTGAGTCTTGTTAAAAGTTTATATATTTGAACAATTTTTACATTTCTAAATAGTACTTTCATTTCATTTTAGTAGTGTACATTCACTGATGTGACAGATTCATGTGTGAGAAGAGGGTGCGTTTTTCTAGAATTTTATAGATTGGAAATTTTCCTGTGTACCTTATATTTAAGTTATTATGTAAACCAATCGGCGTGCTCGTTTTAAACGACTCGGTTTTAACTAGCCAATGAAATGGCGTATCACGACTGGCGTCACAGCTATATAAAACTGCCGAAGCCTCCTAAGAACAGAGGTGAACAAAGAAGAGAAGGGAGAGAAGTTAGTAAGTGTCCAGTGACCGTAGGGTCGCGATATTAACATCTGAAGTGTAACATCAACAGCCATGTCCGACTCTGAGAAACAACCAGAGGGTGAAGTAGAGACTACTGAGAGGCCTGCAACCAGTGGAAAGAAAGTAATAGGTAAAATAATGTTTTGTTGAAGATGAATATTATGTAAGAAGGTAAATCCCTCTGTTGAAAAAACCGTTTTGATGCGTTCTTAATTCTCTTTTTTTTTTTTTTTTTTTTTACCTTTTAGTTAAGTAGGTCACCGCGTGGTTAAGTTAAAATATTATTAAATTTTCTTTAAATTTGATTTTTTTTTGTACGGTTTATTTTCAGTTTTAATTTGAATCTTTACTTCTTTAACTATTGAACTACTTAGATACTTGTTCAACGGCTTCTTTTTCTATTATTTTTTATGAGAGTATATGGTATATAACGCGACACTGGTATCTGTAGTAAATGAATGTAACGATTCTCATTAAAGAAAATTATATAGACAAATAAGAATTAAGTCTTTTAATTTACATCTATATGTAAATAAATAAATAAATGTACATGTTGTTTATTTTCAGCCTCCAAAGTATCGGGGACAGTAAAATGGTTCAATGTAAAAAGCGGATATGGCTTCATTAACCGGTTAGTATTTATTTTTCTTCTCTCTCTGTCAGTTTGTATGTTCAAAGGTTTTCCATAACAACTATAATCTTTTTAGATTGTTGCTGTAAGTTTGATTTTAGGAAATCCCTTAATAAATAAGTATTAATGTCATCATTACAAATGGAGGTTATGTGAAAAATGGTCGGTTTCGTAAAGCTTCTCTCCACTTCTATGTACAGTTGGGGGTGAGACCAGTGCATGCAACTTGCTGCATTTCATGCAACCAAACACACTTAATTACTAAGCTTTAAAGAATGCTTTTATGAATGATAGCCTCATCTTGTTTTCTTTTCTGATTATTTTCTGTTAATTGGTTCGAATTGTGATTTAGACTTATTTTTATATTTTACAAATTCTGAAACCACCGTTTTTATTATTTTGATGTATTTTTCTTTTATTGATTAAAGTATTTGAATTTATCTTAATTTCCTGACCGTTTTAAATCTTTAAAATATTTACATGTTATCTTATTTTTTTTCAAACTATTTTAAAAGTTCGTCTTATCAACGCGAACGCTAAAGACATTGACCGCTTCTTTCTTTCTTTCTTTCCTTTTCCTACTCTATCATTTGATTTCTTTTTTTATCCTATGATGACTTTTAAGGAACACCCATTTACTCCCTGGAATGTTATTATTACTATTAAAGGTTACCTTCTCTGCTGATTCTCTAGTTGCATGTTTTTCTTTTCCCCTCCCCCGTTGATAAAATTAGAAGCGTGCCTGTCTAGTAGTAACGCACAAAAGCTTTCTCTCTATCTAATCTGGCCGACATGTTGGAATATGGTGAATTCATCGAAGACTCTTTTTCTCCCCTCTACACATTTTTGACACGTGGCAAACCTATTTTTACGGACACCCTTCTTGTCTTTTCTTTTTTCTTATCTTAAAAATCAAAACCGTTCACTTCACAGCAGTCGATATAAACAACTTTCGGCTATTGAAAAAATATAAACACAAACTCCAAAGAAGAGTAGTCGTAAATGACTGTAAAAATGTTACTTTTAAATGGTAGGCAATGAAACCTTGTTGACTTGAAATAATTTGAGTCAACGTTGATTTCTATTTATCTGTTGTTGTTTTTTTAATGTGTGATAGATAATAAAACACGTGGTAATAGAAGTGGAATTTAAGAAATGTAAAGCCGGTATCGATTTCTCCTGCACTCCTTATATAGTACCGTGTTTGTTTGATGGTGTATTACGTGTGTAACTCGTGTGCCATTCTTGGCTCCATTCTTGTTAATAATGATTACAACTATAAAAAAATAAGTTGTCGATGAGGAGGCAAAAATCGTCAATCAACTTCATTTTTTTTTTTTTTTTTCTTTTTTTGTACTTTTCTCTTTTTAATAAGTTATTTCATTTTCGCTTCCTCTTCGTGTATACTACTCACCATTACAAAATAAATAAAAGTAGTTCATGCTCTGATTAAATTGCCAATCGACCCCACCCCAAAAAGTGACCATTGGCCATGTGGCTAAATAAAAAATAAATAAATAAATTAAATAAATAAATAAAATAAACGGTGTTAGTCAAAAACTAGTCCCTCAACATTTGGAATAACACTGCTAGACAAAAGTTCATTTTATTTAACTTAGTTTGATTTCGCTACGTGACATCGTTTCCCTCATCATTTTCTCATATAAAGTGATCCCTCATTTTTGTAAATAGGGCAACATTTAGATGCCGTATAGATTGATAAAATATTCTTTAACTCACGTAGCCTAAAAAGCATAATTATTGCATATTTCAGTGGTCTTTGTAGTTTATAATAATTATCGATTAGTCAAGTAGTTATAAAATTGGCCAAGTGACGCCCCCACTACTTACGACACCCCAAAAACTATGCACTCCCATATCTCGACTTATGAGATCCCCTTTAAAAATTCGTTGTATTGATTTGACCTCTTAATGTCCTTTCTCGTCTACGCAAATGTTGTAATACTATTTCGCAAAGCTCTATATGTAATAAAAAAAAAAGAAAAAAAAAGGTTTCCTGCGAGATACTTGTTCTTGTCTGTTAGTGTTTATCTAGAGAGCGACTCAACCGACTGAATAATTCTATCTGGCCTTATTTGGACGTGCTACCAACATGAAATCGCAGATGCATCTGCCTTTTTACCCATAATTCTATATTTGCTTCTATGCTCTTTAGGAAAATAATTAAATACATTGATTTAAAAGAAAGAATTTAGCTGATTCGGTTATAATTTTTTGTCAGCAACTGGAATTAATGGTAAGTTTTTGGTCTTTAAAGAAAAACGAAAATAGCGATTTGCACCGGAGATGATTCTTCTATTTTTAGCCTCTTCAGTCGAAGTGTTCCTAATTTGGTCCTTGCAAAACTGACTTGCTAACTTGAAGACTCAGCTTCTTGTCGTATTAAATTTTTTTTCTTTTTTTTTTTCTCTTTTTTTTTTTTTTTTTTTTTTTTTTTTTTTAGTCTGATTGCCACCTCAAATCTAATGACCATCTCTTTTTGGGTTTACTATCAATTAGGCCATTTTTTTTTTTTTTTTTTTTTTTTTTTTTTCCCCCTTTTTGCAAAAAAAAAAAGTTGGACTTCCATAGTAATATCCAGAGAAAAGATGATATCCAGGTTACATTGCTAATAAAACAAATAGTGGCGGTTTCCGTATTTTTTATTTTTTCCTTAATTTTTTATTTTAAAATTTTTATTTTCTTTCTTGTTGACAGTTACATTAAGTAAAGAAAGTATAAACTTTAAGCTTCGAAATGTCAAACAACTTATAAACAATCTCAACTGGCATGGATTGTTAAAAACCCCTTTTTTTCAATTTGGACGAAGTTTTTTTTTTTTTTTTTTTTTTTTTTTCCCTGATATCAGAAAGTTAACTTTCCTCGCTCTAGTCTAGTAACAAAAAAATTGTTTACCATTTTTAGTTGGTAAAGGTTACAAATACATAGAATCCGTTCATTTTAAAAAGATAACCAAAGTTGTTTGTTTACACAGGCTACTTTGTTTTGTTTCTCTTAGACTAGTGTTTCAATAAAAGTTGTATTCTTAATGAAAGATTTTTGCAGTATTAAGTTTTCCTAACAATTTCCGAATACCTAACACTGAATTACCTCCCTTACATTTCCTTTTAGCTTTCTTTATCTAGCCTCATATCTTAAACTCCTAACTAGTGGAAACGAGACATGACCAAACTTGAAAACTAATACATGTATATCTGTGAATTGTCAGATTAAGTTTTATAGTTTATATATAAAATATAAAGGGAATTGTTTAGTGTGCAGAAATCGTTTACGACATTAGAATGGACAGTAACTTATCGTAACTTACACAAACTTATTAAAATTGTCCTTCAGAAAAGTTAAGGAAATTCAATGATAAGAATAAGAAAACTAAAAAGTTATTGCAGAAGTCATCAGTCCTTGAAATTTGATTGTCCATAGTTAGGTACTGTCCCCAAATTGCTAAGAATTACTGTTTTTGTCTTCTTCTGTCTATGCGGGACCTGGAAATTTGCGTCTTTTTGGAAATTCTTGCAAGAATAAGAATTCTCATGAATTTTCGAGACTTATCCAGAAACGAATAGATTTTTGGGAAATGTTACTACTTTTCACCCCAAAGCAAAGTGATAATGGCACTAAGACGCATGGGGTGGCTGAGAGTGAAAGGAAATGAGAAGGCGTTAATAAGGGGAAAGGACCATAAAATACCATCTTCAGGAAGACTGAAGATGGTGATTGATGTATTTTGAAGATCATAGGTAACAGGGAAGCAAGAAACCAGGAGAATTCCACAGGCAAGAAAAGAAAATATTAGAATAGGATTTGGTTACATGTAACTATTTTAACAGTGAAACAATAAGACCTTGTAGTACACATTTTAAATTCATGCAGTCAAGGTACCAAAAAAGAAAGCTCATTAGAACAATTGCTAGGAAAATCATAAATCTTAGTCACAGGTGAATCATTTCACAACAGTAGGAGAGTGAAGTTGATAGGTTGGGATTGACATTACACACCCTCCTTTGGATTTTGTCAAATCTCTATCTACTTAGGAGCACCAGATCAGATATAGCAGTAATATTCAATCCATGGACAAATGGTAAACTTATAAATGTGCAGGATAGATTCTGGCATGAAACTGAACAACTTTCCAAGCAGCAAACCTAGCAATTTTTTCAAGTTTCCACTTGACACCAGTGAAAAACATGAGACCAAGAAGATGCAATGGGTTGTTCTCTTTGGAGTCAGCATCAGCTTTGATGATGGAAGGCAAAAAAAGGTTCTTCAACATTATTAATAGAGCAGTTTCATTTGGGAGACATTAAAATTGTTAAAAATGAAGGACATTTTCAAGATCAGCTGTCTGGTTTATTTTATTGGACCTATCTGGCTCATGCTTAAGAGTAAATAGTTGTCAATTGCTGACATCAAGATGGTGGTTGAAGATAACATAGGTCCAAAGATCTGGAAAGACACCCCCACCTCACACACGCTCCTTACTGTGTAAGGATCTAGAAGAGTGGCCATTCAATACCACGCTCATTACATGGTTGGATAAAGTCAAATATTTGGTCAGACAGCACTCAAAACAATTTTGCCATTCTTATCTAAAGCTTGATAGACCAGTTGAGTGATTGTTAATGTATCAGTAGTTGAACTAGAGAAACAAAAGCCATATATCTGAAAGGTTTTATAAGGACTAGTCTTCAGCAAAATTATATCAGTTTTTGGGTCAAACAGGCCTCTGTCCTTCCAGTTATTGAAAATCTGTTGAATTGTAAAATAAAAAATATACTATTTTAAAGATTTTTTTTTTTTTTTTTTTTTTTTGTGTGTGTGTGTGTGAAATTTGATCAATTTTTCTTGTGAAAAACATATTGCTTTGGGAAATCTTTCAATGGTGAGATACTTGTCAGTTTTTATTGAAATTTCCAGAACTTATTCTATCCCCTCCAACTTGACTTTAAAGAAAAATGTATTTCTCTATTTTATGCTAACATTGATGTTTCAAATCCGATTACACTTTAGATTAGCTAATTTTCCTCGGGTGTTTATGAACAGTAACTTTTATTTTTTCTTCAAAGAATTCCTTTTTGGTGATAGACCAGTCAATATGAATTAATTTATCCATCTTACTGAGAAGGAAGAAAAGGGTTCCACTCAATCTAAATACAGTTTGAAAAGCTTCAAAGTATTTTGCTCATTGGCATATTGAATAATTTTAAGAATTTTTTTTTTTTTTTTTTCTTAATGCATACCTATAAGCACAACTGCTATAATCTAAATTCTCCTGTTTACATAAAACATGGGTGCTACTAGAAACCATTAAAAATGCCCACATAGACCAACTAGATTGGTGACACAAACACATTAACCAATAAAAACGTGCACCAGAATTTTTCTCCATATTTCATTTTCTGATGAAGCTTAAAGAAAAGCAAAACATGTTAAATTTGTTTCCTATTTGTTCCTTATCCTGTCATTTTGTGGGCTTCTTATTCATATTTGATCCCAATTCTTACTTAAAAATGCCAATATTGAGAATGGCTGGCATAACTGTAAAGTAATAGGATTCTTGAATTAAAAGAATTTATAATCCACCAAAATGTTTCTTGTTAATTTCTTTAATGTGCTTTTATTGTATGTTTTTGATTCAACCAAAATAACTTCATTTTCAACTAAAATTTTATGGATTAAGCAGATAAACTACCTTTTGTAGCTATTCCTACTTCGGTAATTTACTGCTTAATAAACATAAAAGGTAGGTGGTTATATAAACATATGCTCATATTATGAAATGGGGGGGGGGGAACTAAATATTGTAAAATAAAACTTTGAAGTAATTTCTCTCTTAAACTTTAAGATCGGCAAAGATTTCTGTAACATTTTAAAAGATACAACTCTTGCAAAAATGTCAACTTGCTGGGTGCATTCAGTTTACAGTTCGATGTTCTTTATAAAAAAAAAAATTCTTTTGTGTGAAAATTTGAATCTTGTTTACTTGGCCAACTACTTGTTATAGAATTGTTAATAAAGTTTTGACCTAAAAAGCCTGTTGTAAATGCTTTTTAGATGGAAGTTTCCTCTTCTCTTTGTAGGGAAGACACAAAGGAAGATGTCTTTGTACATCAGGTAAGTTTTGAATAGTCTATCAAAGCAACAGATTAACATTAGAAACTATCTCTCCATTTCATTTTAGACATTGCAAGGAAGTTAATACTAACTTCATTTAAATCTGTTTGATTTGCAGGGTGGGAGGAAACTACGAAGAATATTTTATAGTGTTTAAATCTTGAGGTTAAAAAAAAAAAGCTCTTCATATCCTGTAAAACATGTTGCCTCTTTATTTGTAAAACTTTCATAAGTTTGTAGCTCAAGTCTTCATAAGTGGGCAAATCTTGCTCCAATGGATTTTGCCAATAAGTACGACTTGTTTGTACTATTCCATTTATTGGTTATAGATAATACTAAAGTTTAACTCTATCATTTTTATCAAACTTATTCTTCATAGTATGCTTGTAATGAGACATGATTTTTGATGAAGTTAATGCTGTAAAATGAATAAAGAACTTTGACAATTCTAATAAATCTGTGTCCCAGAGGTAACTTAAATAGAACTAAATTTTTATATTTGGTATGGACAGATTCTGTTCAGAGCAGCTTGAATGAGAACAATACTTGAATTGATTTTGCTCATTGTTCACTTTTGCAGTGTAAATATCTAAATTGATGAATACTTTTGCATTTTAACAGACAGCTATAATTAAAAACAATCCTCGTAAATATCTGAGGAGTGTTGGAGATGGTGAGAAGGTGGAGTTTGATGTCGTCGAAGGAGAGAAGGTAAGTTTAGCTTCTTGCTTAAACTCTGCTCCTGTCTATCTTTATGGCAACTGAAAAGCTTGCGACTTTGTATTTGTATTTAGAAATATTAATCTTTGACTGTTTTGGTAACTTTGCCTATTGAAACCAATTGGCAAATACAACCATAATTTCTTCATGTTCATTTATTGATATGTAAAATTTTTATGAGTATGCTTGTTCAGACATAACATGACCAGCAACTAAAAATTTTACATTTCACACTCTGGAAACCATGTCCCTGCAGTTGTCCATATAAGGATAACTAGAACACTAACTTCTATACATTTTATATGCATAAACAAATGATTTACAATAACTTGAGAATTTTGTTGCTAAAGAACACAGCTAAATAAGTGTGTAGTGATTGCATACTAAAAGATATGGCCTTGTCATATGTAAATTAGCTCAGCTGTTAGATAGCATAGAAGCCTACTTATCTATCCATTAGCTTTATAAGACCTCTTTAGTATTGAGGCCTGAACTGGGATCTCTGTTTTGCATGTGTGTGATGAAAAAACTATTTGGTATTGACAATGAATATTTTTTGTAGCAATTTCATATAGTCATGGTAATGAAAATGACTTTTAAATTGTCACATGCTACCCTTGTTTATGCAAATTAGGTATTAAAAGTATCATTAAATCTTGACAGGTTTGAAATCTACATCGACACCAACTTGAATTGGTAGCAGACTTTAACTCTTTATTTAAATATAGAATTTACGTATAAAATAGCAAATATAATTTGAATTTTATTTTCCAAAGAAATGTAAAAAAAAATAAAAGAAAAAAATTGGTTGGACATAAAAATTCTCCAGAATCTTAACATATTGCAATAAACTAAATATGTAGTCGCCTCTGATTTTGGGGAATTTCTGGTAAATTCTTAATATACTCTGAGCTAGGAATGGTAAATAAATTGTAAACTCTTTGCAAATAAAATTTTGGATTATATTTTCCTAATATTCTTGCAAGTAAAAAGTTTAATAAACCCTTTATGCTCTTGGGCAGACATGTCACTCTTTTATGCTGCTTATTCTTCTGGTGTAAAAATTTTTAGCTAGGTTTGTCTCATGGTCCAAATAAGTTAGTTTGGTACAAGGTATCCATTGCACTTAGCCAGGTAACAACATGCTTTAGAAGTTGCAAAACCTAGCTCCAATTTAAGCTTGAATACACAATTTTCATTACATACTGCATAGCAGACTTTTCAGTCATTTGATCCCTTTACTGTGCCATAAGATGGTTGGAAAGATCACAGGAGTTGGGCAAAATAAATTAATCCATGAATTTGCATAATAGCAGTTTTTGGAAATAACTGCATTTAATCTGTCTTCCTTAAAATATGCATCTTAATTGAGGCTAATCCATTTCTCTTAAATAAGGTATAGTGAAATAAAACTTGAATTTGGAAAAATTTAAAAGTAGGCTTGGCATAATTTTAGACAAATCTATTACATTTGGAGATGTTTAGGAGTTTGACTTTTCCATCCATGATTTTGATTTTACAGCTGACAAATGACAAGATTGGTTTTTCTTTGCTTGGGATAATTACAATTTATGCCTCAATTAAAATCCTACTTGAATTGAAAACTTCTAGAATTGAACATCTTCATCTCGGTGTGAGCATAAAAAAAAAAAAATCTTGTTTCATGACATGTTTTAAAATATGGGGGTAAAAAGTTGCATAGTCTAACCAAAATTTGACACCTTTGTGTCTGGTCCTTTTTGCTAGTTTATAAATCAAATATGCTGACTTGGTTCATTTATCTAATTATTTTTGAAAGTAATGAATAACTTCTGAAAATGGTGACAACAAACTGCATGTCTTTACTTGAACTAGATCAATTTTTGCAGTAAGATTGTTTCTACCAGGGTCCTGGAAAAAAAGATTTTAACTATTGTCAATTCTAATAGTTTCCAAGGCAGCTGCTGTGAAGAAAAATAAATCTGTGTTTATCAAATAGTCACATTGATGTCTATATTACTTTCCTGCTTTACTTGTAAAGTCTTTGTGCTGCAATTCGCATACCTGAATACCTTACTTTAATAAATATTTTGCAGGTTTTTTATTTTCTCTTGGAGAGAGAAAAAAAACTCAGTTTCCTGGCTCATTCTTTCAGGGTAATGAAGCTGCCAATGTCACTGGACCTGGTGGAAATCATGTGCAAGGTAGCAAATATGCTGCAGACCGACGCAGATATCGACGGCGATGGTGGAATAGGAGGCGCCGTGGTGCTGCCAGGGAGGTAATTTGTAAATTTTCACTATAATACATATGTATGATTTCATTACAATGCTATGAATTTCAATTTTACTTATAAATGTTCTAACCACACAATAAGTACCTTATTGTGTGGTTAAAGCATTTATACTCAACATTACATGGCTAATTTTTGTGAATGCATTCCTTGTCGTCGTCCCTTAAGATTTTTTGCTTCATATCTATAATCTGTACCTTAAGGCACAATATTTTTTTTTTTTTTTTTTTTTTTTTTTTTTTTCCTCAGGAAGGTGAAGAGGCAAAAGATGACCAAGATGATGGGGAAAGTGGTGAAGGAGCTGGTAGTGGAGAAGACCGTAGCCGACCCCCAATGAGGCGCAGGCCCTACTGGAGACGGAGACGTTTTTTCCGTGGCCCAAGACGTGGCATGCCATCTCGTAGCATCCCTCAGGACGAGCATGGTGGAAACGCTGGTGATGGCGATTCTCGGATGCATGGCCCACCCCCATTCCGCCGACGACGCCCCTTCTACCGTAGGTATTATCGCCCACCCATGCACCGTTACTCCCAAGGTGGCCCACCTCGAGACGGTGATGCTCAAGATGAGGGGTCTCAGAATGGACCTCCTCCTTCCCGGCGACGACCCAGGCGTTCTAGAGGTGGTGGGAGCAGCTTCAGGCGAGGCAGATGGGGATCACGAGGGGGTCGTACAGGCTCTGGGCAAAGGGAGCAATCTGAAGGGGAACCAGGAACTAGTGACAGTGGCCATAAAGCAGAGGATTCTGTCCCCAGCAAATCGGAAGATAGCAGTTCAGCTCCTCCTGCTCAGTCATCGACAGAAGTGACTCCAGCTGCTGCT
The DNA here is from genome assembly GCA_963932145.1 of Acanthosepion lycidas. Lineage (NCBI taxonomy): Eukaryota > Metazoa > Mollusca > Cephalopoda > Sepiida > Sepiidae > Acanthosepion > Acanthosepion lycidas. Next base: position 6,517,417 of record OZ010571.1, read on the forward strand.
GCTCAGGTGGCTGCTTCGACTTAATGTCCCTTTTAGCACAGCTTACGTAGCAAGAATGAAATGAGAAAAGACAAATTCCAGTCTCTAGGAAGATCTACTTAATTTAGTAAATGCTCTAATTTTCCCCTGTAAAGTTGAATGAACGCCATTTCAAGCAGCTTTTTCTCTTTTTATGGAAAGAACATCCAAAAATACTCACCTCCACTTACCAGCAACAAGTTGATTGGGGTGGCGATCATTCCTGATTGAATGCAGTTTGTGGGGTGGTAGGCCTCTTTTCTTTTCTTCTTTCTCTGAAGGAAGAAAAAAACATGATCCAACTCCATCATTTATTAGCCCCATTCCTAACATCTTTCAACTTTCTATCAGGGCAGTGTAAGGAAGGCTACGTTTTTTTGAAATAAAGTTCCATCTTAAGCAATCTGTTTTTTTTTTTTTTTTTTTTTTTAATCCTTCTCATAATTTAATGATTTACCTAGAGACTAGAAAAAATTGAAAGTGTTATGGATTCAAATTTAACAACTTTTTGAAATTGAATGTTGTAAAATAAAAAAAAAATTACAATAAATGGTCAACTACATAATTTAACTTTTGTTCCTGTATCTTCAATTACTATGACACATTTGAAGGTTTTTATTTATTGACTGCGCCTATTTGTTTAATACCGAATCGTTTCTCAAACTCGAGTTCAGAAGTCTTGCTTTCCACATTCTGAAATTCTCCTCTTTCATTGTAAATAGTAACTTAAAATTCTTTGTATTTTTAAATGGTGGGGGGTATACTTTAAATTTTTGTCAGGTGCATGTTTTCTTTTCCACACTTTGGATGACACCATTATATTAATCTGTGAATATCAAGATTGGAGCAGAATGTTGATGTTTATACCTAGAAATATAGGAGAATTAATCTCTATGCAAATAGAACATGTCAAAACTAGAAGGAAACTTTTGACAAGAAAACTTTCTACTCAACTTTGATCATTTGTGGTTTACAAATGAGACTTGATGAACTGTGTGCATGTGCCTTGGCTGGATGGCTTCCTAGTTTTGTGTGCATGTGTTTTGGCAAGTCTAAAAAATGTGAAATTGATTCTCTAATGCTTTTTCTCTCTTCATATTCAGTGTTTTTTTTTTTTTTTTTTTTTTTTTTTACTTCTGATGAAATAATTTTGCTTTTTAAGGTGCATCACTTAACCAAGTGTAAAATAACTGGATATTATGAGGAAATCTCTTCCTTACATGCCTGCCTGTCTCCCTATGCTAGACTAACATGGTAATGGTTTATTGGTGCATAGTCATCAAAGTTAGAATCTTGCCACATGAGACTAAGAATGTTTTAGTAACATTTGAACAATTATTTGAAAATTACAAACATTTGGAAGATTGTAAAGTTGTAAATGTACACTTAATTTGAAATATTGAACTTGCTTATAGCTTTAATCACTATGGAGTACTATATCTTATGTAATGTGCGTACATGCACTTTGTAGTATGCATGTATTTTGGTAGTGCTGTAACTAGATACTCGTCATCTACATTATGAAGTTTACAATGGCAGAAGCTCCTTTCAAATTGATGTTTAGATTTTTTTTGTTTTCTATGCCCCACTTGTAAACTGCAATTGTTTGGTACACTACTGAAAGCAGACTGAGGTTTTCCAAAATGTTTATTTACTTTCAATTTGGAATTAATTTTTGGGTAAATTGATACATGTTTCTTGAAATGATTCATTTATTTGAAGGGATGATTATATTAGGTCGGTGCAAAAATAAGAACTTGGCAGTGCATTGCTTTTGATATGAGAAGCATAGCTTTATTCAAGTTTAAACTGATGATCAGTTATGTCATATACAGTGTGATGATGGCATTTGCAGATAATTGATGCACATATTTGGGGCCTGACTTGACTGCATTATGAAAGTGGAAATTAGAGAAATAATTTTATTTCCTGGAAAACCTTGCTCTGACATATTTTATAAGGAGACTAAGATTGATAGTTGTGAGTGAAAATTTTTTTTTTTTTTTTTTTTTTTTTTTTTTTTTACGCTAATCCATTATTTGATAGGATGAATCTTGAATGGCACTAAAAGCTTTGGATGTGTTAGTGTCTTGTTCTTGCTTTAATTGATCATTTTAAATTGTCAAAGAAAATGGCTTAATGCCTCTGAAATTTTTGGATGTGCTGAAGTTCTCTGCCTGACCTACTTAGCAAAAGTTTTGGCAATTCTTGATATGGCCAATAATTATTTGGCAATCCCATATGTACATTCACATATTCCATTAAAAATGAAAACTTGCAAATCCCACACAGCAGTGACCCTTTCACTTGGTGTGTAAATTTATATACACACCAATTTTGAACTTCGCTAAGCCTTGTATATATCTATTCATTCCTGGAAAGATGAAATGGTATTGGATCTTACCAGCAATCACTTATGAAATATATTAACCAATTTCTGTCACTCATAGCTGAGCTATAGGACAGCAGTTTCCCACATTGTGTGTGTGGTGCTTTAACATGCATGATTCAACCAACTACAGCATGACTTGAATTACTTCATTTGTGCTATAGATGTCACTTTTTGCGTTTATTTTTGTTAGTATGGGATTATTTGAAAATGTTTTAACAATAAAAGTTATAATAAAACATTAATCTGCACTGTCATCTTCACTTCTTTTTGTACCTGATAGTTTCTGTAATGTAGAAAGTCTGATATTAATCTTAAGTTTATTACAATGTCTTGTATATGATAACATTATTATCTCAAAGTTTTAAAAAATTGAGTCTTAAATGTTTTGTATTTATATTTTAAGTTTTTTTTTTTTTTTTTTTTTTTTTTTAGAAATAAGGTATATTTGCTGTTGCCTGGAAGAGAGTACATCAGAGGTCACTCAAACTTCTTTTTCTTTCATTCTTTAAATGCCATGTCCTTTCAGGACATAGAGGAACCCATGGCGATCTATAGTCACTTATCTGAATTGTTATCCTAGGAGTGGCATTACTATCAAAGTGAACAAAATAGTCCAGAAGTCAAATTTGAATAGCCATGACACTGTCCACATTCTTGATAAAAACTTAAATTATAAAAGAATGTCAACAATATAGTAGGGCTTCTTTCTTTTTCTTTTTTTATTTGATCTGTATTGGTTAACATTTGTAAACAATTTTGGTTGAGAAGAGAGGTGGTGAAGTCAGACTTAAAAAAAAAAAAAAAAAATTGCATCTGAAATATTGTTTCCTATTAAAAATCAAGTTATAAAATATATCCCCTCTCTACAAATGTGCTTATAATTTACATTCTTTTACTTTATGATACCCTTTCGGAATATGGACAGTCATGGCTCTCTACAAATTCATTTCTTGCTTTTTGTCTTTATTGTGTCAGTCTTTGTTCTGCTATCTATTTATATAAGTTAAGTAGATTACTTGTTTTTTCCCTGATTTTCTTACATTCAGTGTGTCCTATGATTTAAATTCTCCAGGCTTTCTAACCTTGGTATGTCACCCAGAAATTTCATCTTTCTCTGATTGTATCGGTTTTCTTGCAGTTACATTTAAATTAATGAAATCATATAACAAGTAGGTGATTGGGAAGCTTAAGAATTTCAATTTATGGAGGGAAATAACTGTCTCTATTCATTTAAACCTTTTCTACATCTCCAGTTTCAATCCTGATTGTATATATATATATATATATATATATTATATATAATGCCTCACTATTATATTTTCATACAATATTTGAGACTTGTCATTTAATATATGTTTCAAAAGAACACTTGATATGACTGAATTTTGTTTCAATTTTGCTACAAATGAAAATTATCAAAAAAAAAAAAATCCTGTCATTAAAGTTTTCATTCAATTAAGATATGTTTCAGAGGAATTTATATTTATTTCTGTGTATTGGAATCAAAACTGAAAAAATTCTGCTCGTGTGCTTTTTACATTTTTGTCTTAAATTTTTTTTTTTAAGTTTAATTTCAACCAGGGAGAGAATAAAATTACAACAAAGTTAATTATTTTTATTTTATTTTAGAGAAATGGAGTTAGTTCCCTTGAACTCTTTGTAATAAGAATTATCCACCCTGAATCGAGTTTCCGGTTTAAATTTGTACAATTCTTTTCAAATGTTTTTCCCCAAATATTTAAATGAGAATTTTTGACCGGTTATTTTTATTTATACTCTATAGTTAAAACAATCGAAATAATAATCAACGTTGAAAATTGAATCTTGAATCAAATATTGGTACCACATCTGGTTTGGTACTTCTGTTTAGGTACTTCTCAAAGATTCACGGGGGGGGTGGATGAATATACATGGTGAAAAAATAACCCACTTGTAATAAAGAGTTTTTCCATCAAAATCTATAAGAGGAAGGGACGAAGCATTTTTCTATCATATTTTTTTAATCCTTTTTAGAAACTTCAAAATTGATTAAAATTCATTTTTATAGCACTTAATCTTCATATTTAAAATATTCAGAATTTAAATCCATTAAAAATTCTTAGAAAAATAATGAATCTTCATTTTTTTTTTTTTTTTTTTTTTTTTTTTATAATTTTTAAAATTTTGTATTACTTTGTAGCAGTTAGGTTTTTTTTTTTTTTTTTTTTTTTTTTTTTACAATTCAGAGCAGATTTTTCGATAAATGGTGTTTGATAAATGCTGAAAGTTCTCTAAGGAGTCCTACTTTTAACTAATATAAATATGGAGAGACTTTCATAAAATTAAATGTAACAGATGTAAAAAAAAAAAAAAATTTCATTCATTTGTGAATAGGTCCTAAACATTAAAATCTGACAATTGTTTAATTTTTGCAAGACTTTCAAAATGTTTTTAATGACCAAACAAAAAAAAAAAATGATAAAAATCTCTATACTAATCTTTGGCCCACCCACTGACACAAGAAAAACAAGGTTTTTAACCAAAATTTTGAACATGCTAGAGAGGATTACAAAATTTAATTAGATTAATAAAAAATACTTTGGACTTTCCTCTTAATAAGGATAAACATTTTGAAAATAAGTCTTTTTTCATTATGCAATACTCTTTAGAAAAGTTTTGGATGTACCTACTTAAAATTAAAAAAAAATGTTTTAAAATTCAGATAAATAAACATTGTCATTTAATCTTCCACAAATAATTTCAGAAAATTTATTATTTTTGAAAGTTTTTTTTTTTTTTTTTTTTTTTTTATAAAGAGAATTGTTAACATGTCAATATGGCTGATTTTAGCAATTAATTAAAAAAAAAAAATTTATTCCAATCAATTTAAATTTAGCTTGAAATGCAGCAAAATATTCTGCTTATTGAAGATATTAAATTTAATCTATTAGCTCAGAATTAAAGCTTCAAGAAAAAAAAGTTTATTCTTAAAATACGTTTTGAATCTTAGAAAGTGAACTATTTAAAAAGTTTGTAGATTGGCCATGAAGGAGTGATGTTAAAGCTGTGAAATCTTGCATGCATTAATTTCAACTGTTCTTAATAATTGCATTGTTTCTTTCCAGGTACAAGGATGAGCTGAAAAGTTCATAGGCTGACTATGAAGGAGTGATGCTAGAGTTGCGAATTCTTGCATGCATTGATTTCAACTGTTCTTATTAAGTGCGTCTTTCTTTCCAGGTAAACTGACATCTGACTGTTCAAAGAAGACTTCAAATGTAACAAATAGTGACTTCTCTTGAAAATGAACAAAATTTGGCATTGTGGAGTTGCAGAAAAATGGTTTAACTCCTAAGGACCTTCAACCCATCTACATTAGAAGATGGCATTCCAGCTTTATCAAAAGTGGGCAGCTGAATTTAGGAGGGGAAGGGAGAGTTTTGAAGATGACCAAAGGTCTGGACATCTTGCAACTGCCACCACCAAGGAAAACCATACAATGATGGTCTGGACATCTTGCAACTGCCACCACCAAGGAAAACCATACAATGATGGATGACAGGTGATGGATTATAAATCAAATAACCAATGCTATTAACATATCCAGTGAGAGTCGAATATTCTGCACAATGAACCTGGAATGATGATGATTTCTGCTCAATAGGTGCCATGTCTTCAAACACCTAATCAGTAGGTGATCAGGCTGATCACATCATGTGAAAATCTGACATGGTTTGAAGCTTGAATGTTTTCTAACTCAGGAGGCGTGTTAGTTTCATCATTTTCAGCTGGAGACAATCTGTGTAGTGGAAACACCCCCTCTTCACCTTTTCCAAAGAAGACTAAGGTTATTTCATTTGAAAGTGATTTGGGATTCAAAAAAGCATTGATTATCTTCAAAAGGCCCATATCATCAATGGAGACTACTATGCCAACTTGCTAGGGCAGTTACAAAAGGCTATTAGGACCAAATGCTCAGGAAAGCTGATGAAAGAAGTCTTTCACCAGGAGGATACTCCAGCTCAAAGGTTTCAATGGCTGCTGTGCATGACTATTCTGCTGATTTGGCTCCATCTGACCATCATCTGTTCCTCAACATGAAAAAACACTGAAACCCATATTGCAGTGATGATGCCATATATGCTGTTGATGAATTTCCAACAAAATGAAAGCTTCTTCAATAGAATCCAAGCACTGCAACACCAATGGAAGAAGTGTGTGGACCACAAGGGGGATTAAGTTGAAAAGTTAACCTCATTTGATCACATTCCATGAGAGTATCTTGGAATTTTTCTCATTGGTACCTCGACTTCATGAATTTAAGCATAGTACTAGATTGGCTGCTAGGTCTCATAATTTCACTGTTCAAATTGCTACTTATAACTGTAAGTTCTATGCTAATAGTTTCTTCTTCAGCTAGCTTTTGGTTTGCATATGTTGTATGATTATGTCTGAATGTAGTAATGAGTAAAGGATACTGGTGAAGTATATCTGTATATTCATTATTTTGTGCTAATGCTCTTCTAACACCAGTTATGCTGTGTGTAGCACATATTCCTATTGTTTTTATAAGTGTCTTCATCTGTTAAAGTGTGCTTGAATACATTCACGTAAATTAAAACATGACAGTCTGTGCTGTGACAAATGTCTATATGAATTGGCATTGTAAACCTAAATCAAATTTAATTTTTCAACATATGAATTATTGTGTCATTAGTAGTTTTATAGGAGATTGTTGCCCAGATTTGTTTTTATATTAAAAATCCAAACATACAAATTCTAAACAATAATAAAATAAAAATAAAGAAAACATGGGTATGCCTGTTAAATCATTTGTATATACAAGCATATTTACATGAATTCAAAGGAGTAAAAATGGTTTGTAGTTCAAAAAACTATAATTTAGAAAAGATCTTTAAATAGTAGATCCACAGAAAAATGGTTGAGAAAAAAACTTTTATTGTTAACAAATTCACTGACCATCTTTGTTGTTGCTGACACATGCTTCTTTCAGCTGTGCTGTCAAAGAAGGCAAAAAAATAAAACAAAACTATGGCCATATTTTTTCTTCAGCTTGGAGACGGTCACATTTCTGCTCCCTGAAATTCGAAATCTGTGTCTTAGCACATTTAAATTGAACATGTATGTGAATAAGGTGCACACACTTAAACATATGCAGAAATAAAAAACAGAAAGGAGTAGAAAAAGTAGCTACCTATACTGAATTGTTGTATTTCTAAGTGGAAAAAACAATATCTGGTGATGCCTCACTTTTATCATGGTTCTGGGTTCCAAACTGTGATGAGTCCTACAATTTTTATTGGCTAAAAAAAAGAAGTCACATGATTGTTTGCTATCCTATCCATACGTGTTTTGTTCTGATATAACATTTTTCTAAATAATCCAAAAGGTATTCTGTCTATGAAGTTGATGTTCGATTGGGAATGATTTTATTGGTGAAAAATAACTTGATTTGTCGTCCCAACAAAATAATCTTCCCTGCACTTTGATAACATATATAGATGTCAATATGTATAAAAAGTTAACAAATGACAAGGCTAAATTACCTGTCTTTCTGCTTTTGTAAATATTTGCTTGAGTCTATTGCATGGGCCTTGTTTGAACAAATGAAGGTGTTTACTGCTTTTCCCTTTTAGGGAGAAAAGGGAAGGTGACGTTTCATCCAACAATAAATGAGTAAAGGAAAGGACTAACAATCCTTTGCGTGACCCCACCCAAACAAACATCAAGCAAATTTAAATACAATGACTATGACTACACTCTAACACTAGAGAGCACACACTACCCTGTTATTTAACAGTGGGGAGAAGAAATGAATTCAGCCATTTTTTTTTTTTTTTTTTTTTTTTTTTTTTTTTTAAGGGCATAGGGGCAGCAGACTAGACTGGAACTTGAACTAGGATCTCTAATTCCACTTTCCATACTGACAACTGTTATAAATGTGGAAATGGATTCATGATTGTTGTTAAGGATGAAAGTGAAGTTGTATATTTGGTGGTAGTTGAAAATTCACATAAAAAATACTCTCTCATTTTTTGTCTTTGGCCTTCATATTCAAGTATTGCTCTTAATTTTTAAGTGGAATTGATTAGGTGATTTTTATTTTTTTTTTTTATTTTTTTGCTAGTAACCTGTGGTAGTAAAATTGATATTTGGATAAAAAAAAAGTCACGTGTTTAAGTTCTTGAACTCTTTCCATCAATTTCATTTCTCTTGCCAATAACCATTACCCTACCAATATATCATAAGATGTCAATGAAAAACAAAGCTATTGGACTGTGTGTGTGTATATAATATATATATATATATATATATATATATAGTAATTTTCTAAACATAGTTTACATGTGGCATAAGGCTGAAAGTATGGGGTACCCAGTGAAAGCTTGCTAACCATTACACCATGTGAAAGTGCCTAAATTGGGGGATATATATATATATATATATATATATATATATATATAAAAAAAAAGAACAGTAAGATATATATAATCTGGTGTTCTTATAGATACTTCTATTTTTACAAAATAGTGCTCAATGTAAATTTACAGACCATTAATATTATAAATTAACTGATTTAAAATATTTTTTTTGCTACACAGTTCTAACCATCTTTCAAAAAAGGAAGCTAAAAGCTTCGAATTTAATTTTGTAATTAAATAAGACATTGGTTCTATTTCATTCTCAAGCAAATTTTAGTGACTTATTTTTTTTAAATTTACTGGGTTTTAAAGGCACAGCGAAAATCATAATTTAGTTTCCAAGGATACAGAAATCCATTCATCCAGACAAGGGGTGGTTGCGTGTCCATTTTATTAACTTTTGTTGTATTAGTTATGTTTAGGTAGGGCTGTATTTTTCAATGAATTCTGACATCCGTTAAATGCATATTGTCTGGATTTTTTTTTTTTTTTTTTTTTTTTTTTTTTTCTAAATTTTATTAACGGCAAAAATTCTGACCTGCGCAATGTAAACAAACTTGCACCATATTTATTACTAGGTCACATTTTTTAAAAATTTTATTTAATTATTTAAGTAAAATTTATGATAATGACAGCAAAAAATAGCTAATTCATTTCTCCGATTTAGTACACTTTTATTTTTTATAAACTTAGTAATATATAGTTTCTCATGTATGTACAAATGACATGGGTCATTTAATGGCTTACATATTCTAACTTTTCATATTAATTTCATTTGACTATAGGTGTTTTGTTGGATTCTTTTAAGTGTTTGTAGTACGTTGAGGTGTTTAGGTTAGAATGTTTTATTTAACTACAATTTTAAAAGATGTTTAGGTTAGAATTCATTTTATATATATATATATATATAATATATATATATATATATATATATATATTTCCAAGAGGATAGAATCCAGGTAGAACTCGGGACAGAGTAAGAATAAATGAAAGAAATTTAGTTTGCAGGAAGACTAACAAAAAATCAACTCATGTAGTTCTTTGCTGATAAAGATGAAATGTAGAAGGAAAGAAATAATGAATTTTATCTTAGATGTCAGAAGATAGTAGAACGATGGTAAAGATACTCTTTAAATAAAGTTAATATTGAAGAAAAGAGAATTAACTTTAATTTATATCTAACAAACAGAATGGACATTTAGAAAAGTCAATAGGTGGTTCAATAAAGTTAATGTTGAGAATAGAAAAATTGTCTTATATTTTAGTTAAGAAACAAATCAAATTTTTAGACCATGCAATATTTACAAAATATTGTATGAGGGGAGGACTAAGAATCAGAAAGAGCTGAAGTTTCTAGAACACATAATGAGGAAGGACGACTTAGAGAATTTGACACTCACAGGACATGTTGAAGACAAAGACAGGGGAAGGCAGTGGACCACCTATTTGATGAATCTGTGTTAACAGATTGTTAACTGGGAGTGAAGAAACGCTCATTGCTGAGTACTATAGGAGGTTGTCGACAGCCATGATCACCAGCACCTTGAAGGGACATGATTCATGGAAGTAGTAATACAAGGGCAAAAAGTAATAAATATGTACAGGAAGTTTATATTTTCTAGCTGAATTTCTGGGATGAGGAGTTACCATTATTTGTATTTGGACTAAAGTCCTCATCTTTGTTGTTATTATCGCAATGTTTCAGTCGTTGTGCCCTCCAATCGTCTTTAGATGTCTGTTGGTCCAGTTAATCTCCAAAGAATTTTAAAGTGAACACTGCTTAGTACTAGTCCTCTTTTCACTAAGTTTGGAAACATCTGCATTACTCTGCCCTGAGATTAAACTCACAATTGCCAGGACACCAAATTTACTAACCAGCATTTTAATAAGGTTTAGGCTTTTATTTCAAGACATTGATAAGGAAATTTTAAACTAAACTTTTTATTTAAAGTTCCCCAGATCAGTAGACACCTGAACAAGGTCAGAGAGTACAGCAGCCGAAACATTGTGACAGTAACAACAAACATGAGGATATTAGCCTGTTTGCAAATGATGTAAATAGGACTATATTTTCCTCTTAATTGTTGGCACTTACCTTCCTTTTAAAAACCTGACCTCAAACTGGCACCAAGTATTGATATATACCAACTGACTCAGCCATAAGGCAAGTTCATTGTGTGATTGATGTTTTAAATCTTATGCTGTCTGTTGAGTTAAAGCTGATTATAATCTTGTTCAGTTTGTCACAATGAGAGGATTAGCCTCCCTTGTCCGCCAGTGAATTTTTTCCTGACATCTGCTAGGTGCCTTTATATGAAGCAGTATGAAAGAAAAGGGTACAAAACTCTTTCTCTCTCTCTCTCTCCTTTCACTCTTCAAACACAGGATGCTATAGTAACTAAATGTGTCTGAGGAGGACTTCTTTCTCTGAATGAACACAATACTATTACTATGTTACCCCATTTAAAAAATAACTAAAATCTATCATATATATATATTTACATTAATATATATCTATCTCCATTACAAGAAAATATCTCAGTTCAACAAATGCTACAAAATGATAAACTGGTGCAGCCATTATAGAAGGTCTGTAGTGGCAAGATGTCTTGTTTCATACCTAGGGAGGGGCTTCTTAGTGCACAGGTGAACCCTGTATCATATACAACACACTACAGTAAAGTTTCATGCTTAAATTCAGTTGTCAGGCCTAGCGATTGTGTTTATGCATAACACAAACTGTCGACTCTTGGTGTTGACTTCAATGTCCACTTTTATATTTACATATGCTCTATCCCTGATATTGAGCACTTTAACTCGTAAATATAACATACCTTAAAACTATATATATATATATATATATATAAACACACACACACACACACAAAACGGAGTTCCATGCAATCTTCAAAATTGTGTTGTGCATGACACTTAGTGATGCATTACCAGTGAGGAAAAAATATGTATATTTATAGCTCTGTTATTCTGCATCAGACACTATTTTATTAACACTTGTGCAATGTTTATATATATATATATATATATATATATATATATATATATATATAAATAAAATGTGCTGAATTCATTTCAGATAGTTGAAATTTTCAACTGAAAATCATTAAAGTAATAATTATGGTGGTTTGTCATTTTGATGGACTCTATTAATACCAGGGAGTGTTTGAACACACAAAATGTTTTTCCTTAATATTTAGTAAGTGAAATAAAATTTTCATGAATGCCTCTGTTGAGGAATTACAAGGCGTTCCTGGTTTTAGTCATAAAATTTCTGTGAATTAAAAGCAGTTTTATTTGTTTATGTGTGCAAAAGTATAATGTAACACTTGAGTGCTTATTTTGTTTTCCAGATTTAATTTGACAATAACAATGAAGAATACAGTTTTAAACTGTTGTTCTGTAAATAACTTGTAATTTTCTGTTAATATAATTTGCTTGGTGGGCACTGATCATTTAAGCATTCCATGCCACATCTTAAACAAAATTACTCGTACAATAAAGATCCCTGCTTTTCCCTTCCAAGGCCAATGTGCTGGTGATAGCAGGAGAGGACACAGGTATTCATAGACAAGAAAAGAATTATCTTCAACAGAAAATCAACATCCACAACCAAGTATTCCAAGAAATCAAATTGAAGATGAAAATTTCTGAAACTGAAATTATGATCTGGAATTGGAATGAAAGCAGAGATAGAACCTAGCCTGAATCCATCATAAAAAGTCAGAAAATGGATTTAGTAAATACTAAACATTTCAAATACCTTGGTATATGGATCAATTATAACAAATTTGGTATAGGAGATAAGGAAATTGAATATAGAATAGGCTGCACTAGAAGTAGTTTGAACTACAATCATAAGATTTATCCTGGGTATATTATCAGTTATAACAAATTTAGTATACAAAATAAGGAAATTGAATATAGGTTAGGATGCACTGGAGGTAGTTTGAACTGTAAATTTATGAGTACTTGCCTTGGTATTAGGTTGGTGCAAAAATAATGTCGTTTTCTCATATGTTACTATGTGACAAAACGACATTATTTTTGCACCAACCTAATATGTAAATAAATTGTCAAATTTAGTATAGAATCAAGGAAATAGAATATAGAATAGGCAGCACTAGAGATAATTTGAACTGGAAAATGAGTACTTGCCTTTTAATATGATCAGTTATAACTAATGTAGTATAGCAGATAAGGAAATTGAACTCACAAGTTAACCAAAAAAGTTCTGTCCGTTTTTTGATTAGTCATTGAATGAAGTTTAAATATATATGAAATGCGTGTAGCAATTGTTTTCAAATTCGGACAGCCGGAAGTAGGAACATCAGATATTATAAAAAAAACACGCGCACTGTGCCTGGCCATCAGTTATAAGCCGGACAGCTGTGAGAAGGATGGAAGTGTCTAGAGATCTTGTTCGAGACTGTTTGCTTTACGACTTCAAAGTTGGCTTATCAGCAGCTGCATCAAGTCGCCGAAATATGTCAAGCGTTTGGGGATAGTGCTGTGGATGAACGTACTGCAAGGCGTTGGTTTCAAAAATTCAAGTCGGGAGATTTGTCTCCGCAAGATGATCCTCGCAGTGAACAACCACAGGTCTTGAATGACAGAAGGCGGCCATTGAAGAGGACAGTAGTCTAACGTGTGGTGAACTTGCAAGACAGTTCAATGTTTACGATGAAACAGACTTCACCTGCACCGCCTAGGTAAGACGTACAAACTGAGCAAGTGGGTTCCGCAAAGGAAAACAAGTGGCAGCCTGCGTATCGCTGCTTTCTCGCCATCGTACTGCATCCTTATTCAATCGAGTGCTTACCAGTGATGAAAAGTGGGTTCTGTACAAAACTCCCAAGCGTTCCAGACATTGGTTGTCTCCTTAGGATGCTGTCCTTCACACCACAAGACTGCCTATGCACCCATGCAAGATTATGCTTTGTGTCTGGTGGACAGGTCAAGTGGTTCATTATGAACTGCTACCAACAGGCCAAACGATCACTGGAAACCTATACTCACAGCAATTGAAACGTGCAACAGGCATTGCACCAGAAGGAGCCAGCACTGGTGAATCGCAAAGGTGTGCTTTTCCTCCATGACAATGCCAGGCCGCATGTCGCGCAAGTGGTCAGGGATACCATACAGCAACTTGGGTGGGAGACTTTGTGCCATCCACCTTATTCACCTGACCTTGCGCCATCTGATTGCCACCTCTTCCACTGCACTAGATAATCATCTTCGTGGGAAATCCTTCACCAATGAAGCAGACTTGAGCAAAGCTCTCACGGACTTCTTTGCGTCAAAACCCCCCCGAGTTCTACCGCAAGACATTGAACAGCTGCAGACACGTTGGCAGAGGGTGCTGGATGCCGATGGTGATTACTTTGAAGACTAAACATAAGTTACACATACTGTGAAGCATTTTCTTTTTTTCCTTTAAAAACGGACAGAACTTTTTTGGTTACCTTGTAGAATAGGTTGCACTTGGGATAGTTTCAGCCAATGATGTAATTTACTACAAAACCAAAATATTAACTTAAAAAACTCAAGTCATGTTCCAAAAGAGCTTTGTTGGATTGAGACGTTCTTATGGATGTCACACTCATTTACAAAAATCTAAATTGTCAGCTGTATATAACCACTTTCTCAGAACAATGGTTAAAGATGGCTTTGAGGAAGTGAAGCCTGAGTTTCTTGGTGAAGACCATCCTTCTTTGAATCTTGTGTACTGGTACTACAGAATCCCAATGAAAGAACTGTACCCACTTGATTTGAGAACTTTCAACAGCAGCAAAAACTCAAATGGAATTTAAAGAGAGAATAATGACATAACAGAAGTGTTGATATTCCACATGACTTCAAATAAAAGTTTAGGTTGGCAGTCATCATGAATATTGGTAAGATCAATAACAGCTACTGGCCTTGAGAAACCTGTTTTCCTGAAAAATTGTTTTAATAGAAAGATTTTATAAATTTCAACCAACTGTGGCACTAGCTGCTCAGTCAATGAATGCCAAATGTTTCCTTATAAGGAAACAGCTGATATTATTTTGCCCTTATAGTCACATATGATAACCATTTTTTTACTAATGGCCTTTCAATATTTCAAAATAAAAATTGCTTTTTCATTTTTACTTATCCTATAAAAACACTCAAGATAGTATTTAAGAAGAAAATTAAGAACTAAATTATATATGTAAAGTATTTTAAATGGGGTATTTGAAAACCCCATTGTATTCATGATGTGATGATGCCTCACAGTACTAATGTGGGCACTACTGTTACTTTTTCTTGTGGCTCATACCTCTCCAGGTCAAACACACACATATATGGTGGACACTCCCGTTGTATTGACATATGAGGGTTAAGCAGCTCAGTTCCTAGGATATGATTTGATTATAGTGGTGAAGGCTTTGTGCAGAACCAACTTTTTGAAGGGTTGAATACAGAGACCTGGTGCATGATGTGCCACAAGGTCCCCAAATGACCCTCCACAGGTTTTGAATTCAGAGTTGTCCTTTTCCTAGACAAGCTGCCAACCAAGGTTATAGAACCCAGTCTGTCCTGCTATTTACCTATAACTGGAGGGAGGAGAGGATTCATACCATTCCCTTAAGTGAATGTAATGGATTCAACTGAAATTTGAACTTGGCTCTCTGATTCCTCAATCCGAGCTGCTATCCACTACTCCACTGTGCCTCCTCTCTCTCTCATATATATATATATATATATATATATATATATATATATATATATATATATATATATATATATATATATATATATATATATATATCTCTCTTGATCTTGATTTTTGGAGGTGCAGCAATAAACAATGGTATCAACTTCATATGCAGATCATTAATAACAAGCAGAAAGAGGATAGGATTAAGAGAGCCTTGGAAGGAACCTGTATTGATCTCATGGGCTTCAGAAAACTAGCCTTTAACAATGACCTTCATGAAATTACTTGACAGAAAAGACCTGATAATTGCAAAGAGTTTTCCAGAGATGCCATAGCTGGAGAGATATGTGCAGCAAACCCTTATGCCATATGTTGTCAAAAACCTTTGAGATATCTAAGACAATCGCCCTTGTGATGAAGTTATCATTGCACACTTCATTGATTCTCTTTGTAATGGCAGTTAAAATATTAACAGTGGACCTAGAAGAGTGAAATTTATACTGTTGCTCAGGAGGTTGTTTCTGTTGCAGTTGATAATAGACTTTAGATAAGAGTCTGCTGATGATAATAACGAGACTGATAGGATTACTTTGTGACAGAGATGGGTACTGACCGCAGTTCTTGTAAACAGGACATACAGCTGACACTATCCATAGATTTGGGAAACATTTCTCCTTCAGACAGCAGTTAAGCAACTTTGCCATGATTGTCAACAACTCTGGGTTAAGCCATTAATGAATACTTCCCCAACTTTCACCTAAGATATTGATACACAGGTGGTCATTTTTGCAGTAAGCCTCCAGTTACACCACGTCATGGGACTAATAATAATGATGATATATATATATATATATATAACGCCTTTATCCACTGTGCTATGTGTCCTTGAAACAGATACTCAAGGGTATTCTTGTAGTAATAAATAGCACAATGCACAAGGTCTGTAATTGTAATGGTGATATTAGCTATTTCCCTACAAGGAAATATTAGACATTCATTGATCCAAACAGCCAGTACAGTTTTCAGTTGAAATTTCTCATGAAAACAGGTTTTTCAAGTCAAGTCGCTGTTATTACTCTTTTCAGTATTAGTGTTAGTTTCCTTCCTAGCTTTTTATTTGAAGTAGTTTTCCATGTCAACAACTTGATTATGTTGATATTTTCTGTTCAAGTTACATGTGAAATCCTTTTTAGTTGTTGCTGCTGTTGGTAGTTCTCAAGTGATATGGTGTCTGTTATTTGGTGCAATTCTCTGTTTGTGATTCTATAGCACTAGTCCAAATGTCCAAAGATAGATGATCTTTGCCAAAACACTCAGGCTTCACTTGCTCTAAGCATTTTTTAACTATTGATCCTAGGATGCAGTTGTATGCAGCTGACAGTTAAGATATTTCTGAACAGGTTTGGTACTATGTATGACATCCATATGAAAGTTTCAATCTAATGAGACTTGGAACATGACTTGAATTTTTAGATTGATGTTTTGGTTTTGTAGCAATGTGCGGTGTTGGGCAAAACTACGTCTGGCACAATTTATTCTATGTTCAATTTCCTTTTCTCCTATACTTAATTCTTTGTATAACTGATCTATATGTTGAGGTAACTGAAGTATTTACACATTCTGAATTTTTATGATGGATTCATGTGCCATCACTGCTTTTATTCCAATTCCAGATCATTGTTCCTGTTATGGAAAGGTTTATCTTGAGTTCTATTTCTATTTCCTAATATACTTGGTAGAGGATGCTGGTTTCTGTTCAAGATCATTCTTATTCCAACTAGAAATACCTATGTCATCAGGCATAACAACTCCTCAACATCAGTACATTGGTCTCAGAAGGGAAAGCAGGATTTGTTTGGGATGTGGTATGGAATGCTTAAATGGTCAGTGTCAATCTCAACATATCTGTGTTTGTACTTGTGCAGAGTATAGTCTAGAAGAGATTAAATAGACTAGGGTTCTCATTTCTTCCTTGTTGTACCCTTTCTGAGCTTTTAAATGTTTTCATATTGGGTTTCCTTGCCAGAAATTTTAGCTAATTTTATTGTACCCTATAGGAAAATTTTGCTAATTACTTGTCAGTGATGAGAAACTCCCCAATTCTAGAATTGCAAACCCATACCCTAATGAAAGATTTGGGAGGAAGAAAACTTCTTTTGTATCAGGAAATCTTGCCTTCTGAGTAATTGCTGATTCATAAATTCATGAGTCAATAAAAAAAAAAAAGAAGCCATTACCACATTTATTCTTTTTCCATTTGCATTTTGTTTTCTTTGTGAGATTTGTGGCCATCAAATGAAATTATCAAACATATCCTATTTCAGAAATAGGATAGATTTCCAAAAACACATATGGTTCTTTTTTTTAGTTAGATTATATTTTTTTTTTTAATCCTTAACCTTAAAATATTCTCCCATTAGCAGCAACATTACCTTGAATTTATTAGTAGAACATCAATAATGATTTTTAAACTATTATTTCTTTGTCTATATCTCTGAGATGAGGTATTATGATTACTTGCATTATTTATATTATTCAAACTGTTATCCTCATCTTCATTGCAATATTCACAATGTTTTGGCCTCAATGACACATGGCCCAGTGGTTAAAGACGTTGGTTAGATCCAGTGACTAGACCCAAAGAATTGTGAGTTCAATATCAGGCCACAGCAGTGGTGAACCAAAAACTTGGAGAGTTGAGTTAAAGGGAAATAACTGAGATATCTGGAAGAAGCCTGGCATGTGGAACTAGAACCATCTACCCCCGTGGATGAAAATAAAGGGTTTGGTTAAAAAAAAAGAGTGTACAACAGCTGAAATGTTGTGAATATGGCAATGAAGAGTTTGAATAACAGTCTGAATAATGTAAATAATGCAAGTATTATTTCTTTTATCTTAATAATTTCAGCTTTATCATTTCTTCTAAAATTAATCAATGAACATATAAAAGCCAATATGTTTTCAATGTTTGTTATCCATATTTGATGAAAGCCCACTTAAATTTGCAAGAATTTCATCAAACAACTGAAATATGAATCTAATATACCAGTCACCCATTTGCAAAACTATATTCACAATATTAAAATATTGTTGTACAATTGGCAACACTTGTTCAGAGATGACAAAACTCTGCTTCCTGATGCACATTTACAGCGATGACTTTTAATGTAAGGCTTTGGAATTATGTTGTCTGAGCTTCTTCTATGTGCCATGTTCCTTCAGAACATGGGCAATCATAGCTCTCCACAACTTCCCATCTTATGTACCTCTTAGCATATCTGTTTTTTTACTCCCCATCCCACTCTCTGTTCTGCCATCCATTAACACAGACTTGTTAGGTAGGTGATCATGGCTCTCCACAACTTCCTATCCTATTTAGTTCTTAGCAGTATCTGTCTTTTTACTCCCTGTTCTGCCATCCATTTACGTAAGCTTGTTAGATAGGTAACATGCTGTTTCCCTTTATCTCTCTTACCTTCAATATGTCCTGTGAGTATCAAATTCTCCAAGCTTTTTTTCCTCATTTCTGTTTCTTAATACTTTGCTGAAGCTAACTTTTGGTATTACAGTTAATATAAAAGGTTAATAAAATGTTCAATGTTTTTAATTATCTATGACTCGTTATCCCTTGCATTAAAAATTTTAATTTTCATGGTTCTTAAAAACATTTATGTTTTTAAATTCTAATTTTAATGCTAAATTTGAATGAAGCATTGTTCTTCGGTGTTGAGTGAAGAAATGGTTGAAGGTAGTTGGATTAAAATAAATTTCAGCTTAGTAGAGGAATATTAATGTTTTACCATTCTCAAACATCAGATCAAACATCAAATATATAGATCTTGCATTAAGTAAGTATTTTCTAGTCAGTAATAATTGCAACACCTTAAAATGTAGACTTTTAAGCTTATAAGTCATGGCCATATATTACATGTATTAATATCAGTACCAGCCAATTACTTGATATACCTAATCCCAGTTTATCTTCTGCTAATCAATAAGATTAAATGAACCCACCTTTAAGCAGATTAAGAAATAATAATAATTCTAGATCTTAAAAAAAATAAAGCTACAAACTGCTCTCTTCATTAAGCCATTTTTTTTTATTTAAAAAAATTGCATTTACCTACATTGGTCATCATCAATACAATTTCATTCATTCATTGTGATATAATGTATAAAAGATTTGGCAATTATTTTTTTCTTGTCTCTCTTGAGAAATTTAACCCTTCTAATTTTTCTGTAATTTTTATTGTTAACATAGACATTGTTTTAATATCTGTTTATATCTCTGAGATATAAACAGATATTAAAACAATGTCTATGTTAGCTGGCTTGCATATGCTTTTAAGCAAATAAATAATTACCAAATTTAGCCAAGAGGTGTAGACATAATAGTGCTCAATGTGATTAAACAGAAGAAATATATATGAGAAATATATATTGATGAATACACATATGTGTATTTATTAAAATATATATTAAGAAATGGACAAAGTCCGACAATTATTTTAAGTGTATACATTCTTTTTATCGATATAAATATTTAGGTAAATATTCTGTTTATAATAAACAATACTAAACAACATTTACCAGCCTGAAAGTCCAAGAAATTTTCATAGAAAATATTTGTCCTCCGCCAGGAATCAAACCTGTATCCTATACAGAACCGTCATATAGCCTGATGTGCCTTAACCGATTGGGCCACAGAGTAGTATTCGGTTAGCAAGGTCGATTTTACTGTCTTTAAACTACAATCTTCCATGATTCTCTCACATACATTCATATCTGCTCATAGCATATACAAATGTAAACAAATAACGTTGCACATTATGAAATGGACAAAGTCTGACAATTATATATATACTGATGGGTATGAAACTTGACCCAGTGCACATGTTATTACTTCATATGTCCATTCCACAAAGTTGTTCCTTGCAGACTGACCACAGATTCTCGATTAGATTTAAATCAGGAGAGATTTGGGGCCAGTCTATAGTACTTTGATTTACTCACTGGTAAAGCTTGCCAGTGTGTTTGTGCAGCATTACAGTTTTCATACACTTCCTTGGAGTAACGCCCATCACAGATAAAGGCCATAGGACAACAAATTGACAGTCAAGACAATAGTGTCTGGGCATGATGAAAATCTGATGCAATCATGGATGATGCAATATTTTTCAAGGCCTAACGACTTTCATCATACACTCCAAAAATAGATTCATATTACTGCACACCACTGCAAATGATCTAATCTGAGGAAAATATAGAAATATATTACACCCTGTCACTCCAGTGGGTCTAAAACTGACCAAATGGTGAAAGAAAGGAATCTAAAGTGGTTGTTTCAATTAATTTGCACAAGGGTGTATTTCTTACACAACTACACATATTTAAATGAAGCAAATTTAAATCACATTTTATATTGATTTTAATTTTTTTGTCATTGCTTTCAACACATTCATTCTTCTAACGTCTTCTTTTGTTTATTTATTCTTACATTGAAGATAGTAAATAACATTTTTGACATTTTTATTTTAAGAAAGGTAAAAAATGCAAGTTAAATACCAAATTAAAATTGGTTTGTACTATTTATAGAGAAGATACTATGTATGTGTTAAAATGTTTCATGATGATCCATGATTGAGTAGATCAGTTGAAGTTGATAGTTGATCAAATCAATATTTTACTTAAGAGTAATGAATGTCATATAATCCAAGAGACAGCTAAGATATTGACAATATCCAAATCAAGTGTTAAAAATCATTTTCAATAGCTTGGTTATGTTAGTCACTTTTATGTTTAGCTTCCACATAAGATGGGAGAGGAAAAGTAGGTAGTTTGCAACAATGTGGTATCTATATCAATAATTCTCAAAATTTGTATGTGTATGTATATGTGTGTGTGTGTGCAATCAGATGTTTATGCATTTCTACAGTTTTCATCCAATTTTGATGAAATTTTTTTGTTTGATAGATAATTTTTCAGTGCCAGTTTTGAATCCAAATTGTTAGCAACAATGGCTCACAACTTCCTGTCCATTATATCTCTCAGTAACGTTTTACTATTTACTATCTGTTCTTGGATATATATCTTTCATAAAAATTTTAATAAAAATAAATAGTTTAAATTATTAAAATAATATTATTTATTATTATACAGTTCCCTTTTCAGGCCCCCCCTTCAAATTGTTAAAAAATTTGGGGATGTGCCTCAGTTGCACCCAATTGTTGTTACTAATATTGATTTTCGGGTGGGCTGACTTTAAAGTTAAACTGCTCCAAATGAATGGCAAAAATTCCCAGTAATGAAAGATCCCGGCAAAGACGGGTTATACTGCTAGTGTGAGATATAGTGAGGCAATCCAAATAAATTATCATTAATTATATGGAAGGATAATTTTCTTTCAAAGGTGATCCTGTGTATATAGAGGGATTGGAAAAGAAATCTTTAATATTCATTTTAAACAGAGAACCAAATGTGTACTTCTCCCAATTATATGATTTTTATAAGTAACTTAAGTTTTTGAACAGTTTTCAAGTTGCTTAATTTTATATAAGAATTTTAATTTTATATAAGAATTGGTGAGTAAGTTGCTTACAATTTTTATGCTTGGGTCAAATAAATAGTAAAGAAAAACATTTCAATATAACTAATCTCCTAGAAATATTAGAATTCTTGATTACGTATTTCGTTAAATTTTTCTCTCTTTTTTAAGTTGTTTAAACCATGCTGATATCAGTAGTGGAGGTGCTTCAGATTGAGCCAAATTTGAACACAATTGCTTATAAAAGATTTGCTTCTAAAACAATGATGTCAACCAATTGAAAGCAGCAATCACAGAAAAGCCTATGTTCAAAATTAGATCAGAGAAAAGGTGTCATATTCCATCAGGTGAAAAGTCAACTGCAAATTCCTTTGGTGACCAGAAGAAAATGGTTGCATCTTGCTTGTCAAGTTGTTACTCAGTCACTATCTTTATGTTTATAAATTATTCCAGCCTTTATAGAATTCACTTAATGGAAAATATTTCATTTCCCTACAAGACTGACAAAAGTGGGAGGATGGAATTAGAAGTTACCTGAGAGAAGTCAGTAGAATGGTAAAAATATGTTG
Organism: Acanthosepion lycidas; assembly: GCA_963932145.1. Classification (NCBI taxonomy): domain Eukaryota; kingdom Metazoa; phylum Mollusca; class Cephalopoda; order Sepiida; family Sepiidae; genus Acanthosepion; species Acanthosepion lycidas. The sequence continues at coordinate 6,540,062 of OZ010571.1, forward strand.
TTCAATAAAGTTAATATGAAAAATGGATCTTTATTAAAGGCCCTGATTTTTATTGGATAAGATAAGTTAATAAACTCTCTATACTATGATGCAAAAGTCTTTGTGTTGTATTTCTGAATGTCAATGTCAGACAAAGGTTCATTGATCTAGTTTTTGCATAGAGAAGATTAAATCCATCAGGTAAGTATTGCAGATAAGTATAAGATATGTAAAAATAACATGAGATAATGCAAGTTTGACCTTCAAGGTCATTTGAGGTCATCTGATGGTTATGACTGAGTAGAAAATAGTCATGAACATCTCAACTAAAAAAAAGCTCATTCTAAATTGAAGTATGAAAATGGTTTCTTGACCCTGTCATTTGGGGGTCACAATCTAATCCCAAATGAACTTGCTAGATAGATCTAATTTTCTCCACTCTACTAGTTTTTAAGGGCTTTCAAAACTTAGTGAAAATAGACGTTAAAATTATCTTTAAAATTTGCTTGTTCTTTTGTTTCATTTTTATGCTGAGCAAAAACAAAATAATCATATAAGCATATAAAGAATCGTGATACTCCAAAACATTTTTCTTTACTATCTGTGAATTGCATGGATTTTTGGGAAAGATAATGGAATGGTTTCTCATTGCCTTCTCCAGGATTTGGAATTCAAAGTTTTCCTTTACTTGGTTGCCACCTAAATCTAGAGAGCCCAGTCTATCCTACTATTTAACCCATAGCTTGAGGGGAGAAGAAAGTATTCAACCTTTTCCAAGGGAAATTTTGCAAAAGTAAATACAACAGAATAGCTTGAAATTTGATTTAATACAACTTTTCCTGTTGGTATCCATTACTCTATCTGTGCATCAAACTCCTGCTATTATTATTATTATTGAATGATCACACATCTCATCTGCAAGTAAACTTTCTTTTTCAAATATAAATTTGCAATTTTCATCTAAATTCTCATATCATGTGAAGTGATGAAGATGTTAAAAGATAAAACGGCTTTTGTAGGACTTTGACTCAATTTCGAATTATTGATCATTGAATACTGCTGACAAGCCTCAGTGTATATACCATCATCAGTTTCATTCCAATTCCAGATCATAGTTTCTGTCTTGGAAAGGTTTAGCTTGAGTCCTGTTTCTTGGAACACTTGGTAGAGGATGTTGATCTTTTGTTCAAGGTCACTTTTATCCTAACTATGAATACCTATTTCATTGACATAGCCAGCCTCATCATCAGTACATTGGCCTTGGGAGGGGGAGCAGGACAACTTTTTTATTAGTAGATAAGTATATTAATATGCCTTTGAAAAGACACTAAATCTACAATGACAAGATATTATTCCTATTATTTCTCCTTCCAGGAAACACTTTGTTTAAAGGGTGGATTTTGTAACATGAAAACTCTTGCCCACCTTGGAATTTCTAATATGAGCATGATAGATATTCAGTTGTCTTCTGCAACTAATGTAGAAGGTATGTAACAATAATAAAAAAAACTTCACAAAACTTCTTTCATAAATTAGGCTATGACAAACAGCAAAAATGACATACTGTAGCAAGACTTTTGTTACAGCAGTACTAGTTATTGTTATATCTTAAAGATAAAAACAATCTCAAGTTAAATTTGCAATTTAATAATTGTGTAGTGTCTGTGTTTGTGTACACCTAGATAATAATGACCTAATTTTTTGTATATTTGCTACAAAAGCTGAAATACAAACAATATCAACATTGAAACAGGAAAAGAAATGAAAAGTTTACAATTGTTGCATAGATTATGATACCTGTTAAATAATTATATATTCATTAAAAAATTTTTTTTACATTTCTTATACAGAAATATTTTTTGACAAAATAAACATTATTTCACAGGTAAATAATTTTATGCAAAAATTGTTAATTTTTTCATATCTTTTTTATGTCTTTTCGCATTATGGACATTTCTATATTTTATAACAGAAAAGTTTTCTAAATTGTAAGCATGTATATTTAGAAGTGATTTAACACTAGACTCCTGAGGGATTAATAGGAGTATAAGTAAAGCTAACTTGAAATTTTGCATGCAGTTTGGCAAATTATAAAGCACTTTCTCATATTTATTTCTTTGCAAATAATTATGATATAAATAGAAAGTGACATGACAATGAGCTTAAGGGCTGCCACAGTCAGCTTTTAAGCAAGTTCTAATAATTGTATAAATTTTCGCATTCATTTTGAAGAGTAAATTATCCTAATTTATTTTGATTAGCAAGTTCATATTGAATACTAATTTTTTTTATTAGTGACTCATCTTCATTTAGCAAGGTTTTCCAACTGAGAGTATTAATGTTATACAATCTTCCTACTCTTAACAGCCCAACACATATTTGTGCTATACAATCTTCCTAACCCTAAAAATGCTTGTACCATTATTAATGTTATACAGTAATGCTTGCCTTATTAATGCAATAAAATCTTGCTTGTCTTTTTAATATAACACAATATTCCTACATTTATTAGAATTACACAAATTTCCTACTAGTTAAAATATTATTGTTGTTGTTGTACTCTTTTTAAAATTTTTATTGCAATACAACCTTCATAACTTTATAAGTGTTAGACAATATTTCAATATTTTTAGCTTTATTAGTGCAATACAATGACACTACACTTATTAGTACTAAGCACTATTAGTATTATTATTAGTACAATACAATCACTATGCACCTATTAGTACTGGTCATTATTCCTATTAGTGCAGTAAAATATTCTTGAGATTACAAGGGTCAGGTCAGACTTAGGCCTGCTACTAATAATATGTAACCCAGTGGTGTTCATAATCTAAACCAGATCCACCACTATGGCATATCATCTCACAAGACAGAAACAAAACCTGTCAAAGGGTGGTTGAGCTTCTTATATGAGCCAATGACTAACCCCTCCACACACACATATCCAGGTACAATGAGAATGAATAGAGTACACTTCCAACATTTGTAACATTTAATTTAAGAGGGCTCAATACATAGTAGAACAATATTATTTATTATAGGATATTACAACAAAAACATGTAAGGATCGCTACACAATTGCAGTCATGTTTCAATGCATAACAATGCATCTCCTCAGGCAATTGTAAATTACTTGCCAGTAATTTACAATCACTTGAAGAGATGCATTGTTATGTGTCGAAACATGACTGCAATTGTGTAGCGATCCTAACATGTTTTTGTTGTAATATCCTAAAATAATATATATATATACATATATATATATATATATATACACACACACACAGTGCGATGGGTAAATTGTCGCCATCTTAGATTTTTAATTTCATGAAAGCACATTGTTTTTGTTTTTGTCAACTGCACTTTATAGAAGGGTCAGTTGTGCACCATCTGTGAGAAAAAGAGCACTATGACACAATTCACTCAGCCAGAAATTTGGAAATGGCATGTTGTACTGCTTGGCATTTGTGCTGGAAGCTTCAATACAAACATTTCAGTGTGTTTGGCTGTCAATCTGAAGACAGTGCAGAGGATTCAGAAAAAGTTGGATCAGTCTAATGGCAAATCACAAAGGCGCTTGGAGTGATGTCAACATTATGCCTCCATTCATCATCCAATATTTTCAAATGTAAATCATTTTCATCAAAAAGTTACTGAACATTGCCTGATGATGAGATAAAAATTTTAAGTCTCGAAACATAGAAATTTCCGTGTTGCAATGTAAAATATTTTTAATAAAAATATCATTAAAATATTATGCTCTACGTTTGTATTGAGCACATTTTAAAAAGCAAATGCCTGAGAAATGTGGATTTTAAATCTGTTTATTCTTTCTTTTCATTTTTATATATACATATATATATACTTATATGATGTAATGGAATAACCTGTCACCCCCATGAGTGACTACACTATAGGTAGTAACTACCTATAAGTATCTGTAAGTCAAATGGACTAGCTGGAATCTTTTCATATTGCAGGTCGAACTCTCTGCCTCTGAGCAGAGAGAAACCCGGACGAGGCTCTGCTGAAGGGCAGAGTCTCATTCGGGGAGGTTGACCAACCTGACCCCGTTTATGCGGGTTCTATGGGCATTTTTTAGCCGAGCATACGGGTTTGGAAGGCCCATGTTAAACTCGGCCTTGTGAGACATCTACACTTGTGTGGTGAGGGGGGAGTTAGTAAATATTGACTAGCTGGAATCTGTTCCAGTTGTGCTGTCGAACTCTCTGCCTTTGGGCAGAGAGGACCCGCAGACAGGGCAGAGTCTTGTTTTGGGAAACAGCTACCCAACCCGGTTTTATACAGTGTCTACGGGGAATTTTTGGCTGAGCCTATGGGCTTGGGTTACCCCAGATTAAACTTGTCTTTGTGCCACATCCTACCTTGTTGGGAGGCTGGTAAATATCGACTAGCTAGAATGTGTTGAGTACGACTCAGACTTATGTGAGAACTACCGACCTTCCAATAGTAGCACTCACTACTGGCTTGACTTGCGGTGACCTTGTGCATAACTGTTACCTTTATTCTTATTGTACAGGCTTTTTTACAATAAACCTTTACTTATTTTATCCATCCATCATTTATCCATATACCTATTAGTATGGAATATAACAATATATATATATATGTATATATATATATATATATATATATTGTTATTCCTGATTTTCATTAATAATCAGACAAAGGAAGAAATGTCTCTATGACTGTCTCTTTTATCCAGATCCAATGAAATGCTTGTTTTTACTGCATTATTGAAAATTACATAAATATTTTAGAAACATCAATTTTTAACCAAATTTATATTAAATTTATTTAAATATTACTTCTGGTTTGTAGCTTCATCTAATTTACTGTAATTGTTCAATTAATTGAGAAACATAAACCAAATAAACTTCATTTTTATAATTAACTTGCATTAGGAAATTTTCAGTTTCATGTCAGACACAAGATAACAATAGTGAGTTCACATTTTAGAATATGGCAGTATTTTCTAGATTCACTTTAATGATATAACAACTTATGAATGTTTGTACAATTTTTTACCTAATGTGCAGATCCATATTTTAAGATAATTCATCTTTGTTTAAATTTGTCCATTTTTTAACTCATTTATGTAGATATTATATTCTGTTAGTTGATTTGGATGAAAATAAAATCATTTTAAACACAAAATGAAATCACTTTTTTGTTAATAAACAAACCTGACATAGGAATTGCAATGTTAAAAATATACTTCGCAGCAGAAAGCTTAGAAAAAAATTCTATTATTTAATTGCCACTTCATATAAGAAAACATTGTCATTCAAATCAGTTTAGTGAAAGAAATGGAGGATAGAAAAAAAAATAACCTGGAATCTACTGTAGATTAAAAGGACAAGAAAAAACATCTGATTCCTGATGAAGAATATTTGATATAATCTTTATAGATTAAATATTAATAATCCAGTAAAATTTTAAAGAAATGACTATTGTTCTTTAAAGAGTGAAAATGTATTGCTTAATCATAGAGTTATACATCCAGAAGATTTTGCATTGTTCAAACTAGAAGACATCCTCCACTCTTTTTACTCTCCTCAGTCCATGCGTTTGGCTTTTGTGAATGGATCATATGATCAGTTGGCATCTTCTCATTGATCTTTTCTTCATGCCTACAAAAGAAACAAAAGAAACAACAATACATCGATAGTTTCTATCAGATTTTATTAAATGAAAACAATTTCGACATACATGAAATCAAATGCTAATTAGGTAAGAAATATTTATAAACCAAAAATCTATCAATATTTTTTTGGTGGGGGTGGCGTCCAATATATACAAATATGAAAAGTTCTTGACATGAATCACTTACTAAAATCAGAAATTTAATATTTTGTAAATGAAATACACATTTTTGAGATTGGTTCAATCTGAAGATTTTTCCTATATAAAAATATTGGGACATTATTGTTTATACTGCCGAACATAAATTCTTACATCCGGAAAATCCTAATAAAGTCTAGTATCCCATCACTTCAGATGCATGCATTATTTGGCACTGAAAATATTCTGTGAAAGGTGCTCTGTGTCTGAGGTTGTACAACTTAATGGAGAACACCCATAAAGCAAGATCCTCTAGTTGAAAATGAAAAATAATGCAGGAGATAAGGAATTCATTTGTCATTTTTGACATATGAGGGTCAGAGACCACATGACATGCTATATTTCTGTAACCTAGGGAAGGGTTATGGAATAGAATAACCACACGAAGGTTGGTAATGAACAATAATACTTAGGACAAGAACAACACATATAAGATTTGCCAGCAGTGTGTAGAAGTAGTAGTCAACTACTAGAAGTGAGTCAAGTGAATTCCACAATGAATCTTCAACTGCAGACCAACATACAGTATTTACTACTGTATTTATGGGAATGGGGACATACTCATTATCAACTGTAGGTATGCTAAACACATATTTAAATAAAATAGACAACCATATTGAATGACCTAAAATACATACTCTAGTCACCCAAATGGCTTTAAAATATTCTGCAGGCCTTAAATGTATCTAGTAGACTAATGTTTATTCAGATGCTGTAGACTACATGTGATTCATATCCAGAGAAGTTGATATGTGGAGACCCCAATATGTACCGGGCTTACCCTAAGAGATAGCAAAGTAGATTTGGCAATCACTCTTACAGCAGAATATCAGAAAAACCAGGTGTGTCAGAAGGTTGAAGTGGAAGGTATCCTCATAGCCACCAGATTCACATGTCATATTATGCTAGTGGTTGTTTCCAACATGTAAACATATATTAGAGCCCTGTGCACATGTGGGATAATTGGATGATAGGAAGACATATGAGCATCCCACTTGAAAGGGAAGGGACAGAGAATATCTCACATCATCACATGAGGATCAATGTTTGAAGAAATCCCCCAGAGCTACACACCATCAGGTAGACATTAACTGACAGTCTGGAAGTGGATAAACAATAAATTTATGCATGGGAAATTTAGACATGTGTTCTTGGTAGGTTGAGCATAACATGCTTTCTTCGGAAACATTTCTTTCAGATTGCCTTCTTTCCAGTTTGGGATTCTGAATTTTCCTATTCTTAGATGGCTTACAGCAATATCACATTAAAAAAACAATTTTCAAAGTTAAACAATATCGAGCCTTAGATAGACAATACCAGGTGCTGGAAACTTGGATGTGCAGGTGGTGTAATGGATAACAGCTTGGCATTGGAATTCAGAGATCTGAGTTCCAATTCCAGTTGGGTTTGTTATATCCACTTATGCACAAATACCCTTGGGAAAGGTATAGCTCCACCTCTTCTCCCCCCCCCAGCTATGTGTTAATTAGTAAAATTTGTATCAGTAAGTTATTATTATCTCCATAAAAATTCTTACAATCTAAAAATATTTTCTTGCTTTAAATAACCTGCAAAGTGTTAAAAAGCCATAAAAAACAAATCAATCAAAAATCTTTTCGTAGACTGGTTGCCACTTAAGGTTAGAGAGCTCAGTCTACCCTGCTATTTAAATCATAGCTGGTGGGAGAGAGACAGGTTTATGCCATTCCCAAGTGCATTAGTGTGAAAGTGAATACTAATGACTAACCCAGAATTTGACTTCAGCTGATTCCCTTTTTTGTGCTGATATCTGCTACACCACCCACACACCCATTTCATTTATTAAAATGTTCAATAATTAAACTTTTATTTATAAGAAGGCTGGTTGATGAAAATTCTTGAAAAGTTTAATTGATTATAAAGTTCTTGAATAAAATTGCACAAGCGTAGTTAATTATCAACTAATCTTTCTAAAAAATGTTAAAACTTTCCTAAGAAATTAATGTTATAATGTTGTTGCTAAAAGTTAAATCTTAAAAAAACCTTGTAAAATAGAAATTTTTATTTAAATTTTATTTAATATGTGCACAGTACCTGTCAAAAAATGAAAGGATTGTTTATGTCTGGATAAGATCCTTTACTTGACCTTCAGCCTGAAATCAAAGTGTAGTATCTGTTCACCGCTACACTATGTTCCTATTTTAAGGCAGTTCATAGAAAATCAATGTGGGAAGCTTTGTCCCAGGGATTTCAAACCTGTTGCAGCACCTCCCATGTTACACTAAAGGGAAAAGTTGGAGTACTCTCATACCTGCATGACAGTGATTGTAGGAACTGTAATCTTTGTCCTTGGCCCATATGTACACATATAAGCATGCCACATTAATCCTATAAGCCTTCAATTTCCTGTATCACATTTTCCATCATCTGTTGCTACATAGATAATTAAAGTTCTGTACCTGCTCGATTTTGTATCCCCATTATATAGCTCACATTTTGGATTGTCTCTTTTGCTAACAACCATGTATTTGATCTTCTTACAGTTAATAGTCCTTTCTTCTTGCTTTCCATTACTACTTTTTTTAATAGTTCTTTTAGTTTCCTTTCTGACTGTTATCAACAAAATGTCATATAAATATTTTATGTTGTTAAGATTATGTTCACCAATAATAAATCCTGATTGGTCTCCTAGTTCTCCATCAGGGTAGATGTTTTTTCACTTGTGAAAAAGCTTTATCAAATTTGTATTTGAATCCTAATGTTTATTTTGTAATGATTTTTCTTTTATTTTGCTATTTACTTTGTACAGTTCATTATTTTTTATTATTTAAACTATTTTTTAATAGCAATAATACTAATAATAATAGCAATAATAATAATAATAATAATAATAATAATAATAACTAAATACCGAGCTAAACTCAAAAAACAGAATATCAGCCATAAACACCTTGGCTGTCCCTGTGGTGCAATACAGCTTTAATGTCCTTAACTGGACGATAGCTGAAATTAAGCAAATGGACACCAAAATGAGAAAGCTTCACACTTGCTACTGCATACATTATCCCAAAGCTGATGTTGATCGTTTGTATGTGCCCAGATCCGAAGAAGGCAGAAAATTAGTTCAACTAGAACTGTCCTACAAAACTACAACAATTGGCCTCCAAAGATACTTGGAAACTACAGAAGACTGGAAGATGGTATGTGTCAAGGAACATGAAAGTAGTAAGCGTCTTTACTCCGTAATAAAGGAAGCCAACAAATTCAAAATGGAGTTTCAAATGGGCGTAGAGATGCAACAATACACCAGCTGAAACTGCAAAATACTTAAAAAAGACAGCAAAGACAAATGCAACCGACCAGATACAGAAACAATGGCAAGATAAACCGCTTCATGGCCAATACTCTGCCTGTATCAAACAAGCTGACGTAGACAAAACCCGTACCCATCAGTGGCTACATAATGCAGGATTGAAAGCTGAAACAGAAGGTTTTATCCTTTCTGCACAGGACCAATGCTTGTTAACTAGAAATTATCAAGCACATATATTAAAATATTGTGTTAGCCCAAAATTCAGATTCTGTGATAAATATCCAGAAACAATTGATCATCTTGTATCAGGTTGCCTGATATTGGCACCCACTGAGTATAAAACCTGGCATGACAGAGTGGGCCAATATCTGCACTGGAAAATTTGTAACTTCTATGGGAAGGAAACTGAAAGAAACTGGTATGAATACCACCCAGACCTGGTTACGGAGATAGGACCTGTTACAATTCTATGGGACTACACAATACACACTGACAAAACAATCAAAGTCAACCGCCCAGACATTGTTATTAAAGACCACAAACAAAAAAAGTGCCTCCTTATTGATATGGCAGTCCCTGAAGACTGCAATGTATCTTTGAAGATATTCAAAAAGCTGTCAAAATACAAGGACCTTGAAATTGAAATCTCAAAAATATGGCACATGGGGACATCAACAATCCCTGTTGTAGTTGGAGCCCTAGGATTGGTTGGAAAAGATTCCAGTAGACTAATTGAAGGGATTCCTGGAAGCCCATGCTTCAAAGAAATACAAAAAATTGTTCTCAGAAGTACAGCCTACACTTTACGAATGACTTTATCTATGTAAAATGTTTATTTTTGTAAGTGAAAAGTGTCATGATGACATTTCTAACCTTAGGTCTCTGGGCGGGACCCAGAAAGAAATGTGTACATGCAAGATATCAAAGGAAATAAAAACAATAATAATAATAATAACAACAACAATCCAAGCAAATCACCTTAACATTATGATTAGGGCCCACAAAGACAAAATGTGCCTCATTATTGACATAGCAGTCACTGCAAACTGCAATGCATCTTTGAAGATCTTCAAAAAACTATCAAAATATGACCTTGAAATCAAAATCTCGGTAATGTGGCACATGAGGACATCAACAATTCCTGTTGTAGTTGGAGCCTTTGGATAGATTCCATTAGACTCATTGAAATATTCCAATAGACTCATTGAAGGGATTCCTGGTAGCCTATGCCTTAAAGAAATACAAAAAAATGTACTCACAAGTACAGACCACACCTTACAAATGACTTTATCTATGTAAAATATATGTTAATTTTTTTTTTCAAAACTGCTCAGTGGAACACTATTTACATTTTTCAGACTATTGTCCTCATCTTTGTCGCCATATTTATTACAATGTTTTGGCCATTGTATGGTTCGTCCTTCTTCAGGTGATTGGAATGTCAAACTGAACCCTTTATTTCGCTCATTGAGGTAGACTGTTCTAGTTCCACATGCCATGTTTAATGGATGTCAGTTATCAGTTATCTCCTGTTAATTCCCCTCTGCAAGTTCTCCACTGCCTTAACCTGGTATTGAACTCACACTCTTTGGGTCCTGTCACTGGATCTAACCAATGCCTTTATCCACTGTGCCATGTGTCATCTCAGAAATATAGACAGATGCTCAGTGGAAAATGACATGATGCCATTTCTGACCTTAGGTCTTTGGTTGGGACCCAGAAAGAAATGTGTATACAACAAAAATCAAAGGAAATGATAAGAAGAAGAATTAGCAATAATAATAATAGGTCTTATATATTTTTATTTAGTGATTATTTTCTATTATTTATTATATACATTAGTTTTTAATTTTTATTACTTCCCATTATTTATAATTTAAAGTTTTTGCAAACATGGATAGATGTGCACACAATAAGATGGAGTGTCAAAAGCTTTTATTTTAACCACCTTCACTCTTTAGAAATGTTTATTGTTTTAAAAAGTGATGATTGGAATTGTCACAAAATCTAAACATGATGAAAGTGAATTTACACTTTTTTTTTTCTTGAGAATTTACAATAAAAATATTAAACACTATTTATTAGATTTGATTATTTATTGAAACAGTTGGCAAAATATCAGCTAACTTCCAATTGATTAAAAAAAAACCTTTTGATACTCTGTCTTAGTGCAAAACAGATTCGGAAAGGCACATTTATCCAGTTTTGCCAAGTTTTTTTTAATCATTTTGCCCCAAGTAAGACACAAGGGGGTTACTGGGGGTGCAAAAGGAGAAGACTTTAGTGGGGCAACAAGAAGACAGAAGATTATGATTAATGTTGCATTTAAATTTTTAAAGATTGTAGGCGACAGGGAAGCAAGAAGTCAGAAGAGAATTCCACAGGTGAGCAGTGTGAGAAAAGAAACTATTAGAATAGTACTTACAGTTACATTTAGCTATTTCAATGATAAAATAATAAGACCCAGTTGCCGATCTAGTATGCTTAAATTAATACGGTCGAGGTACAAAGGAGGAAATCTCATTAGAATAATTACAATGAAAATATTTATAGAAAAGACAGAGGGAAGCCATGTGACAACAGTGGAAAATTGACTGAAGTTGAGGTGGCAAGTCAGAACAGATAACATTACAGACCATTCTTTGGTTTTTGTCAAGAATCTTGAAATATATATAGCAGGAGCACCAAACCAGATATGGTAGCAATATTCAATGAAATGGTAGATTTATAAATGAACAAGATGAATTCTGACAAGAAAATTAATCTGGCATAATACAGTGAATCAAATTTCTTAACAGCAGACCTAGAAATTGATTCAGTATAATCATTCCATTTCATGTTGGTAGAAAATGTGATATAAAGAATGAGCAGTAAGTTGCTTTCATGGAGGTTAGCATCAGCCATGCTGATAGAGAGCAAAAATGGTTCTCTACGATGATGAAAGGATAACAGTTTCATTTTGAAGGCATTAAAAGTTTCAAGCCATTTCTTGCCTCAGTTAACAACTGATCGGAAGTCATTTTTCAGAGTTGATGCCAGTTTTATTCTGTCAGATTTATCAGACTTACTATTAAGACAAGGAGTAGATAGTTGTGTCATCAGTATAAATATCAAGTTGGGAAATGATTTAATCCGGAGGATCTTGGAGGAAGTTAAGAAACAAGGTAGGTCCAAAGATAGTGTCCCTGGGTGAAGATCCCACCACATTAATATGACCATTATTACCTGATTTGAAGAAAGATTCGATTAAGTCCAATATCCAGTCAGAGACATTATAGTCCATGAACATGTAGAGAAGAACAGCATACCAAACCCTGTCAAATGTTTTTGAGATATCTAAAGCCACAGCAAGAGTTCTTATCTAAAATATGATAGTCAAATTTAGTAATAATACATTGGTGGTAGAAAAAATGAAAGCCATATTGTTTATCTGAAAGAAGGTCATGTGAAGTAAGATGTTTAAGAGAGACTCTAGTACTTTGCCAAAAATAGAAGACTAATTTGAAGCATCAGAATGTTCATCAGAGTTCTTAAAGACAAGAACTACAGAGGACATCTAACAAGCTGGAAAGTAAGAAAAAGCAAGGTATTTATTTTGGAGAGATCAGGAGACAGTTGAGTAGGACATTTCTTTAGAACAATTGCACAACCATGACAGTGGTGAGCCTTTAATTCAGTCGACATATGCCAGGTCTACTTTGCCAAGACATATGGGAAGCATGAATTAATAAATACCAACAAATGTGGAAAAAGCTGATCAGGTGTGCAGCAACTTACGACTGTGCTCGATCATGAGGATGAAGAGGATGATATAAAGGTGTTTCTTAACAAAAGAATGAAGCAGTTATAATGATTCCAGTAATTACCAAGGGGTTTTTCTCTTAACTATTGATTACATTTGATCTACCAGTCTCTAGCCCTGTAATCTGGATCACAGTGTAATATCTGTGAACTTTGTGAGATATGTTAAAAACAACAAAAACCAATAATAATAATTTTGCTTTGATAAATTTTATAAGATTTATGATTTCATACTGTACAGGTTTTAAAAATAAACTTGGGATATTTTATTATTTTCAATTTCTGTTACTTTTTATTAATAGATATTATCTCTGTCCTATAATGATTGTTACTCTTAGAATATAAAAAGTACATGTAAATGGCTCAACTATTATGGGACAGAAGCGGGAATTCTTACTCTGTCCCATAATGATTGTTACATTTAGAATAGGAAATGTATATGTAAATGGCTCAACTATTATGGGAGAGAAGTGGGAATTCTTACTCTGTCCCATAATGATTGTTACATTTCAAATATGAAAAGTTCATGTAAATGTCTCAACTATTATGGGACAAAGGTTGAATTACTACTTCTGTTATATGATAGTTGTTAGTATTTAGTATATGAAATCTGTATGAACATGTAACAGCTCTTAGGGGGGCCAGATGCATTATTCTTTGCAGATCCACTTACGTTCACTTTCCAAATGTTAGAATTAAGAACTTGTCTCAGTTTTTTAATAATTATATTTAACATATTTAAAGATATTTTTTTTCATCCAAAAGGAAGACATTGTATCAATTTATTTTCCAGCAAATAATAATGTGGTATATATAGATTACATTCAAATTTCTAGAACATGAATTTCAGCAGGCAACAGTTTTCAGAGAAGACATACATTAAAACCATAAAAAAAATAAATGTTTAGTAATAAAAATAGATTTATACATTATTTATATTCAATAATTCTGCCAAATTGTATATTTGTTCAAAATTTATAATTGTGTTTTATTCTAAATAAAATTTCACAATGAGAAAGTATTCTTCCTAAAATTTAAATACCATTTTTATTTCTCTTTTCAAATTTGTAATTTTTATATTTTTGAAATTATGGAATATACTAGCATCTGTACATAAGCAATTATTTGGATGTTATAATTCTTATATATTTGACATTCTGCAACCAACGCGATATTAGAGAATATCAATAAAATATACTTAAAAATATAAAAGTTAAAAATAAAATTTAATTACACAGAAAATATTTCACTAAAAGAAAGAAAAAGGACTATTTATAATGATTAATTTTAAATGATTAAGTCAGACTGATATAGCAATTTACAAAGTGTAGATTAGATGTGGCACAAGGCCGAAAATATGGAGCGCACATTGAGGATTGAACTTGCTACTCAGTCATAATTGGTTTCATGCTTGCTAACCATTACACTACGTCAAAGTCAGACTGATATAGGTAGATTAAATTTAATTTTAATCTATCTTTTCCAGTCAGATCTATCTATCATTCAACACCTAATGTAGTAAGGAACAAATATAGAAAATATTAGGCAAAAAGTAGCTGTTGTGTGTCTGCCTCAGTGTGATGGTTAACAAACTTGTCTCATAGACCAATTTACTAGTGTATAGAATTGAATATTCAGCATGTGTGCCACCATTGTGGCCTTGTTACATACTAAGCTACACTTAAGGAATGACTATTAATGAAGCATATAATTGTGTAGTTCTCATCAATTTTATTGGTCAGTGTTTAGGTTCAAGATTTCAAATGCAGATTCTCCAGGCAGGCAGGCAAATTAATGCAGCCTAATTTTCCTAATATTGTGCTTTTTTCCTTGTTGTACTAAACTGAGTTTAGTAGAGGGTCAGAAATTGTAATTATTTATTATTTACTTTCAAAGGCTAATTAATTTCTGTCAGACAATTTCATAATGTTTCCACTTTTAAATTTAAAAAATTAAACATAAAATTACATTTAATATATTTAATCCAAACAAAGGAGATCTTTTATTAATAAATTCTCCTAATTCAGCAGTTTTCAATTGTTTCTCTTTCGAGTGATTCTAAGTAAATCTCTTATGCTTATCATTAAATGTATTTGAATGTTGTACCTGATTAGGAATTGTATCTAGATTAGGTCAAAGTTTTCTTCAGTTAAATGTTTCTATTATCATTTAATAGAATGCAAGCGTAAATGCAATTAATTAGAACCACAATATTAAACAAATCAATTAGACTGCAACAAATATCAAACATCCTGATTGCATTTCTATTATTTTTTTTAAAAGATGTCATTTTTTTTTTTTTAAGCATATCACCCAAAGCAAGGTGGGAGTGCCACTAGCATGCAAGGGGTTGCAGAGGATTGGGAGCAAGAGTAAGGAGGGAAGTGTTTGAGGAAAGGATAAAGAGAAGGATGGGGATCAAGATCAAGGCATCAGAAGATGTCGATTGACATTACATTTGAATATTTGAAGATTATAGTTATCAGGGAAGATAAGAGGAAGGGAGTTCCACTGATGGGAAGTGCAAGATAAGAAGCTGTTGAAGTAGAAGAGATGGCTACATTTAACTGTTTCAACAGTGAAAGGGGGATTGAGATACCAACCTAGTAGCATGTTTAAATTCATGCATTTTGGGAACCAGTGAAAGTAGCTCATCAGAGCAGTTGCCATGAAAATACTTGTTGAAAAGACAGAGGGAGGCCACATCATGGCTGTGAGAAAATGACTGTAGACAAAATTCCAGATCAGGACTTACCACATTGTCTTGATCTTAAACCGTTTGAATTTCATAGATGACACCATTTCAGGATTAATTTTGATGAGTTTTTCTTTATTAATGCTGCTTATCGTAACATTCACATCATTTTGACATTCTACATTTGTTACCATTAAGGGCCTGATCACGGATCAAAAATATAGATGTAAACTCTGACATTGTCAGGTGGGATTCCAAGGACAGAGGATATGAGTTCAAATCCCACAGGAGATTTTATGTTTTGTGTACATGATACTTGCAATAACCCCCCCCCCCCCAAAAAAATAAATGATCAAAATTATTGTCTGAATACTATTTCTGATGTCTGATACTATTCAGCTGTTTAATATAGAAGGTTGTGAGTTCAATCCCTGACAAGGTAGTACAAAAGTTATACACTTTGTTTTAGTGAAAGAGGCAGGCAATCAACATCAAAAAGAGGTATTAATTTTGACAAATTTAACGATATGAGAAATTATCTAAGATAGTTAAATAAGAACCTATTTCTGTAAATTGAATAAAATTATCAGTTCAAAATTGCTAAAATGTTACCAACTAATACTGATACCTGAAGCAGGCTAGATTGTAAAAGATTTTGACTATATCAGGACAACAAATCAGATTAAATCAGTGTATAATAATCAATAATAAATACTTATTTTTAAATATATTATTTATTTATAACAAAGTCTACGTTTGATTTTTTTATGGTTTATTAGCCCTTTGTGCTTTAATTGTTTCACCCCAAGCAAGGTGATAATGCCACTAAGATGCAGGGGGTTACAGGGAGTGAAAGTGAATGAGAAGATTGAAAATGAGGAGGATTGAGGAAAAGAATAAAAAAGGAACAGGGTTCAAGAAGACAAAAGATGGCGATTGACATTTTATTTTTGAAGATTGTGGTCATTAGGGAAGCAAGAAATGGGAAGGGACTTCCACGGGTAGGAAGTGCAAAACAAAAAGAAACTGTTAGAGTAGAAATGATGGTTGTACTTAACCAGTTCAACAGTAAAATGATGAGACCTACCAGCCAATCTAGCAGTACATTTAAATTTATGTAGTCGGGGCACGAGGAGAAGAAAACTTGTCCAAGCATTGTAAGAATAATTGTTTTTTTGTGAGTCAATATTGCATTAAGAAATTTTGAGAATATCAATAATTTTTTCAAATCCTACTATTCAACCCATAGCTGAGGGGGAGGAGATGAATTCATACCTTTCCCAAAGGTATTTACATGTAAGTGAATGTAATGAACTCAAGTGGAATTCGAACTCAGCTCTTTGATTTCTCATTCCGAACCTCTATTGCTTACACCATCTGCACACTCACATAAAGTCTAGGAATATATTGCAATTATTTTATGTCAATGTTTTAATTTGAAAGAAAGTAAGAAAGAAAAGAAGCATTAACTTTGATGGAATTCAGATTTTGAGAATTGTAAAAAATCACAAGAAACATTTGAAATGCTGAGGATGTCATACTTACAATTTCACAGTTTCTGATACTTTCATTATGTCTGTCATTGCAAGTTGCCTTTTGTATTGCTCAATAATCAGTTTCCATAATTCTGGTGGAATTTCCCGTTCTTCCTCCTCTTCATCCTTCTTTTTCTTTCCTTGCAACTTATTCATGATGAAAGTTGTTTTTCTATGCAGAAAAGATCGACCCCCAGAAAAGCTTGTTTCTCCGTCAAAGTCTTTCTCAGTCTGTAGAGGACAACTGTGCAGTGACACACACTCTAACAATAATGATTAATTCTGAGCTTAATCTTTCTTCTGTGTGTATTAGCTCATTATCAAAATCAGTAAACTTTGAAGGATTAAAAGATTATATGTTAGCAGATTAGTAGCTGATCTCAGTGATAAGGCATTAAAAGATTAACTGATAAATAAGGACTTGAATAATTTACAATCAATGTACTATTCATCATTTTTGTCAATTTCTAGCTGTTGAGAATATTTCAAATAGTCGATTGCTTTAAGTCCATCTATTATTATCTATTTATTATTAACATCATATCACAAAAAATGATGGGGTTATTTAAATATTGATCAAGGACCCGGCCGCACTATCCATGTAGATAGACATGAGTTCTTACAATAACAAGTAACAAATAAAATTTGAGCTTTTGTATTGTTTTTTATTGAAAAAAGTTTAAATCCTTTGCAAGAGTTAAGAGTTTTTGTAGATCACAGAATTTATAGGTCATTTGTAAACATTTTGCTTATTCTATTTATTTCATTCCAATTTTTTACTATAATAATTTGTGCTTATTTTTAATTTTGTAGCATGTGATTCAAAATTTGTACATACTAATTTCTTTTGTATATAATTGTTGTGGGTGATATATTGGCCTGCAAACAGATATTGAATGATGGAAGACAAACAAAACAAAGATTTGAATAAAAAATATATTGTCAAGTTTATTTTTTATGAAAGAAAATACATCAACAAAAATAAAGTTACAGTGCACTGGGCAAGAAATATTTCTACATGTTCATGTAGAGAGTGAGAAGGACAGTTTTGTATTCATTGAAGAATGTTACCCTGGAAAGGACCGTTTAGTACATATCATTAATGCCAGAGCTGGAGACATTCTGAAGATGTCTGAAGCAGTGGCCAATGGCAAGCTGGAGATAATGATGGCTGATTGGTTAGCTAGAGTTGTGGGCTAGCTGGCTGCTTGCTGCTTGCTGCTGGAATAGATACTGCACTTTGATCCTAGCCATCCAGCCACCAAATTATGCTTTTTCATATCCTGAATGCATCTTACAATGAAGCTGGTTAAGCTTTTTCTTTCAGCAAAAATATGCATGTGTAAGCATATACACTTTTTACTTACATTTGCATATATAAAAATACTTACACATGCACATGCTCACAATACATAGCCACACATACAAATTTGAGTCATTGGGGTCTGTGGATTTAAAATCAGCTGATTCCAAGTAGGTCATTGGTTTTTTGCTTGTAAATATATATATATATATATATATATATATATATATATATATATATATACACACACACATTGAATGTATGATTTAGTGAAAAATTAGTGCAATGGTGTAAATTGTCAATGCAATTTTTGTATTATTGTATTTTGGATGTAGTGGATGGTGACTTACATTCTATCAAATGTTGATTTGATATCTATGTCCATACAACTTATATATGCATACCCTCTGTCCATCATATTGAGCACTTTTCTCTCATAATTATAACGTACTTAAAAATAATATTTTATCATATATATATATATATAAGTACAGTATGAATGCCAAGCAGTACAACATGCTGTTTCCAAATTTCTAGTGGAATGAATTGTGTCATGGTGCTCTTTTTCTACCAGATGGTACCCAACTGACCAAACTATACAGTCGACAAAATCAAAAAAAATATGCAGATGTGGGAAATTAAAAATATAAAATAGCGACAATTTATCTATAGCACCCTGTATTAAAAGTTCACACCTGTGTTCACTAAGAAAAAGTTAAGTCAATACTACTTTGAATCAAGATATACTACTTGCTTTTACATTACTTACTACTGATTGATTGATATTAGTCTAAAATATACATTTGTCCAATGTAATCCTGCTTATAGCCAAACCTAATTAATCTGTATGATAAATCCTGATTTGGGAGTGAAGGAATCCACCCATTGAGAAAATTGATTGATCCACTTTATTAGTAACAAAAGTTAAAATTGACTTTGATGATCAAGGAATAAAAATATGGACCAATAAAAGATGTCTTGTGTTAAAAAAAGATCATTTTGTTTCATAATTTCAAATTTTCTTTCAGTGTCACACCACACAGGATGTAAATGATCATGGCACTTCACAGCTTCCTTTTTTAATATCTGTAAATTGTGCATTGGGAAAGATTGTGACACTGAGGCTGTGAAGCGGTTGAATGTTAATTCTAAGCAGAAAAAGGTTAAGTCCAAAATGAAATATGAACTGGAAGAGAGAGAGAATGGAAGACATTTTCCCTATTAATGAGAAAAAGACCATTTGGTTTGTCTCCCTCCTATAAATTGGAATGATGCATCAAAATCTGGTATGTGGGTAAAGTAAATTGGGAAATGGCTTTATCTCTTTCTTGGGAAATGTCATTGGCAAGAAAAGAGACAGAAAGAAATTATATTTTCATTGGTGAAAATAAATTGAGATATGAAAACAGGGAATGAACCTGCTTTGAGGGTTAGGATTATAAAAATCATGCCTGTCATGACAGGCAGGTGGTCTGGTTTATATTTTCACTAAGGTAGTGATTAGCCTAAGGATGGCAAACAGCTTGTCTCTTTGTTGAGAATTTAGGTAAACAAATATATTTTCATTGGCAAAAACAAATTGGGAAATAATTTTATCTATCACTTGGAAGGTTAAATAAGAATACAATGGTTTGGTTTGTGTTCTCGCTAGACAGAGGTAATTCTAGGGAGGTGGAATGGAGTCAGATAATTTAAATTAATCATGAGAATAAATTACACACTTTCACCTACTCATTAGATTTGTCACAAAGACAGTTATACCAACCTTGTGAGGTGGGAAGAGTTAGAATATTGAGAAGGATGAAGCAATAAGTAGAATCTAGCACTGCCTGTGTGAGTGATGGTGCGAGATGTGAAGTGAAGCATGCTGGATTTAGAGGAGGAGCAATCCCTGTGACTACTCCCAAGAAAGCAGATAATTCTCCGAATTTGGAAAGTTGATTAAGAAAGCAGAAGTTGGGAACACAGAAAATCTTTTGTTTGTATCTAGATTGTCACTCTTTTCACTTGTGGTCAGTTGATTAGATAATTTTGGATGAGGCTTCAGAAGAATTGGAAGCAGAATTGAGTGAAAGAAGAGGAGATAATTAGCCCCTGATGAAGTAAGAGAAAATGCTGCCATTCAGGCCTAGTTGACAGATTTGTTTGATGATGTGCTGGAGAACAAGCACATCAGACAGGAAGTAATTAAAGGAGCCCTTACCAGCTTGTCAGTGGCCATAGATATGGCCCAAATCAGAACAGGAAGAGGGGGATTTTGGGTTTGGAATCAGGAAGGTGGCCACTGGAGTAAAGAGAAGAATTCCCCTGTCATAGAGAAGGGCTCAGAAGATGAAGTCCAGGCTTCTAATCTGAAACCTCCAGAAGAAGAAAAGAAACTAAGTCAGTGAAAAGAAGATGAAATACCTTTGTCCCAATTCAAAAATCAGTTAAGAGAGTGGTCCCTGAAGCATGGGCAGAGACAGTGCATATATACAGATAGATGGGTTGGGAGAAGGTTACCCCAGCCTCACAAACCAAGAGACAAAAACTAAGGGATTCCCCAAGAGGAATTTTAAACTGCCAATGGATGCCCGAGACGAGAAATCCCAGTAGTAATTGCTAAAAGGAGAGATATAGCAAAGAGAGACAAGCATATGAGAGGGGGAACATTCGCATAGGAGTGAGAGTTAGGCCTTAATAGAGAGGGAGTTATAAACAGCACACTTTACCTGATGGTTAAGAAAGGGAATGTCAGCAAAGCCATTACTATGAAAAGTGAAAATAATAATATTAAATATTTTTAATCATAAATACCTTCTTTGAACTTAAAATTTGATTTATTTGAAAGATGATGGTCTAGCGTTAATCTAAATTAAAAGAGAAATTAATTTCTATATAAAAATAAAACTTTTTTCAGGCATTTTAAAGCATTAGTAATTTTTTCTTTCATCACTCATCGAAGCCATTATTGTATATGGGAACAGGAAAAAATAAAAAAAAGAATTGCAATAAAGCTAAGATGTTATTTAATTAGGAAAGCTTTTGATTGTTGTAGGAATAAGATTATGGACACTATTATCTTGAGAAAAAAAAATCTTTTTCAATAAATACTGAGTTTTTGGCAAGAATTGTTTTCATGTCTTTGAAATTTAATTGGAATAATTTATAGAGTCTTAAATCTTTTAAAATTCTCTTTTGATTTGTACTAGTTGGGTGGAAACTATATTTGCTAATCATAAATGGAATGGATTGGTGCAGTTCACTACACACCAGTACTTAAAGTAAAAATAAAAAAAAATCAATAGCTTAATTCTTAGTCATTTGGGATTTTTTGTAAAGTTATGAGGGGATAGATAGACTGTCTTTTCTGTCAGTTGATTGTTGCATAAATCTGAACTGTCATTGTGGTAGGAAGTTATAGATAGTGAAGTTGTGTAATATTGCTTATCAAGAGTTTTCAATAAAAAGTTGACCTTCTCACCTGGTTGCCAACTAAAGCCAAACAACCTCATCTGCCTTGCTATTAAAACACATAGCTAGTGACCAAGAATAGGAGAGATTTTTTTTAATTGTCCACCTGATATAAGGCCCATGAGTCACTCAAGCTAGAAGGTTACTGAATGTGTTGTATGAATGTAAGAAGAGTAGGTAAGAAGTGCAGATCATGAGGATATACAGGGTAGATAACAGTTGACCTGAGAGCTTATGATTGTAGTAATTGTAGCATCCTGTTCCATAATGTAGTGGTTTTTGGAAATCCGCTATTCTAGCGGAATTTCCTTCTTAGCAATGGAATATGAAGAGAGATTAGTCATTCCAGTGTACTTGGTATGGTGGGCCAGAACTGTCAAGGTCTGAACTGGTGGAACTAAGGAATCTAGCTCATCAGAACATTTGCCATGAAAATATTGATAGTGAGAGTGTTGCTTTGTCTGTAAGAAAGGGGTTGTAGAATGGAAAATAATTCATCATCCACAAGGCTGTGTCGATGCTTTTGAATGCTATCAAGGCTGGAAAGTAAGGATTGTACAGCTCCAGCCTAGATATGGCAGCAATAAATCATTTTTGGTCAGATCTGGCTCTTGTAAAGATAGAGTATAGCAGGGGGAGTCGGGTACTTACTGACTACCATTGATTAAGAAAAATACCAAAATTTTCTTTCAAGTAGTTTTTATTTTCCCAAGTACTTTCAATCTCATCTGAGACCATCTTCAGGGGTTAAGTTGTATGTATATGTGTTTTTGAAAATTCAAAATATTTGAATTGTTCATTTTTACTTATGCAGCATTCTAGATTTCAAAGTTAACATTTTTTGTTTTTTTTATAAGGGAATTATGTTTTTCCTTTTTGGTCATATATATATATAATTTTTTTATAAGCATTTAAGGACTTTGTTGCTATATTCATAGTTGACTTTATTTTTGGCTTTAATTCTCTTATATAGAGGGCTTCAAGTATTTTTAGTTTTTGCTTATTATTGTTTTTATTTAATATAGATGTATTTTCAACCAATATCTGTCTAATCTGTGAGTGTTGGCATGAGTGTCCGTTTAGATACTGAGTTATTGAACTATGTTCAGCCAAATGAAATGTAAGCCTTTTTGTTAGTATTGCCGTAGTAAAGCAAAAAAAACACGTGAACTTTGAAATCTAGAATGCTAAAAACAGTGTTGTATTTCAGACTTGCTAGTAATTTCTGTAAGTCTACATGGGATTTCCTTGAGTTGTTCATGACTAGTAACTGATTTTAGTTTGCTGTAGATTTCTTGTTCTCTTTTATTGAGAGATTTTTATGTTGTCTTTACCAATCTCAATTTGTCTTGTCAGAAGGTTATGTTTGAATTTTAGAGTTGGTGCTGTTAAAAATAATTTTTATTTTCCCAAAATTTTCTTTCAAAAAATTTTTTATTTTCCCAAGTACTTTTGGTATTTTTCTTAATCAATTGTCTACCGCTACCAGGATTTGTTGACTAGAAAGGATTAAAAAAAATAGACAGACATAGTATGTCAAAATTATTTAACCAAACATGCTTAAATGAAAATATGCTGCCTAGATACACAAATTTTATATATATATATATATATATAGATATTTTAAATAAGAAAGAATAGTAAGATTTATAATCTGGTGTTCTTAGCAATCATTTTTATTTTTTAAAAAAAAACACTGCTTGATAAAACAATAGAGTATAATATAATTATTTTCTTTTTTAAAAATATGATTCCATTGTGGCACAGAAATTTCTATGTTTCAAAACTGAAACTAAAGTTGAAATTTTACCATTAGTGTTTTATTGGTTTCATTTAAGTACCAGAAATATTTAGATAGGGATGTTTGATTTCAGTATTTATTATTATTAAATGATGTTGGTTCCACCTTCTTTTGAATTCATTCCTTGTACATCCAATGTAGAATTTAACCATGTCTGGATCTTCAATACTTCCACATCACAAGGGGATTGAACTCTGCAATGTCCTCTGACCTTATTGGTCTTTTTATATTATATAATCTTACTGCATATCGTGAAATTAGTATAAATGACATTGGATTGTACAAAGATGATGTCCTTATGGTAGTAAGGAATTCTATGAATTTTAAAATTGATAAAATTAGAAAACTATTACACAAAGTATTTAAATGCCTAAATTTGAAAATTATTGTAAATACTAAATTGTAAAAAGTTAACTTCTTTGATATAACATTAGATTTAATGAATAATATATACCTACCTTCCAAAAAGCTTAATACTAATCCTTTGCCTATAAACCCTAAGTTTAATCATCCTTCATCTATAATTAAGCATATACTTTCATTGAAAAAGGAATAAGTACAAATTCAGCAAATGAGAAAATATTCTCTGACCATAGTAATATCAATAATAAAGCTCTAAAGAATTGTGGCTATAAATGCCCAAAACTCAATTATATAAAAAATGAAAATGGACACCATAGGAAAAATAGAAATAGAAAAATCATTCGATATACGCCCCCATACAACCAAATGGTAAGAAATAAGGACAAAAGTTCCTTGCATTGATAACTATTTTCCTAGAGATGGAAAACTCAGTACAATTTTTAATAAAAATACCCTAAAATTAAGTTACAGTTGTACTAAAAACTTAGGATTATTAAGAAACATAATGCTAATATCTTGAATAAACACTTATACAAAAATCCAAAAATATAGATCCTAAAATAAAAAGAAATGAAGATAAAGAAAAATTATGTAACTGTAGAAATCATCAAAACTGTCCTCTTAATAATAAATGGTGTATTGAATCAATAATTTATCAATGAAATATCTCATCTATTGAAGATCCATACATGGTTAAATTCTACATGAGATGTACAAGGAATGAATTCAAAAGAAGGTAGAACCAACATCAAATGTTCTTTAATAATAATAAATACGAAAATCAAACATCCCTAAAAGAAACCAATAAAACACTAATGGTAAAATGAAAATTAATAAGTAAAGCTAGATCTTGTAGGTCATTAAATGACCTATATACTTTGTGCATACATGAAAAATTATACATTATTAACTTCCTGAAAAATAAAAATTTACTAAATCAAAGAAATGAAATAACTATTTTTTGTAGGCACTGCCAAATATTTTTCTTAAATAATAATTAATTTAGGGGGAAAAATTTGAAAAAAAATAAGAGAGATGAAACATACATATTTGTACTTGATAATTAATTAGTAATTAAATTCTAATATATTTATTTCTAAAAATACCATATAGTCTATTAGTTATTAGGAGAAATGGTACTTTAAATCTGTAGGAATAAAATTTAAATATTAAAAATAAAAATATAACTTACTCACATTTAAATGACCCTTTTAGAAAATCTTTGTGCATAAAAATATGAATTAAGCAGATAAATAAAAATGCTAAGATTTTTGTCATTGAAAACCCGACAATACACTGAATAACAGATGTCTATGTTTGCAAGCAGCTACCCTCACCCCACCTAAACTTAACCTGACTTTCTAAGTAAGATATATTTGATACATAAGTTGTCTAGGGAAATTAAAACACAACCACCCCTAATCAAAATAGATTGAATTTTCCTTAACCTTAACAACTCAAAATATTAAAACTGTCTGTGCTTATAAATTAAGTAAATTCTTAGACAGTTATTCCTAAAATTGCTTGACAATGGAACTAAACTTTGGATTTTAAGTTTAATTTTTATAATTAAATTTACAGTTTTAAGACATAGAAATTTCTGTGTCATGATGGAATCATATTTTTTTAAAAATAAAATAATTATAATATATATATATATATATATATATATATATATAGGTAATAATCCATTGGTCAATAATCCAAATGAATCTTAATATAAAATATTAAAACTGATCCACAAAAAGAGCTCAATGTATTTATTATAACAGAGCATATAAATTACATAGATGAAAAATCCAAAGTTACCACATTCAAAAATAGCTCTTTCGACCCACAAGATTTTTACTTGTAGATCTTGTCAACTCAAAGATATGAAGAAATAAAATAAAGCATTTAAATATTTAAAGAATAAAAGAAGAAAAAGAAGAAGAAGGAGAGAGAAAGATAGAAAGAACAGAAAAAAGGAAAGAAAAGAAAGGGAGAAGAATGAAAAGGAAGTTGTAGTAGAAAAGCTAAATGAACTCCCAAAATCATGATAGTAGAAGTGGGAGTGCCTGGTCTAAGTTAAGAAGACAGTTAACTTAACCTTGACCATATTTTAAAATATTAACATCTAATTTATAAAGGAAAATATTTAAAAATTTGAGATTTTTTAAAATATAATTTCTTAACTATAAAATAGTAAGTATTAAATATGAATTAAAAAATAAATATTAAATATAAATTTAAAATGAATAATAAATAATTATTAAATATAAACTAAATAAAATATTAAATATAAATAAAATAAAATAATATATTAATATAAAATATTAAATAAAATAATTATTAAAAAACATATATTAAATGAAATAAGAACAAAAATATAGAAAAAAGTAATGATAATAATACTAATAATAAATTACTAATAAGAAAAAAATTAAAAGAGCAAGATGAAAAAAGAATAAGAAAAGTAATGGTGGTAAAAGATAAAGGAGAAAAATCTTTGAAAATCATAATAGTGAAAAAATATATAGAAGATAAAAAGATAGTTAATAAAATTTTAGAGGAATTTTATTTGATAGGATTGAAATGGAGGAGAAATAACAATATATATGTTAGGTGATAACAGATAAGGCAAGATCAATAATATTCTAGATCAGTTTAAACCTACTCCTGTAACAACATTTGGAACTAAGTCATTCCTTTGGTTTAGTAGTGAATCTAATTATTCTAATCTTCTCTTCTAAACACAGGTTACATCTACCCTTAAAATTATTAGGAGTTTGAGCAAAACAATTTCCAGTCAATGTGAGGGTTCAGGTTTTTCTCAATTCCTAAAATTTTTTGGAAAGAGCAGTTTGGTATTTTAATTTTGGGTAGGAAAAAAGAGTGCCTATGGGTGTAAAGTCTTTGTTTCCATTCCCCTGCAGAAATTCCAATGTAAATACTGTGGTTTATTTTCTTTTAGGTAAATGGTTGCTTGGTAAACAACATTCGAAGCTCTACATTTTCCTTCAACTGGATAATGTTCATTATTTCTACAACT
Organism: Acanthosepion lycidas; assembly: GCA_963932145.1. Taxonomy (NCBI): domain Eukaryota; kingdom Metazoa; phylum Mollusca; class Cephalopoda; order Sepiida; family Sepiidae; genus Acanthosepion; species Acanthosepion lycidas. The sequence continues at coordinate 6,567,183 of OZ010571.1, forward strand.
ACAGTGGGGATCTATACCAAGTTTATTGTTGATACCATAGAATTTGCTTAGAATGTAGTTATTATGGAAGTCAATGCCACACACACACACACACACATATATATATATATATATATATATATATATATAAGGTTAGTATGGAGTATCAAGTCTTGAATGATAACCTTCCTAGAGATGGTGTCATAATAAAAACTCTTGGTGTATTTGGACTACTGTGTTTGATTTGTGTATCAGGAAGAGCATCTGGCCTTGTAAATCCTTGCCTCATATTCTTAGAAGTCTTAGTATGTTGAGAGGTACATATAGAGAGCTAAACAGAGATCCTCAATCAGGCAGGACCCATCTTGCTTTGTGTGAGATTAATCCTGGTCCTGTCTCAACAAAAAAATATGGTTATGATGATAATGAAGTGATCTTTTTGTTTACATCTTCCTTAAAACTTCCTCAGTACTTAAATGTCCCATTCAATGTATTCTCAGCATCCTTCTGTAGAACCTCATTTCCGTTTCTTCAAGTCTTCTCTTCATCTGTGAATAAATATTTTAGCATTAGAATTGATAAAAAAGTAAGTTAAAAAAAAAAATTACTAGAAGAAATTTAGCACCAAACCTAAAAAAAAAAAGAAAATAATAAAGATTAAGACAGAAAGCAAATAAAAAAAAAAAAATGAAGGAATATATTTTTGTTTGTTTTTGACAAGTTTTTATTTCTTTCTTTTTTGTATTTTTGTGTATAAATCCATGTATTTAAAAAATATATAATTGTATTTTGCCTAGACCCGAGTTTTTGAAGCCTATGAACTCTCCTCACTGGATCTGTACCAGCTGTGATATCAAAAGCCAAATAAACAGCTTGCCTTTTATATTTGTTTTGACCTACTATAATTAACTTTTGAGGTTTTAGGATTGAATATTTCATGAGTTAGCTATCTTCCAGTAGCTGCTGATAATATACCAGGTTGGTAGGAGTTTTTGTTTTTGGGCTCGGAATAATATCCACTGAATTTAACAATCTCATTTCAAAAAGGAGAGAAAAAATACAAAAAAATCTCCTTCAGTAAAACATCTCCAGTTCATATTTTTGAGTATAGATTAATTTTATTCTTTATTTACAACTGTTCACCCAGTACAAGACCCAAGAGCCATTCAAGGTAGAGGATGACTAAATAAGGTCGTTGTAAGAATGTACAGGGAGGGACCAACAGGTGCATATTATGAGGATAAGTTGGATAGATAATTGTTGACACTATGCTTGAAGAGGTTAAGATTGTAGTGACCAGGAAAGCATCCTCTTGGAAGTATGTTTCATAATAAAGATTCTATGGAAGAAGCTGAGTGAAGCTTCCTCTTCCCTAATGAAATCTAAAGGGAATAAGGATGAATCGACTCCATGTATGTGGCCTGGCAGCTCTTAGCTGTAAAGGTCTGAACTGGTGGAACCATATATAAATATAGTTCACCTGAACATTTCCAATGAAAATAGTTATAGACTAGTTTTGTCTGGAGGAAAACAATTCATCCCCCTATTCTATTGAGGCTGGAAAGCATGAACTGGGTAACACCAACAAAAGACATGGCACAGCAGTACAACCATTTTTGTCAGATCTGACTCTTCTAGAGATAAAGCATAGCAGGAAGAGTCAGGTACTTTAACAATGGATCGTATATAGAAGTTCTAATTGAGGTCTAAAGTGAGCTTGAGTCCCAACAGACAATCTATGAAATGAGCTTCGTTAAAAGTTCGACCGATCATCATGACTGCAGAAAACTCAGGGTCAGCTCTGTAATGATGAAACATTACTAGCTTGATTTTTGGTGGTAGGGGTATTGACTGTTACAAACCAGTTCCTATCCTATTGAGCTGTATGAGCAAAGGTCAGGGGAGAGATTAGCTGCCAGATTCTGCTCATCTAGACCAGGGGTCGGCAATCTTTTGGAGCGAGAGGGCCAGAAAGTTATGCAGTCTTGGAGGAGGGCCATTTTATCAAATTTACTATAATAAATAGTCTCAACTCCAGACTGCTATGTTTAGAAGACTGCCTTGGTCTGGACATTTAAAGAAAAAGCAATGAAGTTAATGTTATATTATTTAAACAAGTTTCCTTATTTTACTGCAGGTATAACAGGATAGCAACTAGCACAATTGTTATATTCCATGCTAATAGGGATATATACTTGACAAACATGGTGGATAAAATAAGTAAAAGTTTATTATAAAAAACCAGTGCAATAAGAAATAAGGTAACAGCTATGCGCACGATTGTCGCAAGTCAATCTAGGAGTGAGTGCTATTATTGGAAAGTTGGTAGTTCTTGCATAAGTCTGAGTTGTACTCAACAGATCCCAGTTAGGATATTTAGCTACCCCCCAACGACGGTTGCATGTAGCACAAGGCCGGTTTAACATGGGTTCTCCGAGCCCGTAGGCTCGGTCAAAAATATTCCCTTTTGAACCCGTATAAACAAGTTCAGGGGCAGTCTACCTCTCCGAACGAGACTGCTTTTCGGCGGAGCCTTGCCTGGGTTCCTCTCTGCTCAGAGGAAGAGAGTTCGACTGTTTAGCTGAAACAGGTCACAGCTAGGCTCTGTAGTCTGTTGGCTTACAGATACTTATAGGTAGTTACTACTTATAGTGTAGTCACTCATGGGAGTGACAGGTTAATCCATTACATCAACAAAAAATGAAAATTCTTTACTACAAATGAAATACAGTTAAAAATGGCAAATTATTTAATGAGACACTTGTTTCTGCTTATTGTTCGATAACTTCTCCACATCAGGTGAAATATTTTTTGGCAACAAGTGCAAAACATTATTCAGGTGGTAATCACCCAACCTTGTCTGAAAAACGATTTTAGTATATTTCATTTTTGAAAAAGTTCTTCACAATCATATGTACTTTCAAATAATAATACCATCATTTTTACATTATTCAATAGGTTTTTATATTTTCTGCTTGGCAAAACATTTCTTATACATTCAGCAGTGGATTCGAAAATTACATTTTGATTTTAAAAATTCTTTGTATTGTAAGTTTATTAACTCCAACTGTTATTTTTCTGCCACTTGTTCCACAAATTAATTAAATAATTTGTGTCCAAGTGTTAAAGACCTTCATAGCCCATGGGCTGGGGGGTTGCTGATGCCTGATTTAAACTTTTGGTGGGGTACTTCCATAAACTGTCCTCATAGATATTTTCTAATGATCTGAGAATGTTCTTAGGTAGATCATCAATATGTAACATAAAAAAGGATAGGAGTGACGAGAGAGCCTTGAGGGGGGTACCTGCATCAATCTCATGGACTTCTGAGGATTGGCTAATAACAACTTCATGGACATACCTGATAGGATGAACTTGATAACGGCAAAGACTCTCCCAGAAATGCTATAGCCCTTCTATGCTGCACCTTATTGAAAGCCTTCAAGATATTTAAGGTGACAGCTCTCATAATAGACTTTTTGTTTCACTAATTCTATGCATAATAACAGTTAGAATATCAGCAGTGGAATTACAGGAAAAAACCAATACTGCTTGTTGCTCAGAAGTTTATTTCTCTTCAGTTGGTTGACAAACTTCTTGTTGATAAAAGGCTCTCAAAGTTTGCTGTTGACACTGAGGAGGCTGACTGGGCAATATTGCAGTTGACACCTTCCATAGACCAATCATAAACTTTGAAACAGGAAACATAAATAAGTAAAAATAAGTAAATAAAAAAATAAATTTTATCAACAGTCTTCAAAATTTAGAAAAGGATGATTAGCTTATAGGACATAAAGAGTTTAACAGCAAAATTGTCCAAATCGTGTAACAGTATGGTATAATTGTCCATTTCACAAAATGTTTAATATCTAAAAAACTAAACTAATTGAGTTTCTTTTTTCCAGGCTTGCAGATAAGATGTTTAGCTATCTTGACACCATTTATTGTAAGAATCACTGGAAAACCCTTTGAGTTATTCCGCTAGAAAGAGAACAGGTTAAAATCGTTTTGTGTCAGCCCCACTATGTCTTCCCAAATGAGCAATGGTGAGAAGAAAAAGATCATTCAGGGCTTCAGTAATGGTACCAACATTCATACTCTGGCTTCCATCTTCAAAGTCCATTCAAGAACCAACAAGAGAATGGGGAATAAGTTTTAAAAAAGGGAAAATTAGCGAGGAAAACTGGATCAGGAGGTCACAAGAGCAAGAGAGATCATCATTTCAATTTAGAGCTAAATACATTCTTATTGTTCAAAGTCGAGTTCAATAGTGTTATAAAAAACCTCAGAGAATTCCAGTTAGATATCTTTAATCATTTCTGAGATACAACGGTTCAAAGCTAACAAATGGACAATTTTGCTGTTATACTTGCTATATGGTGTGACACTATTTAGCTATGGTAATTGATTAACTAATTAACCATAAAAATTAAACAAGAAAATACTGAGGATGGAAAAGATAACCTGAGATTTTATTTTTACTTTAAAAAATGAAGAAGTTACTTTTCTCAAGAACCTGAGAATTTGTGTCAATAGTAAATTTGCAGAAGGCCAGATGACAAACTTTTGACAAAATTGATTTATGATAATTGTAAAGAAAACATGACATAGCCAAAGAGTGCCTGAGATATCATTTGAAATCGCAAAGTCCTAGAAGTTGGCCAAGCCACGAAGGGCCATATGTTGTTTGTAAAGTCAAAAAAGGGAATTTTAAAAAACAAGTTGATAAATTCTAAACTCAGAAATAAACAAGGATGTCAAAAGAATTAATTAATGAAGCAAGCTTAGCCATGCCTGTACGACTGAGACATCATAGGTCGAGTGGTAGCAATGGAGAAATTACTAACACCCACCAAAAAGGATATGGTATGGGGTACCAATGTGAGAAGTGGGGGAGTTTAGGAGGATAGCTATCCTGCAACATCTCACGGACAAAGGGATCCCCGTAAAAATGGAAAGTAATTAATTCTCCAAAATGGGAAGTAATCAATTTTCCTAGCCAGACAACAGAGAGGTCCCTTGTCAGAAATCGGGAATTACCAAGAACCCCAGGTTGTGTCTAACACTGCACCGGTTTTTTTATCAATGTCCATATAAACGAGTGTCCTCGGTTTGCCAGTGTTCAAGTTCCAGTAAGTTTGAGTTGCCTTGCAGAAGCTGACCGAGAGATTCCACGACTTCCTATCTTCGACTTAGCCTTCCTATGAAACAGCAAGTTATACTGATGAATGAAGCAAACCAACATAAAAAAACTAAACCAGTTGACTTAGAAAACTAGGACTTGCCTAGAAATATTAAAAGTGTCACTCTACAAGAATGGGTTGGGAGAAACACACACACACTCCTGTCTAGAACAAACCGATAAAAGTTGATTTACTTTCTTTCAACATACCCAAATTTTGTCTACATAAGATCAAATCACAGTAGGGTAGGTTAGGCTTGAGATCTAAGTAGTTACATCGGTAAGCAATCATTGGAAGTGAGCTGAGAATGACGGAGTTGATGTCAAATTGGTTGCATCTGGTGTGAAACTGTTAGAATCAACCAACCATCCCATTTGGTACTCTGACCAAAGGATCCTGCCAATCAATCAGGTCACATTTTGGTGTCAGCGACTAAGAGTCAACCCCAAAATGCTGGTAGGAGAAGTATCACTGCCACGACTAGGAGTTGACTCCGGGGCCGACAGTATTGTGTCACAATGGTGACTTTTAACAAGTACGGAAATTAAAATATTTGGGAAGTGTTTTAACAAAAGACAGAAAATGTATGAGGTTGAGGCGGAAAAGTTCATCAACTGACTATGAAGGAGTGATGCTAGAACTGTGAAATCTTGCATGCATTAATCTTAACTATTCTTATTGATAACCGCACTGCTTCTTGCTAGGTAAACTGACATCTAACTATTCAAAGGAGACTGTTTATCCTGTTGTTCAAAAAAGTCATCAACAGCATATATGACATTATCATCATTGTGATACTGGTTCCCAGCCAGCAAGAGTTTTTTTCATGTTTTTTTATATATTAGTAGGCCTTTTGACTAAGTTAAAACATAAAGGAAAAGATTTTAAAGTCGGAATCTTCGGATAAGCCTGTGTCCTTTTTCAACAAGACGAGAAATTAGCTGTCTGAAATAATATAAATATTATAAAAAGCACATATGAATCATCATTCATTTTAATCATATATATATATATATATATATATATATATATATATATATATATAGTGTATATTTAGGCAGCATATTTTCATTCAAATGGGTTTGGTTAAATACTTAAGATATATCATGTAGATTACTTTTCGTTTATGATCCTTTCAATCCTTTTAACGGATTAATTTCTTGGTAGCCTTACAAAATGAATTAGAAAAAATACCAAAATTTTCTTTCAAATAGTTTTTATTTCCCCAAGTACTTTCAATCTCATCTGAGGCCATCTTCAGATGCTTAAATTGTTTGTCAGTATGTATATGTGTTTTCGTGAATTTAAAACATTTCAAATGTTTGTTTTTTTTTACTGCTTATTCAGTGTTCTAGATTTCAAAGTTCACATGTTTTTTAACCAGTATAAGGGAAGTAACTTTTCCATTTTTGCTCATACATATATAATTTTTTTTTTATAAGCATTTAAAGACTTTGTTGCTATAATCATAGTTGACTCTCTTATGTAAAGAGCTTCTAGGAATTTTAGTTTTTGCTTATTATTATTTTCATGTAATATAGATGTATTTTCAACTAAAATCTGTCTAAACCGCGAGTGTGGGCATGAGTGTTGCTTTAAATGCTATGATATTGAACTATGCTCATCCAAATAGAATGAAAACCTTTTTGTTAACATCTTGGGAAAATATCTGGGAAAATAAAAACTATTGGAAAGGAAATTGGTATTTTCTTAATCGATTTTCAAAAGCTATTTAACCAAATTATTTAACCAAAGCTGTTTGAATATATATATGTGTGTGTGTGTGTGTGTGTGTGTGTGTGTGTGTGTGTGTGTGTGTGTGTGTGTGTGTGTGAATGTGGCTAAATGAGAGAAAGTGGAAAAGCTTTTTTAATGATAATATGTTTCACCAATATTTGTGTTAGGTTTGGCATCTTATCGTCAGAATGAAAGACTAAGCTGTGTGTAAACGAAATGTGTTGGGATTTTTAAGGTTAAGACTGGCAATAAATTAAATTATCGTATCATTATTTTTCTTATTAGAGCTATTGGTGTCTGTTGGATTTGAAATTAGCACACTTTAAGTAGATCACTGTCTTTTTCTTGTATACTGCATTGTGTAAATGTATATGTAATATATATAGGTATTTACATGTCAATATAATGCAATATGAGTATTTATATATAAAGACATTTACATATGTTTATATAAAAGTGCACATTTGAGCATGAATTACCATTTATAATTTCTATTTTTTTTTTATTTAACTCTTTCAACTTTTGCATCAATTCCAAAAATCTCATTCCACTGAGATTGTGTTTAAATGGATTTTATTTGGAATGAAGAAAGACATTTGAAAGCTTTTAGCCAAGTGATTCAATGCAAGAACAATTTTATCTCCAGTCCCACAACCCATGACTCATGACCCGTGACTGCTAAACTGGTCTCTCATACAGTGATTATTCAATTTTCTGACACCAAAAATTCTTGCTTACTCTGTGGATAGCAGCACCAATTGTTCAGTACATGTGCACTTGCAGAACAATGTCTTTTGGAAGCTTAACAAATGGCAGTGCAGTTTTTATTCCTGGAATTTACTTCCTTTATAATTAAAGTGACTTAAAAAGAAAGGAAAAATATTTCAGTTGGATGCATGTGCAAAGACTACTGCTGCAAATCTCAGCTGCTTGCACTGCTGCAAATTTCAACTGCTTCCACTACTGCAATTTTCAATTGCTTGTACTGCTGCAAATCTCAGCTGCTTGCACTACTGCAAATCTCAGCTGCTTGCACTGCTGCAAATTTCAACTGCTTCCACTGCTGCAAATTTCAACTGCTCCTACTGTTCCAATTTTCTGCTTCTCCTACTGTTACAGTTTTATATATATATATATACATATATATATATAATGTGTATATATATATATATATATATACTAGCTTAAAATCACCCTATCAGGTGGCATTTAAACTAGTTCCCACAGAGGGCTCTTGATAATGCCTTCATCACAATAGGTAGTGAGGTGTAGATACAATAAGCAACAATAAACTACAGAAGAACTCAAAATCGATCGCTGAATTGCATTAATTGACCACTGTATTGTATTAATATTTAAGCTTACCTCAGAAAAGTACAATGATAATTCTTTTGCTGCTACTTAATTTAAAGACTTACTTTCTGTACAAAGAATTATTTTTATTGCATGGTCAACTTTCATTGGATTTTGCATTTAATTTCAATTATTCCCAAATTTATTTCCAAGTTATAAAAATTGTTATTGTACAAAAATTTTGTTGCAAAAAATCATGTAAAAAACTGCCTAAAACAATTGCAGTAAGAAAAACTTGGGAATCCAAAATTTAAGGAATTATGGGGTCTGGAATGTTTTTAATTTGTTCACAGAATTGGTTTGATTCCAAAATGATATATGTTGGGCTATGGCCTCTAGGAGTGAAGTTGAAAAAGTGTTACACAGTGACACACTGACATTCACACATACACACGCACATACATACATACATACATATATATATATAAGAAGTGTGGGCATTGATATAAACACTGAGTGGTGAGAATCTGTTTCATGATTGAATGCAATCTTCAGGCCATGTTAATTGAATTACAGCTTGACTATTTATATATGTTACCCATTGTGGCATTATGAATTGGCAGAATTGGTTATTTCTGGTTTATTGTGTTATTCTAACAGTTATTGAATAACTGGAAATGATTATTTTAAATTATTCTGGTGGTTATTGAATAGAATTAATTATGAGTCCAAAAGTGATAATTTTCTAACCTCCAGGAGAATGACTCATTGCACCTTCTTGGTGTTATATTTTCCATTAGCATGAAGTGGAGGGATTATATAGAATCAATTGCTAGATCTGCTGCTAGGAAAGTTGATCCACTGTATTGTGTCAGACAATTTTTCTTGCCACAATCCATCTTGCACATTTATAAATCTACCATTTTTCCATGCATTGAATATTGCTGCCATATCTGGTCTGGAGCTTCTGTTATATATCCTGAGATTTTGAACAAAATCCAAAGAAGTGTCAGTGATATTACTGGTCTTGACCTGGCATACAAAATTGTTTCCCTCTCTCTTTTCTATAAATATTTTCATGGCAATTGTTCTAATGAGCTTTCCTCCTTGATACCTCGACTGCATGAATTTAAGTGTACTACTAGATTGGCAGATAGGTCTCATTGTTTTACTGTTGAACTAGCTAGATGTAACCACAAGTTTTATTCTAATATTTTATTTCCTGCAGTTCTGGACTGTGGAACTATTTTGGTTTCTTGCTAATCTGTCCCTATACTCTTCAAAAATTTAAATGAAATGTCAACTTCACTCTTCCTGAATCATATTCTTTTATTGTCCATTGTTCTCACTAAAGTCTTCTCATTCTCTTTCACTCTCTGTAACCCCTGGCATCATAGTGGCATTGTAACCCTGATTGTGTATTTCTTTATGATTATTTCTAAGAGCAAATTTGTCTTGCTTATAACTGACATGTGTATTTGTCTTTTGCAGAAGAAGATGTTTTTTATTGTTTTTATTGTTTTTAACTCTTGTATGTTCTGAATCATTATTAGTTACTTTAGAAAGAAACTGCTAATCGTAAAACATCAAAAATAACAAGACACCCACAAAATCAAAACTACAAAGAACCAACATTATTTATTGTGTTCCTCATCAAACCAAACTCATAAATAATTACATTGGTTATACTACTACATGCCTATCTAGACAACATATGTTACACCTACCTGACCATGTTGAGGGAGAACGTCCTTCTGCATGGGTGGAAGGACAGGCTTGACATCCACCTGTAAAAAAAGATTAAAAATAATGGAAGCTCTAATAATAAAAAAGGAAAAACCAAAACTCAATAACATTAACTACATTTGCATATTTTGGCCTTGTTCATAGTTAATATTAAAGTGTTGGTTTTTTCTTTTTTATTATTAAAGCTTCCATTAGTTTTAATCTTTTTTTATAGGTGGATGCAGTTAATATATTTGTGTTTTCTACTAGTATGTTTCTAATGGAGTCTGGTAAGTTTGTGTGTGTGTTTAAATGGGTTCTAATGGAGCTGTGATCAGATAGGATTAACATAAGACGTCTAGATAAGCATGTGGTTGTGTAACCGATGTAATTATTTATAAGTCCGGTTTGATCAAGAACACAGTTTCTTAAGGGGCATTTGAACTCATAGATAATGTTCGTTCTTTGTAATTTTGACTTAACTGGTGTGTTGCTATTTTTGAGGATAAAAAGAAAGTGCTTGGAACTATAAAACATTTGGACAGTTTTTATACACTCTTTGTCCAGAAAAGAAAGCTCTTGCTTGAACACAAGAAAAATTAAATAAAAAGCTTAACCATAGTATCTTGTCTGTCGTTTTTAATGAAACATTCATATATATATATATATATATATATATATATATATATATATATATATATAGATATTTAAAAGATAAAATTTTATGACCACCATGAAAAGACAAAATTTATTTACATAAATAGAGATGTTTACATAGAGAGGGCTTCAACGATAAAATATAAATGGCCTCCAACACTTTTAAATGGTAATTCGAGTGGGACTTGATAAGAATATGGTAAATGAGTTCACACTAAAATTAGTGGCAAAATTATGGCTATTTATTAGGTGCTCTATGTATTGGTTAGGTGCTCTATGTATTGGTTAGAATGTGAGAGTGTACTTAAGATTGTGGATTTTTGTTGGAATGTGTGGCTTTATTTTGACATCCAGCCTTTGAGTTATTCTCACTATGTAGTGGGAGCCACAACTACATTTAAAAGAACTATTATGATGTGGAGGGAGAACGTCCTTCCATATGGATGGAAGGACAGACTTGGCAGAAAAGACTACATGTGTGTTAGCAGCAAAGTAACAATGTCAAACCACTAAGGAAACTCACGTGACATATCTATCATTAATATTAAAAAGCCAAGGAAAGTGAAGATACACAGGGCATCTTTGTACTAGTACATTATATATATATATATATATATATATATATATATATATATATATATATATATATATATATTCAATGAATCAACAAAGGTTCAATGGAAATATCTTATTGACTAAGTTGAGAGTTTTCTTCTGTAGGGTCACTCATCAGGTTCAGATTGATAGATTTTGACTTTTGCAAAACTATGGAATTGATCAAATAAGAGAAGTTCATTGAACATTTAATGATTTATTGAATTATTCTATTATTGCTTGAGTTACTTATTGAGCAGGTTTCAGTAAAAATTATACTGGCCTTAAATTATGTTAAATTCTACTCATTTTTATGTATTTTGCTAGGTATCTTTCAGTTTTGTGTATATATATGTGGAAAAAATTCTAGACCTAATATAAAATATTGGAAAAATTTTAGACCTAAGATAAAATATATGAAGAATTCTAGACCTGATATAAAATATATGAAGAATTCTAGACCTGATCCACTTCTAAAATCTAACCACACATCAGATTTTAATGGATAATGTTTCTAAAGGTTTATTTAAATAAATAAAAGACAAAAGGAAACGTTTCCTTTTTACCAACACGTTTCATTCCTTGAGAAATTTTATCAAGCTGGAAATTTTATTTTGTAATTTATACACAAGTAAGTTTTCAATATATTTATGCACTGAAGTAAGTTTATCCTTAAGTTTTCAAATTTTTAATTTAAAATATTAAATTTTTAATTAAAAATATTCTGTAAAATATTGTTAAAGCTTACTCTGTAAGGAAAGATAAACTATGGAATGTGCTATTAATTGTCTAATAAATAAAATCAGTAAATGTTGCTCTTTAATTTTTATTTATTTATTTTTTTAATCTAATTATTATTTATATATTTATTTCTATGTATTTTATTTTATTTTGTTTAATTATTTATCTGTCAGTTTATTTTAAATATTTAACATTCTTGAGTTAATTGTTTTCTTTTAATTTTTAAAATTTTTTATGATCATGTATGTTGGATTGAGAAAAGAGTATTTCTTTTAGGAAATGAGATCTTTTAAAAAATTCAGTGTATAAGTTAACATTTAGGCAAGAATTGATAATTTTACTCACAAGAACTTTTTGCCTAAGTTTGTTATTTTCTCTTAATAAGTATGGCATTCTTGAGATCAAAGTTGTGGTTGAACTTATTTCTATGTATAGCTAATTCATTGTCTTGGGCAAAGAGGACTAGTAGATCCCTCACCAGGTGAAACCGTAACCAGTCCCCTAACTTTAAGACCAACCCAGAGATGCTGTATCATCACTGCAGACATAGCTACAGAGTCTAATTTATGTGTGAAAATCGCTGATGCTACAAGAAAGTTTGTCTGCCATTTGTTTTTAATCTTGTTAGTTGTCTAGCAACCCCACTCACCAGAAAAGCCTGGTGGTGTAACTGGTTTAGTTGCTGATAGCCTAATCATGCAACAGGAAGTACAGGCTTACATGGTACTAGTAAACCTTATAGAATAACATTGCTTAGTTATTCCAATATAGGCATTTTTTTTGCTTTGAAAGTGGTAATCATCTTAGCATTTAGATCATAACCTGCAAGTAAAGGGAGGTAAATAATTCTGAGATTTTTTCAAAATCTAATATTGTAATATTATAACATTCTTAATAATATACAAACAATTATCAAAATATTTAAACTTATTGAACTGTTTTAATTGTGATAGTATCATTTGACTGCATCTTTCAAGCAAAAAAATGGTTCCATGACATAAAAGAAGGCGATATAATGTTGGATAGCATTGGTAGCATGACTATTTCTCTTTCTTTTAACAATAAAACATACCGGATGGTTAATAATTCTCTCTTTACTAAGTAATGAGAAAAATCTTTGATATGGTAACATGACACATTCTTTATGCCTCTTAGCAAGCAAGTATCATGTTACCATAATGATGGAACTCAAAAATTAAGAGAAAATCATAAAAATTTTGTTATGACAAAACAAGGCATATTTGGCATCACTTGAATTGAGCGAGCTTCATCTAACTATAACAACATGTAAATATGTTATTTAGTTTCCATTCTAAAATTACATCTAAAAGAATTTTGGTATATCTGTGAATCTTTTCACAGTTAAGAAATTAGGTAAAATAAATGTGGTTCTATAGAAGGATGCTAAGAATATCCTGAACTGAACATGTGAATAATGTGGAAATTTTAAGGATGTTTATACTTAGAATTAAAAGACACAATTGAAGTTTCTAGGGAATATAATGAGGAATGAGGGCTTGGAGAATTAGATACTCACAGGACATATTGAAGGGAAAGAACAGAAGGTAACAGACTGGAAGTGATGGGGAAAGGAAAAACATTTCTAAGATCTAGAGCCATGGTTGCTCACATTCTGAAGGGACATGACATAGAAGAATAAGAAGAAAAACAATGTTTTACGTTTAAATATTTTTCTTTTTCATTGTAGCAAAACTTTAGTTGCTTGGTTGAAAGACTGAGTTGCAAACATCACTCAGTTATCTGTAGCTGGAGTTGATAAGTTTATTCAGTTTGATTCAGGTACGAAAATCAAATAGTGTTAAAATGGATTAGGTAGGCTTATAAATAGATAGATAGAGAGAGAGTGAGAGAGGGGTGAGAAAAAGAAAGAGAAGAGGTATGTGTGCGTGTGTGTGTGTGTGTGTGTGTGTGTGTGTGTAAGAGAGAGAGAGAGAGAGGGGGTGACTAAAATAATGAAAAAATAGCCAAGTGTGTGTGAGTGGGAATGAGAGAGAGAGAGAGTATTTGAGAAAGTGGTCTGTGTATATGTGTGAGAGAGTGGTTGACTAAGATAATAAACCTGATAGGTGTGTTTGAGAGAGAAGGGGACTAAGAGAAAGAGATAGAGAGATAGAGAGAGAGGCTTTCATCTCTCTGTTCATTTCACTTCATTGGTTCAGTTGTTACTTTGACAGATAATGGCTGACTTTGTTGTGTTTCTTTGCATCTTTTTCACTTCATCATTGCTTTTTCTGTTCTTTATCTCACTGCTTGACTCATCACTACATCTCCTCTTCCTCCTCCTCGAACAAATGTTATAAAATATAAAAACAAAATTGCAGGTTGAAATACAAGATCTGATCTCAACAACAGTTATACGAAAGTGAAATGTAGGTCAGTGTTGAGTAATCCAAGTTTGGATTGAGAGTATTAAATTCCTTACCTTGAGGCTATGAAAACACATTCACCCCTACCACTCTCTCTTTCTCTCTCCCTCAAATCTACCTGATTTAAATTCAAAGTATTGGACATATTATATATTATATATATATATCTCCAAATGTAAAAGAATGAAGAATAAAATTTTAACATTGAAAGCATTAATTTAAAACAGTGCTCAATAAGTAGAGCAATAAATGTTTATTATTTACTGTTACATTAGAACATATAATTTACATGTTCTAATGTAACAGTGCATATAATATATATATATATATATATATATATATATATATGTGTATATGTATATTGTTTATTATGCACTGTTACATTAGAACATGTAAATACTCACTACAAAATGTTATATTTTGTTTCAATGTTAAATCACAGCTAATGCAACACTAATGCAGTACAATAATTGTTTGTCACCTGAAGAAACATTGATGTAATGTTGAAACAAAATGTACAATTTTGTAGTGGATATTTACATGTTCTAATGTAAAAGTTCATAATAAACAATATATATATATATATATATATATATATATATATATATATATATATATAAAATGAAATGGACTAAGTCTAACAATTATTTTAATATATTTTATTGTTATATTTTATTTATATAGACATAAATATTTAAGTAAATGCTCTGTTTATAAAAAACTGTATTAACAATATTTACTGGTCTGAATGTCTGAGAAATTTCATAGAAAATATGTGTCCTTTGACAGCAATCTAACCTGTATCCTACACAGAATTGTCATATAGCCTGATTTCCCTCAAAGCGTATCTTAATGTAAACAAATAATGTCATGTATTATGAAATCGACTAAGTCCGACAATTATTTTAATATATTTGTAATTTGTTTGTGTTAAGATATGCTTCAAGCAGATATGAACATTTGAGGTAAATCATGAGAAGTTTGTAGTTTAAAAGCAGTAATTTGACCTTGCTAACTAGACACTTCCTTTATGGCTAAACTGGCATAACACGTCAGGCTATATGACAGTTCAGTATATTATACAGGTTTGATTCCTGTTGGAGGATACATATTTTCTATGAAATTTCTCAGACATTCAGGCTGGTAAATGTTGTTAATACTGTTTATTATAAACAGAGCATTTACTTAAATATTTGTGCCTATATAAATACCGTATAAAATATATATATATATATATATATATATATATATATATATATATATATAGGAGGCATGGTGGGGCAATTGACAGTGGCTTGGATTGAGAATCAGAGAGCCGAGTTCAAATTCCAGTCGAATCCATTACATTCACTTACTTGCTAATACCCTTGGGAAAGGTGTGAATCCTCTTCTCCCTCCAGCTATGGGTAAATAGCAAGACAGACTGGGTTCTATAGCCTTGGATGGCAACTGGTCTAGGAGAAAGACAACTCTGAATTCAAAACCTGCGGAGGATCATTTGGGAACCTTGTGGCACAAAGTGCCCAAGGTCTCTGTATTCGGCCTTTCAAAAAGTGTGGATGGTCCTGCATGAAACCTTCACCACTATAATCAAATCTCATGTGCTGTTGTCAGGCTGTTGGTTTCCTGGGAAATGATCTGCTTGACCCTCATACGTTGAATTTGATGGGAGAGTCGAGAGTGTATATATATATATATATATATATATATATATATATATATATAAAATATGATAAAGTTACTTAACAACATCAAAAGTTGATATTTACAGTTTTCCCAACTTCAAAGTTTGTTCATTCTTCAAGGGAATTGTTGTTTCAATAAGTTTTATTTCCAATTTGGAAAAAAAACTGGAAACAAACTTATTCAAACAACAGTCCCCTTGAATAACGAACAATTCCAAGAAACTTTAAAGTTGGGGAAACAACATCAAAAATTGATTGCTTACAGTATTTAGACTTATCCGCATCTTCATTGCCATATTCACAACATTTCGGCCATTGTATGCTACAGCCTTCTTTAGGTGATTGAAATTTCAAACTGAACCCTTTATTTCATCCACTGGGGTAGATTGTTCTAGTTCCACAGGCTATACCTCTTCTGGATGTCTCAGTTACTTCCCTTTAATTCAACTCTCCAATTTTTTTGCTCACCACTGCAGTCGTACACTAAAGACTCTTTGAGTCTAGTTACCTGATCTAACCAATACCTTTATTCAATAGGCCATGTTGTCCTTGAGAGATCAAAAATTGATATTTACAGTTAAGTAACTTTATCATATTATCAATGCTTTATTTTTTATATTAATATTATTTGAATATTTTTAATATTGAGCACTATATGAAAATATCTGCTTTACTTTTGAACGATTACATTATTAAATCTCATATTATATATATATATATATATATATATATATATATATTTAAGAAACGAAAATCTTGGTAATCTGTATGGATAATCCCAAGGAGAATGGAATCCTGAGAGCTCAATTTTAAGTCAGAGTGAATAATTTAATTTAAAGAAAAACAGATCACTTTAAGGCTCGATTTGTAATAATTTATTTCAGAGAATTTTATTTTTCTCTGGATCTTCAGATTTCACTTTCAAAAGGTGAAACAAAAAATCTTTTGAAAGTGAAGTCTGAAGATCCAGAGAAAAATAAAATTCTCTGGTGAAATAAATTATTACAAATGGAGCCTTAAAGTGGTCTGTTTTTCTTTAAATTATATATATATATATATATATATATATATATATATATATATATGTGTGTGTGTGTGTGTGTGTGTGTGTGTATTAATGGGAAGGTCAAAAATTACCTGCACTGTTATATGAAGATATGTTATGGTGAAAGTACAGATAAATTTGACTTGCCCTTGCATATATGGATACACACATATTTAGATATGCTAGTATTTGTGAGGTAAAGTGCTTGATATTAGGGATAGCCATGATATCAAGCACTTTATCTCACAACTGTATCATAACTTAAAACTATATTTTTAACATATATATATATATATATATATATATATATATATATATCCAAGTATATTACATTAGACATTATTATAATGGATACTTGTACTTGAAATAGACGTCCCATTTTTATTTTTACTTTCAGCCTATATCTATGTATAATCAAACTTGTGTGCATCTTTGTAGGAGAAACCACTGTTTGATCTGGTGCACTTTTGACCGCTCAGCCACGAAGACTGTCACAGTACAGTAATGCCATTATTATCCCTTTTAAGGAAAGTGCACTAAGGAATTTTTTCAGAGAGCAAATTTTCTTTATGAAGATTTCTCGAATATGCTGGCTGATAGACACAATACACAATGTTTAAAGTTAACGAAAAAACAAATGCGACATCCATTTCAAATACAAGTATCCACTATAAATAATGTTTAATGTAATAAAAATATTGGAAGAAAAATAAATCTACTAAATCTTTAGAAAGTGCTTTGTGTTTTGGATATGAAACTAAGCAGATAAGGGGGTTTTCAAGAAAAAAAGAAGTATTTCCTCAAAAGGAAAATAGAGCTTTGATGTACTGCGACACACTTTGTAGCAGAGGTCAAATGGTGGTTTCTCCTACAAAGGGGAATGAAAGTTTGATTATTGCTGGAGAACACATTTTCTCAGATATTTCTAAGGTTTTAAAGTAAAAATAAAATGGGATGTCTTTTTCAAATACAAACTTCTACTCTAAGGTTTCAAGCAATAAAAACCAGATTAAAAATAAATCCATTAATTCTTTAGAAAATACATAAATAATATATATATATATGTCAGCCACAGACAGACTGTTTTGCTGTATCACAGCTCAGCAGTGTGGCTAGGATTGAAACCAAGACCCCGCTGAATTGGCATCAGTTGGAGAATCTACCCCTATGCCATTGATGCATGGCTTAGTGTGTGTGTGTGTGTGTGTGTGTGTGTGTGTGTATATATATATATATATATATATATATATATATATATATATATATATATAGATATCTCCTCATGTCATCCACATACTGGCCTGTTTCACTGTATCACAGCTCATTAGTGTGGCTGGATATTTGATTGCTTCAAGCTGGATTGAAATATATATATATATATATATATATATACTTTCATTGAAGATGACTGACAAAGTACTGTGATTAAGCTTTTTTTTCTTGCATTTGTACAATGAATTTCTATTTTGAACATAGAGTAAAAACTGTCTTTATGATCTGTAGATTCAACTGCTTTTGGCTAATCTATTTCGCCATATCAAGGATTTCTTTTGTTTAAGTGAATATATGTAGATTTTTTTTATTATTATATATATATATATAAGGATGAGAGTGTTTTTAATTTCTGAACATTGTGGCCATGTCCATAACTGGTATTATTGAGAGTAGGTTTCTTCTTTTTATTATTCAGTTAAACAAAAAAACATCCTTGATAATGGGTAATAGCTGGCTGCTTGTATCTGATTATACCTTTCTTCTAGGATTGATAGTCAATCCCTGTAACAGGTACATGCTCAGGAACATTTGTGTTTGTTCAACATCCACACAGCCCACCAGTGGTTTATAATTCTGAGGAGAGATTAATTACAGTTTCCAGGAGAGAGCACATCATCCAGCATGATCAACAATTTGAACACAGCCAGTACGCTCATGCTCTTGGCCATGATGACTTGTAACTTAATGCTAGTACAATCAAAACAAGTCCATCTAACCAATTTTACTCACAAGGCTTGTGTCAACTCATGGTGAGGTTTGCGGGCGCTTTTTTTGCTGCATGCAGGGATTGCCTGTGACAGACCAATAGCATCAAGAAGTCATCTTCCTGACAAAATGACCTTTGTGAGATTTGAACCTTGGTCTCATGGTCAAGAAAATGAATATTCTAACAAGTTGGCTACACCCCTGTATGTATATATATATATATATATATATATATATATATATATATATATATTTAAAAGAAAAACAGACCACTTTAAGGTACCATTATAATAATTTATTTCACCAGAGTCCTATTAAAAAGACGCTGGATCATCAGATAGCACTTCCAACAACGAAATGAAACGAAAAATGAGATTAAAATTGATGGGTAGTGTAAGTTTTTGTAATTTAACTGGGGGTGTGAGAGGGATAGTTAAAGAGACATGGTAGAGTATAGGGAGGGGTTAATTTCATATCTCTCTTAAGTGTACTTTATATTGGGGTAGGAGGAGTGACCAGACCATGACCTATTTAGATGGTTAACTTAACGGAAATGATATATAGAAATGGGAGGAGAGTAGGGAGAAATGAAAAATGAAAAAAAGACCGATTACCAAGTTCTTCATAACTTAAATATATATATATATATATATATATATATATATACACACACACACATACATACAAGATGAATTTAAATACAATAGATATTTTAATGTATTTGTTTAAATATTATTTTTGAAATGAATACTCATGTTTGCGTAGATGCTCCATTTTTATTTATTTATTAAATATGCATCCTACTAGTAGATGCATATTTTTCTAACAAAATTTCTCGAATATTCGGGCCAAGAGATGTAAGTAAATCCATATCTACTATGAAATCAGTTATCTCCTCAAGGATACGTGGCACAGTGGATAAAGGTGTTAGTTAGATTCAGTGACAGGACCCAAGAGCGTGAGTTCAAAACCTGGTTAAGGCAGTGGAGAACTTTCAGAGGGGAATTAACAGGAGATAACTGACATCCATTAGACATGGCACGTGGAACTAGAACAGTCTACCCCAGTGAGTAAAATAAAGGTTTCAGTTTGACATTCCAACCACCTGAAGAAGGCCAGAGCATATAAAGTCTGAAATGTTGTGATAAACATGGTGACAAAGATGTGGTCAATAGTCCAAATAATGTAAATATTGTCTATAATATTATCATGTCTGTACGATATTGTCAGACATGTATAATATTGCCAAGTCAGTATAATATTGCCATGTATGACTTATATTCTTGCAGTCAAGGTACTAAGGAGGAAAACTGATAAAATATAGAAATGGCAAGGATGCATATTCTCACTAGATTTATTCAACCTTTACAACAAAGTAATCCTAAGAGAACTAGTGATCCTACCAGGATTTATTATTAGTGGAAACAATCTTGACAACATAAAATACACAGATAGGCAGAAAAAAAAACTTCAGAAACTCCTAGATGAGGTAATAAAGGAAAGCATGAGGAAAGGACTATCAAGTGTAAAAAGATAAAATGTATGATTGTAAGCAAGAGAAAAGCCCAATATGCAAGCTACAAATTGGAAATGTCAAAATCAATCAAGCACAGAAGCTTAAATATCTGGGAAGTATTTTAATAGAAATTGTGCAACCACAATCTGAAAATGCAGTGGAATATCAAAAGATGCCTTTCATAAGATAAACAGAAAAATTTCATTTGAAAAAGAAGAATGCTCAATTGTTACATAAAATCAGTCTACTTTAAGGCAGTGAATACAAAGATGAGAAAGAGTCTTAAAGCACCAGAAATGTGGTTCTACAGAAGGATGATGAGAATACCATGGACACAGCATGTAAGAAACAAGGTGGCAGGTTAAGGAAAATGGTAACAAAAAAGACACTTACAGAAAGAGACAGTTGAATTTTCTAGGATAAATAATAATGAATGAAAGTTTGGAAAGTTTGACACTCACAAGACAGAAGGCAAGAGGTGCAGAGTGAAACAGTGAGTAACCTACCTAACAAGCAGCGAAGGGTCATAACCACACACGCCCTGAAGGAAAGGAGAGAGAGGGAGTAAGAGAGAGAGAGAGAGAGAGAGAGAGAGATGAGAGAAAGAGAGCAATTGAGAGAGAAAGGGAGTAAGAAAGAGTGAATGAGAAAGAGAGCGGGAGTAATAGAGAGCAAAAGGGAGAGAGAGAGAGAGAGAGAGAGAGAGACTAGGTGAAATTATGACAGAAGCTTGCTGAGACCATCTGGTAACAAAAACTTCCATGATGTTATATTTTATTTTCTAGAAATGTTCACCCAATACAAAGTCCAAGAGCCACCCAAGGTAGAGGGTTACTGAATGAGGTTGTTGCATGGAGGTAAGAGGTGAAAGTAAGTACAGCTTATATATATAGAATACCCAGGATAAATAACAATTGATTCTAGACTTGACTGAGGGTAAGGGTTATAGTGATCAGGGAAGGTCTGTTCCACAAAGCAGCAACCCCTTTTGGGAATAAGCTTTCTGGATGGAACTTATCTCTAACCAGTGGAATACAAAGGAGGGGGAGGATAAGGATTGTTTGCCTCTGCATACGTGGCATGGTGGTTTCAAACTGTGAAGGTCTGAACTGGTGAAACTAAGGAATTTAGTTTATGTGATTATTTGATATAGAATAGCGACACCATAGCGTGAGAGGTTTGTCACTTTGCATCAGTGGGAAAAGGACTGTAGGGCTAGAAATAATTAATCTCCCAGAAGGTTGCATAAAAGCTGGAAAAAGAGGATTGTACAGCGCCAGGCCGAATATGACTGCAGTATTACATTTGAGTCTAAGTTGAGCAATAGTTTCCTCGTCTGGTTGTTTAGTCACAAATACAAAAAAGCAGACATTCTAACTGAAGTTAAACATGTAAACAGTTATGTCGAACACATTATTATTTTCAAAGTATTACTATTCATACTCATATGACTTACTTGTGGTGATTCTAATTTCATTTGAAACAACAAAAATTGCAATATGAACTCTGGTAAAAACATGAAACGATAACAGCAAAAATTTCAATATGAGCACTGGTAAAAAAATGATTGTTGAAGACATTAGGTTTATAATACCCAGAAATTCATACACAGAATTAACAGGGGATAACTGATAACTGACATCCATTAAACATTGAACAGTCTACCCCAGTGAGCGAAATAGTTCGACATTCCAACCACCTGAAGAAGGCCGGAGCGTACAACGACCGAAACGTTGTAATAAATATGGTGACAAAGATGTGGAAAAGTGCAAACAGGCAAGAAGGTAAAAAGTACAGTTGGTTTTACTAGGGTACGTAGCTTAATACAATAAATTTTTATTAATGTTTTTGGAAAAATTAAAAGTTTTATTAATTAACATACAAAATACTCCCACTATTTTAAAAACAATCTAATTATTAAAATAACAAATACTTATTTAATGACGATACAACATTGTTTTTTGCATAACTTCTCTTTAAGTTTTTATAAACAAGAATACAATTTCCAGTTTGTCACGCGTTTGCGGGAACGATAAACAAATCACAAGGCCAAATGCTTCAAAAAAGGTGGAATTTGGCTCCAGAAAGAAATATTTACGCATGGCCAGTTGTATGTTGCATGCTCAAGAGTAAGAAATCTTAAGAATTTATTCTTCACTATTAAAAAAGAAATAGCAAAGAAAAAATTTCTCTTAAAAAATATTGTTTACCATGAAGTACCATAAAATTAAATTAGATTAAAGAAATTATTAAAACATGAAGTAGGGTTTTTGTGAAAGTATTTTCCAAACAAATCAACTTATTCAAATTTCATCGATTGGTTTACGAAATTGAACGAAACGTAGGAAAAGTTTGATCTTTTACAATGTGCATAACTGACTTTGTCTTATTTCATCAATTTTATTATTGGTCTAAAATTTCATATTTTCAGTATACAATGCATGAAAATTGTGTATGCCGAGGATAACCCGTAACATGTATGTCTTGGAAGAAACTTTTTTATAATTCATATCTTCTATGTCATGTGTTCTGTTATTATTGTTACTTCTTGCCCACCCAATAATTCTCCACTCAAGAGAAAGAGAAATAACTTAGTTTTTTTGTCGTATTATTTTTAAAATCATTTTATATTCACGTGGATCAACGACTTCAAACGAATCATCAACAACAACCGAGACGGTCAGTGAGACATTCAGTGATTTTTTTTCAACCATGGATTTGATTTGATTCTGAACCAACCATTTAAAAGTCTTTTCTAAACTACAGATTTTCTTTGTACCAACTAACCAAAAGACTAAAACTCAAGTAAAGATTATATTATTTTTATGATCCCTTTTTTTTTTTTTTTTTTTTTTAAAAACTCTTTTGAATTCATGGACATGCATGAGACCATGTTTTCTTTATTTTTATCTCATTATTGTCTGGAATTCGGACGTTCCGATATTTAATATAAAAAAACATAGACGACAGAATTTCTTACCAAATTTTCAAATGTGTTGTGTACACGTATTTTATTTTTTTTTATCCTGTTCAACATTTGTCTTTTTGCTTTTGTTAGTGGCACCAGTTGGCTTGAATGAAGAAGGTTCAAATATATAATAGCAATGAAAATACATTCAAGGAAAAGAACTCAGAACAATTAGACATAACATTAACAATATGCACACCAGTTCAAAGAGGTTAAATTAAAAATACAATTCCTTTGTTTAATTTTTTAATAGAAAGAAATCTTTTTGCGACAAGTATGGTTTCTTTGGCAAAAATATATGTATGTAAAATTGTATAAATAAAGAAATGCTGACTTACAATTAAAATCGTTACAATTTTCAGTTGGTTGTTTTTGCTTGGTTGTGCCGTCCTTTTCGCTAACTTTTATTCTTGTAGTTAAAGAAATCGGTCAACTTGGATCACATGTGTATTTTGAAGAAAATATTAATCCCGTCATTCCATTGGTTCAAAGAAAAATTCTTTTAAAGCTGTTGTTGCTTTACCGTCTTTCGTCAAGGGTCAAGGTTTACTTAGCCGGATGTGTCTAGACACTCCCTGTCTGGCAAATCAGTAAAGGGTTTTTATTTTATTTTGTTGTTTTTTTTATCATTTAAAAAAACTTTTCAAACAAAATTTAAAAGAAAACTAAATCTAAAAGTAATAAACTGGGAAGTGAAAAGAATGTCTGCATGAAAGAGAATTTGTACAATAATAACTGGAAAAATATGTTGAAGAAGCAAATACATGTGAATAGTTTTTTTTTTTTTTTAATTAATAGCAAAAGTTTGAACCCCCCCCCAAAAAAAACATCGTTGAACTTGAGGGTATAGGTAAAAAAAAATGAATATTAGTGTGGGATAGGTTTTCTATTGTTAAGCTAAACTGGCCAAACAAACTATGTGAAAAACGTTTTAAAATTTAAATCATAGTTTAAAGACGAGGTACATAAAAAGAAAAAAGAGACCCCCACCCACTATCTAAGGTAAGGTTTAAAATTAGGTATCTTTTATGAGATCGCTAAAAACAGAGCATAGCATGAAAAAAAAAAGACTCCAAACTTGACGAAAACAAAATTTTAGCGTCTAAAAATGTTTAACAGGAAAGATCAAAGTATTTTTTCTTTTTTTTTCTTCTTTTTAGAACATTATTTTGATTAAAAAAAACAAACAAACTCGTTTCTCTTTGTATCACCGGAACTAGTAAAATAATAATTTTTTTTTTTTCCTGTACGACAGATATTAATTTTGAAAATGTTTAAAAAATAAACATAATTGTCAGATTTTAATGAAACTTTCAGAAACTATTCACAAATGATGGAAATTTTTAGTCATAGCAATTTTTTTTTTCATATGTATTACCGCCCCACCCCCTTAACTAATTGTACGAAAACTCTATAATTTCAATTTTGGGAAGATTAGTGATTATAATTAGTTAAAAGTCAAGGCTTTGAGGAAACCAAATATTGTTTTGTTTTTTTTTCAGTTGGACCACCTCTACCTGAAAATCATCTCTGAATTGTAACATACAAAATTCAATAAAACAAAAATATTATTTAATTTCAAAAGCTTTTAATTTCTTTTAGTATTTATTTTAATGAACATGGACAATATTGTCTGAAAGCAAAAAGACATTTCGATGAAAAATGAATTTTTAAAACAATTACTTGTTATTTCTGAAATATCTTATTTTTACATTATGTTGTTAATTCTTCTAAAATTAGGGAAAAGTTTGTAAAATTTAAGGAATGTTGTTATTAAGCATATTGCATATAGCTACAAATTATAATTTCCAAATCTATTTACAAACTAACGAATACCAGTATATAAAAAAATATAATTTGTGTCAATAATGAGACTGTAGAGATCAAATCTACGGAAGACCGGAAGTATCATGCGTGCAATAAAAAAATGTCACGTGGTTTGATTTATGGCTAGTATTTAACTTAAATACGGAATTTTTAATACAATTATTTGTTATTTCTTTAATTATAATAGATTTTTACATTTAAGTTGTTAAAATATTATAAAATTAGTTAAAAGCCGCATTTACTTTCGTAAATGGCATTTTGAGATATAGATTTATTTTTGCAAAACACGTGTGGAGAAGTTAATTTGATTTTTCAATTTCAACTGAGAAGGGTACCTACAAGTATCAGTATCAATGAAATTTAAATTTGTATTTTATGTACACTTCTGATAAGATTTAATAAGAAAGGTACCTATAAATTAATGAGATACCTTTCTTATGAAATTTAATCTCACTCTTAACAGTCTTATTTTAATTTCTTTATAATATATTTTCCATAAAGCATTGTAAACGTAAAGGTGAAAGGTAAGTACAAAAAAAAAAAAAAATTAGAGCGCTGAAAGTTTTCCTTAAAAATAACGAGGTAAATAATTTGTTCACTTAAATCTAAATAACTTCACTTCTCTCCTTCCGTAGAAGGAATTATCCTCACGTAAACTATCAAAACGCGATGAAAATGTCTTTCGTCACCTGCCAAGTGACACGAAAGGTTCTGACCTGCTTTGTTTTATTTTCAAACTACGTCTTTTTGGCGCAGAAACTAAGTTAAGCTTGGTTCAAAATATTTTAAATAAACATTATAATTTCTGATTTTCTTATAAGTTTTGAAAAAATTATAATTGATTTTTAAAAGAATTTCAAACTGAGATTTTCATTTTTTTTATAAAATGGAAAAAATGGCTGACATGATCGATTATTTGTCAATTTTGCTGACTAAAAAACAAGATTTTTAACGAAAATTTTGTACGTACAAGGAAAGATTAAAAAATGTAAATTAATACCCCCCAAATACTTTGATCTTTCCTCTTAATAATAACAAACATTTAGATGATAAAGTTTTGTTTTCGTCAAGTTTGGCGTCTTTTTCGTCATGCTATACTCTTTTTAGCGATCTCATGAAGGTATCTATTTAAAATGCATTGTTTTAAAAAAATGAAAAATCTTTCTTGATGCTTTTATTGCAACCTAATAGATTAAATCTAATATTTCCAATAAGCAAAATAGTTTTTTTGTATTTCAAACTGAATTTAAATTGATTGGAATTATTTTTTATGATTATTCCTAATATCTATAAAATCGTCCATATTAATAAATCTGTCAAGACAACATAATTCTATTTATTTAAAAATCATTCAGAAATAAAATATAGTTTGCTGAAACGTTATTTGAGAAAAATTAGCTGATTTATAACCTAACCAAAAAGAAGCAGCTAACATGACAAACTACAATAATTTATAGTTTAAAATCACTAAAAGTGTTTCGTTTATATAAGAGTTGAATATAAGATTTCATAATGTTTTAAAAAACACAAAAAGCGAATTAACATATATATATATATATATATATATATATATATATATATATATATATATATATATATATATATATATATGAGTGTATGCGCGTGTGTAGGTAACTCCAAAAAAACGATACCAAAAAATTGATATTCATTTTAAAAGCGAAAAATCTTTCTTGAAGCTTTATTTTAATTTTAATTCCAAACAAATAGATTAAATCTAATATTTCTAATAAGCAAAATAGTTTGTTGTATTTCAAACCGAATTTAAATTGACCGGAATTATTTTTTTAATTGCAAAAATCGGCCATATATCAATATGGCCGATTTTAGTAATTAAAAAAATCTGTCAACACAACAATTTTCTTCATTAAAAATTCTTTCAAAACTAAGATATATTTTGCTGAAACGTTATTTGAGAAAAATCTAGATGATTTAAAGTTTAATTAATCTGAACAGAAACAAATATGACTCATATTAAGTTTGAAATATCGCGGAAAAGCTTTAACACGTAGATGAATGTCTATATGAAAAATTGATAGTTATGGACAACCTGATGTTTTTAAAATTTATCTAATGAGGAGATAGCTGTAGTAAAATTATTTGACCAATAATACGCAACGGCTTCCCGAGAAAACTTTTTTTAAACTGCTAAAAAACAATAATTTAAATTTTGAAAATATTTAAAGCATTCTAATATACATTGAATTCTTAGATACTTTGGCTAAACTTACATACGAAAGCGCTTGTTTCAAGTTAGATTTTAAAATTACTGCTTTTAATTTCTGAAAATGTACATTATGAACGTACGTATTTTCAAAAGTTGGCACACGCACACACGCATGCTCTCACACACAAACTTATTTCATTCATTTGTGGGTAAGTCCTGAAAGTGCCATTTAAAATCTAACAATTATCTGATTTTTCCAAGAATTTCCAAAGCAAGATGCTTTTCACCATAAATTTCCCGTACAAATTTATGGTTCCACATTGACACCAGAAAAACATTCTAAAAAGGATTAATTTTTTTTTTTTTTTGTCATACAAAAAAGATTTAGTTTTTCGAGTCGAAAAACTAAATCTAAAGTCTTCTTAATTAATAATAACAAAGATTTTAATGATAAAACTATTTTATTGAGTTTGTGGCATTTTTTCATGCTATTTTTTTTTTAGCGAATCTTTGGAGGTATCTATAAAAGACAATAAAATATGCCATCTAGATTTGTTTTTTTTTACCGATGTTGCTTCATTTGTATGGTATGCGTTAAAAAAGGTGAAAAAAATATTTAATGGAAAAAGGAAAGAGGAAAATAGAAAAAAGGTAATTAAAAAAAAAGAAACAAATCTGTATAACTCCTTTTTTCTAGATAGTATTGAATGTAATTTTTTTAATTAAAAAGTAAAATAAAAAATATTATCAACGTAGATATATAAATGAAAATGAGCAAATACTTTCAGAAAAACAGCGAAAACGATTGCTTTATTTCAATGTTACAAGGGAGACAATTTTTTGATTGCTTCCCTTGTTTCAAGGGAAGTAATAGTCAAGAAACGTCACGTAATTATTCCCCTTGTTAGTTTTAAAAAAGTTTTAACTGCAAATGAAGTGAAAACATTCCTTATCATATTAATATTTTAAAATTAAGAAACTTTAAAGCGATAAAATATATTTCCATAGCCAAATAAATGTGAATAAATTAACTTTTACATGCATTATGAATTTTGCTCATATTAATTTACGCCATTTTATTGTGTAAACTTGCTTATTAAAATTTGCTTCATATTTTTACTATTTACTTATTTATTGTATTTTTTACTAAACTTCTTACAGCATAAGGACTGAAGTGTAGACAAGCGGATTTTTACTGAGTTTATACGGCTGATTTTCTTCATATATTCTGATACTGCTGAATGAAATATAAACTCAGAATTCTTGAATAAGCTACACAAAATGGGAGGGGACGAATTATACTTTTTAAAGGACTCTTCGTATTGTTTATCCCGCAATCAATATTTGGCTAAATCGTGTGAATTCAGACAAAAAAACAAAAAAAAAAAAAAAACTAAAAAACAAACAAACAAAAAAAACCCCAAAAAACAACAAGAACTTAAACAAGCAACAATTAATAATACATTTATTGACAAAATACGTCACAGGAAGACTAAGAGTTAAGAAAGGAAGGAAATTCATCGTTGAATTTATTTAGCGATAGTTAAGAAGCACTTTCTTCAGTTAGTGTCTGTAAAGAACATGCCGCAATGTCTTACATGGTGGTGGGGGAGAGAAAATAAACGTGTTGTTGCTCTGAAGTCAAAAATGCAAAAAAAAAAAAAAAAAAAAAAGAAAAAATAGAAAGAAAAAAGATAAGAAAAAAAGACAAACTCCTACGCATGTAATTTAGTTTGGGAAGGTAATCCAACAAATTAAGTGGATACGAATTAATAGATTTGAAATTGGTAAATTTTTCTAATTCACTGAAGCAGATGTAGTGGATGGGTTAATTATGTGGTAATATTTGTTGAGAATAAGTTGCGTGTCAATTAACTATTTCCACTAACACCAAAATAAAATACAAAATTCAGCTGAATTGTTTTAAAACGTAACAATTAGATTTATTTAGGTTGGTGTACAACATGCAAAGAAAAGGTAGGACAGAGTCGTGTCCCTTTGATTTGGAAATATTTGTACCAGAGTTCATATTACGAACAAGACATATTTAATTAGAAACTAATAAAACATTCAAAACAATGTACAAGCAGAATATTTGGTATATGTTATGTTGGCAAATATGTATGATGTTTTAGGTTTCAGAATGTCTTTCTTGTAATCGTTCGTTAATGTTGATATTAAAGTTGTTAATATTAATTGTCTTTTAAACAGAAAGTTCTTAAGAAGTAATTTACCTTTTACTGTATTGAACTTGTAATTCAGAAGAATAAAGTTTGGAATTGTGAGTTCTAAAGTTGATAAAAGTTCAGGAGTGATTTCAGAGTTCATGAATGTTGGTAATTGTCTTAAAAACGTCTTGTCAGCAATGACTAAGACGGAAGTTGGCGAAGGTTACATCTTGAGACGTGCGAGAGAGATGAATGAAAATTACTAATCCTTTCTCTAAAAAGTTCACACGTGTTTTTGCTTTTATACTGGTCAAGTGGCTCCCAGCACATGAGCGGGAAAACACATTGGTCGCGTGCAGGCGGTTTGATTGGTCGGAACTGATCCAATGAACGTGCCTCCCAGCTCTTGTAGTAACTTTCTTGGGCTGTGTTTGTGTCTGTTGAGGGGTAAGATTTCGAGTCGAACTGGAGAAAGTTTGTGTCGGTACATCCAGAAATGCTGGCTTCAATCTGGCAATACTGACTTTCGTTTCTCTCTTATTGACAAGAACTGCGAAATATTTTGGGCAACGGGAGACAACTCTGTATGGGTCAGAATATGCTGCCGTAAGTGGGTTTTTTTTTACTGCATCTCTGCGGACAAATATGTATTCACAACTTTCCAAAGTTTTTGGAATAAAAATCTCCTTGTCTTGTGTGCGAGTAGGAGTAAACGAAAGATCGGAAATGCGTTACTTCAAGTCCTGAATAAAATACATTGTTGGCCGAGTCGGGATATCTTTTTCAATGAATTGGCCAGGGAGTGTAAGCGAACTCCCCAAAACTAGTTCGGCTGTGATACAATGTAGATCTTCTTTTACTACGTTACGGAGTGAAAGCATTACCAGTGGTAATCTTTCAATCCATGTTTGAGAGTCTTCGGTAGCTGTAAGTGCAACCTTAAGCTGCCTATGAAATCGTTCGACTAATCCGTTGGCACATGGATGATAGGCAGTAGTCGACACATGTTTGGCACCTAGCAAGTTTGTGAATTCTGTAAAAAGAACAGATTGAAACTGAGTGCCTCGGTCAGTGGTGATGACAGAAGGGCATCCAAATATAGAAATCCACTCGCGTAGAATCGCTTGAGAAATTACATCTGCGGTGATCGATTTGAGTGGGACAACCACTGGCCAACGTGTAAAACGATCGATAATGGTTAATAGATACTGACAACCATCGACTTCAGTTAGAAGACCGACTAAGTCGACGTGTATGTGTTTCAAACGACCATCTGGTGCTGCGAAATGTCCCGGAGGTGATTTCGTGTGCCGCTGGACTTTAGTTTTTTGGCACTTAGTACAACATTGTGTCCAGTGTTTAATGTTGGCGGACACATTAGGCCAAACGAATCGCTCCGCTATCAGTTTTGTCGTAGCTTTGCGTCCAGGGTGAGAAAAGGAGTGAAAATGTTCAAATATCTGTTTGCGCATTGAAGGTGGGACGTAGGGTCGTGCATGACCGGTACTGACATCACAATACAAGTGTGTTGCGCTGAAAGGAAGAGATCGTTGCTCAATTCGTAGTGACGTGTCCTGCTTTACTTTCTCAAGTGTTACATCGTTCTTTTGTTCCCTGGCTAAATACTCCAAGTCCAAGGATTGTGAACGAACAGAGTTTAAAGTTGATCTAGACAAGGTGTCTGCAACAGTATTATCTTCTCCGTGAATGTGACGGATATCAGACGTATATTGAGATATGTAATCTAGCTGCCTTATATCTCGTGGGTTGTATTTGTCCGTTCTAGAGTGCAAAGCGTAGATTAGTGGCTTGTGGTCTGTGTAGACTACGAAATTCCGAACTTCCAACAGGTGTCGGAAATGACGGATTGATAAATAGATCGCGAGTAATTCGCGGGAGAAAGTACTGTATTTCCGTTGTGCAGAATTTAATTTAATTGAAAAGAAGGAAAGTGGTCTTTTAAAATCACCATATTCTTGATGTAGAACAGCTCCTATAGAGTCTGCTGAAGCATCTGTAGTCAGAGTTAATACAGCTTTTTCGTCACTAGAGATGTATGATAATTTAGTGAAATTCACAAGAGCTTCCTTTGCGTTTGTAAATGCTGTCAAAGTATCACCAGTTAAGGTAATTTTTGCATTCTGTTTTTGTTGGCTCCGCAATAAGTTCGTCAAGGGAATTAGAATTTGAGAACATTTTGGAATAAATTGTCTGTAATAGTTAATCAAACCGAGAAATCTATGTAACTGACGGAGAGTTGTTGGTTGCAGAAAATTTTTAATTGCATTAATCTTTTCAGAGATTGGTGTTATTCCGTTCTCGTCAACTTCATGACCGAGAAACGTAAGTTTAGAAACTGCAAATACACACTTTTCAGGATTGATTTTCAGTCCAAGGTACTTTAAACGCTGGAAAACCTGTTCTACGTGATCCTCGTGTTCCGCTGCGTTCTTGCTAGCGATCAAAACACCATCTATGTAGGCGAAAGTAAAATGTAGTCCACGTAAAACTTCATCAATCAGGCGTTGAAAGGACTGTGCCGCATTTCTTAATCCGAAAAGCATTCTGGCAAATTCGAACAATCCGAACGGTGTAGTGATAGCCGTTTTGTGGATGTCCACTTTAGCCACCGGAATCTGGTAAAAGGCCTTTCTCAAGTCTAACTTGGTGAAGATTTTTGCACCTTCCAAAGTAACAGCGAAGTCTTGCAGGTGGGGCACAGGATATTTATCCGGAATCGTGTGAGAATTAAGTCTCCTAAAATCTCCACACGGTCTCCAAGATCCTGCTTAATTTTTAGGTACCATATGTAACGGGGACGCATATGGGCTAGATGAAGGGCGAATAATTCCTAAATTCAACATATGCTGAAATTCAGCTTTCGCCAGTTTGTATTTTTCTGGGTGTAGTCGGCGTGGCTTCGAAAATACAGGAGGTCCAGTCGTCTGAATTTTGTGTTCCGAGCTGTCTAATTGGCTCTGTGTATGTAAAGGGTGTTGTGATTTCTGGGTACTTCATAAACAGATTCTGTAAGCCATTAGCGGCAGGCAAGGCTGTACTAATGCCTGTAGTTGTGAATTTTGACGTTATTCCTTTAATTGAAAAATCTGTAGTTCGATCTATGAGAGATCGAGATGCCATGTCAACACTTAAGTTGAAATGAGACAAGAAGTCTGCCCCTAGAATAGGCGTATTAACTTGTGCAATAGTAAAAAGCCAAGAGAACGATCTACGTAAGCCAAGATCTAACGTTAGTGAAGTTTCACCGAAAGTTTCGATGCGAGATCCATTCGCGGCTTGTAAGTTAAAGTTAGCTTGTTTGGCTGTCATGCCTGGCTTGGGTGGTATGACACTGACTTGGGCTCCGGTGTCAATCAGGAAAAGGTATCCAGAATTCTTATCACTAATGTAAAATAGGCGGCTTTGCATTATTTCCCCAGCAGCAGACGCCGTCCTCACGTGCTGCCGGCATTGTTGTTTCCCGCCTGTCGTTGAGGGCAGTTGTTTTGTAAGGTTGCCACTGTACTTGCACGGTCGGATACATTTCCGCGCCTGTTTACCAAATTTGAAGTGATAC
This sequence comes from Acanthosepion lycidas, assembly GCA_963932145.1. Taxonomy (NCBI): domain Eukaryota; kingdom Metazoa; phylum Mollusca; class Cephalopoda; order Sepiida; family Sepiidae; genus Acanthosepion; species Acanthosepion lycidas. The sequence goes on from OZ010571.1 coordinate 6,600,430, forward strand.
CAGCAAGTATCATAGTGTTGCGGCTGTTACCTATGTCTGGGTGCCGAGTTCGATCTGCGTCTATATCCGTGTTGACGCGACGAATGTCTGGAACGGTCGTTATACGGCTTTCTGTAGCCCTTGTAGTTGTAAGGTGAGTTCCGATATTTTTTCTTTTAACTCTTTTACTTCGTGTGACTGGTTGATAGATGCTACACAGGGTGACGAATCAATATTAAAAATAGTATTAGATGGCTGATTATCAACGATCTTATCAACTATTTCTGCTAGCCTCTGAAGTTCGATGTCGTCTGGCAGTGACGCTAGAATTTGGGTGGTCTGCGCATGTAATTTGTCCATCAATAGTTCGCGTAAAATAAAATCGGACATCGTGTTTCCTCCCAGCAATGCTATCATTTTCCTTAATAGTTGGGAAGGCTTATTTTGTCCAAGATGCAAGTTATTGAATAGGTCGTGCAGCCGTATCTCCTCTGATTCGCCTGTGCGGTGGATAATAGCCTCTTTCAGTACATCATACGGCTTATCGGCGGGTATCTCACTGAGGAGGTCGGAAACTTCAATGGCTACATCAGTAGGAAGCTTCTCGACTAAAAGGGCGAATCGAGAATTCTGTGATGTTATTTTCTTCGCGTTGAAAATAGCATTTAACTGGGCGAACCACACTTGCACGTTAGTTTTGTTGTATGTTGGTAGGTTGATAGATATCGCTGCCTCTGTGTGTGTTTCAGCCATGCTCGTAAATTGAACATGAGAACTTGTATAAGTTCTGGCGTTTGAATTTGGTTGTTTTTTAAATGTGCTTTTATATTCCTTGAACGTCGGGTCACCAAAATTGTTGTGGCTGAAATCACGTATCACGTCGAACGTCGGGGTCACCAAAAATGTAGTGGATGGGTTAATTATGTGGTAATATTTGTTGAGAATAAGTTACGTGTCAATTAACTATTTCCACTAACATCAAAATAAAATACAAAATTCAGCTGAATTGTTTTAAAACGTAACAATTAGATTTATTTTGGTTGGTGTACAACATGCAAAGAAAAGGTAGGACAGAGTCGTGTCCCTTTGATTTGGAAATATTTGTACCAGAGTTCATATTACGAACAAGACATATTTAATTAGAAACTAATAAAACATTCAAAACAATGTACAAGCAGAATATTTGGTATATGTTATGTTGGCAAATATGTATGATGTTTTAGGTTTCAGAATGTCTTTCTTGTAATCGTTCGTTAATGTTGATATTAAAGTTGTTAATATTAATTGTCTTTTAAACAGAAAGTTCTTAAGAAGTAATTTACCTTTTACTGTATTGAACTTGTAATTCAGAAGAATAAAGTTTGGAATTGTGAGTTCTAAAGTTGATAAAAGTTCAGGAGTGATTTCAGAGTTCATGAATGTTGGTAATTGTCTTAAAAACGTCTTGTCAGCAATGACTAAGACGGAAGTTGGCGAAGGTTACATCTTGAGACGTGCGAGAGAGATGAATGAAAATTACTAATCCTTTCCCTAAAAAGTTCACACGTGTTTTTGCTTTTATACTGGTCAAGTGGCTCCCAGCACATGAGCGGGAAAACACATTGGCCGCGTGCAGGCGGTTTGATTGGTCGGAACTGACCAATCAGCAAGCCAGATTGGAGGTGAATGACCAAGGAATACTTGTTATATTGTATGAAAGTAGAATTTTGCTTATCAGATAGGAAGAGTGCATTTCCTAAAAAGAGGTAAGGCTGGCTGCGTTGTGGAAGATTCCACACAGACGTTAAACCCATGAGCTATTTCTGTGTTTTGTTGAGAGACGGAAAGAATTGTCGTTTTAAGATTTTTCGTATTATTTGTCCGACAATATTTTGTGTCTGCAAAAATCACTAAAAAAAAAATAAATAAATCAACGGCAATCAGTAATTGTATTAAAAAATATGTTTACACAAAAAATATGGAAAGAAAGGAACTTCATTGTTTGAAGTTGTTGCAAGAGCAACGCAATCTTCAGTTGATGTCTCTGAACTACCCACACATCTGTGTGATTCAGGATATTGAAAGGCAAGTATTGTCACCCCCATGGTCGAAAGGAAACAGCGAAACTTTTCAAAATCGCGCAGCTTATAAGTCTAACTTAGGGCCGATAACTCTGCACTCTCGTCGATACAATCACGAAATGATCAGTTCATTCTGTAGCTGAAGGTAGCCTTCTGTCCCGAAGGTGTTGTCACTCTAGTCTGCTCAGAAGAAAAGAGATATAAATGAGCAACGACAGAAAGTGTCCCATTATTAAAGTTACTTGACAGCGCCCTTTGACAACTTTGTGGTAAAACTGGTGAAGCTATGAGGGGGTGAAATCCACCCTATTTATACCGACGTCTTTCGTTCCTTGAATAACTTTAGAAAGGTGAATATAGAAATTTTATTTAGAAACCGTCTCTGAATAAATAAGATTTCTACATTTACCTTAATAAAGCTTCTCAAGGAACGAAACGTGTTGGCAGAAAATGTTTTCCTCGTTATTTCTTTTATTAATCTATAAGCTGTATATATTAAGTGAAAACCTTATATACTATACGAAGTATTTATATCCTATATGGAAGATAATTTTTAATCATTTCACCGCAATCAAAGCAATAAATCCACTATGACCCAAGGGGTTACTGAGTGCTAGGGAATAGGGGAAAAACAAGCTATAACAAGTCTTGTTCTAGTTCTACGTGCCATGCCTCTTCCCGATGTCTAGTTATTTCCCTTTAACTCACCTCTCCAAGTTGTGTTCACCACTTATATCAGTCGAATGGAAAATAATGTATAATTGTTGGAAATGTTCCTTAAAACAGGTTTGTACACGTTATTATTGTTATTATTTTTAGTATGTTATATTTCCTGCTTTGTATCCTGTAGAACTGGATCCAAACTATGGTCTTTAGGCCATATAGGAGGAATATCAATTAATTCATAGCACTTTTCTTAATATATTCGATGTTCCTAGTAGGGTGATTTTCTGGGCAATTTACATGTTGATGTTACTTGGGACACTGTTAGTAAAACTGTCCCTTCCTTTTCTCACGAGGCCCACAGCTTCGATTACTATTGGTACAGTCTCAGTTTTCATTGCCCACATCCTGTTAAACTCGATCTCCAGGTTTTTGTATTTGGACAATTTCTCGATAATTTTCATGGAGGTGTTAAAAAAAAAGATTGTGGGTAATATATTGTTTAATAATCTGACCAGAGTCCATTTAAACTTTATGTTAGAAACCGAGGAGGAGAAATATATTTATTAAATTTTGTATCGTCTGGCGGAAGGTGAAGTAGGAAAGACAGCACGGTAGGATTTGTTGCAACAGTGTTGCATTTGAAGATCGTCTGCGCGCTGCATTTGTAATCCTGGCTCTTACATCTCAAATATGCATCTATCACAACTACAAAGCTCTTGAAAAGGAAGGATATAGATTTCTAATATTACAGATACCATAAAAACAATAGAGTGATTTCAATAGTGTGAAGGATCTATAACAGATACATGAGCTTTAAATTAATTTTATTTCGATTCCAAAATGGAAATTTTTTTCAATGTTTTATTCCATCGCTGCTATTCTCTATTTTCTTATGATCTAAAAATATTTTCTGTCTTGAAATAACCTTCAAAGGTTTGATAAACCGTAAAAAACGAATCAACCAATAAACAACTTCCTATCTCGTATGATTCTTAACAGTTTTTGCTTCTTTGCTAAGGTTCCCGCCCCTGTTCCGCCATCCATTCACACCTTGTCAGGTAAGTGGCTCGCTGCCTCCCTTATTTCTCTCCTTGCCCTCAATATGCTTCATGAAGGTTAAGCGTTTTCTGATTCTCAGTAGAAGTGTTTTTATGCTGCCATTTTCTTTAAGACTTTCTTGTTGCTTACTCACTCCATCCATGTAATTCTCAGTATCCTTCTGTAGAACCACATTTCAGTTATCTTCATAGAAAGATCGATAGAAGAGGATGGATATCCCATAGAAATCCAGTAATTTTTATTTTGATCCTCGCGAAATTTTTTCTTTTCTCAGTACGTTGCTTAGATTTTAGAATGATTCTTTTGCTAGTCTGTTGTGTAGCCTTCTTTAAAAGGGTTTCAGTTTTAAATAGCAATAGAAAACAAGCTGGTTGCTATACATGGTCCGCGAAAATAATATGAGAATTTTAACTTTGTGTGAAAGATCTAAAACATAACTGAGCCTTGAATTAGTTTTATTTCAATTCTAGGATATCTAAATTTTTTAGGATTAACAATTTCTTTTCAGATTGTCCAAAATAAAACAGAATGAAAATGAGAAATTGGACAATTTAACAGCGGCGGACAGTCACTGAAGTTTATGAGTAAATCTTCTCGATTATTTCAACTTGGAGAAATTGCCGACGACGTGTTCATAATGCTCCTCCATAGAATATCTTTTGCCATTGTGTAGTTCAATTTCACAGCATTTTAGAGTGGCATTAACCCTGTACAAGCCCCAAGAGCCACTCGAGATAGAGAGTTACAGAAACCGAGATACTGTTTATGGGGATGTGTGTGGAAGATAACGGTTAATCCTATTATTGAACAGGTTAAGATTGTAGTGATCAGGGAAACATTCACTTGGGAGTCGGTTTCACAAAGCAGCGGTTCGTGTGAAGAATCTGCTCAAGTGAGACTTACATTTCAGCAATGGAATGCAAAGAGAAAAGAAGGGTGATTCGTTACAAATTGTTTGGTATGGTGGGTCTTAGTCATGTAGTTTAAAACTAGTGGAACTAAAGAATGCACTTTCCATGGAAATAGCGATAGAGCAGCGAGAGGCTTGCAACATTTTGCCTGTTGCAAAAGGGGTTGTAGGTTGGAAAATTATTCATCACTCACAAGGACGCGGAAACGCTTTTGGACAGGAAAGTGAAGATTGCATTTCCTAGCTCTATATGACTGCAGTACTCTATTTTCAGCCTGATTTAATTCTTGTAAAGGCAGAGGAGTCAGGTACTTACTGGAGCGGTACAGGGAACCGATGATTTTCCCAGTATATTTTGTGATCGATCGTATGTACAAGTTCCACTTGTGGTCTGGATTAAGCTTGTTATGGGGTCCACCCCTTTTTCATATGTGAACTCTACCAAATGTACCTGGACTGCTGCCGATAAATACCCAGTTACAGTCGGTAGTCGGATAGTGAGAGGATATACGGAGAGTTGAGAGAATATACGAACGGAGATAGTGTGAGATAACCTCTTGTAGAAGTCAGTTACAAGCACGTAGACTCTAAGGAAGTCCTACTTCGAGACTGTATATATCTATCTGTATTGCTACTAACCACGTTCCTGGACTTACTAACAGTATTACTCTTTGTATGATTGTGTAAATACATTTTATTTCTTATATTTAATTATTGCGTTTGTCATTCCTTGGAGACCGAATTCATCTCGGAATCCACAACAAAGCTTAAGACTCAACACTTACTCAAAGCACACTGGAATGAGGCTGGGATTAACTGGCTCTCACAATCACTTGACTTAAATGTACCAGACTTTTCTCCCGTTTAGAAATATTTAAAAGAAAATGTTTAAATCAATTTATAGTTTATGCTTTGAAGCAAAATTTAATTGATGCAATTCGTTCGTAAAATCATTTAAAAAAATAATTTTTAACCCCAAGCAAAGCAACAATAAAAGAACAGAAATTAAGAAGACAGAGATAATGATTGACATTACATTTACATTTTTAAAGATCAAAGTTTTACTAGAAAGTAAGAAGCGGAAGAGGGTTCCACAAGCGTAAAGTGCGAGAAAAGAAACAGTTAGCATAGAACTTACGGTTACATATAGCCATTCGAACTCTAAAATGATGAGACCTTCCGGCCAATCTAGTACTTAAATTCAGAGTTTGGATACCATCGGGGAGAGTTCATCAGAACAATTACCATGAAAGTAATTATAGAAAAGGCACAAGGAAGCTAGGTTATGGCGGTGAGAAAGTGCCAGGTCAGGATAATAATATTGCGAATTATTCTTTTGATTTTATCAAGGATCTCTAAATACATAGCAGGTGTACCAGACCATGTGTGGCAACAATATTCAAAGCATGGACGTATGGTAGACTTTAACTGTATGTAAAAGTTTACGAAAACTTTAATATTCTTTAGTCTTTTGAGAGGATATTCATGAAATCTCTCGTTTAGGGACGCAATGCTATTTAAGTGAGGGCGTTGGTCATAAAAGAAATAAACATATGCTTTCAGATTTTTATTCATATTAAAAATACGCACACGCTATATATCTATCTCTATATCAATATCTATATATATATATAAAGAAATAAAGTCTTAAGGTGTGCTATATTTATGGAATAAAGTGCTCAATATCAGAGATAGAACGTGTGTAAATATAAAAGTGGACATAGAAGTCAACACTTAGAGGCGACAGTCTGTTTTATGCTAGACACAGGTGGCCTGACGGTTGCGTCTAGCATGAAACAGACTGTCGCCTCTAAGTGGCTTATTATTTTTTAGACATTTTTTTATGTTTTAAAAAAAAATAAAAAAATAATTGTCGGACTGTTCATTTCATAATGTATGGCGTCATTTGTTTACATTTGGATACGCATTGAGCAGATATGAATGAATGAGAGAAAATCATGGAGAATTGTGTTTAAAAACAGTAAAATCGACCTTGCTAACCGAACACTCCTCTGTGGTCCAATCGGTTAAGGCACGTCAGGCTATATGACGATTCCGTACAGGATACAGGTTCGATTCCTGTCGGAGGATGCATATTTTCTATGAAAATTTCTCGGACATTCAGGCCGGTAAATTTTGTTAATACTGTTTATTATAAAACAGTGCATTTACTTAAATATTTGTATCTATAAAAAGAACGTATAAACATAAGAAATGTCTTATATATATATATATATATATATATATATATATATATATATATATATATATATATATGTATACACACGCAGAAATACAGATCTGTACCCACAGAAGAAGAAAATAGACTTGAATAGAGAGGACGTCATTTCGACCAAAATATGAACGTTGGCACATAGAACAAAATAATCAATGACATATTTGTAAATAGCGAATGAGGAGGGAAAATTGGAACTATATATATATATGCTTTTAGAATTCTTCCAAATTCATCCACTTCTGTTAAAGCATCTGATACATCTCAAAAACGGGAGACAATAATCAAGTAAGCGTTACAGAATTGTTTCCCTTTAATTTTCACGAGTTTTCTCCCTTGTAAATTAGAATTATTTTTTTTCTTCCACAAAATATTCTCTACAGCAGGGGCCTCCAAACGTTTGAAGCCATCGACTCCTTCATGAAATCCCTGATCCCTCATCGACCTGCAGGCATGTACAAAAATATCACTAATATTTATTTCTTTAATAATAACGAGAAAAAATCATGATTAATGTAGGTAATAATAAACACATTAAGAGTAAATGAATATCCCTTTTTATTGAACTGTTAATATGAGGAAGACGTGTTTGATGATCAGTAAGAAGGGTATTGGCATTTGGTTGAAAATTTGTGAGTTGTTGCCCTAAATTACCAGAATATATTTATTGACAATCTTTTGATCTCCAGGCATTTACAGAACCCGACCTTTTGATTTCCCCTATTTCTTGAGCTGTAGTGAACAAAACAAGATCTAGATTTAAAATTCAAATGCTTAGCATTGACTCGTTGATTTTGTTAGAAATTAAAAAGATTCGAATTTACTAATTTTGCTTAACACACATGCAAAAGCGAATCGAAAACAAAACTCGTGAAATTTCATACCTTGATGTGAAATGTTTTTCGGCCAATAGAAAACTAGGAAACATTTAAAAACAAAATTCAAATAATCTTCAATTCTCAGAAACACATTCTTTTACGGATCTTTTCGCAAGCCGACGCGAAGTTTGTTCGTCCAATGGAAAGGCCCGAATTATATCCAGGAGTGAATTCCCAAATGACCTTTTCAAGCACCACAAACAAAATAAAAGACGGGCAAGTTCGCCTGTCAACAGAGAGAAGGAGACGAGCGTATTAACGCGTCCATTGACAAACGTCAAGCGATCGCTTTTATTATCTCTACCTTTCTCTTTCACCTCTTTTATACTTGATAAACGAACGGAACATTTTAAGACTGAGCAATTACTTCAAAGACATTCCTACTGTACGACAACGCTCGTACATACATACATACATACATTCCTGCCTACGTATACATAAACTCATTCTTACAAGGACTACTAGAAACATTTTGACGACTTTGTATCAACCAAAATACATTAATTTTATTTGTAGAGACCTTAATTGATTTATATGTACATACATTTGTTGTTTCACTTTACAATTTGATTTTCTTGTTTTATACCCCTCTTATGGTGAGCTATCTAAGGAACAAGGCCAAATCAAACTAATCTGTTTCAACACTCATACACTGATAAACCACTATAGAGCAACTGGATAGTACCATTAACCCCTAGCGATTGATATCATCCACACTGTGAATCCTTTCTTTATAGCATTTAAGTTAATGCAATTTTTGAATAAATAAAATTCTATTTATATTAAGAAATAAACGTAATTATTCATAACCACTGATGCACGACCGTCAAAAATCTAAATGCAACGTTGTCAATCGACATAATTCCTTGAATCCTGGTAATATTCTCTATCTTCCCTGAAAGTTTTCTCAGCTTCTTTCACTCTTAGTCTCAGTGGCTTAATCGCCTTGGTTGGGGTGAAAATATAAAAACGTGAAAACGCTCTTTTCACAAATATCAAATTATGCAATTCTCAACAAAACTCTCAAGCGGTAGACAGATATTTTATTGTATCGGTTTTATTGTTATAAGTATCTCCTTGAGCCTGCCTAGCCGCAGAGAAAGTGGCATCTATGCAAGTGGTCAGTGTTCGATCTAAAGAGTCAGAAGTTTGAAGATTGATTAACAAATTTTTCCTTTCGTAAGATACATACTTTTCGTTTCTTCATATTTTGTTATTCTGCTTTGTAAACTACGTTTTGTAAATATTGCCATATTTGGTAGCATATAAACCTCTCATTAAACTGAATGGCTCAAATATATTTTCCCGGTTTGATATACGAAGTTGACCTACTTTGTCGTCTAATGTGTACCCAGGCTCCAGACACTAACATAGTTTGTGCCTCACCTAACATTATAATATTGTTGTATTACATACAAATAAAGAACGAGATATTTTATGCCATCAAACACAGTAGTTAAGATGTTTATAAACATATTACGAGTAGATTTTTAATTTTCTTACAGTTGGAAAACAGACACAAATTCAAAATTTGCTATTTCGATATCTACAGTTCTGTTTTTTTTTGTTTTTTTTTAATTGCGAGAATCAAGCTTTTTATTACCATTTTGATTTTAAAAGTTTTCAATCATGTTTTGATATTTGATATCTTGTATTTCCACATGTCATCAAAACACGTTTTCATCATATGTAAAAATATATTACCGTCTTTGACGTCATATAAGGCGCATTTTTTTTCTAAAAATATCTTTTAAAATTCCCCTGCGTCATATATGCCATATGTAGATTTAAAATTCGGGATAGTCGGCTGAAATTAGCTACCTGGCAACTCCCAGACTTTAGAGTAATTTTCATATACCTGTTGTCATTATTTAAAAGGCTATTATGCAGATTAAAATTGTTATCATTGATAATATTCATTATATTAATTTCATCACGTTTAATATTAGTAATTTGTTTCACTAAAATTATATGCAATAAATTCAAATTATATATTTGTAAAATATATTTGTTTCATTAATATTTTTCTTGCAATAACTTCCGGTTGCATTGGTATAAAAAACAATCAGAATTTTTATATCCTAATTATTCCAATAAGATGTTTACAAGATGTAGGTTGTACAGATCATATAAAGAATATAATGAAGTTTTTAGACTCGTGTTCTTTTTTTTTCCTATTATTTTTCGTTTAATTGTAATCATGGCTTGTTTAACCAAAATAATACCTCAAAAATATAGCCTAGGCTGTACTATTTACTAATAATTTTACTAATTACTAATTTTTTCTTGATTTGCCCTGCTAAAATTGGGGTGCGTCTTATACACCCGTGCCTCTTATATGCCGTTAAATACGGTATATCACGGGGCCTGAAGCGTCTCACGCCTTACAAAATTTAGAGACAAAAGAATTGCATCTAGCAATTTAGAACCAATCAAAAAGTAATTTTTCAATCAAAAAGCTGTGTTTGTGAGCCTATTTGATACAATAAATAGAGACAACAAAATAATTTTTCTTCAGTAGCTCCACACAACGCGAAACGACCATAACACTCTGTACATAAATTTCTTCACTTCAACGCAATCACAAAAACTTCTTCGAGGCTACTCATTTCAATTAACAGTTACTCCCTACGAGAAAGAACAATTTGCATTACAAGTAACGCCTTTTATACATTCAGGCAAAGAACTGTTAACTTTTTTTTCTATAACGCACTCTCTACAAGATGAGACTTTTACAGAGTCTCTCAGTAACACTGTAAAATATTTTTCAAACTTTCAGCACTCCAAAGTAATTTTCCACAATCTTTAACCTTCTCCAATATTCCAGTAATAACTTGTTATTTGTAACACACAAGTTGAAACGTTTCATTTTGACTCTGTTTCTCCTAATGTCTAGACCCTTAACTTGCTTTATTGGACTTTATTTTTTTGTTTACTAAGTAATAAACAACGGTCGTTGGTTCGTTCGCAACACGGTTACCAGTGTCTTTTATAAGTAAATGGTTTACATACCGCTACAGTCTGAAACTTTTACCTGTTTTTGTGCAGTTTGGAAAGAATATTTACTAGCTAACACATTTTAAAATTTAGAACAAGTCTTTTTTTTTTTTTAATTATCTCAGACATCTAAAGTTTGAAATTGTCTTATGATTTTTCTCTCCATTTGAAACACTGACATATCATTATCCTTTAGAGCCCAGGAGGAAATCTTAGGAGAAGTACGCCTACAAAATTGTGAGTCTATCGGCATCAATAGGTTATAATTAGAAACAGCAAAGTGAAGGAGAAAAGAAACAGCAAAGTGAAAGAGAAAAGAAACAGCAAAGTGAAAGAGAAAAGAAACACCAAAGTGAAGGAGAAAAGAAACAGCAAAGTGAAGGAGAAAAGAAACAGCAAAGAGAAGGGGAAAAGAAACAGCAAAATGAAAGGGAAAATAGAAAGGAACAGCCAAGTGAAAGGGAAAGTAAAATGAAACGGCCAAGTGAAAGTGAAAGTTGAAAGAAACAGTTAAGTGTGACATGTTCCTCAATACTTAAATTAAAATCAGACGCATTATCAATTTAACAAGAGACACGCTTTTTTGTGTTTCCTCTTTCTTCCTTCTTCTCTTACTTTATTTCTTGTCTAGACTGAGAGGTGGCGGGATAGAATTTGGGTCGCATAACGACCAGCCAGTTTGACCTCCTAATGGAATATGTGAAAGTCGGTTGCCCAAACTCACGTATGATTCTTGAAATATATTTTCAGTTTTCAGAAAATCTCCGACTATGTTGAGTCGCGAATAAATTGACTCCCATAGTGCTTTCATTAGAAATGTGCCTAGGAACTTATTCAATTATCAGATATGTAACTAATAAGAAAATATTATTCCTGAAAAAACTTCCCAGTCTTATCTTGGACTGATTCGATTACTAGATGTGTACCGAATAAGAAAATATTATTCCCGAAGAAGTTTTTCCACTCTTATCTTGGATTTATTTCGATTACTAGATGTGAAACGAAATAGAAGTACCATTCCATTCGGAGTGATATCCAGTATTAGATAAGTGCCTCGTTAATCTTACGTCTGCTATCTTACATTCTCTTCCCATTTAATTGTTTTGTTATATAAAATTGTTTTAAAACTTTCATCCAGTGTTTTATTGTTCGTTGACACCTGTCTGGTGAGTTTCTATCTGAGCGATCCCATCTTTTTAAAAAAATCTGATTTTCATATCCATATGTTGCTAGTTGGTAACATATAAGACACGTGAAAGTGGAAGTGGAAAGAAAGTGCAAAGTGAAAGGGAAAATGGAAAGTAGAAAGAAACAGTTAAGTGAAAGGGAAAGTAGAAAGAAACAACTAAATGAAAAGGAAAGTGCAAAGAAACAGCCAAGTGAAAGTGAAAGTAAAAATAAAATGAAGCAGCCACGTGAAAGGGAAAGCAGAAAGAAACAGCAAAGTGAAAGGGAAAGTAAAATGAAACATCCAAGTAAAAGTGAAAGTGAAATGGAAAATGTAATGAAACAGCCAAAATGAAAGTGAAAGTGGAAAGAAACCTATATGAATATGGAATATGAAGAAAATTATGTTCGGATTAATTGGAATAATTGACTCACGTCCAAATGACCCTTGTAAAGTAATTAGATATTATGAAAAGAATTCATACAACAACAAGTGTTGATGTCAAAAGAAGACTTCGGAAGAATTTTGCCACTTCATTACCCGCGACGACTAGCAAATACTTTGTGGGTGAAGTACGCAGAATCTCTTATCATATCCTCCAAGACCAGATACACCAGCAACAATTAAAGGAAAAGAAAATAATAACCTCAGATAAGCAAGAAAGAAATAAAGAGTTGAGATTCTAAGCTCATTCTTCTTCTTATAAACGTTATGTTTATTGGGTACATTCGCTTAAGTAGACATATATCTATTATTTCTTTATCTGTGAAATTAACATCTATCGTACTTGTCTTAATAAGGAAAACGAAGCTGTTTATTAATATTATTAATATTGCGATAAATCAGTATGTTACTTTCTTTTTTTTAAGTAGATGTTATTGTGTCGCTGATGTTTTATCAGGAAACGTTTTAATTATTTCTATATTTTCTGGGATATTGTGTTCATTTTTATTATTATTAACATATAGTAGCGTGGTGCTTAAGTGGTTAAAATTAACATATGATTTACCCACGCCAAGAAGACTAATAAATGATGGTAATGACGAGGAAACATACGGGTAAATTTAGCAAAATAAAATAAGGATTTTATTCACGAATTTACACGCTTGGCAGTAACTCGTTTCAAGTAAATAAATTGGAAGTTTTAAAGTCTGTAGGTTTAACCAATTGTCATAAACAGGAAATGTTCATACAAAAAATTAACTGATCTGACACAAAATAATTTAAAAAAATGTTTAAGACAAAGGTAAGATAGTTCATTTTTCCCCAAAGGGATATATAGTTTGTATACGTTCAAAAGTGGACGAAGAAAGATAGTTTGAAATATTTAACTTTCTTGAATTATCGAAAGGAAATTCTTTGAAGTGCCGCGAGCTGGTTAGAGGCCGATTATATAATTGGCGCGTAATTTTACACTGGCGAGTACTTCAACGCTGGTCACGAGGAACTGAAACGAATCTTTTCATATTACTTCAGACACTTCTCGTTAATTTCATTTTCCTCCCCGTTTTATATATATAAAAAAAGAATTTCGCGTAGGCACGCTATTTCCTTTCCTTCTTCTTGGGTTACTGGCCAATTTTTGTGAAGAAAAGGTTTTCATTGGTCCCAAAACAATTTCACATAGGTTCGCAAATTTCTTTCTTTCTTCTTACTCAGCTCGCCGGTTAATTCCCGTGAAGGGCAAAATCTCATATAATCCAGCGATTTTTTCCTTCTTCGTACGCACTACAAACCCAACGTTTCGGCCGATATAATCTCCAGTTTTTCTCACGTGTGTGTGGTACCCGGTTGTAAAGAATAAGCCTTTTGAACACATATCATCACAAGGCTTTAAAAGCTTAGCATGACAAGAATGATCTAATTCTCTTCTCACCTGTTCTTTTGTTTTCGTTAATATTAAACGAGAATTTAACACACATCTTCACGGTTTTTTTTTTGTGCTGATCTCCTCCAACTGAAAGATAAAGAAAATAGTCGTAATAATCGTCTCATTTAATATTAGGTTGGTGCAAAAATAATGACGTAATAATGTCGTTTTTTGACGTTGCGTCAAAAAACGACATTATTACGTCATCATTTTTGCACCAACCTAATATTAAATGAGACGAGAGAAGTTATCCGATTTTTCTCCTGCGTTTTCAAAGATTTTATGACAATGAAACTATGAGAGATATGAGGATAATCAAAATCATTGTCAATTCGATTTTGCTTGTATTTGAAACCTTTCAAATTATTCTTTCATTTTTTATGTATTTAATAGCAATTATAGCATTCACTTTTTTTATGTCAAAACAATCATGACGATGCTATCGGTATGAAAACAACGATCATCGATAAAAATATTTATGTTAATATGAGTCACTGACGTCATCGGAACAACAGCAATTGTGTTAGTTGCAAACAGATTCTGGTGTGAATGATAATGTTTAGAACTTTTCATTTTCACGTGTTTTAATTAGGTCAAAATAATAAGCACTAAATTTAGGTCACAAGAAGAAATTTAAAAGGATTTCATTTTTTTAATGCATTGAAAAACACCAATTAGCACTATTAGCTAAAAGCAATTACAAAAAGTTATATGTTACTTATTCATTTTTTAAAAAGCGACACAAATCAATAGAACGGCAAGACGCTTTATAAAGTCCTTTCAAATCAGGATTTTGAGGAGGGTGGGATCCAAAAGAAATACATTTATAGAGGGCACAGTTTATGATTAATGTCTTGCTAGGGAATTTGGAGACTTTTTATATAAATGTAGACATTTTCTTTGACATTTAAGCTTTTGAATTGACAAAAGAGTCAACGAAAAAAATCAGATTTACTACATAATCAATAAAAAAATAAACTCAAAAATGAAACGGATAGTATCTTAGATTAGATGAAAAACAAACAAAAAAATGTAATTTTTTTAATGTTTAATCTATGATTACTTGGGATTATTTATTCATTTTTATTTTAAAATAGCAATCTAGATATGTAAAAAGTAAATAACCTGTCAAGTGGGATGAGGTGGTGAAGTAAAAGAACCTCCTGGGCGTCACGCCGAATTGGCGCCTATAAAACGATTGACGGGTAACAAGAAAATATAAACACATAAATCTATTTGGAGTTTCATTTTCTTTTCTTTTTTTTTTAAGTTCTCTTTTCTATTTTGCTTTTCGAGTAAAAAAAAAAAAAAATTCCAAAATACCTGCCAAGATATGGAATAACATTCGTAAGAATTCATTTTCAAAATTTACGAAGAAAAAGCGTAAATTTAAATTTAATTTAATTTTTACAAATGTTTACTCTATATGAAGCCGAAGAGCCACTCGAGGTAGAGGGTTACTGAAGGGGACTGTTATATGAGCGATAAGAGTAAGACGTTAGAAATGCAGTTTATGGGAAAGATAACTGTTAAAACTAGATTTGAACAGGTTTAGATTGTAGTGGTCGAGAACGATTTTGGAAGCATTCAAATAAGAAGATTTTACGTGTGCGGAGAACAAAAGACAAACAGAAGACAAAAAAATCTTAATTGATGGATATTTTTCATAACGAGGCTCCAATTGAGTTTGAAGCAGCAGATTTATTTCTGGCTATATATGATATTATTAATGGTATCTTCATTTAAAATTGTTTCTTGCTTTGTAAGCTCCATAGCTTTCTTACGTATCAAATTAAATTATATCATGGCCCACCGCAATATTTCATCAGAACTTCAGATCTTATAGAATACGCTACTATTATGAAATAAGTTTTAATATTACTTTTTCTTTAATATTATTAAGTATAAAGTAAATATATAACTTTATTTATTATTCAGGTCTTTCCATTAGATATACAATTAAAAGTGATCGACCAATAATTCAATGACAATGAAAGGCAAACAAAGAGGTAAGTTGGCTAACGTTTACGAATGTCGCGAAGATGAAAAATATGTCTTCATATCATATACCTGGCATTTGGTACAACATATTTATATCAGAAGACATTTTCAAAGATGAACCATCAATATTTGCGGCCAATTTTGAAGAAAGGATGCACACATTATAATCTAAAGTTTGACTGACGTGAGAAAGCATTTTCAAACATGGACCGTCAACATTTGCGGCCAATTTTCATGAAAGGAAGCACGCATTATAATCTAGTTTGACTGTGAGAAGACATTTTTAAACATGAACAAACAACATTTGCGGTCAATTTTGATGAAAGTAAGCACACTTTTCTGATGTAAGAAGATATTTTCAAAGATGAAACATCAATATTTGCGGTCAATTTTGATGAAAGGAAGCACACTTTGACTGATTTGAGAAGACATTTTCAAAGATGAACCATCGATATTTGCGGCGAATTTTGATGAAAAGATGTACGTATTATAATCTACAGTTTAGAAGTGAGAAGATATTTTCAAAGATAAACCATCAACATTTTTGGACAATTTTGATGAAAGGAAGGATACATTATAATCTACAGTTTGACTGATGTGAGAAGGCATTTTTAAACATGAACCATCAACATTTCAGGTCAATTTTGATGAAAGGATGCACACTTTCACTGATGTGAGAAGATATTTTCAAAGATAAACCATCAATATTTGCGGTCAACTTTGATGAAAGGAAGCACACATTATAATCTACAGTTTGACTGATGTGAGAAAACATTTTCATAGATGAACCATGCTAAATCTGACTGATCAATACTTGCTGTCAAATTTCATGATAAGAAGCTCAAAATTTGAACCACATGATCAGAGATCATCTGAAAAAAAAGTATTTCATAATTGTCATTGATTCTTCCACTTTAGCAAAACCAGTGAAAGAATGGCGGTAATTTAATAAAATGGATTTAATTTGCTGAATTAGCCGGTAATATAATGTATTTAATTTGCTGAATTTTCACTAATTGTTACTTGTATTATTTGCATTATCCGGAGTGTTATCCTCATGTTTATTGCTATATTCACAACGTTTCGTCCTTCTTCAGGTGATTGCAATTTCGAACCGAACCCTTTATTTCGTCCACTGTAGTAGATTGTTCTAGTTCCCCGTGCCATACCTCTTCCCGATGTCTCAGTTATTTCCCTTTAACTCAACTCTCCAGGCATTTTTGGTTTACCACTGCTGTGGCCTGGCATTAAACTCACAACTCTTCGGGTCTAATCACTGGATCTAACCAACGTCTTTATTCACTGGGTCACGTGTCACTTGAGGACATCTGTGTATGAATTTCTGGGATTTATAAACCTAATTAACTCATTTTTCTGTGACTATTTTTGCTATCGCGTGATCATCTTATGTAGGTAGATATGCCTCTTCGAAGTTTTAACAGTTAGGAACAAAGATTGCTGAACGGTGATATAATACATCATCTCCTATAATGATTTTTCCAAGCGTAGCTTATATGCGGCACAAGGCCGAAAGTATGGGGTACCCAGTGAGAAACGAACTCACTACTGAGTCGTAATTGTTCTAGCGAGATAAGCTTGCTAACCACTACACCACATCGAGGTGCCTATACCTCATCTCCTACGTGACAGGGAATTCAGGACAATCTTCGTATCAATGAAGAAGAAACTAGAAGCGAGGGATCTGTTGTTCTACAGATGAATGTTGAGAATACGAGGGAAAGATCAAGAGTTTTAAGGAATATAAGAGCTATAGGGAAAGAGATGCTGTTAGAAAGAGAAAAGCGGGCCTGGCGAGTGTAAAACTCACAAGATATAATAATGAGAGGCAGGGGAAACAACATGACGCCTACTTAAAGAGTTTATGTGAATAGATGACAGAAGAACAAAGAGACATGATAAAGAACCAAAAGTTAGAACAAGAAACAGGAAGTTGTAGACAAACAGGAAGTTGTAGACAAACAGGAAGTTGTAGACAAACAGGAAGTTGCTGATAACCATGATCGTCAACGTTTGGAAGAAAGAAGAATTATTAGTGATATTAAATACAGAGTTACATCTTTACAATAGATGGGTAGTTGGTTGATTGTATTTAGCGACATATCAACACCTCTATGGGTTATTGAATGAAATCTAAATATTTTGAACATAATTTTATGGCTTCAATAAAATATATTTTGAACGCCATTGTATGCCTTCAGCTATAGATAAAATGTATCGTTGATAATTTTTTATATAGAAAAATGTATTGCTGGGGTTTTTACTATAAAAATGTATTTTTATAATTTCATAGGGTTTTGTTTTTGTTTGGGGTGTCACTATTTGCCCATAGTTGTGACCCTAACACGACTCAGAGTTGACGTGGGAATAACAGCAATTAAGAGGTGGTTCTACGCTTCTCAAAACCTACAATCTCCCGATCAGAGGCCTTGCTGCTGGATGTAGTTTATCGTCACACCTAGGTCTTCTTACAATGGAGTAATAAATTGAGTGTTTGCTTAACGAGGTATCTTTAAAAGGAAAATAGCATTCCGTTCAGAACGTAGCCGATCATGTCTCTCCACACATTCCTTTACTTTATTACTAAGCCTTCTTGGAAAAGATCGTTGTGTTGGATTCGCCGTTTAGAATTCAGAGTTTTTCTTCTCTTAGACTGGTTGCCATCGAAAGCAAGATAGCTTAGATTGCCAATAGATGGCGAGTATGAAAGATAAGTTACTGTTTCATGTTTTTACGAAGGCTATTACTATGAAAAACTTGACATCCTTACTTGATATCCTAACCCTGTCCGTTAATTTCATTTTATGTGTTGTTATTCTACTTGCGAGTCCCTTCTAGAAGTTACATAAAACAATTAGTACTTGGTATCAAGAATTCTTGATTTGAACATAATTTTCCCGCGAGAATAATCGTGGCATCCCAAGAATGAGACCTTTTTCAAACTGAGCTGTTTATTACAATAACGGATAATGTTGTCTAACAGTTATCTAACAGTCTAACAGTTATCAAAATTAGTCGCAAACATTTTTCATTATCTGTCTATATTTCTGAGATGAGGTATTATGCACACTATTTACATTATTCGGACTATTGTCCTCATCTTTGTCGCTATATTTATTACAACGTTTCGGCCGTTGTACGCTCCGGCCTTCTTCAGGTGGTTGGAATGTTGAACTGAACCCTTTATTTCGCTCAGTGAGGTAGACTGTTCTAGTTCCACGTGCCATGTTTAATGGATGTCAGTTATCAGTTATCTCCTGTTAATTCCCCTTTTCAAGTTCTCCACTGCCTTAATCGGGTATTGAACTCACACTCTGTCACTGGATCTAACCAACGCTTTTATCTACTGTGCCATGTGTCCTTGAGTGTGAGTTCAATACCCGCTTAAAACAGTGGAGAACTTGGAGAGGGGGATTAACAGGAGATAACTGATAAGTGACATCCATTAAACAAGGCACGTGGAACCAGAACAGTCTACTCCAGTGAACGAAATAAAGGCTTCAGTTCGACATTCCACCCACCTGAATAAGGCCGGTGCGTACAACGGCCGAAACGTTGTAATAAATATGGCGACAAAGATGAGGACAATAGCCCGAATAATGTAAATAATGAACATTTTTCATTTAGAATCATTAAAAAATGATCCGATTATTTTGACCAAAGTTCCTGGTATTTTTGATAATGTACAGTTGTTAATGATTTTAAATTGTTCTAATCTATGTAACAAATGTAAAAATGCGTGGTCACAATAAACGGTTGCTTCTACATTCGGTAATTGCGCTAGAGTGCAAAGAGACGTGAATTCATATTTTAAAGCTATTAGTAATAACAGAAGCACACAGTCTTAACCGGATTTTAAATTGGATTTGTTTTTCTTCGCTAATACGCCACCGCGCTACACGGTGTGCAGATATCCATTGCACAGTGTATGCAAATATACGCTACACGATGAGAAGCTAGGATCTGCACACCAGTCAAGTCGAAATTTAATGTACATACTCATCTCATTTAATCTTAGTCGCTTTGCACTTAATCCAATCGACTTATTTTCAATTCAGTTCTTTCCCATTTATCATTTCATTTCAGTTTGACAAAATATATTGACTTTTATGCAACAATCGTTTTTTTTTTGTTTTTAAATGAATTAATTAACTTCATATAAGGACAAATTTTCTTTTGGTTCTGTAATGGCGGAATTATTCAAAGTTCGGTAAAATGATAATTCAGAAAAAGAAAGAAAGAAAGAAATGACAATTTATTCTTAAGCTGATGAAGGCCTGCAAGGCTGATGAAAAAAAAAATCCCATAAAGACATCGATAACAATCGAGCGATCATCGATAGATTAATATTGATCAGATCTAAATAATTTGATCTCGTCTAAATTAGGGCAGCAAAACAAAAATCTATGAAAATGGAGTCTTCTTTAAACCAAGTTTACGGCAAGGCAGGTGTTAAAGGTACAACTTTTACTATGTATGCAATATCTATCCATTTATCTATCTACCTATCTATAAATCTATCCAAGTCTGTTCATATCTATCTATCTATCTATCTATCTATCTATCTATCTATCTATCTATCTATCTATCTATCTATCTATCTATCTATCTATCTATCTATCTATCTCATTCTGTTCATTATCTATCTATATATAAATCTCATTGTTCACTATCTATCTATCTATCTATCTATCTATCTATCTATCTGCACCCGCGTCGTATTCAATGTTAATTTTATATACAAGAATAATTAACCTCCACCTTACCTTGACTCGATATCAAGATTTTCTTTATTTAGCAGTAAGACGTTGTAACTAAACTAACTCTAATATAATGAGATAATTAAAAAAGGATTATTTATTTTATTGTCTTTAACTTTCTTCTCTTCTACAACGAGCAAAGCAGTACCCCGAAAATATACGGAATAAATGCACATTTATCAGACGTTTTCTATTATGTCTGCAGTTTTACGTTTTCAAAAAAGAGGCTACTGACAACTTTAGCAAACAAACGATTTGAAATTTTTAATTTTCAATGTAATTAAATGACATCGTAGTCAAAGTATTAGGTTGGTGCAAAAATAATATCGTTTTTTGACGTATTTTTTAACATCAAAAAACGATATTATTTTTGCACCAACCTAATACAATACAAGTGTGTCCTAAACTCATGTTTCAACTTGCTCGTGTCAATTTTGGTGTTGCGAAACAAAAATTATTTTTGATGGCACCGGTTCATGGGCGAAAGAAGAACAAAATTCAAAAGTCTTGTATATATTTATCATTCTGTCATATTCTCACCAAAACTTCGCTTTATCTATATATATATATATATATATATATATATATATATATATATATATATATATATATATATATAAGGTTGGTGCAAAAATAATGAAGTAATAATGTCGTTTTTTGACGTATTTTTTAACGTCAAAAAACGACATTATTACGTCATTATTTTTTCACCGAACTAATATATATATAATATTAGTGGGCACTATATATATATATATATATATATATATATATATATATATATATATATAAATATAAATATATGAAGAAATATAGTCTTAAGGGGGGCTATATTTATGGGATAAAGTGCTCAATATCAGAGATAGAGAGTGTGCAAATATAAAAGTGAACATTGAAGTCAACACTCGGAGGCGACAATCGTCAGCCCACGAGTGCTGCTTATTTTTCTCGGCTATTTATATATACGAGTCAGTGGTGCATTGTGGGTAGTCTATTTTGGCGGTGTTTTTATTAACGTAGTAAAAATTTGTTTGTATCTCTTATTTAATATTGTTTTGGTTTGGGAAGATAATTAAAGTTATTTATTCAATTTTGGGGTTAATTGTTGTAGTTTATTCTGACTATTATTTTGGCAGGAGCAGTTTTTAATTTCTTTATTACTTCATGTATTTATTTGGATTAACATATCTTCATTTTTGCTCGGCAATGGCAGCGAATACAGTCGGTGAAACGACAAAGTTGTTCCTCTCGATGACAACGCGAGGTCACATGCAGCAAGAATAACAGAGGAAAGAAAGTTTAATAGGCGTCATCTTCCCAGAACCTTGGATGAATCAATTTTGACGTCACCAATACATACCACTCAAATTGAACAGTCTCTTTTGCTGACAACCATACATTTTGAAGGGCAAATCTGAGTACAAAGCTGTGGATAGAACAATGGAAAACCCACTACTGCCTTCCGACCAAATGGTCATAACCATGCACGATTTAAAGGTATTAAAGATATGGGAGCTGCGGAGGGCTATGATCGCGTACGTTATGAAGTAATATAAAACTTAAGAGGAAGAACGATCCTGAAAAGCAGCATCAAATTGTGACCTTGTACGATATTAAGATAATTGTTATCCCTAACAGTTCGACAAGCAAGATCTTAGGATCAGGTAATCTATTCCTTAGTATTAAACACTTATCGTTATTTTCCTATTCTTCCCGCCATTTTATTTCTTCGAGCACTTTTAATAACTTTAGCTTTTTATCGTTAAAGTTAACCTGACACCCAATCTTTTTTCTCCTTGAATATGAACCCGTGCTGTAATGAAGCGATTATATACATGTTCCATTCCTGAAGTACGACCTTTGAGGGTGGGAGATCAGGTCAGATGATCATAAAGGTACAGGATTAGATTACACACTAATGACTCAATAAAAAAAACAAAACTTTTGACACATAAATTATGTATCTAACTTGTTCATTTAAATATCATAGACTGATATGAACACAAACACTAAATGTAAATAAAATATTGGTCGGATTAAAAAGATGGAATGCCGGAATTTGCATATTTAATTGTTATTTATCGTACACTTTTATAAAAACTATAAATTAAAAAAAAAGTTTTGATTAAAATCAAATTCTTCATCCGCCATTTTAGCATTGATTCATTTTTTTTCAACCCAGAAATTCAGGTGTTAAAGAAACAACGAGAAATTTCCGGTATTCTCCGTCGACAATGGTCATGCGCACATTTGCACAGACATGCACACAAACTACTATTTGAATTTAGTTTTTGAAATTGGCTGTTGTTTTCTACTTTTATATGATTTCTCGTCTCACTTGTCGCCAATTTGAAGATAATGATTGCCTCTTCGTAAACATATGTTATTAGATTCTATTTGCTTGTAAGTGCTGTTTCGGTACAAGAGACATTACATGGGTGAGTGAGAGAGAAAGAGAGGGGGAGGGAGAGTGCGTATGTGAGTGTGAGTGCGTGAGATAGAGAAGACGAAGAAGAACATGTAGGCAAGGGAAATAGCAGAGAGAGAGAGAAAAAATATCAAGAGAAGTGTATTTGAGTTTAAAGAGTCAAATTGTAAGCGTGATTAGAATTGGGAGATTTGAGAAAAACGAAAGGAAAAAGACAGAGAGAAAGAAAGAAAAAAGAAAGAAAAAAAGGAGGAAAGAAAAAGAAAGAAGGAAAAAAGGAAAAATAAAAAAAATAAAAAGATGAAAGAAGGAAAGGAAAAAGAAAGAAAGAAAAAGAAAGAAAAGGTTAAACGCGTCCGAGAGAGAGAGAGAGAGAGAGAGAGAGAGAGAGAGAGAGAGAGAGAGAGAGAGAGAGGCAGACAGACAGAAAGACAATACAAGAATGAAGGCGACAACGAGAAAAAGAAAATAAATTATTTAAAAGGGAGAGAGAAAGAGAGAGCGAGAGAGAGAGAAAGAGAGAGAGAGAGAAGTAAAGAAGGAAAGGTGTAAGGAGTCAGAATATTAGTACGCAGGAGTCAAAGAGAAGAATTTAAAACAGAGTGTGATAGAAGTATGAAGAGAGAGGAAGGCAGAGAGGTAATGCGAAAAGCTAGAGGAGTTAAGAAGAGTGGAGGGAGAGAGCCAAGAAGAAAAAGTAGGAGAAGGTAGGAAAAAAGAAAAGGGAAAGGTAGGAAGGGAAAGAGTGAGAAATAAGGCGAGAAGAATAGAGATGTCGGGAGAGAGAATGGGAGAAAGATAGGTAGTGAGAGAGAGAGAGAGAACTTGGAAGAGAGAGTGAGAGAGGAGTAAGATAGAGAGATACTGAGAGTGAGGGAGGAAGGGAGAGATAGCGGTACGGAGAGACAATAAGTATGAGACAATGAACTAAAACAATGGATAGAAAATGAATAAAGAGAAATAAGGAAAGGGTGGGAGGAGAAGGGAAAGTGGGAAGTAAGGATAGCGAGGTGGAGGGAGAGAGAGGTGAAAAGAAGAAGAGGAATGTAAATATAGACATATCAGAAAGAGTGACAGCGTGAAAGATATGATGGGAGTGAGAAGTTGAAAGAGAGAAAGAGAAAGAGAGGGGTAAGGTGAGAAAGAGAGATATTTAATCAGAGAGAGAGAGAGAGAGGTGTAAGGTGAGCTAACAATGAGTAAATTGTTAAGGCAAGGAAGGACAAAGAAATCACGAGAGAGCGAGAGAAACTGTGTGTGAAGGAGTGAAGAGAATACGAGAGAGAGAGAGAGAGAGAGAAAGAGAGAGAGAGAGTGAGAGTGTGAGAGAGAGAGTACGAGAGATAGAGTGAGAGGGAGATAGAAATAGAGTATTTGTGCGCGCTCGCGCGTGTGTGTGTGTGAGATCGAGAGAGAGAGAGAGAAAGAGAGAGAGAGAGAGAGAGTGAGAGAATTGGGAGAAATGCAAGAAATGTGAATCGTTTACTGATACCCAATTCGAAATTGCATTACGGGAATATCAGTCGTTTCCTTATAAGGAAACATTGGGCATTCATTGACCGAGCAGCCAGTGCTGCTGTCAGTTGAAATTTATAAGATCTTTCTCTTAAAATAATCTTTCAGGTATTTCAAGTCCAGTAGCTGTTATCGCTCTCTCCAGTACTGATGGGGGTTTTCCTTGCCTTTTGTTTCAAGTAGTGTGGAACGTCAACA
The DNA here is from genome assembly GCA_963932145.1 of Acanthosepion lycidas. NCBI lineage: Eukaryota > Metazoa > Mollusca > Cephalopoda > Sepiida > Sepiidae > Acanthosepion > Acanthosepion lycidas. Next base: position 6,625,173 of record OZ010571.1, read on the forward strand.
TCTTGATTATATCTTTATTCTCTCTTCAAGTTACATGTGATATCCATTTTAATTTTTGCTGCCGTTGAAAGCCCGTATGCGATTTGGTTTCTGTTATTTGTTTGTGATTCTGTAGCGCCAATCTACGAAGTTAGAAGATGGATAATCCACGCTGACAGTCTAGATATTTCTGAACTGGTTTGGCGCCATTCATGGCATCCATATGAAAGTCTTGATCCGACGAGTCTATTTAAGAACAAAGAATTCAAGTTTTCAGTTTAATGTCTTAGTCAATAAGCCTATTATCTTTTTTTTCATATTTGATTGAGAATTACAGAAATATTTATTTTAGGAAATATGTTATTTAATATTTCTTGATTTCTCATATTTTTCTATATATCGCCTTCCTTCAAGCCATAGACAATCACAACTCTCAAAAACTTTCTATTTATTCTTTATGGCCCTTAGTCGTTTTCTACTTTTACTATGTCTATTTTCCAGCATCTTTTCAGACAAGACCGTCAGCTAGTGGAGTCACTGCCTTCCTCTATCTCTCTTGCCCTCAGTATGCCTTGTGAGGGTTAAATTTTCCAAGCCATCCTTCCTCATTATATGTTCAAGGAATTTCAGCAGTTACTTCCTGATTCTGCGTAAAAGTGTTCTTTTTGTTGACTTTTTCTTTAAGACTTCCTCATTGCTTAGTCGTTCCGTCCATAGAATTCTCAATATCCTTCTGTAGAACCATATTTCTATTGCTTCCTGTTTTCTCTTCGTCCGTGGAGAGAATATGTCCATCAGTCACTGTTATATAAGTGATGGGCATCTCTTAGCAATCCAGCATCCCTTTTCTTTGTTTCTCAAGGAATTTCTCTGTTTTTCAGCACTTGGCTTAGTTTTTGGAGTGCCTCTTTCGCTAGTCCAACGCTTGAATTTCGATGTCACATTTTCTATGGTCTGTTAAAACAGTTTCCAAATATTTAACCTTCTGTACTTGATTGCTATTGATGTCTCCAATCTGTAAATCGCATCTTGCGCTTTCCTCCTGCTGATGGCCATACTTCCTGTTTTCTTGCTGTTGATAGTTAGTCCTTTATTCTCACTTTCTTCTACAACTCTGTTAAGGATACGGCCACCTATAATAAATCCTGTTAGGGTCTCCAGTTCCTTTAGAATAGTCTCGCTGTAGAGGTTTAATAAGTCTGAGGAGAAGACACATCCTTGTCTCATGCCCCTTTCTATTTTTGTGTAGTGACTCATTTCATTTTCTATCTACGCGCAAATGGTTTGTTTCTAGTATAAGTTCTGGATGATTCTAACAGCCTTTCCAAATAGATCGAGATTTCCTAGCAGTTCAAATAAATCCTTGTTTTCTTATAAGTATGTATTAATGATGATTCAAGATTATAGATTCATTTTCTAATATTACTTTGGGCCACTTTTGCAATCTTTTTAATTGTGATAAGTGTTTACATTCTTCGATGTGTTCTTTTGATAGTTTCAGCGTTGAAATGTTTATCATGTCACGTGTTGTGACGTCATATTTTGGGTTTGTATTTTTATCGTTAGATGATGGTATAGTTCCTATGCTGTTTGCTTTTCCTCGTAAATTTATAGGAAAGTACTCTGTATCTGATAACCCAGAACAATCAGCAATGAAACCAAAAATTTATAACTAAGATTCGCCATGCCATATACACAAGGGCGAGCCATCCTCATCCCCTTCGTATTCCATTGGTAAGGAGGAAGTTCCATCCAGGTAGTTTCTTCCCAAGAGCCGATACTTTATGGAACAGACACCTGAGAGGATGCTTCCCCAAACATCTTATCTTCAACTCTAGTGTCAACCGTTACCTATCGTACATATACTCATAATCTGTACTTACTTTCCCATTGCACTCTTTTGTCCATACAACAGCCTCATTTACATATAATACTCTCCCTTGAGTGACCATTTACTGCCCCCACCCCCCAAAAAAGTAAGACAAAAAACGAACTGAACAGAAACGATGGCCTCACACCATTAAACAAATAAGCATTTCGATGTCTTGGTAATCTCCAGATGAATTAAGATAGTTTATAAACATCTATGCCAATGATACGACTATATAGCGGTGGGCCTCTAGATATCTTGATAATCAATGATTGGCAGCTGATCACTCTTCCGAACTAATCCCAACCCTAGCCCAGTGGAGGGGTGAACTGGCTGGTTACATTCAATGTAAACCAAACTATTTACATTCCACCATCGTCGATCGGACCCCGAACTACCGCTAGTCACTATGAACGGATGTCCCCTCGAGGAGGGACCGTGCCGTAAGAGAATATTGGGCTCAAACTCACGCCTGACCTCAAATGGAACTCTTACATACGAGTCATTGCTAAAGATGCAGGTAAATTAGTCGACCCCCTGTACCGCATCAGTAAATACCTGATTCCATGTACTATTCTCTACCCTTTACAAGAGCCAATATCAGGCCTAGAATGGAGTACTGTTGTTATATTTGGGCGGGAGCTGCACAGACCGCACTTCTCAGCCTTGATAGAGTCCAAAAGCGTCTCCGTATCCTTGTGGGCGATGAATTATTTTCTGCCCTCCAAACTCTCTATGACAGGCTGGCCTCTCGTTGATCTACCACTATTTTCACGGAAAGTGTTTGGAAGAACTACATTCCTTGGCCAGGTCTACCCTTCACGGCAAGGACCCGTCATGCCACACCCATTGTAGCGAGTCACCCTCATTCCCTTCGTATTCCATTGGTGAGAAGTAAGTTCCACTCGAACAACTTCTTTCCGCGAACCCCTGCTCTGTGGAACTGGATCTCAAGATGATGTCTCCCTGATCACTATAGTCTTAACCTGTTCAAGGCTAGGGTTAACCGTTACTTTCCTCTCCTATCAGTAGAAACTGCTGCCTAACGTAACCCTCTACCTCAAGTGGCTCCCAAGTAGAGGGTGTCCCTTACTGTAAAAGAAAAAGAAGAAAGAAAAAGAAAAGCACTCAATGAATTTATCAAAGCATTTTGTTGGCTGACCAAAAGAAACCAGGCTATCAATGATAAAAATAATTTTGATCTCGAATAAACTATACAATGATTTCCGATATGAAACAGTTATAGTAAGGAGCAAGTTCCCTAGAACTGTTACTTTGCGAAACAGACTCCCGAAATAAAATCATCATTAGAAGCTTTTTTTTGCATTCTCTTTAATCTCATTCGCTGATCTAATATCCTCATTTATTTTAAAAAAAAAAAAACGTAGAAAAGAAACAGTATGTAACCAAATTTGACCTGTCAGGCGGTGTTACCAGCAAATCAGTATGATTTGATATTTTGCCACAAGAACGTGACTTGAAGATTAACCGGAATCGGCCATTGTGAGTGCGAACAGCAAAACAATACGTTCAGTAATTTTGTAATGATTTGATAATATATAGCTATCGACTGAGTAACTTTACGAAAGAGTATCAGTTCTATTTAGAATGGCTGGATACTTTATGGTCAAAACTCATCTCCATGGTGATGAAATTCTTTTGGCTCTGATCCTTTCTTTCTTTCTTTCTTTCTTTCTTTCTTTCTTTCTCGCTCCCCTCTCTCTCTTACTTTTTGAAGAGATGAATTTACAAAGAAGAAATGGAATTTTACATATTCTTTAACTGAGGTCAAGAATATAAAACATTGTCACTTTTGCCATTGACTTAATTTTTTATGTGCAAAATCGCATTTATTGACCTTGCACAGATTTTATTGTAAATTCATGTCAAAGGTTTTAATTAACTGAATACATCAATCTGGGTTTTATAAATATATTTGTTTTCAAATTTTGCCGATTGTGAATATTTCTGTTTAAAACAATGTAGACATTATTCTTTAGAAGGTCATTGCCACAAATCCTATGAACATATTTCTTCAACAACATTTTTTTTAAAAACCTCATTAATTTGAAAATAATACATGCACTGTCCCATAATAGTTGTGACATTTGGTGTAAGAAATGTGCATGAAAATGTAATAATTATTATGGGACAGGTAAATTGTCCTATAATAGTTAGAAGTTATCACATACACACACACACACACACGCACGCACGCACGCACACGCACACAAACGAACACGCACACAAACGCACGCACGCACATGCGCACACAAACGGTTTGGATTTGCAAACAAAAGCATTGTAAGCAAACTAGATTGGTACAGTTCCTCAATAATTTTCTCCCCAATAATTGTTAGACAAATATGTTTTTCATTGATTTTCATTTCTTGTATACGTCAATGCAAATGGCGAACAATCAAATCAGAAATCAGGTGGTATTTTTTTTACTTACTCCCCCACCGCCATATATATCATTGGAATCGTAATCACGATCCAATTTATCAAACCTACGAATATATATATATATATATATATATATATATATATATATATATATATGCACATTTCATTGACTACGACAGACAAGGTGCTTTTATTTAGTTTTTTATACAATTTCATTTTTTCTTTTCAGATGATAAATTATGTAAAAATTGTCCGAATATCTTGACCGTGTTTTGAAAAATGAAAACATTTTATAAAACATACATCCAACAAACTATTTCTTACTTAACAGTTAAAATATTTAATCCTTGAAAATGGCTAAATGTATAGCCGAAAGCGCTCGGATAAAAAGAACATTCGGACAGTTTTTATATAATTTATCATCTGAAAAGAAAAAAAAAATTAGATCGCATGAGAAATTGCATAAAAACTAAATAAAAGCACCTTGTCTGTCGTAGTTCAATGAAATGTGCATATATATATATATATATATATATATATATATATATATATATATATATATATATATATATATATATTCGTAGGTCTGATAAATTGGATCGTGATTACGATTCCAATGTAATAAATTATAACCATGGAATGTTAGTGTTTGAGCCTTTCATATATATATATATATATATATATATATATATATATATATATATATATATATATATATAATATATGGCTGGTTGAAATAGCTATTCGAATGATATAGATATCCAATGGATAGATATCATTAGCACCTTTCTGCAGAACCACATCTCCGTCGCCTCGAGTCTCTTCGGCTTTGAGGAGATCGTCCAACATTCCCTGCCGTAAAGGAGGACAGATATCACGTAGCAGCTCAGTACACTTTTTTTTGTTACCAAAGTAACCCCCCCCTGTTTCGCAATACACTGCCCAGCTTCTGAAATGCGTCTTTGAGCATCGCAATACTTCTAACACTGGAATTTAGTCAAATGCATTTTACTTATCACATTGATCATTCACAATTCTTGAAAGTGACTGTGACGGTCGAAAGTACTCGAATGTAACAAGAAAAAACAAACAAACCATTTTTATAGTTTATTAACAATTTTAATCCCGCTGCAAAACACCTCAATCGGAAATTGGAGAGACAATATAAAACGTTTAACAGACAGACCTTGTCGGTGTTATTTATTCAAACTTGTTCAGATGAAATATGCAGTCTAAATACAGCTTACTTTTGGATGCAGGTGTTTGAGTAGATGCCTTGTTTTTTTCTTTAAATGGTGTGAATTACATTTATAGGCTGACTCATTCGAGACACTTAATATATACTGTGGGATATATTTTTCTTTATTTAGGCCGGTAGACGTGATTCACACATTACTTACACTATTCGGACTGTTATCTCATCTTCATTGCCATATTCACAATGTTTCGGCCGTTGTACGCTCCGGCCTTCTTCAGTAATTTGAATTTCGAACCGAACCCTTTATTTTGTCCACCGGGGTAGATTGTTCTAATTCCACGTGTCAGGCCTCTTCCGGATGTTTCAGTTATTTCCCTTTAACTCAGCTCTCCAAGATTTTGGTTCACCACTGCTGTGGCCTGGTACTGAACTTACAACTCTTTGGTTCTAGTTACTGGATCTAACCAACGTTTTTATCCTCTGGGTCATGTGTCCTTGAGAAACGTTGTGAATATGTCAATGAAGATGAGGATAACAGTCCGAATAATGTAAATAATGTAATTAAACATAATACCTCATCTCAGAGATATAGACAGGTAATTCCCACTGTTTAAGAAACTTGGCGTCTACTCAAACACGTGCATGCACAAAAATAACGTTTAGAGTAATAAGAAAGAATATCAGATTGAAAGTGAAACCCGTTTGTTTTGGGGAGAATTATTTTGTGTTTTGTATATATACAGTCGTTTTCATCAGAAAACAAATCCAGCACGTACATGGAGGGCATGGACCTTTTGATGCAACATTGAATGACCTAGGTAATGCAGCAACAGGCCACCCCTTTCTCCAGGAGTGTGTGGTTCAAGCGGGTACTAATGAGAGTCGATGGTGAGCAGTTCGTGTTCTGGCGAATTGAAATTCTCTTTTTCATCCATTATGTCTCTCAAATAGGGCAATGCTCACAACCTCCAACCTCTGAGTGTAAGAAACTTTAGTAAGTTCAACTAAGCAAGTAATTCTCACCTCGAACGAACCTTTCTACATTCACAAGAAGAGTCATTGCTCCAAGTAACATGAAAGGATAGAATGAAAAACTAACCGGCTTGTTGGCTGGGCGTCATTAGACGACGAGTAAAAGATTGAATATCGGAGTGTAGACGATCCGGCTAGATTATTTATTGAACAAGCACAGTACGCTCAAAACATCAGTCACGATGACTTGTGAGTTCGTGCACGTGAACTTGTGAGCACAATAGCATAATCATCGACATCTTTTTTTTCTTTTTACTAAATAATCACTGATACAAAGCTCAAGAGAAATTCAATATAGACAGTTATTAAATGAGGTTGTATAGACGTCAGACGAAAAAGTAAATGCAGGTTATAGTCATATGTAGGATAGATAAGAGTTGATTCTTGACTTGAAGGGGTTCAGATTGTAACAATCGGGAAACATCGTCTCGGGAGCCTGTTTCACAATGCAGCGGTTTGCAGGAAATAGCTGTATTCCTTCTTCGTTTACTCACATTCACTCACAAGACCCAAACTTCGCTAAAAAGCCAAACATTGATATTAAAAAAAGAAAAAGAAAAGATCAAACCAAACATGGTGAAAATCGAAGCGGGGTATCATGGTCAGGACTCCCACGTTCTAAACACTTGACCAAGCACTTAATCTTAGAATTTCAAATGTACTTATCATCACTGCTAAATTAATAGCTGAAGATGACAAGATCGGTCAAAAAGTGGGCTACACTCTTTAGATTCATTAGTCCAGACTTCCACAGCTAGCACTTGCCATGCCACTCATCCTCATTCATTTCATATTCCATTGGTAAGGAGGATGTTCCACTCGGACAGCTTCTTCTCTAGAAGAGACTCCTGATCGCTACGATGTTAACCTCTTCAAGTCTAAAGTCAACCGTCAGATATTATATATATCCTCATATGCACCTCTTCCTCCTTGTACGTCTTTAAAACCACCTTATTTAGTCACTCTCTACCTTGACTGACTCTTGAGCCTTGTATTGGGTGAACAATTGTATACAAATGTTGTGTTAAAAACAAAAATAATTCTAAAGAAACGTATTAAAGATTAAAATTCGAAACGAAACTTGTTCATCTCAGAATTTCAAACCGGGCACTGTTTTCTTTTTACCTGACTCAGCATTTGTTTTTGATTGAAAAAAAAAAAAAAATCAGATGGCCTCTTTTATTGAACCACTACATTTCATTCTAACTTAATTAATACCATTCGTTAATTGTCGATTGTATAATTACGAGACTGATCACAAAGTCAAAGGGGTTTGAAACAATTTTACTTTCATTGAATAAGAATTGTAGATTCGGAGAACATTGTTGATTGCATTTTCTATTGAGTCATCATTTGGAAGAAGCGTAAAAGTATTTCGGCCAGACAGCAATTGTTGAGGTTCAATATTGACATACCAGACTGATTCTGTCATGTTCAATATACCGGGTTGTTTTTAGGAAGACCAGGGAAGGACGGGAAATGGTCTTTATGTTTGTTTTCGTCCAGTCTTTGAAAGCCGCCCACCCAAACATCTACCTACCCAAACACACGCGCACACATACATACACTAAGAGCAGTAAAGTGGAAAGGGTTATTGCGTCATCTGAGTCGTATGCTTGAAGTCGACCCGGTCGTGTATGGCCAGAGGCGACAAACACATGACTGTCTGGCTGTCTGTCTCTTACCAATAGGTCCTCTTTTTAAGCATCAGTTTATTTTTCACTCTTTTAATGTGACGATAGAGAATTATTTTTCTTTAATTGTTCATAGACTAACGATAATTTAGAAACTATTAAATTATTCCCTTTTTACCCATTTTTTTGTGGGGGGCAGGGGTAGTTTTTTTCTCTCTCAGTGCAAATATTACCTTTTCCTTCTAGATTAAATATTTTTGCCTTTTGTTGCTTACAAATGCATTTGACTTTTGTAATTTTCCATTTTCCATTCTTCCTTTTTCACTCTTTATTTCATCCTTTTTCCTATCTTTCTCTGACACCTTTTTATCTGCTTAGTCGCCTAGTCTCTCTTTTTGTTTATCTCTCTTTCTTTCTTTTTTCCAGCTTTCTTTAATTAGTCCTCTCTTCTTTTTTCTCTTTCAGCTTCCCTCTCCTTTTCTTCTTATTTAGCTTACCCTTCTGTTTATTTCTCTACTCCAGCTTCCTGTTCCTTTTCTTCTCATCCAGCTTCGTCACCTTTTTCTCTTCTTTTCTAGAATCCTCTTCTTTTTCTTCTCTGCTTGCTTTCTCTTCATTTACTTTTCAAGCTTTCTTTTCTCTTTCTTTTTCTCTTCCGGCTTTCCTTTTTTTTCTTCTTCTAGCTTACTCTACTTTTATCTACTTTTATTCAAGCTCTCCACTTTATTTTTAATTTCCTTTCAGCTTACTCTCCATTTTCGCTTCCAAGTTCCTCTCTCTTTCCAAAACAGAGCTCTCAGAACAGCCTCCCTCTGAATATATTGTTTCTGTCATGGAGAATTTAATGCCAAACGAAAAATATCATTAAAGGCCGAGTAGCTAGCCTTGACCCCGCCTGAATGTGTTGGCGCCAAAGTTCAACATGACCACGACTACCACCTCTATCGCAGGGAACGGTGAAGCAAAACTTTGGCAGCATTCTCAACTGCCCGTAATTAGTAAAATTAATTTCTGGAAAATGCAAAATGCTGTCATGCGCAGTCGGTCCAAACCAAAGTTGAAAAAAAAAAAAAAAAAAATGGTTCCCCGTGATTTCTTGAAAATCATGAACAAATTTCATAGAAGAAGCAAATCATCAGTGCTTGCTATTATAAATGGCTCTGTGGTTATTTCATCCTCATCGGATAAAGCTAAGCCTTTTGTAATGAACTTTACCTCAAACTCCACGTTAGACGACAATGATCATCCCCTACCTGACTTCCCCCCTCTCTCTTTCTGCTTTCTCTATCTTAGCTTGTGAAGTTTCCAGATTCTTCCAAAGTCTTGATGCCATAAAAACTACCGGTGCGGATAAAATTCCAGTGATCGTTCTTAAGAACCTTCCTTCAGAATTATCCCCAGTTTCGTTAAAATTGTGTCACCGAGATAACATTTTTAGTAAAGTAGCGTGATGGTTAACAAGTTATACTTGCGGACTCATTTACTGTTCGCATGGCCTTGTGTCAGACTAAGCTAAAATTAGTAAATTATAATGAAGCTAATATATTACTTTGAGTTAGAAATAATTTTCTTTTCATCGCAATGACGAATGGCTCATTCTAACTACTTATATGTGACTGTTAAAAATATATTTCCGGTCCACTAACACACCTTAGTTTATATCTCTTATTTAATAGTTTTGTTTTGGTTTGGGAAGATAATTAAAGCTATTTATTCAATTTTGGGGTTGATTGTTGTAGTTTATTCTGACTATTTGGCAGGAGCAGTTTTTAATTTCTTTATTACTTCATGTATTTATTTGGATTAACATATCTTAGTTTTTGCTCGGCAATGGCAGCGAATACAGTCGATGAAACGACAAAGTTGTTCCTCTCGATGACAACGCGAGGTCACATGCAGCAAGAATAACAGAAGAAAGAAAGTTTAATAGGTGCCCTATTCACAGAACCTTGGCTGAATCAATTATTACATTTTTCGATCGCTGCAAAATGAGTTGACGAGGAAAACATTCTTCAATGAAAACCAAGTTTCAGAGTCCGCCGAAAAGTTTATCACATCGAAACCTGTGAATTTCTACTCAAAAGCTATCGAAGAGCTGCCTGACAAGTGGTATCGCATCATTGCAAATAGTGGTTAATGTTTAATTGAGAGGCTTACTACCATATCACGTTGAAGCATCGGTTCCCGTACGATCACTGCTTGGAAATGTGCGGACGGTGCAATGGTGTCATGGCTCGCAACTGATAATCGGAGAGTCGAGTTCCAATTCCTGTTGGCTTCGTTATATTCACTTACGCACAAATACGCTTGGGAAAGGTATGAATCCACCACTTCTCCCACAGCTATGGGTTAATTAATAATATTTGTACCACTAAACCATTATTACCTAAAGAACAAGGAATTCTTACAGCCTAAAACCATATTTTCCAACTTAAATAACCTTTAAAGGGTTGATAAGCCGTAAAAACGAATCAATCAATCAATCTATCAAACACTTTGATATATGTGCCATGAACTGTTCGACCCCTTGAGTTCGACGATTACCTGTTTTTTGTCTGAACAGAAATACGGCTGTTAGGATTTGAAAAATCAGTTCAAAACTGAATAACAACATTTAAGGGCTCACCGTCATCAACTGGGTTTCCCCTAGCACCTGGTTCACACTCCTCCCTGGTTTTTGAACAGAAGTAGAGGTTTTGCTATTTAGGATTGTGTTTTCGGTTTCTTCTCCTAATGTCTTTTCATTCTCTTTCACTCACAGTAACATTTTGCGTCTTAGTGGCATTATCGCCTTTCTTTGGAGTGAAATGTTGAAAAAAATGTACTGTAAAGTAGGATTTTCATGTCTTGAGTGAAGCCAGCCTGGAAGAAGATGGCATCTGAATGTCTCTGCTCTCCTGTAAACACATCTCACCATTTTTGGATAGTGACTGGTGATAAAATGGATATTTTTACAAGCGATGTAGACATCGGCTTAGCGAATACTCATGGGATTATGTACAATTCAAAATGAATCACTATTCAAAGAGATTTTTGGTAAGTTTTGGTGAGACTGTGTTGGTGTGATTCAGCCGGCATTACGATTTCAGCTGACATCCAATAAAATAGGCATTTAGTGCGTTTAAGCACGGCTTTGAAGTAAAGAAAGGTCCGTTTTGATCAGTCGTAAAGGGGTGTCGTATTCAGTCATGATAATATATGACCCATAAAACAAAAATCACATCACATAGAAAGCAAATCAATCAATCAATATAATTGAATATAATGGAATTGTAATGTAAAAACATTGATATAATGGAATTGTAATGTGTTTTTTTCAGGATAACGTTGATAAACAAAAACAGAAATGATTTATGATTCATTCATATATGTGAACTCGTTGAAGTTCACATCTTTTTATGTGCCGTGTCTCTTCAGGACGTAGGCGATCATGGCTCTCCACTTCCTCCCTATCCTTTGCAGCTTTCAATAAGTTTCGTCCCTCTTCCAGACCACGTTCTGTCATTCACTTGCTTAAGCCCGTCAGGTATGTCATGCGTTGCTATCTTTAATCTCTCTTATCCTCTATTCGACTTGTGAGTATCAGATTCTCCCTGGAGAATCTGATACTCACAAGTCCTCCTTTCTAATTACGTGTCGCAGAAACTTCAGCTGCCTCTTCATGATGTTAAGTATAAGCTTCCCGCTTGTTTACATCCTCTCAAAGACCTCATCATTGCTCACACGCTCGGTCCATGATATCCTTAACATCCTTCTGTAGAACCACATCTCCGTCGCCTCGAGTCTCTTCTTCATCTTTGAGGAAATCGTTCAGCATTCGCTGGACAGATGTCACGTAGCAGCTCAGTACTCTTTTCTTAGTTACGAAAGAAATCCTGTCTCGCAATACTCTGCCCAGCTTTTGGAATGCGTCCTTGGCCATTCCAATACGTCTTTGGATCTCAGCGTAGCACGTACCGTCCTCTATCAAAAAACTTCCTAGATATTTAAATTTCCACAGCTGCTTGATTTTAGTGTCCCCGACCTGCAAATCGCATGTTTCCATAAACCACAGTGGAAAAGGGAAACCACTCCATTGTCAATCCCAAGATATATCATGGAAGTTTACATTATATGTGCTTAATGTTATATTACTACTAATGTCATATTAATATTATATGGTATTATTGTACAGGGTGTCCATAAAGTTCGTGTGCACTTTAAAAATGTATAACTTTCTTTGTATTTGCGATAGAAATAATTTGTAAAAAGGATTAGAATGAAGTAAATCTATATCTTTTTAAGGTTTTATTGAAATTGTATTTAAGTTTCCACATGTCCTCCATCATTAGCAATACAAAGGGTAATACGATTTTGCAGTTGACGAAAAACATTTGCCAACTGATTTACAGTAATGCCTGAAGTCACATTAGTTATTTTAACTATACTTAGAACTAGGTACATTCAAATTTATAACATTTTTACAAATTATTTCTATCGCAAATACAAATAAAGTTATAAATTTTTTAAAGTGCACACGAACTTTATGGACACCCTGTATTTGATAAAAACGGAAAAATAGGGTGTTCCAATAACTTGGATGATTTTAAACGTGAATTAAGTTGAAGCGTCTAATGATTTTTTCTTTTTCTTTCAGATTTAACAACTTAAGTCTTAAGGCAATTTCAACCATGAAAAGATAAACAATCAAATAACGCGTTAAAGTTATCGAAGTCGATAACGAAAATGGACGTTCAAACAGAAATGCATTTCGCGTACTTTGTGAATATTCTGGTCAACATAATCGACCAACCGAAAGTGCAATTGAAAAAAATTGTTCGTAAATTCAAACAAACTGGGTCGGTGGCAGCAGAAAACATTGCTGACAGTGCACGAGAACGTGGGGCCGAATATCCAGACACCTCCATTCGTCATCGCGCGCAGGAAATGAAACTGTCCACAACAACGTTACATCGAATTTTGACAAAAGATTTGTCTCTACACGCTTACAAAATTCAATTGACACAAGAACTGAAACCTGCTGACCATTTGAAGCGCCGTACATTCGTCAATTGGGTACATGAGCAAAGACAAGCCAATGAAGATTTTTCGCAATAAAATCCTCTTTAGTGATGAAGCCCATTTTCATCTTGGTGGATTCGTTAATAAGCAGGATTATCGCATTTGGGCGGATGAAATTCCATGTAAGATTGTTGAAAAGCCATTATCTATCTATCTATCTATCTATCTATCTATCTATCTATCTATCTATCTATATATATATATATATATATATATATATATATATATTTAAGTTATTGGAATAAAACGGAAAAATACATTTGGCTTCGTTTGAAAATATTTGTTTTTGTCTGCTAAAACATTCACGAACTTAACAACCCGTCGACATTAGTAATTTTATTGTGTACGAAATAGTCTATTTGTATTTCTTTTTATTTTGTTCAATGTGATTGATTACTATTTCGAAACAACGCTCTCTCTCTCTCTCTCTCTCACTTTCGTCTTAGTCATTTCTGCTGTCCGTGTGCATGGGAGGTGTTGGAAAGGTTTTAGTCTAGAATATCTGAAATACCCGTTTAAATGGAGAGAAAAGTAAACGCATTCCTTTCGTAGGGACGCAGAAATGTTTACACGTAATCTTAATAATGTTTACAGTGTTCGGGCAGTTCAACTATTTCATTAAGAGACGGGAACACCTTGTCAATGACAATCAGTTTCTTCTTCTTTACACACTTATTTTTTTTTTACCCCCTCCTCAAACTCTTCTTCTTCTTCTTCTTCTTCTTCTTCTTCTTCTTCTTCTTCTTCTTCTTCTTCTTCTTATTATTATTATTATTATTATTATTAAAGATTATCTTTTTTCTTTCTTTTACCATTCCCACTCTTTTATAGCTTGGTACAACTTAGAATATTTCTTTCTTTCTTTTTCGTTATTGTGACCCTCATTTTTCTACCCGCAATTTTTTTAGCCTTTCTTTCTCGCTTCCCACTTTCATTGTCTTTATTTAGAAGTTTTTCTCGAATGTTCACGCCTTTTTCTCCCCTTCCTTCCTTTTTTTCTTCACCCACTTCTTTTTCTTTTCTTGTTTTTACTTTCTCGTTTTATGCAGCCTCTTTTTCATTGTCCCTGACTTTTATTATACTGACTTTCTTTTACCTTTTCCTTCTTACATTCTGTCTCATATATATATTTTCTTTTTTTTTTCTTTCTTTCTTTCTTTCTTTCTTTCTTTCTTTCTTTCTTTCTTTCTTATATTCTGTTTCTTTTTTCTTTCTATCTTTCTTTTTTCTTTTTTAAGATTTTGTCGCCCATATATTTTCTTTCTTTCTTTCTTTCTTTCTTTCTTTCTTTCTTTCTTTCTATTCGTTCTTTTTGTATTTTGTCTTCCGGTCTGTTTCAGCCGTTTCCCGCCAAAATATTAATTACCCAACAATTTCACTATCAAAGTCCTTCACTCACAGCTCAACAGGTACAGTCTGTTTAGGTTCAATCATAATGCTATATTTGGAACGCCATGTCAATACAGTGCTTTTGTTGTTCTTGTTGTTGCTGCGTCGTCTGTTGAACACAGCGTTTGTTCATCAAGTGTCAGTATGCATCTAATCTACAACTGGCATTTTCTCTCTTTGTCTATGTCTCTGTATAGGAATAGCAATTTTAAATTTATCTAAAATGCTAACCGCTTTTTCTATGCATTTAAAAATATGAGAATTTTATTATTAAAATTTAATTTCCATTATTATGATATATTATTAATATTATATTTTTTTTACAAATTTTACAGATTTTTTAAATAAATATGTGGCATGTAGAATACACCTCTAAATTTATCATGAAATATATTGTTAAAATAAAATTGTGGCAAGTTTTCTAGTGTTTGCTCCGCACATAACTGGGAATATTTTTTAGTTCTTGCCTCAGATTCCAATAGATAATATTTTAGAGTTTAGCCTCGCCTCCATAGTTAAAATGTTTAGAGCTTGCACTTACCTCTGTCGGAGAAGGTTTTTAGACTGACCTCTATCGGAGAAATTCTTTATAGCTTACCCTGGCATCCATTGTAGAAATGTTTTAGAGCTTTTCCCTTTTTTTTAGTGTCTATTGGGGAAAATTTTTAGAAATTTTCTTGGCCTCCATCTGGTGAAATCTTTTGAGTTCGGTTCGGCTTCTATTGTAGATTTTTTTTAGAATTTGCCCTAGCATCAATTAGAAATGTTTTAGATTTTCATCGGTCCTCCATTGGGGAAATTTTCAGAGCTTGCCCGAAAATAACACTGCTAAAGATTTGTAGATACCAATTTTAATTCTTAGCTAAATTTTTACCGTATAAGGTACAAACTGATGTTAATCAGATTTTGACAAAAAGTACGCCTTATATTCCGTTAAATCCATAAAAGCGCTTTAAAAATAATTTTTTTGAAAAAATCTGTAAGAAAATTGATATAAGAAATCTAACATATCGCAAGTGAAATACGATTTTTTGTCTGTGTCTGTTGTGTCTACAAAACAAACTCTTTTTTGTTGATCTAGTCAGA
Source organism: Acanthosepion lycidas (assembly GCA_963932145.1). Lineage (NCBI taxonomy): Eukaryota > Metazoa > Mollusca > Cephalopoda > Sepiida > Sepiidae > Acanthosepion > Acanthosepion lycidas. The sequence goes on from OZ010571.1 coordinate 6,640,828, forward strand.
GAGGCTGTCATTCATTCATCCTCCCGTGTCTTTGTCATGGTTAGGACAGGTATGTTGAATTTGAACGACATTGTCTATTTTAGATTTTTCCTATAAGTAGCAAAAGAATATATTTTGTTAGACGACAGACATTTTTTCCACGCTGTAACATTAAAGTTCATTTTTAACGATGCAGCAAATAGAATTTTTTGTTAGCGTTACATTTTGACGATTATTCGCCAATGATTCATAGTACTTTATCTTTATCGATCTGAACAGTGATGTCGTTGATGGAATTTGATATTCTAATCTGAAAAACGAATAATAATTTCGCTTAAAATAATCATACGGAAAATAAGGAATATTTGCATTTAATCTATGATTTTTAGTATTTTAAAATTCCCTCAAAACGATTTTCGCTATGACTTTTCTCCTCCCTAGAAAATGAAGTTGAAGTTACGACTTTCCCCCCCCCCTGTCCCACTTTTTTTCCGATGATTATCCTCTGCCTCGTGATTTTGCTTGACCAAAATCTAACGGGTTCTTATGAGCTTCCCCTAGAGAACTGTGATTGACTCTTAGGAATTTTTTCCCCAATATTCTTTCCTTTATTTGATTTAGGATACATAACATTTTCCCTTTATATCTGACGTCCTGACGGTCTGGGGCTTTAGAATACCACAACTGCAACTTTGTCGAGTGGTAGGAACATGGGAGAGAGCAAGGAGTAGTCCTGGGTAAACGATAAACTACATCCGACAGCAAAACTTCTGAACGGAAGAATAGAGGTGTTGAGGGACGTCAGACAATCGTGTTTTACCCAGGTCCTTCCTAACCCGAGGAGGTAGCACCTGTTAGGGTCCCAGCTATGGGCAAATAGTGAACCCCCAAACAAAAATCAAAACACTAGGGAAGTATAAAAATATATTTTCTTCTAGTAAAGGAAACAGTAATATAATTTTCTAAAAAATTATCAACAAAATATATTTATAGTAAAATTACCAGCAATATTGTTGTGGAGTAGCTGAATACCCCCACAAGATGGAGTGGTCTAAGACTATTTAAAAAGCGGAGTTCGGCACTTAAAGGAGAAGAAGAACCTGGCTTGTGGATGAGAAAGTTAATAGTGGAGTAATAATGTCCCCGGTGTCCATGGTTCGAATGGGTTCATGTAAAAACCAGGTTTTCAATTTAGTCTTGCCCGCTTTACTTTCAAAACTGTCACAATGGAATCTAAATTAGGTTTCTGCTGAACTAAACTCAGTACATACCCCATAATATTCCGACAGATGCTGTTAAGTAACTTTATTTGTAAATCGATGTCTTAAATAAGAATAATTAAGAATTTGGATATTGTTTTTGTCACGAAACAGTAACGAACTGAATTCATGAAGCACTGAGCAAAGTACATACTATTCTTTTTATTCTAAATTGTTTTGTTTATTCCGACAATTATGTAGCAAACAAGAATATTTTCGTTGCTTTTTAACGAACCTTTCAGAGAACAGAGATAAGTACCCTTGTCTATATGCCCTGAAGGAAATCACGGGAAGCACTGTTCAGAATTGACACGCATCCATCTGTATTTATCATTCAAATAACCTTTCATAAGAAAATAACGCGTTGAAAAATAATGGTAAGTAGGATGATTTTGCCCACAGCTCTTTCCATCATCCGTCTCTCGTGAACATGTGGCCATTTTTCTTACTGGAATTCCTACGGAAAAGAACAATCAGAATGTACATGGCTAGCCATTAATGGCACGCAACATTCTAAAGAATCAAGAGCATGTTATGAATAGCAAATTGGTCAGAAAGAAAACAGCAAATTTAGATTTGCCATTGTAAAATGAAGCATTTAAAATTTCCCCTTTCTCTTATTTCTGGCCAACTTCGCCAACAGGGAAATAAATTGAGTTTTTCCTTGCAGAAAAATATCGATGCGAATAATTATATTTATAATAACTGAATGGGAACATCGGAATGTTTCGGAATTTCCATGTTTAGTACAGGATCGATTAATAATGACATTTTCAATGACACTGTCTGATATCATGCGACGTTTGTTCATAAGACGAAAAACTTAATTGCAATTATTCCAATGGTAGATAACCTTACTGCTGATTAGCACCATTCATTAATTAATTAATTCATATCTATCTATCTATCTATCTATCTATCTATCTATCTATCTATCTATCTATCTATCTCATTCTGTTCATTATCTATCTATCTATCTATCTATCTATCTATCTATCTATCTATCTTAGTCTGTTTCTTCCTATCTATCTATCTATCTATCTATCTGAGTTGTGTGCCCCGATATCTTGCTTATGTTATTTTTCACTCGCACCTCTTAGTGTGGTATTTCCCACTAGTGCCAGTAGAAGATGTTCCATCCCAGCTCAAAGTAAATTTTCAAATGGGGATTTTCTAGATCGGCAGGTTAGAAAATTATATATTTTATAATTTTTGCGTCGAATACGAATCCAAAATATAAATTCCTAGTGAGACAGATTTTCGTTTGTTTTTCTGAAAGAAAATGTAGCTTAATTTTTTTAAGACAATTACTTGAGAGAAAAAAGGCGTGGCAAATTTGTTAATTAAATGTTCTGAATAATACAATATTTTGGCTCAATTCTGATTTGATTAACTTTTTTGATGTAAATTAACTTTTGATCTGACTCATATTCTGAAAATATGTTTTGAAAGTGTTCAACGATACTGCCTTTTTTAATTGCAGAAAATAAATAAAAATAATAAAAAACAAAGAAAAGAAACTGATCATATTTTTAATATTCATTTCTTAAAGCATAAAAACGTTCATTTATAAATTGGCGCTAAAATAAATTTTAAAAAAATGATTTCCCTATAAAATTACGTATGCTATGGAAAGTGTGACACAGAAATCCGAAGGCGCATTGAAATAGCGAAAGATGCCTTCCAAATGCTAAGCAAAGTATTAAGAAGGAGAAAAATATCATTAGGAAACAAAGAAAATAGTACTGAACTTTCATGTAATATCAGTTATGTGCCATGCATGATACACGCTTTGATGATCATGTAACTTTCGATACATGACTCACGAGGCAGATTTTTTTCCCGGGGTGGGTTGCCATTTCTTTTTTCGGTAGACCAGTTTCCATCCAAGGCTATAGGACCCGGTCTGCTATTTACCCATAGCTGAGGGAGAAGAAGAGGATTCATACCATTACCAAGGTTATTAGCACGTAAGTGAATGTAATGGATTCGACTGGAAGCTCTCCGATTCCTCAATCCGAGCCGCTATCCATTACTCCACCGTGAATGCTGGATAATTTAATCAGATCTTAAGAAAAAACTTGAAACAGCAGAAACGGTTCTACAGAAGAATGATGAGGATACCATGAACAGAAAATTGTGACGAGCCATCATCGCCAACGCCCTGGAGGGATATGGCACATAGAAGAAGAAGAAGAAGAAGAAGAAGAAGAAGAAGAAGAAGAAGAAGAAGAAGAACCGTGCAAGATTCAATATCTAAAAAAAGTGTTTTCACAATCATATTTTTGTTTAATTTTATAAGAAATTTGAAAAATCTTCTTGGAGAGAATTTTGAGTTTCATTGCGTTGGCTTCCTTCACATGGCGTTTTGAAAAGCCAAATAGGATGAAAGAGTGGGTCTTAAGGGAAACATCAAAATCATATTTGACAAGCTGTCAAGTATTTTAGACGTTTTGCCATTGAAACGATAAACAAACTAGGACTTCAAAACAGGAAATGAATTATAGAATTAATTTTAAATATTTACATAACAAAATATTACTTAAAATAATGTCATAAGAATAAGATAATTTATTTATTTTGAATAAACATGCGATCTCTTCCAACCCCTGTAGACAGCGACTAGAAAAACAATTTCCATCTTTTAATAAAAAATATCTTTATTTAATTTTAAGGTATCAGGTTGGAATAAGTGTTTGCAGCGTTTTTAAGTAAATCTCATAGAAAATATTTCGATAATTGTCCATAGATTTATTCAACTACATATGCGCCATTTTGTTTCTCTACCTTTCGCCATCTTTGAGTCAGCGTCATGATTCCATTCTTTCTGGGTGATGAAGTGGTTTTTACAGGCTTCCAGAAAATTGAAGTTATTTCCATTAACCGAATTTTATAGCGATCGGAACAAATGCAAAGGTGCAAGGCCAGAGGTAAAGATGACAAGTTTAGCAGAACATCCAAGCCTGTTGGGTTTGCAAAGAGCCGTGAGGTCCAGTGTTTTCATGATGGAAGACAAGATCTTTCCGATCGCCAAAGTACGGACGTTTTTCAATGATTTCTGGCTTTAATCGATCCAACTCAGAGGTACTACTTATTTGAATTCAATGTCTGATTTTGCGGAAGAAAATCCTAATACGCAATGACTTTCAAATCCCATTCGATCCCAGCAAATTACTCTTTAATTCAATTCAGTTCATCACCCAGAAAGATGCCATGTTCTGGGAGAATGGAAACATATGACCTCCTCGAAGATGCATTTTATCAGTATGAACGTTACAAATTTCATTGGATGGTAAAATCTTTATTCTGTACAACTTGTGGCGGCTTATGTTTCCGGCAATTCTCTTTGCGAGTGAATTTGAATACGCGACACATTAACCAATGTTTAACTGAGCAGCCCTATCTTGTTACAATTATTGTTCTTGTCAAAGACTGATATGTTCCGGAAAGGGATATATTTGTTCGAAGTAGCAAAGTGGTTGTTGACTACTGTAACCGGGTAGGACAATCTAGCAGGTAACCGTAATGGACTGGTCCTCGTCGTAGTGGTAGGCAATAGGCGTAGGCAATTGGCGTCCTCCACATCAGTCTGTATTTATGGCTGACACCAGTCAATCATATTATTGTGAGGGGGAACCCAAGTGTATGCATATTCATTACATCAAAGACCTTATGACAAAAGGAGGAAATCTACATTAGAATCAGTTGTATCGTCATCATCGTCATCATCATCATCAGATTCCACCTTTTCCTCTTTTTTTTCATTATCAGCAATATGTTCATATTACAAGGTTATCGTCACGAGCAATGTTACACTCTATGATAATCATGGGAAAACTGCGACCCGCGGGTCATATATGACCCGATTGGCGTTCTGAATGCCTCGCTTAATTTCATGAGGAAAATAACGTTTATTAAAACGTTTTTTTTCTCCTTTCGTTCTATCATCATCATCATCATGATCATCATGATCATCATCATCATGATCATCATCATCATCAGATTACACCCCTGATTGCGAAGATGCCGAAAGGTGGCAGAAGAAAATGGCTTATATGTAGTCGAATAAATTCTGTCCAAATACCTAAATATTGTCCTTGAAATGAATGTAAAAAAAGACTGAATTCTTTTATTCCAGAGCGAATCATAATGGCGGAGAAAAATCGGTCGGAATAAAGACTGATAGTCTCTGTCTTAGTTGTTTGTCTTGAAACGAGGCCGCGTCGTCAGGTAAACAGTTTTCCGACATAATAGCTTAATCTTTATTATTTTGATTTTTTATTGACAAGAGTAAGTGACAAGGAAGACGAGAGAGAGAGAGAGAGAGAGAGAGAGAGAGAGAGAGAGACAGAAGGAAAAGGCGTGACAAGGAGAAGAAAGAGAGAGAGAAAGAGAGAGAGAAAGAGAGAAGGGAGAAACGATTAATGAGTGATAGAAAAAGCAGGAAAGTAACGAGAGGAAAATATTCAAGGTAAAGAAAAGAAAGAAATGAGAAAGAAATGAAGGTGGAAGGAATGGAAAGAGAGTGAGAGTAACCAGAAGGAGAGTAAGAAAAAGAAAAAGAGAAAAGAGAAAACAGTGATCTTGAAGGAGATAGAAGGAACGGAAGGGTAAGACTGCGTAGAGAGAAAAAGTAAGAACATCAGGAGGTGAGAGAGAAAGAGTAGGAGAGTAAGGAGGAAACAGAGAATAAGAACAAGAGAATTTGAGACACACACAAACACAGAGAGAGACAGACAGAGAGAGAGAGAGAGAGAGAGAGAGAGAAAGAGATGGAGAAAGAGAGAGAGAAATATAAAAGGGAGGAAAAAGAAAAGAAACAAAAGTGCGTAGAGGAGAGTTAAAAAGAGAATATGAGGGAGTAGGAGTAAGAAGGAGAAAAGATAAGAGTGGCAAAATCGGAGAGAGGGAAAGAGAGAATAATGAGCAAGGAATAGACAGAAAGAAAGTAAAGAAGAGGAAGAAAGGAAAAAGTGAAAGGAAACGTAAAATGTAAAATGAATAAAAGCAATGACAGGCGGTAAAAATTAAATTCTGCTTGAAGTCTTCATTATTTTGCTCAGCACCATCATTCACTATGAATATAAGAATAACTGACACCATGATACAAATATACAGATCCCAATAGATCCATCATAACACCCAGTCTGATAAGCTATTACTAGGCACATGCAACACAATCAAATATGATGAGAGATTTGGATAAATTTGAACAGGGTATTTTCTGTATCCTATCGTAATTCTCCAAGAAAAATCTCATACATGTTAACAATTCCAGTCAATTCATATCAGAAGCCATGAGAGCAGGTCCTGATTTAGATGAAGAGAGGCCCTAGGCTATTCCACTTGTGAAGCCCAACCCCCAAATCCTCCATTCTTACGAGTAGACGAAAATTGAAGAGTGTTAAATGATTTGAGTAAAACTGAGGATAATGACGGCTGTTTAAAATTACTGAAGGTTTAGAGTCGACAATGCGTTATGACAGCATGTCAAAAGGCTTATGACAAGACCAAAAATATTATACATTTTGGCTGGAGGCCCCTAAGTTATTGGAGATCCTAGCTAAGCCTATAGATAAATCCGGCACTGCATGAGAGCTATGTCTGATATATATATATATAAAATGGTGTGTTGTTGCTATATTTATTCTGGGGCGGCTCAATTCTTACTTTCCAGCCTTGATAGAGTTCAAAATCGGTTGTTTTTCTTGAAGTTGAAGGGGGTGCAATTTTCCACTCTGCAACCTCTTTCCTTCCCATAGACGCAATATCACCAGCCTATTGCTATTTTATCGCTATTTCCATGGCAATTGCTCAGGTGAGCTCCGTTCTTTGTTCTGTTTTAGTTCGGACTTTCCAGTTGAAATACCTCATGCTACATTTGCAGAGCCGAAACACACTCGTTTACTCCGTATTTTCAGATGTAAGGAGAATGTTCAGCTCAGACAGATGTTTCCAAGAACTGTTAAACAGACTCCCTCATGATTGCTCCCTGAACACTACAATCTTAACCTCTTCGAGTTGTAGTTGTTTATCATGTTCCTTATCTTCGATTTATATCGTACACCAGTTTCATTATTTATCATTTCGACTGTAATATGCTCTACCTTCAGCGAATCTGGTGCCTTGTACTGTGGATGAAATTGAATTTAAAATGAAGAAAAATAAACAAATAATTAGATGATTCGATTTTTTGTAAGTTGCGTCGGATCGCAGTCCACAGTCATGTTTAGAAGAAAAGCAAGAAATGATAAGAAGACAGAGGTAAAACTTACCTAAAACGATTTCTCTACACTATTCCATTGGACACAAAAGCAGGTTTATTGCTTTAGTGCATTGAGTTGATTTAGCTGTAAGAATTTGTCGAATAAGTATCTCAAATCTATGAAATCCCAGACTTACTTTAACACACACACGGAGAAACATACCCTTGCATGTGTTTATATAAGGAATTGCTGGATGTTATGAAAGACTTTTATATTGAGAATTAATGATGAGTGTAAAAGTGAACAGAGATTGGTAAGAAGGAACTTCTTCTCAGTTGATACTTTGTGGAACAGATCATTGAAACGCTGTTTCCTCGATCACTATAATCTTAACCTCTTTAAGTCTAAGGTTAATCGTTATCTGTTCTACATCTTTTCATAATATGAGCCACTTACTCTCTTATTTTGTAAACCTTCAGCCTTTAGTGCTTCTGGGGTCTTGTATTGGGTGAACAATAGTATATAAAAAGACTATACATTCATATCACTAGTGTTCAGTAATTGTCATATATTTCTTTTTTATGACTTTCACTTTCACCTTCGTGTCTCGTAAATAATCTATAAGAATATAATTGATAAATTGCGTTTTTTTCGCCAATAAGAGTGGCACTATTATTATAATTGGAATAATCGTATATCGAAAATAATATCATTCATTAATGCCGATAATAGATAGAAAATGTTTTTGAATTATTTCACTCCAATAAGGAGATAATGTCAGTAAGGCGCAAGGGTGACTGAGAATGAAAAAAAAAAAATGAGAAAATCGATGTAACAAGTAGGAAAGCTGATCAGAACAATTGCCATGAAAATAATTATAGAAAAGGCTGAGGGAAGCCACCTCACGGGAATGGGAAATAAATGAAGTCGAGATGCCAAGTCAGGACCAATAACATCACAGATTCTTTTTGGGATTTTGTCGAGATTCGATATATATATATATATATATATATATATATATATATATATATATATATATAAAGTTATCATTCTGTTGTCCAGTTGCCTCAAAAAATTGGTAAATAAGAAACATTTTTTAAAAACATTTCATCCCAATGAGAAGATAATGTCACTAAGACGCAAGGGTTGACCGGGAGTGAAAGAAAATGAGAAAACATCAGTGAGTAGAAAGGACAATAAAAGAACAGAATTCAGGAAGACGGAGAATGTTTAATTCAAAATTTTGAAGGGAGGAGTTGAGAGGAAAGTAAGAAACTCGAAGAGTGTTCCACAGGAGAGCAGGTATAAGAAAAGAAACTATGCGAATAGAACGATGAATTTCATGCAATCGACATAACAAGTAGGATAGCCTGATCAGAAGAATTGCCATGAAACTAATTATAGAAAAGGCTGAGGGAAGCCACGTCACGGCGATGGGAAATAACTGAAGTCGAGATGCCAAGTCAGGACCAATAACATCACAGATTCTTTGTTGGATTTTGTCGAGATTCGATCTCTCTCTCTCTCTCTCTCTCTCTCTCTCTATATATATATATATATATATATATATATATATATATATATATAAAGATATCATTCTGTAGTCCAATTGACTCAAAATTGATAAGTAAGAAAATGATAAATAAATATAAAACAAAACATAAAAAATAGAATATCCGACATATTAGGTCATTTAGTACGATTTTGATTTCCGACGATAACATTTCACCACTCTCTCCGTACATTGTTTAATTTTGTAAAGAATTATTACCAAAAGCTGTTTGAAATACTGATTTCTCTTCTTTACGGAACTGCTATGTAATATTCACTTTATCTTCTGAGCACCAACATTTATGGCTTGGTAAGGTCATCAAGGAACTTGTTGACGTAGTGAGACAATTCAATTATCTTGGCTCGATTATCAACGAAGAGAGTTCTAGAATAGATAGGATTTCAAGAGTAGCACAAACAGTTGCATCTGCCACGAAAATAATAATAATAATAATCTATCACGAAATCAAGAAATAGGAAATGAGTTTCTCAGGCAAGAAGCGCGATTAAAACAAACTATTAGAATAGAATATAGGGTTGCTATTTCAGTAAAATGTTGAGACCTAATTGCCAATCAGGTAGTAGGCTGAACTTCATGAAATTGAGGTAACAAGTAGGAAAGCTGATCAGAACAATTTTCATGAAAATATTTATAGAAAGGAAAGAGGGAATCAACAATACGTGAGTGGGAAAGTGACAGAAGTCGAGATGCCAGGTCAGGACCGATAACATTGCAGACCATTCTTTGGATTTTGTCGGGAATCTCAAGATATATGGCAGGAGTAGCAAACCAGATATAGCAGCAGTATTTAATGCACGGACGTATGGTAGATTTATAAATGTGCAAGATAGATTCTATCAAGAAAAATTGTCTAGCACGACACAGTGGATCAACTTTTCTAGCAGAAGACCTAGCAATTGATTCAATATAATTAACTCCACCTCACGTCAAAGGAAGACGTGAGAACAAGAAGACACAATGATTTGCTCTCTTGGAGGTTAACATCAGCCATGCTGATGGAAAGCAAAATAAATTCTTTATGAGGATTAAAAGATAGCAGTTTACAAGTTATTTTTTGCTGCAGTTAAGAAACTGATTGAGCGTCAAGCGTAGCTGCCAGTTTTACTTGGTCCAATCTATCGGATTTGTTATTAAAGCACGAGTAAATAGTTATGTCATCAGCATAAATACCGAGATGAGTACTGATGACAACGGAAAAGTCATTGACGAAGATAAGAAACAACGGAGGTGCAAGGATAGCGCCTTAATGTGAAAATCTCTAGAAGCGTGTCCGTTTGACAAAACCTTCAGTAGACGATTTGTTAAGAACGATTGGATTAAGTCAAATATTTGGCCAGAGATACAATAAATATGAAGAAGGCCAGCATACAAAACCCTGTTAAACGATTTCGAGTTATCTAAAGCCACAAATCGAGCCTCGTCGTTCTTATCCAAAGCCTGATGAACAAATTCGATAACATGTAACGCGTCGGCGATTGACGTAGTGAAAAGAAACATTTCTAGTATCATTTTTAGTATCATCTTAGCAGCAATAATTCTTTAAATTCACGCCACAGAATGAAAATGAATGTCATATAGTATGGCATTATTATAAAGCGATCACTGATCCATGGCGTTATATCCAAATTCGTGTTAAACCGTATATTGATTTTGCGAGCATCGTTCTGGGTTAAATTTCAGTATGAAAATAGTATGGCATTATGGCAAACTGCAATGGGACGTAGAGATTAGGTAAATTTTATAACGTCAAAGTAAAAAGTGGGGAAGACCTGACTCTTGAAAATCAGCATTTGATATTCTGTCTTTCTTAGCTGGATTTGAACACCGATCTTTGTCACCAGTGCAAAGTAACTATCACAGATACGAGTCAGGCTACGTCATTGTTATTATTGGTATAAGTAGAATAATTGTTGCAAATACTAGTAAAATCAACAAATTAAATTTAAATAATTATCATAAGAGTAATTAATGCATATATATCCGTGTCGTTATTGACTAAAATCAATCAGAAATTATCGACCATTACGATTAATCATTGCCGTAGTGATTATATCAGTAATAATTTGTTTGGTTGATTTTACATGTCATCTCTTCTTTAGAGTGGAATTTTGTATGGGCACCCAGTGAGAATCGTACTCAGAACTCATTTGTGGTCTCAACTAGACTAACCTCGCTAATTATTACCATCAGCTCGAGGTGCCGATTAATCAATGATTCTCATTGCCTATAGGAGCATATCATTGATCATTCGAATTATCTCCCCTGTTTTTGATTTCAAATTTTGATAAACACCCTTCAGATTTCTATCTCTTTTCCTTAGTCGTCCTTTATCAATTATTCTTATGTCTCTCTTTTTCCGTTTCATACTGCTTTCCCCTTTCTTTCTTTTTTTTATTCTTTCTTTTCTATTGCACTTTAATTCACACACTATTTTTTCCTATTCAATTCCGTCCATTTTCTTGCTGTCCAAATAACTTCCTTGTAATCATTCTTATTCACTATCATTGTTTTTTTCCCTCAATTATGTTGATATTTCGTGTTGCTTTTACTATTTCTGCCTGATTAAAACCATCAACCAATCCTACAGTCAATAACATGAACACAGTCATTAAGGATTGAAGATCGAACAAATATGTTTGCTTGTCCCTTGATTGCAAATCATTTTCTCGAAGAGATTTCTTTTTAATTTCTATATTGTTTACTTTCAGTTTTTCTTTCCTGTCTATCCTTTGCCCCCGTCATTTGATTCCATCTCACCCTGATGCACGTCACGAATTTACTGATTACAGGAGTTTGCAGAAATTCTTTTTGCTGAGACAAAATAGATCTATTACTTCTGTTTAAATATAAGCTTGTGTTGATAAATAACTTCTAATTAAGAAAACGTTGATTTATCGGTATAACTGAGACATATCTAAATTTTAGGTGTCACCTAGTGTTGATGACATGAAAGTTGCCGACAATAAATATTTTGGACCATTTCATAAAATATTTTTTGTCTTCCCGTAAACAAAGTAATACAACAGAATTCTTTTTTTATTTTGTTCAAAATTTAGAAACATGGCGTTTTGCCTCAAACAGGAAAAAAATCTACTTTTGTCGAGATAACCATTGTAAACAAGACTGATTTATTATTTATACAATTTACATACGGACAGTTTTTTTTAATAGTTTATCACCAAGCCGCTAAGACACAAGGTTTTACCGAGTGCGAGTGAATATGAAAAACAAACAAAAATAGAAAAACAGAGCAAAACATTATTAAGGAGAGAGAACAATAAAAGGGCAGGAATTAAGAAAACAGAAGGTAACGATTGACATTGCATTTAAATTTTGGAGATCAAAGTTGACTGGAAAGCAAGAAGTCAGAAGAGAGTTGAAGATTTGCTGTCATTTGTCATTATTTATTAGCGGATCCCATGTCGTATTTATTTCTACTCTAGGCCTACTAAGGGGGTCCTCATATCCTAGCATATACGTTGCTTCTTTCAGACGTATGACTCTCCAGTGTTTTTTCTTGTTCAGTTGTTTTCACTTCATACCACAAGGGTTGATAATTACAATTTAATATTGATTTACTTTATGTGATATTCACTTATTCAGTAATAAGTAAAAGAAAATTGCTATTTCACACACAAGTGGAAGTGAGGAACATATGCCATTTTCAAAGAAACTTTTCAATAATTAAAACTAGGAATAAAATTGACTGACCAACATAATTAAGGTATTATTAAGTTGTGGCGGCCTTCGACCACATTTATTTAATTATCATTTGGAAACAAAACTGATGTGAAGAAAGGACAAACAAAAAAGACCAATAAATATATAAACAAATATATGTATTAAACAAAACAATTACAAAGCACATAGAAAGTTAACGTTGTGTTTGTGTGTGAACATTTGTGTGTGTATGTGTGTGAACGTGTGTATTTTGGTGAATGTTCGTATTTGTTTTTTGGTGAATGTCCCTAAGAGTTCGTATTGTGGCGAGTGTTAGTACGTACGTGCATGTTGATAACGTTCTTTAACGTCTGACCGCAAGGTCAAGACGATAATTCTCTGGGACTACATTTTGCAGCAAGAATAGAGAAAAAAGAAGAGAATGAGCGAACTCGTGTCTGTTATTTATAGCTAATGTAATCACGTGACAGGCTCACAGCGCCTTGGCGGGAAACTTGACTTAGTCACGCGCTGGAAAATATATTGTGCGTGGGTGGTCGTAATGCTCACTTGTGTGTTTATTAGAAGCTGATATTTCCTGAAAATATTTACCGATTCTCCCAAAAGCGCACGAAATCAAATACATGAAAATATAGCGATTATAAAATTTGTCACATAGCTGCGATTGATAAATTGTCTATTACAAAGTAGTGTTGATTTCTATCCAATGAATGATTGTTGTTGTATGATTTGAATTTGTGTAAGTATGTATGTGTGATGATGATCGCTATAACATGTGAATATGGTATAACTGAATGAACTTATATATATATATGTATCGTAATTACATTGAATAAAACGTAATTACATTGAATAAAACGTTTTACATGATATTAAAATAATTAAAATATTCTCTACACGAAGTCGAAAATAAGTTGACGTCTAAAATAAGAAAATAATTTATTTTTCCAAAATGTATTGAAGCATTCTAAGTTTTGATTTTACAAACTGAATTTAAACTCCTTTTGTAAACAAAACAGTCGGCTCGCAAATTTGTTTTCTTTTCTATCACCATCCTGAATGTTTCATCCCTAATTGGCTAAGTTAGCTTCCTGATAATTTCCCAAGACGAGAATTGTCCTGATCCCAGTCCCAAGGATAATTATCATGTTGTTGAAACAGACTAACAAATAAACAAAAAAATCAGAAAGGATAATAATTAAATTTAGATCGATGAAAATATTGATTGGTTTTTGGAATGACATTATAAATTGAACGCCAATCAGTAAGTTTTTGTAAAAGTTTTCAATTTATGTCTTTAAATGCCTTTCCGCAAACAACCAAGTTTATATCTTCGCGAATTTGTAGAATTTGTTTTGCTTGTGAAATATATTGGTTTGTCAAACGATAGCAGAAAGGGTTATAAATCGCATTTAGAAACTGTCTATATTTCTGAGATGAGCTATTATGCACACTATTTATATTATACGGACTATTGTCCTCGTCTTTGTTGCCATATTTATTACAACGTTTCGGCCCTTCAGTATCTGTCTATATTTCTGAGATGAGGTATTATGTACACTATTTACATTATTCGGACTATTGTCACCATATTTATTACAACGTTTCGGCCGTTGTATCTTCATGGCCCAGTGGATAAAGGCTTTCGTTAAATCTAGTGACAAGACCCAAAGAGTGTCAGTTCAATACCCTGTTAAGGCAGAGGATCTCTTGGAGAGGGGAATTAACAGGAAATAACTGATAACTGACATCCAACTAGAACATGGCACGTGGAACTAGAACAGTCTACCCCAATGAGCGAAATAAAGGGTTCAATTGGACATTCCAACGACCTGAAGAAGGCTGGAGCGTACAACGTAATAAATATGGCGACGAAGATGAGGACAATAAGTCCGAATAATGTAAATAGTTTACATAATACCTCATCTCAGAAATATAGACAGATACTGAAGGGCCGTAACGTCGTGATAAATATGATGACACAGATGAGGACAATCGTCCGAATAATGTAAATAGTGTACATAATACCTCATTTCAGAAATATAGACAGATACTGAAAGGCTGAAACGTTGTAATAAATATGGCGACAAAGATGAGGACAATAGTCCGAATAATGCAAATAGTGCGCATTTAGAAAATCTTGTACTTTTATTTTCGTACTTTCTTCCCGTACTTTCTTTTTTCAAATACCGATTTTAAGCACATGAGAAAGTCTTTGAATATGGGTTATCATTGTTGAGAATTCAATATGGCGACACAGGAAATAGAAAGTAGATTCAATTATTATTGATAAGAGTTAATCGAGAAGCAATATACAGTTCTCTCACAATTTCACTTTGACATCTGATTTTGCGATTAAATAATTGGAAAATGTTTTCGTTTTAACGAAAATCTCTCCCAAACCTATTAATATTCGTACTCAAATCATTCGTGTCGGTTTCTCAAGGACGTAATATTTGTGGTCCTTTCGAGTAATGAAGTATTTTACTAGAATATTAAACCTATTAACTAATATTAGTTGAAAATCCCGTCTGTCATGCGAATAAAGTACTTCATTTATATGACATATTCTTTCAGGACGTGGGCGATCGTGGTGCTTCACAGCTTCCTAGCTTTTGTTGCTCTAAGTAACTTTTTGCTATTTACCATCCTTATCTGTTCTTGTTTTGGCATTCATCCACCGAAATTCATTAAATAGTTCATTCACTGCTTTCCCCTGCTTCAGTACATCCTGTTCGTATTAAAATATCTAGACCATCTTTCTTCATTATGTGTCAGAGATATTTCGACTGTCTTTTCTGATTATTAATATCAACAGTATTACAATTTAAATTATTTTATTTAATGGCATGTGTCATGCTAGTGAATTTAAAGAGCTACGAGACAATGTGGCAAAGGGAAGCGAGAAGAAAGGACTATCTGTTCATTGAAAAACAGTAATAACAACAAAACGAAGCAAAAACACAGAGAGAAAACAGAATCTATGGTCGTTTCCCGGGTGTGGGGCAGCATAGAATATATGAGTTACGGATCGGAGCCGATAGAATCAAGCAGGTACAATAATTAAACTATTTGGGTCGTTTCCTAACAGGTGACGAAATCCGAAGGCGCATTGGAATAGCGAAATGGGTGTTTTAAATGCAAATCAAAGAATTAAGTAATAGGAAAATTTCGTTTTAAACAAATAAAAGAGAGCTTAACTGCTATGTAATAACAATTTCTCTATATAGTATGCTGGACAATTTCCACACAATTAAAGAGGAGATTTAAGGCAACAGAGATGTAGTTCTACAGAAGGATGCTGAGAATACGAGCAACAAAGACGTACACTATTTACATTATTCGGACTGTTGTCCTCATCAACATATTTATTACAACGCTTCGGACGTTGTACGCTCCGGCCTTCTTCACGTGGTTGGAATGTCAAACTTCCTGTAAATTAAAATTTCAGATTAGGCTACCTGACCAATTCAAATTATTAGAAAATATTTGTCAATAATAACTTAAAATAAAAAAATGAAAAAAATAGTAAAAAGCATTACTGATTTTCATAACACAGTTATAAACTGAACTCTTTATTTCGCCCACTGGGGTAGACTGTACTAGTTCCACGTGCCATGTTTAATGGATGAAATAAAGGGTTCAGTTCGACATTCCAACCATATGAAGAAGGCCGGAGCGTACAACGGCCGAAACTTTGCAATAAATATGGCAACAAAGATGAGTACAATAGTCCGAATAATGTAAATAGTGTACATAATACCTCATCTCAGAAATATAGACAGATCAACGAGGACGTGTTAAGAAAAATAAGAATGAAAAGACCACTTGTGCTTAAGACCAGAAAGAAACAGTTAAAATTTCTTGGACACATAATGAGGAAGGTGGGCCTGGAGAATTTAACACTCACGGGACATATTTAGAGAGAGAGAGGACCAAGGGGAAACGGCGTATAGCCTACCTAAAAACTTTATATCAGTGGATGTCAAAGCAGGAATGTTTTTTAGAGAAACAAAGCTGTGAAGAATCGTGATCAACCATAATTCACGAGGTGGGGAGGAAACAGAAAATAAAAGAATAACAATCGTTAAGTACTTGGATATATGACAGATTTCTCTGAAATCTATTCTTTGCTAATCCTCGCTTGGTTTGGCAAAGGAACTTAGAAATTTTGAAGTTTAAGATAATCCTCATCAGAGTTGATGTTTAACGACTTGTTTTGCTTTCTATTCTACAAATAAAAGTTTCTTGTGCTTATCATTTGAGTAAGTGTGAAGGAATTAATCAGGACACCTCTTTAAGGAAAAAACAATGACATGAATCTTTACCGTTATCAAAACTTCGCAAATGTATGTTTGCATAACAACCCATTGAAATACTTGACAGGTCAGAGGTCAATTTCAGGTATAAAAACATTTTCTGGTAGTGTAACGGTTACCGAGTTAGAAAAAGAAATCGGCATGCCGAGTTCGAGATCGGGCTGAGTTCTTCACATTCTCAGAAATACCCTTGGGAAAACTACGAGTCACTCTTTTCTTCACTCCCAGCTTTTTGTGAATCGTGGGACAGAGTGTTGTCTCGTGTCTTCAGGTGTCAACCAGTTTAGGAGAAGTGCAACTGAATTCAAAATCTAGCCTGAAGAGGAATGCCCAAGACACACCGTTACAGCAATGCATAAAATGTCCCGACTACCCAAACTGGTTATGACACACACATATACACAGCCAAACAAACATTTTTTACGACTGATAGTGAGATAGTCTGCCTAGTGAAAGAAGCCATCATTAAATTCGCTCTATATCCGCATCTGATATCAAGGTGAAGCATGTGAACAGTGTGAAAAGGTCTATTTGACAAGGACTTTGTTGTCAACAACAAAGTCCTTGTCATTTTTCACGCGCATCAAGTTTCACTTTTAAGCGACACAGCTCATGCGTATGACTGGTATTTGCATTACACTAACTGCCTATATATATATATATATATATATATATATATATATATATATATATGTAAGTAATTTGGGTCAAAATCCTCAAAGTCACAAAACACAGAGAAGTGATACATTACACGTTATGCAGCATTTATGTAACAATTACTGCCAAAGGTGCCTTACATAGAGGGCACCTACCTCTATGCATGGCAATGTAAGACATTGGCACGGCTTAAATGTCTCATTCTCGCTGTACGTATTTGAGGATGGATCAAACGATTTTATTATATATATATATATATATATATATATATATATATATATATATATATATATATATATATATATGATAAAATCGTTTGATCCATCCAAAAATATAGATGATAAAATCGTTTGATCCATCCAAATATATATATATATTTGGATGATAAAATCGTTTGATTCATCCTCAAATACGTACAGCGAGAATGAGACTTTTAAGCCCTGTCAATGTCTTACATTATTAACAACATTTACCGGCCTGAATGTCCGAGACATTTTCATAGAAAATATGCGTCCTCCGACAGGAATCGAACCTGTATCCTACACGGAACCGTCATATAGCCTGACGTGCTTTACCGATTTAGGAGCGTTGGAGAATTATAGTTTTAAAATAGTAAAATCGAACTTGCTAACCGTACCGCTCCTCTGTGGCTAAATCGGTAAAGCACGCCAGGCTATATGACGGTCCTGTATAGGATACTGTTTATTATAAACAGAGCATTTACTTAAATATTTGTATCTATAAAAAAAAGTATGTATAAATATAAAAATGTCTTAAAATAATTGTCGGACTTTGTCCATTTCATAATATATATATATATATATATATATATATATATATATATATATATATATATATATATAGTGTACTGGGTCAGCAGTTCTTTATTCAAACATATATTGTTAAATATAACAGACAACGAATGTCTAATATGTTTGATCATGAGCCGTTCTAAGCTTCGTATTGTGGCTTTAGTTTCGGGAGAAAATAATGACAAAAACTCTCCGAAACGATTGCCCATATGACCACTCTGATGATGGGTAATGTGAGCCGAAAGCTTAAATCGAGCATAATAAAAAATATCCAAATGTATGAAATTATTGTCTTAGAATAGAACTAATGGTTATGTCTTGCTAGTTCAGCAGTAAAATAATGAGAACTAATTGCCAGTCTCGTCGTCGTATACTTAAATTCATGCAGTTGAGACATCAAGGAGGAAAGCCTATCAGAAGCATTGCCACGAAAACATTTATAGAAAAGATGGAAGGAAACCACGTATGGTCGGTGAGAAAGTGACTAAAACCTGACCCTTCTTTGAATTTTGTTAGGAATCCCGAGATAAATAGCATGGAAACCAGAGCAGATATGGCAGCAGTATTCAATGCACGGACAAATGATAGACTTGTAAATGTACAAGATGGATTCTGACGAGAAATAATGTACATCGCGACACAGTAAAGCAACTTTCCTAACAGTAGACCAAGCAACTGATACCAGAAACGGTAATTGTTACTACAAAAGATACATTTATAACATAGAAAATAGCCTTAATCTGATTTTGGGAGAAACGTTCTTTCCGTTAAAAACTCACTTTTGGTATGCACCTGAATTTTAAGGGATCACATGAAACTTTTTTTTTTATCTAGACCTGCCATCATTGTTTTGCTGTGTTCCTTTACGACGTTTGCGATCATAACTCTTCACAGTCTGTTGTAGTTCTAAGGAACTTTCGATATTTTACCGTTCCTCATTCTTCAGACTCAGTCAACCATTTATCTAAACTCTTTAGGTAAATTTATTGCGTTTTTCTCTACTTTTTCCTTCCCTCGATACGCTCTGTGAGTATAAAAATTTCCAAGCCATCCTTCCTTATAACGTGTCCTAGAAATTTAAAATCTGTTTCTAAGTCTGGAGGTCTTTATTTTTTGCTTATATATTACGTGGATGCTGTTCTCAGCACCAATCTGTACAATACGATCTTGAGTCTCATCTTCATCCGTGAGAAAACTGACCAGTATTCACTGCTATGCAGAAAGAGAGGTATAACGTAGCAGTTTAGAATAATTTTCTTTGTTTCTATCGAATATACCCGTGCACAGCAAACAGATAAAACATAATTCTACCCATCATAAAGGAGGGAGCGGAGCATGAAAAGGTCTAAACATGATGAAGAAAGAATAAAAAAAAATCTTTCTGTTTATATTTCTGAGATGAGGTTTTATGTACATTATTTACATCTTTGTCGCCATATTTAAGGACACATGGCACAGTGGATAAAGGCGTTAGTTAGATCCAGTGACAGGACCCAAAGAGTGTGAGTTCAATACCCGGCTAAAGCAGTGGAGAACTTTCAGATGGAAATTAACAGGAGATAACTGATAACCGACATCCATTAAACATGGCATGTGGAACTAGAACAGTCTACCCCAGTGGGCGAAATAAAGGGTTCTGTTCGACATTCCAACCACCTGAAGAAGGCCGGAGCGTATAACGGCTGAAACAGTGTAATAAATATGGCGACAAAGATGAGGAAAATAGTCTGAATAATGTAAAAAATCTTACGTTTGAACATTTGCTCAAAGTTTTGACAGTGGGTCGGGTCGTATAATTTTCAGTTTCTCTCTCCTTATATAACTGACATAATTTCCTACATAGCTATACCTGTATCGGGTTTAATGCTGTTTAATGATCTCGGCCCGACTAAACACAGTGATCTTAAGTATCGAAACGCACCTGCTATTCAACGTATGCATTCCGCAATTCAATGCACTTAATACATCGTTTCCGTTTCCCGTACGATCACCGAAGATAAGCAACGTCAAGCCTGGTCAGTGCTTAGATAAGTAACTGTTTGGAAATGCCAGATGCTATAAGCTTGGATGTGCGGATGGTGTAATGGATATCGGAATTGAAAATCAGCGATCCGAGTTCCAATTCCAGTCGGATTCACTCAACTCTCAAATACCCCTGGGGAAAGGCATCAACCTACCTCTTCTGTTAGAGTAAAATTAAATGAAAGAAGAGATTCGGTAGAAACTAATTTTGCATTTGTTATAATAATTTTAAGTGTATGAAACCAATCAAAGTATAAAGATTGCAATAAAAAAGTTATATTGGAAGGGGTAAGGGGGAGAATGAGAAGATACAATCAAAGGGTGGAAGAAGAGAAGAGACATGACATAATGGTTAATCGTAGTTGTCTTCACATGTTGATTTTTTTTACGAGTCGAGCTAATAAATAATTGTTATTGAGAACAAAACTGAAATTTTCTGTACATGCGCAACACTTTCACTGTTTATATAATTATAAATGTTCAAATGTAAAGAGAACGAAACGAATATAAATTCAAATGTTCATACCATTAATTTCAAAATCTTATAAAACTACCAATTTCTACAAAGGATTATAAAGCTTTGATTTGTAAAGGTTGTGTGACGTTCATACAGGGTGCGGCATCCCATACACAAAAATATCTTGAAATACTAAAAAAAAATAAATGTATTCAATAAAATCACCAGACGACTTCGAAATCTCCTGCAACTATTCTGGATGGTCTCCTTGTTTAAGTTGGTGAATGCTGCCATAATCCTTGCCTTCAGTTGATCTTTGGGGTTACAAGGAGTTTTGTTGGTCTCTCGCTCAACTGTACCCCACACATAATAATCAAGGGGGCCGCAGTCTGGAGAGTTTGGTGGCCAGGAGTGATGTAGTTGCAGAAATTGTCTGACAGCCATGACTGAATTCTCCTGCTTATGTGACATGGTGCAAAGTCCTGTTGCCAGACATAGGTTCTTCCAGAAGCCACCCTCTTAGCCCAGGACAGCACTACCTACTCAAAGCACTTGATGTTGGCCTCTGTGTTGAGTCTGAATGTCTGTAAGAAGATGAATGGAAACATAACGTCACCATCACGAGTGATAATTCCTGTGACACTATTTACGTCGCTAGAAAGAAAGAAGAAAAAAAGAAAGGCGAGAATTAAATTTAGGTGATAAGAAGCCATCACGAAAAGGACACTAAGGGATGTTATTTTTCTGACAAGGAAAAGTGGTAAGATTTTTATTTCCATTGTCGAGAAGGTGAAACACAGAATTTAATCTGATTTATGTTACGGGGCGGAGAGTAAGATATGTCCAATCTGCTCATGGCAATGGTAAAGGGAATTTTCAAGTTGGACAAGTTACCTCCCGCAGAATTCTAAAGAGATAAAAATAAAAATTAAGCACGCACTGTCCGAGAAAAACAAAAGTGTCCGCTGACCACCATGAAAGAAAGGTTAAGCCTTTGTCTATATGCAGAATATCATTGAGAGGAGCATCTGTTTATCGTCAGGGCTGGCTATGATAGCGAAACTATTTTATCGGATCAGTAATTGGCACCAAGAATGCAAATATGTCCAAATGGCCACCCACTTGATGCTGGCAAAAATCTGATTGACGAATTCCAGGTGATTCGGTTAAGATAAGAGTCTAGGGTGTGAGGTCTCCTCGAAGAAAAGGAAGAAAAGAAAAAAAAAAGGGAAAATAATTTTTTTTTCTTTGAGCAAAATTTTTTTTAAACCGAGGCTAGTCTGGCCACACCCACGCTGCTGAGCGCCCATTGGCTGAATGGTAGCATGAGCGTTAGGCGGAGGTAATCATATGAAGAAGGAGGGGAGGCCTGTTGCGCCCCCCTGAAGGGATAGGTGTGAGATGCCACTGTGAGAGAGAGGGGAAACCCGTTGACACCCTCTGAGGGCATGGTGAGATACCAATATGAGAACAGAAGAAGGTGGGAAGACGAAAGACTTCCAAAAATGGAAAATAATAAAATTTTCCTGACCGAAAACAAAGAAGTGGATTTTGGGTTTAGAATTATCAAGGAACCTCAAACCCCGACAAGCCCACCCCGGTTTTGGTCGGCGTCCATATAAGCAGAGTCGCAACGAATGTAAACCAGTTCAGTTCGAGTTTGAGTGAAGTTCGCAGTTGGAGTTGCACCCGCCTCGCAGATAGCTGACTTGAAAGATTCCACGCAAATCACGACCTCAACTTCTAGCCAAGAACAATTTATTTTTGAAGAACTACTTAGACTCATACCACCAAAACAAGTTTTACGAATATCGCCTGAAGATACACCAAGAACCAGTTTCTTAAAGAACAAACAACTTAAGATGTTAAGACTCGCCTAACAAACACAAAGTGTCACGAATCCATATAGCGGGTTGGGAAGAAGACGCAGTCCTGCATTCAGCAACCAGATATAATATATTGTTATCCTTTTTAATACATTTGAACTTTTCGAGTTATTATTTTCTTTTCTTTTACATATACTTGTGCGTTGTTGCCCTTGCCCGGACTCAGCTTGCATTACGGCCCGGCGACTGATTGATTTCGTCTACCTAAGATCAAATCACAACGTGCGTAGGTTAAACTAGAAATCAAAACAGTTACTTCGGTAACCAGACGTTGGAGGCGAGCTGGGAACGACAAGGCTGATACCGAATCTAACCAGATTCCCATCCGGATCACCAAAAGGTTAGAACGTCACATTTGGTGCCGCGACCAATACCAAGCCAGTTGGTCGTCACAGGACAGGATAGCACGACGGACGCGGCTAGGCAGACGTCACATTTGGCGCAGCGACACCGGGGGACGTCACATTCCCAACACATTTGTAATCACCATTAGACTCATCCAACTCTTTCCGAATCCTCCACACTCTCCTCGCATTGACACCCAAACACTCTGAAATGTTCGTACTGGAGTTCCAGCACTAATGCCAAGCAGTACATGCCGTTTCCAAATTTCTAGCCGAGTGAATTGTGTCGTGGTGCCTTTTGCTCAAAGACGGTGCCCAACTGACCCTACTATGCCGTGCAGTCGACAAAATCAACAGAAAACAACGCGCATGTGGGAAATTGAAATTATAAAATGGCGATAATTTACCCATCGCATCCTGTGTATTATCACACACACACATACACACCCTCATATGTAATCAAGTTCTCTTTATATAAGCATATGTACAGACATATATCCATAACCTGACTGAATGATACTAATTCCCGCGTAGTTGTCTCAAGGCAAATGTCAACACCATAAAATTATACAATTTGTTTGTAGGCCACCTGCAAACTATCAGCTAAAAAAAAAAAAAAAAAGGAAAAACCAAAAACAAATGCCGGTAGTCATTCCTTTGACTTGTGGGTCTGCATTGATATGACATTCGAATGCTGAAATATTTCCAGCATCACCAAGTCAACTAAACAAATGTCCCTAAACATTCAGTTTTGTCTATCAATGAGCATGCACGTGCTTAAATGATTGACTGTTTTGCAAAAATAGGTTCGTTCAAGTTCCCCTGCAGCAACACCTGCGTCTACGAAACTCTCCTGGACTGATGATATCCCAAACTGTGTAAATTCCAAAGTGAACATAGACATATGATTTATAATTAAAACAGATTTATCTGTTGAATATCTAGCAAAATGTGATGATAAGTTTGTTCATCTCGTAGAGCAATGTCCTGATTTAATGACTTCAATTTTTATTGGGTCTCTACTATTCTGAACTTGTGTAAGGATTTTTTTCGAGAGCACACCGTAGTGCAAGTGTAAATTTGGCTTTCAGATAAATTTGCTAATGTTAGGAGTTTGACAATATACTGATCGGGTTCAACGTTGCTTAACTTCGATCGTCGTGCGGGAACGAGTGATTCAACCATAAGTCTTCACCAGCCCCAAGGCGCGTAAAAAATATCATTTAAATAACGTTTTTTTTTTCTATTTTATTCTATTTAGAAATTCCTTTGGCCTTTTATTCCATTATTATTTCTATATAAAATTGATTTTTGCTTTACGTTTTATTATTGCATTTTTCAATTTATTTTTCTTTTTCTTTACTATACGTGTTTGTTTGAATTATAACAATTCCATCCATGGATAAAAAATAGATTAATATTTATCAGCCTCCGTTTGACCCCACCGCATGCATAGCCCCGTCGCCCACCGAGAATCGACACCGATTATTAAAGAAGTTGTATTTTGCTTTTAAATCTAAATAAATCGTTCACTTGCCAGTAATTTACAATTGCCTGACGAGAGGCATTGAAACGCATCGAAACACGGCTGCAATTGTGTAGCGATTTTTTACAGGTTTTCGGCGGTGCAATATCCTAAAATAAATTATATATATATATATATATATATAAGACCATTTTTATCTATGTATATTTGCCCGTATAAGTTATATTTTAATAAGTGGTTAGAATTCGTTTAATAACACTTTCAATCTTAAATATTTCTTGGTTGTTGTAACGGAATGTCTATTTCAATGTATGTGGGTGTATGTACGTGTCTTTATCAGTGTCTGTGTGTGTATGGTAACTCTGAGGCTCCTTTCATTGTGATTTTTTTTTTTTGTAAAGAGTCGTAGAGATATTTCCTGTCTTCTCATATTTTTGTGTGTGTATATACCTAAATACGTCTGCGTGCGTATGTATTATAATCTGATTGTGTATGTATTGTCTTTTGCAAGATGTCATCCTCCCCTGCCTATATTTAGAATTCGAATATATCTTTATTGCCATTAACAACAGTTGATATTAACGTTTATTCCAACTTAATTTCAATAAAAACAAAATAAATAGAATAACATATATATATTTTCTTTTTTCTTCAGTAATTTTATAATTTTAAACTTAATAGAGATTAAATTTTAAAATGGGTAATTTAATTTTTAATTTCAAATTTTATCGTATAATTTGATACTTATTAGTTAGAATAAATTCTATTTTAGTCTAAACCCAACATTAAAGGATTAAATATAACCTTAGTTCGTTGTCAATTTTTTTAAATTCTCGTACACTTGTATTTTGATTGGTCATTCCAGCTTATGTAACAGCGTTTCCTCTTAGCGATCGGTGTTTGATTTGAATCTTTTAAAACCCTTTATTCTACATTAAACATCATCACTTGATAAGACACCAGAGGTGCTGAAACAAAATAGCTAATAAAATATAAAAAAATAATTATATATATATATATATATATATATATATATATATATATATATATATATGTATATATATATATATATATATATGCGTATCGCTTATGGAACTCCATTCTTGCTTTCCGGTTAACTTTGATCTTCAAAAATTTAAATGTAATGCCAATCATAATTTTTCGTTTTCTTGATTCCTGTTCTTTTATTGTTCTTTCTCGTTAATAATGTTTTCTTTTCATCATATTATCTAACACTTAGTAATCTCTTGCGTGTTATTGGCTTTATAACTTTGCCTTGGGGTGAAAGGGTTTAAACAATGCCTAATACAGACCTACAAGAGCGCGATGTCCTTGAGGATTATCCTCACTATAATAACTAACGGACGATGGCGTGTAGCCTGGTCACCAACTATCTACGCCAGATGCCGAAGTGCAATCTTTCAATGCTCGTATTAATAAAAGGAAGCTAAACTTGACAATGTCTTATTTTATCACCACGTTTTATGGCTTAATGTTTATTATAAGTCACTTCTTGTTGATTGTTTCACTAACATTTGACACACTGACGAAACAAAATCTGGTCTGCCATTGTATTGTATTAAAAGATGGCGGTGTTGGTGGTAATGATGAAATATTATTTGCTTTAGTGGGACATCCTCCCAGGATAGCCCAGTACTCGTCGCGTCCGAACCTGTTCATGATACTCCAACCTGCTCGGTAGACATTTTACATCGCAATTTGCTCCACTAACCTGTGTGTATGTTGCGGTCAATATAGGAATGTTGACAAACGAGTGAATGCATTTCACAGAGATTTACAAAAATGTCGCCCCGAAAGACGCACTCACAATCACCGTCGCGTTTGTATTGTCAACACGATATTGTAAACAAACTGTCCCGCCATTTTGGATATGTAGACAATGCAGAGTTTACGTAAATTGGCAACAAGTCAGAGAAGACCGTGCATACGTCAACAGACACTCTCCCGTAGAGTTACTCAGTTGACAGTGAAATGTGTGACCGTCACTTTCACAATGACTGTGCGAGTAGATAAGTGAATATGCATCAATTTTTGTTTGAATTTGGACATTCA
Source organism: Acanthosepion lycidas (assembly GCA_963932145.1). NCBI lineage: Eukaryota > Metazoa > Mollusca > Cephalopoda > Sepiida > Sepiidae > Acanthosepion > Acanthosepion lycidas. The sequence goes on from OZ010571.1 coordinate 6,667,582, forward strand.
TCGACTAGAAATGATTCAGAAGTGGCTGATAGATGATTCAATGACTGAATTTTAGATGAAATTTTGATGATGTTGAGTCAAACCTGACCTGGATACAATGATAGCCATCAAAAGCCTTGAAACTCCTTTAAGATGTTGAGCATGCGAAAATGTTGACAGTGCGAGTATTGTGGATTTTATGCAATGACAGGAAAACATCCACATTTGAATATCTCGACTGCCAATTTTATGACTCTTACAATGCTAGTGGCAAAATATCGCATCACTCACATTCACTCAGCGCAACTTACTGTCCAGATTTGAGTCTCTGAAATTTTGGGTCTTTCCCGAGGCTAAAATCACCATCGAAATGGGGAATTCTTAAAACTAGAACGCGAGGTGTCAGCTGATTGCGACTTCGAAAGAAACTTTGCAGATTATATTTAAGGAACGAGAGAGTAATTTGAGGAGAACTGTAGGGTTTAAGTGGGTTAGTTACTATATTTTAGTTTTTTGAAATAGTTAACTTTTTATTTTTTCTATCACTACAGAAGTAAGATGGCATAACCCTACGTAAACTACTTTTTTGTTAATATTAAAATCCAGATCATACCTAGACATATCTACTATTTACCAACACACATGCAAAGGATTGCAACTATCGGCCAACATGATTACATTCACGACTTGATGTTGATGTGCATATATATGTTATCAAAGGTAAACGTTTGCATATATGTCCACAATCCAATCAACGTTTACAAGAATATTCGTATACTCACCAAAATGCAAAAAATAATTTTTTCACACGTACAACTCTGTAAATATAAAACTATATATATATATATATATATATATATATATATATATATATATATATATATATATATATATATATATGTTTTGAGGAATTCTGTGATTTAATTAGTGACATAAAATTTCTGCCGAGGACGTTTTTACTATTTGGGCACTCTGTCTCGGATCAAAGTGATTCTCATTGTCATTCTTTTCTACCATCAATGCAGTATCTCTGTACTCTGCCTCGATCAAAGAATTACTTCCTGTCCGTTTTTTGTCTACCATCAATGCAGTATCGGTGTATTCTGCCTCGGATCAAAATGCAAGTTTCCTGTTATTTTTTGTTTTTTTTTGTCTAGGTTCAGTGCAGTACCTGTGTACTCAGGCTTTTGCTCTCTGACCATTTTTGTCTAGGATCAGTGCAGTATCTGTACACTCTTCTTTCATCAAAGAATTGCTCCTCAGCCTTTTTGTCTGAGATCGGTATAGTTATATGTGTATCCTACCTAGGATCAAACTGTTATTTGCTGCCTTCTCGACGACCTGTCTTTTCTTGTGAAGAGACCCTAACACCCAGTCCTGGGATTCTGTTAAATTGATATTATTATTTACTTTCCTACCTTAATTTGACAGAAGGTGTTCAAAAGAAGAATGGAAAAAATAGTAAGCGAAATCTCGTAGCCAAACAGAATGTATCGGTTGAAATCTTGTGTTATGAAAAACAAAGTATTTTGGAACATTTCCATCATAATGAACACTGTGACTTGTTCTGAATGTTTCTTGATTTCTCTGTCTGCGACTTTTGTTTGGCTTCAGGAAATAAATATGTAAATTTAACAAGTGACCGTTGTGCTGATTTAAAATGGCGATAAGAATCCAAGAGACATATACAGGACGCCAATATTATGATGCCTGAATAGAACTGTAAAATTAACATGCAGAACACATATACTACACTGATCCCAGACAAAATACCAAGTAGAGATATTTTGATCCGAGGCAGATGTATTGATCCTAAAGAAAAAGGCAGCAAAATTTGATCCGAGACAAGGTGAAAAGTTCGTTTTTGTAATAAAATGGTAGGTATATGGGTTTCCAGCACCAAAACTTCAAAGGATTTTAGTTGACGGTATGGTAACCGAATAAGGCCAAAGAAAGCAACAGCTGTAGTAATAAAAATGAAGACAATAGTTCAAATTATCTATACAAATTGTGCCCTGTCAAAATTAACAACGAGGCAACAACTGTGCTATAACCTAAGAAGGTAAGATAGTGTGGAGAGGGATGGTTTGTACAAACGCTGACTTAAATATTCTTTTTTTTGGTAATATATCGTGGCATGTCAGTGATAAGAAATTTTTTATAATTGGTGATTGGGAAATTGCAGGGAGGAATATATTCATGCCTGTCTGGAATGGATTAGCACAAAGTGAATATAAACATTATTTTGCCGGAATTCTCTGATTCCGTTTTCTGAGCTGTTACGATACACACGCATCTAATGATATACGGAATAAAGAAAGAAAGAACTTAATATCTGACCTTGAGAAAGTAGATGCACACAGTTTCAAATAAATACGTGCACTCATTACGTGTAAACATTATCACAGCCTGATGGGCAGGTGTAAGGAAATATACACACTAGTAAGAGAGAGAGAGAGAGAGAGAGAGAAAGAGAAAGAGGGGGAGAGGAGCTTAGTCACGAAGCTTCTTTAAGAGGGAAACATATCAGACACCAATAGTAAAGAAGCCATATAGGCAACAAAACAAAGTTTGATTAGCAGACATGTTACTCACGGATTGAGGTAAATGTCCGTTACGAACAAGAATGTGACACACTGTTGGGTTTAGGGTCATGGGATTATGAAAGAGCATCAACTACCAGTAATGAGAAAAAAACACAAATACTTACGCTATTCCAACACACTGTCTCAGCATCAATGATAAATTTCACACAGGTTATCGTGGAGTTTATACACATTTCCACACATTGACAGGCAGCTAGATTTCTAACCATGCATTGACAGCTTACAGCTGTTTAAACCCCACTTCCCGTACGATGACCGAAGTTAAGCAACTTCGAAACTGGTTATGAGTGACCGCTTGGGAATACTAGCTTGGATGTGTGGCTGGGGTAATGGATAATGGTTGGAATTGTTAATCGGAGAGCCGAGTTCGAATTCTGGTTGGGTTCGTTATATTCACATACGCACTAATACCCTTCGGAAAGGCATGAATCCACATCTTCTCCCCCAATTATGGGTTAATTAGTAAGACTTCTATCACTAAAGCGTTATTATCTAAAAATATTTTCTGGCTTGAAATAACCTGCAAAGGGCTGGTAAGCCGTAGAAAATGAGTGAATGAATGAATCAGACGCATACACATGTATATACGACTAAATACAGTTATATATATATATATATATATATATATATATATATACATACATATATATATATATATATATATATATATATATATGTAAGTATATATATAGATATATATATAGATATAGTATGTATGTATGTATATATATGTATATATATATATATATATATATATATATATATATATATATATATATAGTATGTATATATATATATATATATATGGTGCGATGTATAAAATGTCGTATAAATTACGCAAAAATTAAAATAACACTGATATCTCATTTTAACAGATATATTTACCAAAATTACACAAAATCGCCATTAGCTTCAACCACCGCCTCAAGAAGAGATTCAGTGATTTTTTTTAAATAGTGAAAGTAATGTTTAAGCCGGTAGACATTAATTTCAAAGTTTCAAGGTTAAACAAGTCAAGGATGTCTCCTGAAACACGTGCACACCCTAAAAATAAGGTTATATATATATATATATGTGTGTGTGTGTGAGTGTGTATTTAGGCAGCAAATTCATCTTTAGACATGTCTGATTGAATAAATTACAGACATTATGTCTGCTAATTTTTAATAAAATCCGTTCATACTCACGAATAACTTTCCGTGTATTGATATTAAAGGATGACAGAAAAGTGCTATAGCTGTTTAAATTTCTTTTATTTTCATTTCCAAAGTACTTTCGATGTTTTTCCAAGATCATCTTCAAGGGTACAAGTAGAACAAAACTATATGTTATTTATTAGAAAAAGTATTTATATAAAGTTGTGCGTTGTTAGACATTACCGTATTTTTTTCATTATGCTTTTAAATGCAAAACGGTTGACAATGTGTTGAGCTTCGATTAAAACATGAAAAAATATCCATTATGGAATTTTTTCTGCTTCAGTAAGACAGATGACCAATATCTTCGCCTAAATAGGCTATTCCCCATATTTTGGATTTTATTGCTTATTTTATATATATATATATATATATATATATATATATATATATATATATATGTGTGTGTGTGTGGCAAAGTATACAGGGAGAGAGAGAGTGAGAGAGCGAGCTGCATAGTCAAATGTAGCCAGAAAGATATACAGGAATAAGGAGAAACATACGTGGAGAGACAGAGAAATATATATTGAAAGAGAGAACGATATATATATATATATATATATAAATAAGAGAGAGAGAGAGAGAGAGAGAGAGAGAGAGAGAGAGAGAGAGAGAGAGAGAGATGAAGAAACATATATAAAACGATAAAGATATAGATTTTGATTTAGAGTGGAATAAAGAAGACGATGGGCTTTGTCTATTCCCCGCAAAACATTATGGTTCCTGACAAAAATTCTTACCTCTTGACATTCCATCCAAAAGATTGAGAGCGTCACCAATCATATGAGATGGAAACTATTGAATTTTGAATTTTTCAAACATTTTTTTATTTAATAAAATAAACTCTTGTGATGAACAGGAACGAGATGCATATTAAAATCGCTCGGAAATTTACGAGTAATTTTTACAAAATATTATTCAGTGTAGTTTTTCTTTTCTTCTGTTAAATCTGAAACAAAATAATGTGTTTTATTAAATTATCGATGCTCCAGTTCTCAATAAAATTATCATTTGAGTTTTATTGAATTATTTTTGGTAAGATTCAGCATAAATTTTCTGTATATTCGCACTTGGTTTGGGCACTTCGACGTTAGCAAGCTTTTCTTGCTAGATTAATAACAACTGAATAGTGAGTTCGATCCTCATTAGGTTCCTCCTACTTTCGGCCTTGTGTCACATCTTAGCTACGCTTAGAAAATCATGAGCACTTCAACCTGTTGTAATGGTTAACAAGCCTGTCTCGCTAGAACAATTACGACTGAGTAGTAAGTTCAATTCTCACTGGGTTCCTCCTACTTTCGGCCTCGTGCCACATGTAAGCTACGCTTGGAAAATCACTATTCACAATTGATATTGCATAATATTTTTTTTTATTGAAGTAATATCTTTAGGGATTTTTCCTTACACAAAAATTGTTCGAATTCCCCACAAATTGAAAAGCACACAAGAAATATCGAAAGGAGGGTGAAATATACCTATTCGCCCCAAAAATATCTCAGCAAGGATTTTTTAATTAAAAATCATATTAAGTAAAAAAAAAAAAAAAAAATAGAAAAAAAGTCATTCATTAATGAATAAGTACTGAAAATTCTGTGTAAATCAAATAATTCTTTGATTTTTGGTAAATATTTTAAAACGGGTAACTATTTTTTGCTTTCATTTCAGCAAAACGCATGCATTTTAAACAGTCCGGCTACCCGCCTGCACATTTGAGAAAATGTAATAAAGAAAATTCTCCCTCCGCCCCCGACAGGATTCGAACCAACGACCTCCTGTAGTTACTCCTGCAATGGGAAATGCAGGTTCAAGGACTGTCGGAGCGAACATTTTCTTTGGTAAATTTTATCGAATATGCAGGCAGGTAAACGAAATATATTAATGTTTAAAATAAACGGCTCGTCTACTCAAACAAGGGTATCCACTAAAAATAAAAGTAATATGACAAATTATAAATTAAAATACCATTGATTAATTAGAAATATATATATATATAGGGAAAAGGTTATAATTGTTCCAACGAGAGAAAAATGTATATTTTTATTTTTAAAAAAAGAGAGAAACCGCAGACGTTTTTGGTTATAGTGTTGATTTGTTTTGGTGTATATATTATAGTTTATTCTTCATATTTTTGCTACACGGGTTTCCGGTCTCCTGACCTTCTTCAGGTAATTAAAGGAATCAATTTTTAAAAGAATGAATTTTTCTTATGTCTTTTAATGTTTCATTGTTCATTTTCTGTATTTGTAATGAGCCTTGATCTCATTTTTTGGATTGTTGGCAAAAAAGAATTTCTGCTTAAGTGGTAATAAAATCATTAGGTCTGGTCTGGGAGGTGTGATGATAGATATGTTAATGAAAGATGTTTTCCTGTTCCTACATTGCCCTTAAGACTGTCAAATTTATTTCCATTGTTGTGTATCGTGTGTGCGTGCGTATCCCCGTTACCTTGCACATGAATCAGCAGACATACATATATATATATATATATATATATATATATATATATACATGCACACACACACACACACACACACACACACACACACACACACACACAGAGTAAATTATCTTCAGCATTTCGACTCAACAGTTTCGTAGGCGGACCTGTCCATTTACTCTTCAGGGGTTATCAGTAAGTTACAGCAAATATTTTTCGAGTTTTTCTTATTATACGCTTAACATTGGTGTAAGTTTTTTCGTTTTGTTTGTGTTCGTGCGTGCGTTTGCGCGCGTTTGCGCGCGTGCGGACATGCGCCCGTCTGCGCGTATGTGTATACCTGTAGGGTGTCGTGATCATTTGACCTTTTCTTCGTTGTTTTTTTTCCCTTTACACTCGCTCTTTAGCCTTTTCTCTTTTCTTTCGACAGTTGCCGTTTTTGGCAAATTATTACATTCTCTACACATGTCACCGTTTTAAATTTGCTATATTTTTTTGCTTAGGGAAGTTGTATTTGCTTTTTTTACATAAATAATTGATATTAATGCTTAAATGATAAATACTTGCACACACACACACACACACACACACACACACACACACATATATATATATATATATGCACATACACGTATACTTATATATCTTCCCTAGGCTATTATTTCGTTTTCTTATTTGGTTAGGTGGTATCATAAGTATTAATTGTAGGAGGTTAGATTTATAATTAAATTTTTATTTGTTATTGTTTAAATTTAGGTGCATATTTCTGTATTTCTACGCTTATCCATACGCACACGTGCACATCCATGCACGCACGTATATAGGTATACGCACGTGCACTTATGTACATATAAACTTACGTACACAAGCATGCGTAGATTTATGTCTGTGCTTTGTTATTGATAAACTAGTGCTTAAATGGTGAAGTTATTTTTTCTACTTTTAGGGTATTAATTAAGGTTAATAGAATTTGTCGTTTGAATATTTGCATAGAGTATATTCACCCGCACACTCATTTAAGCGCCGCACGCACCCTGTATTTGTTAAATAGTGTATATGTATTAAAGTAAGTATTTGCTTATCTCATATGTTATCATTTATCTAATGTTTTATTTTTATTTAATGGTGAGTAGTTTTTTTGTTTTTGCCTTGGTATTATATATTGTGGTATTAATTATGAGGGTCTAGATTTGTTCGTTTGTAGTAGGTGTCTCTGTATGTGTATGTATATATTTATATGTACATACACATACACGCGTATAAGTGTGCATGTTTAATATTTATTAGTTTATTTATTTATTAATAAATTAATTTTTTAATTTTATATTATATTATTTCATTTCTTTATTTAAAGTTTATATTATATTTATTTGTTTATTTTTATGCCTTCATTTATCCATTATTTCAGTTTTCTTGTTTAAGAGTTTTTTTTGATTTTTAAAACTAATCATTGCTAATTTTTCATCTAAGCATAATTTACAATTTTTACTTTTAATACTGTATGGGGCTGCTCATTTTTAATTTCCCATCTGATTTTGTTGGGGAAATTGTTTTCTTTTTGGCCCCGTATGTATTTTGATATAGGAGTATGTTATTTTTTTTTCTTTCGAATGACATTTTGTGGTTATAATATCTTTCTTTAAAAGTTTTTTTTTCTTTGGCACCTATGTAAATTCTTTCGTCTGTGTTAATGTTATTAGCTACGATAGCATTGTATATTATGTATTTTTTTGTTTCTGCACTTACATTTAATAGCGTTATTTTGCTAATAATAACTAAACGCAATAAAAAATATTTAACAATACTAATGACAATTCCAACAAGAATAACAATATTTTATTGCGCTTAGTTATTATTTTCTCCATGTTATCCATGCAACTGTAACTAACTTTGATTGTATTTTTGTTGATAAATTTTGATAAAATTTGCTGTTTTTAAGGAAGTGTTGGTAAGTTATTTTGAAGAATATTATCTTTATTTTTGTTTTTATTGTATTTTTTTGGCGGGGGGCGGGTTTTGAACCAAATTATGTTTCTTTTTTGTTGTTATTGTTTGAATTGTTTTCGTTTTTGTATTCTACTTTATGTGAATATCCGCTGTTTCTTAGGACTGATTCATATGTTTATTTTGTTTTCTTTAAATATTTTTAGGTTACTAGAATTTATTGAAATTCTGTTATTTATAGATATCGCTACATGTTTGAATGCGTTAAGGGAGTGGTTGGAATATATATATATATATATATATATATATATATATATATATATATATATATATATAATTAAATCTACAGAGCGGCAGTGTCTCCCCATACATGAAATCTAACACACAAAAAAATACGTGAATGTTATATCCAACCAACCTGCGAGTATAATAAAGCAAATCCCCAAAGAGATAGAGTCCAGATTATCTAGAAATTCCTCTAGTAAAATAATTCTCAAAGATAAAAAGAAAGAATATGAAAAGACTTTAAAAGAAGAGGGGTATAAGACCAAACTGGAATTTAAACCTCAAATAAAACAAGGAATAAAAAACAATTCCAGAAAAGAAAAAAAAATTGGTTTAACCCCCCCTTTTAACTTAGAGGTCAAGTGTAAAATAGAGAAAATATTTTTCAAATTACTTAATAAACACTTTTCCCCTAAATTTCGAATTACATAAAATATTTAATAAAAACACAGTTAAAATAAGATACTACTGTACTAGTAATTTAGAAACCACAATAAAAAGACAAAACGTCAGAAATTACGAAACTAACGTGCAGCAAAAATATTGGCAATAGTAAAATACGCAATTGTAGAAATAAAAATAGATGTCCATTAGATGGAGTTTGCAAAACTAAAGCAATAATTTACAAAGCAGAAGTCAAAGATACAAAAAGAAAAAAATATACATTGGGTATACTGAGGGTAACTTTAAAAAGAGGTTGTACAATCATGTCACCTTTTAAGCTAGAAAGCCTTAGAAATTTTACTAAATTAGCCAACCATGTGTGTAAATTAAAGGAAAAAAATAAAACTATTGTAAACTGGAAAATTTTAAAAAAAGCAAAAGCTTACAAAATCATGGCAACATCTGCAATCTTTTTCAACATGAAAAATGTGCTATAATAACATTTCCAGACCAAAAAAAAAAAAAAAATTAGATCAGAGATAGGCAATTATAAACTGTTGTATACATACTAAAAGTTCCTTTTGAGTTCATAGGAAGTGGGATGAAAAGAAAGAATGTATATTTCATTTATCCCCCAACCGATATATTTCCAATACACTTAATTTTCCATTCCTTCCCCTTTTCTACCACTACTCACGTCGTACGCTTATTCATTTATATACTTAAAAAAAAAAAAATAGAGTTCATAAATTTTTTATTTTGAAAAAAAAAAAAAAAAAAGAGTTAGGAAATCAATTGACCGAAATTCGCCTCAAGATACCGAAAGGCTGAAATCAAGATGGCGGAATCGGCTGATCTCCCAGTGTTATATAAAGTATACAACACACACACGCACATATATATATATATAGAAATATGTGTATAGAAAGATAGATAAATAGAGAGAGAGAGAGAGAGAGAGAGAGAGTAAGATAGAGAGAGAGAGAGAGATCGCCAGAAGTTTGCTATCATGCATGAAACAGTGTCATCTGTGGCCTTTGATCTGATTGAATTGATATATATATATATATATATATATATATATATATATATATATATATATATATGTGTGTGTGTGTGTGTGTAAGCAAATATATGGATATAGATACGACAGTATGAAGAAAAATATACGGAAAAAAAACAAACAAAAATCCTTATATGCAATTATGCTG
>OZ010571.1:6680123-6887623 GCA_963932145.1 Acanthosepion lycidas
TAGGAAAGGAATATAAACAGATCAGTTGGTAAATTGGAATTATGTAAAACCTTCTATAGCCGATTAATGCCCATCGTAAAATCGGTTATTACTTGTAAAAATAAAAATTCTATATTAATTCATAAAAAAGAAAAAAATTGTATTTATTGTAGATTTCTAAAAAAAAATGCAGTATTAATTACCGTATATACTCGAGTAGAGGGCGATTTTTTATCATCAGATTTTTATACAACAAATAGAGAGTCATACTATAAACAGATATTTTTTTCGAAGAGGCTAAAAACGTACTTTTAATAAGCGGTTGCACTATCACATATGTGATTTTTTCTGGAGTGGTTAATATTCATTCATTTTCGGTGACCGTCACTTACCTGGTAGGACTACATTCTTACGGTACCTTTGGCTAACCATTACGGTACAGATAATCTTCAGCCTGCCTCGCGAAGCTTCTTTCTTTCTGTTGCTACATAAACAGCAGAACGTAATTCACTAAGTGTGTCAATTAAAATCTGCAAATATCTTATAGAAATGAAGAATTAACATTGTATTTCTTAATTTCTCCAGTTTGTGTTCATTTTTATTTGCTCGTGCTGAGGTTTTGCTTTTCCAACGGCACCCTTTTTGTCTGATATGTATCGACACCGTATACAGTAGGGTTGAATAAGTGATCGTACACATGAAAATATTTCATATTTTTATTTGTAACATTAAATTAACAAAACGGGATTATATCTACTGTTTCAGTTTCCATACTAAAAATCTATGCATATAAAACTAAATAATATTCCATGGTTAAGAAAATATAGCAATATTTAAATTTTTAGGGCTTTAAAAAAAATGATCGTACAGCAGAACAAAACATGTTTTCTCCATTTAATATTTTGTAGCAAAGCCTTTATTAAGTTCAACAGCAACCAATCTCTTCCTGTAGTCTTTAATTAACGATTTGCATAATTTAGTAGGTATTTTGTCCCATTCTTAAGTAATTGTCTTCAGGTGTTTGATATTTGTTGGACCTCTATCACGGATCTTATTTTTCAAAAACCACCATAAATTCTCTATTGGATTCAAATCCAACGACTGACCGGGCCATTGTAAGATGTTAATGTTGTTATTAGCAAGCCAATTCTTCGTACTCTTAGCAGTATGCTTGGGATCATTGTCCTGCTGGAAGATCCAATCAGGAGGAAGCCCAAGATTCCCTACAGAAAGCCATAAATTTTCGTTTAGGATTTGTTGATATTTTTCTGCATTCATTCTACCGTCTATAATTGCTAGTTTGCCAACACCTCGCATCGAAAAGCAGCCCCCAAACCATGATACTACCCCACCACCAAATTTGACAGTTGGTATGGTGTTCTTGGGTGCGTATACTTCGCCGTCTTTCCTCCATACATGATTCAGGAAATTGCGACCGAACAACTCAGTTTTACTGTCATCTGTCCAAAGAACTCTTTCCCAATAAGAATTTTCCTTATCTTTATGCTCTGTCGCAAATTTCAACCTGGCATCTCTATGCCGTTTCAGAAGGAGTGGTGTCTTTCTTAGGGAGCGCGACTTTATACCGTCTCTGCGTAGTTCATTACTAATCGTTTGCTTAGTTATGTTAAATCCTGACAAACTCAGATCATTTTGAAGTTTTTGTCTGATGGCCACTGGGTTATTTTGGACTTGTCGCATCAACTTTTTCGTAATCTGGGAGAGATCTTCCTGGGAGCACCAGGTCTGCCTTTGTTCTCAACAGTATTACGTCTTTTAAATCTTGCAATAAATGAACCAACCTTTGAAAAAGGTATGTTCGTGTCACTGGAGATGTTTCTGTAACTTTTTCCATTGTTCCATAGCTTAATAATTAACTCTTTTTGAGCACAAGTCATTTCCTTACGTCTAGCCATTATTAGAACCGTTATCAGTGAACAGTGACTGCAAAATGATCCAATTTTGAACTGAATGTTACAATAGAGTTACTGAGAATATTCTAGAACAGTTTAGAATTTTCTACTTTGAAGTACAACCAAAATCTACCGTATTATAATGCAAAAATTGATACTGTACGAATACTTTTCCCACTATTCGGAATATAAAAATGTGCATAACTATCACTTATTGATGAATTTATAATTTTAAATTGCAGATTCTGATTCTATGTCTCAAAATACACATATAACATTGTTATTCGAGGTTTTCATTTGCTATAAGTGAGAATAACAAGCGTTTGTTTTCTGTACAATCATTTATTCAACTCCTCTGTATGTTTTACGTGTACTCTTTATTCTGTCTTCCTATGTCTATCTTTATTTTTATTTACATTTACTGGTATTATGTTCTCTTATAATTCTCTGTTACATATTCTTAAAATATTTGGACAAGATTTTTTTTTTACGGTAAGTTGTTTTATCCTACCATTTTGGGGTAGCTTTGTACAAAAAAAAATGAATACATTTATTTGCTATAAAATATGTCCAGAGTTATGCCCAGTTTACAGTTGGCTTACTTGTATTGCCCAGAAGATATATGAAAAAAAATCAGGTTTTGCACAAAAAATCAGGAATCGTACTATACATAAGGTAGGCTTAAACACGAATATATACGGTAATGGTTTTAAAAAATTAACAAGTAAATTATATACTGTAGAAGCACGGTTCACGAATTTAATTCGTTCCTGAAGGCCGTTCGTAACCTGAAATGTTCGTAAACCGAAACTATTTTTCCAATAGGAATCAATATTGAGAAAAAAAAGTCACAGTACAATAAAATTGGAAAAAAAAGCACAGCAGAACACACGAATGTATACAACTCATATGTCGACTCAGAAATTATTCCGTTCGTGTTAACTCGGTTTGGCTATGTTGTTCGAGAACCGAAATTTTGTTCGATAACCGAGGCATTTTCATCTTGAATTTTCTGTTCGAAAACCGATTTGTTTGACATGTAAGACATTCGAGAACCGAGGTTACACTGTATTTTTTACCTATAATCCATTAGTGGGGTACTGAGTATCAATGACATGCTAGCATTAATGGGGTGCTGAGATTTAATGGGGTACTGAGATTTAATGGGGTACTGAGATTTAATGCGATACTGAGAATTAATGGGTTAAACGAAAATTATTTTATAAAAAGAGAGCATTTTTGTTTACTTTTAGATTTCTACTTTCTTTCAGATTACTTTTTATATTTCCAACAGACACACTTGGTTATTTCACTGATTTTTTTTTATTCAGGCAAGAGAGATAACAGGTACTTTTAATAAAATAAACCCAATATTTGAACTAATCGTGCTAAGACAGCAAACATACTTAGGAATTAAAAATTTAACAAAATATCAAATAGAAAATGACAGATGTTAGTAGGACCCATCCACCCCACAAAAATAAGAGCAGCCACTGTATTCTGTCTTCTAACAGAATCAAGAAGCTAACAATCTAACGGAGTGGGAAGTATAAAATAAATATAGGCGTGGGGAAATCAAAGAAAAAAAGAAGGTCAAAAAACAAACTGGGGAGGTTGGGAATCCCAACTTGGATCATAACAAAAAAGAGAAGCCGGGAACGACACTCAATCACATTAACTAGGTAAACAAAGAGAATCTAATTTAACCCTGGGGGTGGGTACAGGAAACCGTCCCGTTGTAACAAAGAGTACTTAAAAAAGGAAATCAAGGATAACCCCTTTCACATAACCAAGCTCGCTACTTTCACTGAAATCTGTCAACACCAAACGCTTTTTATCAGTTCTGATCTTCACTTTCAGCTTATGTTGAAAGAATCCGATCAGAGCCTGATGAGAATAGTGTTCGTGTCGAAAGATTCCCTCCATTCGCGTCGTCCAGATCACCATTCTTACCACGGCTAGCAGCGTTTGAAACGACATTCACCTTGAGAATCAGCATTTTATGGAGAAATGTCATGTTGATTTTTTTTACAGTGGTATTGACCATGTACAAGACTTGGAATCCACTCGAGGCAGAGGTTTACAGAATAAGAGGCAGAGCTTATGCAGAGAGAATTACGGTTAAGCCTAGACTTGAACAGATTAAGATTGTAGTGTTCGAGAAAGCAACCTCTTGAGAGTCGGTTCCATAAGGCAGCGATTCATGAGAAGAAGCTATTCGAGTGGAACTTATACTTTACTAATGGAATACAAAGGGGATGAAGGTGGTTCGCTACAATGGGCGTAGCATGGTGGGGGTGAAGGTTAGAACTGGTGGAACAAAGGAATATTATTCATCTGAACACTTTCCATAGAAATAGCGATAGAGCAGCGAGAGGTTTGCAGTATTTCATTTGTGGGGAAAGGGATTGTAGGGTGGAAAATAATTCATCACCCGTATGGATGCGGGTACGCTTTTGGACTCAATCGTGAGTGGAAAGTCATGAGTGGGCATCTCCTGCCCATATATGTCAACAGTAACCAGGGGTTACAGGATAGTGCCGCTTATCATCAAAGGGATTAATATTTTTGGATGGTAGTCTAAATGACTCTATTTACGTGGACTTGTTGAAACGGTCTGTCATGCTATGCATCCAAGATGGCTTTGAGGTTATGGAGTTTTATTTCGACTAAGATGGGGCACCCACGACATTATTATCCTTATGTAAGGTCCTGCCTTGATGAGATTTTGCCAAACAGGTGAATTAGACGAAGAGGAACAGCAGAATAGCCCCCATGTTCACCAAACCTCATATCACTAAACGGGCATTGAATTGTTTTTTGTCTTTAAATCGTAACTAGATTGCGCAGGATATATATTCCTAACGTTGTGAAGCTCTGCGAAGCTGTTTTACAAATACTGTCACTTATAAGATAGATGTGTATTTGAATTTGAAATGTAGCGTTCCCTTAAATGTAAAAATCTCAACTTCCTCACTAACATGCAAGCACACAACAACTCATACAATCTTACATGCACATACAGAGATGCAGACAGACACAGAAAACATCGAATACTGTAACCGTGTGTATGAGAATATAGTAAGAATCTGTGCGCATGAACATGTCCATTTACATGCATGTCTAAGCCCACGTCTACATTGAAGGTGGCTTTATAGAATAGTTTAATGATAATAAATAAATAAATAAATAAAAATGAATAAATAATGACAACAACCACAACTTCACAATCTTTAAAAACATGTATATTCAGAATCACCAAGCAACAAAGCCATAGTTCAACCAACCAACCAGAAAGTTTTCACAGCAAGGATATAAAGCGGCAAGCCAATGAGAATCAGTTTGAAGTGTATCTCTAGAGATGTATATACAAGATAGAAAATCAACCCAAACCGGAATCTATGTATTAATTTTGTCCATTCACCAATGCTGCAGTTATAGTAATATAACCAGAGCTGGAATACTACCAGCTAGCGATCTGAGACGAGTAAATTGTCCAGCTACATTTGAAAGTATATATCCTTTCTTTCCCTACCTTTTCGGCAGCTCGCTGTTACGTTTAAAACATATGTACCTTCCTTCGCCCACAGTCTTAAGCAGGCGGCTACTACATTTGGATACATGTATACATATGTATATATATATTTACTTCTTTCCGAATTCTCTCCTCCTTTCCCTTTCTCTTTCTTTCTATCTCTCGTATGCGCCGGGACTTGAACTTTTGAAACGTCAACGTTCACCTTATCCTTCTGTAGTTTTATATTGTGTTATATAAAGATTTATTTTGTATGCTTCAACACCTTGTATATTTTCTTTTAATCATTGCACAAGGCCTATATACACCCCAGACCAATATATAGTGGGAACGAACGTTGTTAGAAGGTAACTTTCCACTACTACCATAATGGCATTCGTTCAGTAATATGATTTCTGTATGTGTTTGTCTGAAGATTTTCTGTATGTTTGTCTGAAGGTCTTTATATACATGTTGACACTCACGTTTATTTCCTCGCCAAATTCGAATACCCTAGAGAATATACGTTTACACATTTATTCAAATATAGAGGATATGTTCGCTGCTATTATATAAATGTACACACGCTTAAGGAATATTAAACCGACAGTGTATATGCATTAAATGCCATATGTACCGAAGAGACAGATCCATTAAAAGCTGGTAGGATGTATGCACTCCGTCGCAGTTATTATTTGCTCATAGTTCAAGGTTGATGCCTGTCTGCAAGAGAAAAGCGCCGACAAGTAAAATGAGTTTGCAAACCAGAGAAAAGAAAAACAAACAAAAATCATGCCCGCAGACAACAGTAGAGGGGAAGAGTTAGCAACCTTTCTAGATATAGACCGAAAGTTAATTCTTTGACATTTTTACTATGTTATTAAAAAAAAAAAAAAACATAAAAAAACGGAAATTGCAGTCAGTGTTCGAATTACCGCAGTTCTCCATGATTACCTTGAGAAAAGGACGAATCTATGTTTTATGAGTTCCTTTCTATTGCCGGTTATATTTAAAGATATTGTTGCAGAATTTATGCTAAGTAAGATGTGTCAGAAGATGAAATTGTGTGAAGGCCTAAAATGTGCATGTACATTATGCGTTTATCCACAACAAATAAATTAAACAAACATATGAAGACAATACAACTTGAAGAAATCAAGGAAAAAAAACAACGTAGTTATAGATTTCAACAATAACATGAATTTATATATATATATATATATATATATATATATATATATATATATATATATATATGACATATACAAAGTGATGACAGGTTGCTTGTTAAACGTGGCAAGTGAGCTAAGATTGCAAACAGTGTCCATGCAAAGATTTTGTGAATGAATGTTGATGGTTTAAGTTTGTTTGTGAAATTAAAACAGTTTGATTTCTGCAAGATAAAATGTCAATTGTGTGAGTTCAAATAATAGTGTGTATGTGTGTTACAATTGTAAGTGTTGATTCAAGTTATGAAGAGTTGTGTGCCTTTGACTGATATGCTAAAGTTGATTAAATGTACAATTACTATTTCGTAGTGATAATGTCACTTTTTTAGTAAATTGTAAGTTAAGTTTCTTCACGCAGCAATAGTAGTGCGAGTTGTGTTGAGTTGATGAGAGGCTGGTAGTGTTACTGAGTCAGTGTGTTGGCACGCGTGGAGTCTGCTGGCATCTCTCGAAACTCAGTGTCTGACTCACCTGAATTATGTCGAGCGATTCTTTTTTTTTTTTTTTTTTTTAATAGATTTTTGGGTTTTCAAATAGGCTCCAGACAGCTGCGCGGGAAAAAAGGTTTTGTCTCAACTTGCTACATTTTTGTGTCCTTTTAACCAATGGGAAGTTGTGTTTTGAAAAGTGAAGTGATGATTGGTTAAAGGTTAATTTGAGGAAGAGTGCATCTTCCCGTAGGGGGTGACAGCCAAGTATGGAGGATTCCATAATATCTCGTCAGTGGCAATGATTATCAGAAAGGATATTATGATGAGTGAACATTTTGGCAAATATTAAAACATTACCCCTACCAAAAACATACAAATAACAAACTGGTGAGAAATTAGTCAAACTTGAAAGTCGATAAGATTATTTTTCCAAAA
This sequence comes from Acanthosepion lycidas, assembly GCA_963932145.1. NCBI lineage: Eukaryota > Metazoa > Mollusca > Cephalopoda > Sepiida > Sepiidae > Acanthosepion > Acanthosepion lycidas. The sequence continues at coordinate 6,687,625 of OZ010571.1, forward strand.
TTTAATTTATTTCTACTGTAATGTTTCTATTTTGATGTATCTTCGTCGTCGTCTATTCCTTTTCTCTCCTCCTGGTGCAAATAGCGGACATGGCTGTGATTCAAAGTTTGATGAAGACATTCGCGTAATTTATTTTTTGCGCGCGACGGAAAAGCCCCACCCATTTGACCAGAAGCACCCCTTCGCCCCTCAAAGGGGATTAAGAGAGGCGAGCTTTGGCAAACTTGGTTGCAACGGGCTGTCGGGTGCCTGGTCTGTCAAGGTCCGTCTTGGTTACACCAGCCTGGCTGGTGTTGCTCTCTTCCACCGGTTTGCCTATTGCGATCGTATACATCTTTGCCTATTCTTCTATCGGGGTGTCTTTGGTTGGTGCCTTTTCTTCGACCTTACCGCCATTGGTGGCCATACTGGAGTTAGAACTCCAGACGACTTCACTCTAGGATCATTTACGACACGCAAGCCCTCTATCGTAACAAGAAACGATCATATATATTTTACATTGGATGTCGGAGTGAACAATTCGTCATCAAATGTACCTCTTTGACTTATTACTTTAATATCAATAATAGAAACGAATCAATAAGTAAAGTATAAAATGATCATTTTTAAATATATGAGAACATTTTTATTATTGTTGTAAAAAATAAATATTTAAGAGATAAATAATAAAGGAAGAAATACATTACTGAACCAATAGTAAAAAATGGTTTTGATGTATGAACCATGTTTAAATATTTCTAGCGGTGTCTGTTAAAAGACGTTTTTCTGCACTGTATTAAATATCGATTATCAAAAGTCAAGAGAGAACTGAAAACTTTTGCACAAACCTTATAGAAAGAAATGAAAGCAACTCGCACAGAGTCAGACTGTGTTGAGAACAAGTTAATGTTTCGTTTTGCAAATTGAGAGAAAGAAATTCAGACAGATGTTTTTCTTTTGAATGAATTCAGCAAAGTAGATGCAATCGGACTTTTCCCTTTTTTAAAATTGGAAAAAAATGAGCAATCAAATTGTTCCTAATTCTTGTTTTTTGTTAAGAAAGTAAAAAAAAAAAAATCTTCAAAAGGTTTTTTGCTCGTGATTTACAATGAAACCGAGTCAGGTTGTGACACAAGGTCGGTTTTTAACGTGGGACCCGAGTGTTTCACTCGGGCCGCTGATCAAAGCTGGTTTTAATTTGTTTAAGCTGGTCAAACCCTTTCTAGGTTACAACAGGGTTATTAAGTTTAAAGTTTAAAGTAGACACTGTTAAATGTACAATCCAATATACAATTCAAAAATCCTTTGGGGCCGGTTTCTGACACCAAAAAAAATAAAAATAAAAAAAGGTAAAATGTCCATATAAACAAATGTCGAAAAGGTAAAATGTCCATATAAACAAATGTCGAAAAGGTAAAATGTCCATATAAACAAATGTCGAAAAGGCCATCGTTGTATCACAACACAGCAACTCATACCAAATATTCAAAATGTCCTCCGCCTTGCTTCTACTCTACACGGTGTCAAATGGTTTCCCAATCCTTCATGATATGCTAATGTCTGCTGCATAAACCAATTGTTTTAGGTGGCCTAATGATTGAGGTTTGGGGGAAGTTGCAGGTCATGGAAACCGTTCCTCTACAACCTATCCCATCTTTCATGGTCGATGTCAGCCATCATGGCATGGTTGATGACAGCCAGTGCATTGCGAACAAAATGACTAAAATGTTCTAGAACCCCACCATGCATGAACCACATGTGTCTTTATATTTGCAGGGGTACATCCTGTAGCAAGGTCTGGAGGTGTGTTCGAAATAAAATCCTTGTAGTCACCTACAATGTCAGCCCACACATTAATCATAAACTGTTGCTGATCGAGCATATATTGTACCATGGGGATTCCGATCCGCCCACAAATGTTGGTTGTGTAAATTTGTTATTCAATCTCTTTCAAATTTTGCCTCAAACAAGGCTGAAGAGACAAGCAAAGGATCGTCTGTTTGTGTGCAAAAAACCACCAGAAAAAGTTCTCCCGTAGTCAAAAGGGTGATCAGAGTGGTCAGAGGGCGAGGCACTGCACACTTTGCAAACGATACAGATACAGGAGCTGCTCTTGAAGTACACTCCATGTGGTACTATGAGATGTACAGCATGCTAGTGTTACTTGACGCGTGCTGATACCTGGATTGTCTCCGACAGTCTGTAGAATATCTTCTTCGTGGTCAGGAGTACGAGCGGATCTCAGTCTTCCTCGATCCATAGCTTGTGGTGCCACGGATCCTGTCTCAGCAACACTACGATAAGCAGCAGCAAAGGTTGGATGACTCAACTACTTTCGGCCTGGAAACATGATCTTATACAGCCGTGCAGTCTCGCGTCCATTATCATTCGCGCGGCCATATGTAAAATTCCTATCTGCCTGCTCACGATATGAATATTCTGCCATTGTTAAACGAAACACCTATCAGCTAACTCACTACTACACACGTTAAAAGTTGAAGACAGCCTAGCCACAAATGTACACGAATGACAAATGTAACCTAGTCTAATAGCAACACAGCGCCATCTACAGTAAACTTTTTTAAACTTAATAACTCAAAAACGAAAGATTTGCGGACATATGTTTATATGGACTTTTGTCCTTGTTTTGGCGTGATGAACTGGTCTCCAAAGTTTGTAAAAATATTTTTGATACGCCCTGTATATGTCTGTCATTATTTCAAATATATAAGATATGTATAATATAGAAGACATATTCAAATAACATGGGCTTACGGCTTACATTCACTTACGCGCAAATACCTTTGGAAAAATCCACCTCTTTTCCTCCAAGCTATGGGTTAATTAGTAAGACATCATTAAATCATTATTATCACACCCCACAATTTTAAAATCTAAAATATTTTTTGTGGCTTTAAATAACCTGTAAAGGGTTGATAAACCGTAGAATACGAATCAACCAATCAATCAATGCAAGTAAGAAAATATTAAAATGTCGGCCTTCTTTAAAATAAAATCAACGCTCATAGCTTTTTTTAAAGACCTTTTACCAATACAGAAGCAGAATTTCTTCATGTAACGAATAATAAATAATATTTATTGACATTGAAATTCTGAAGACATTGATTCCTTATAGTAACCCACCGTTATTAACCTTTCTGTTGAAATATCACGAGATCTTTATTATTTCCTGTAATCAGGTTCAAATATAATCTCATCCGATATACACTAATCTGAAGTCATTTTATTCGACTATAATCAAATTATTTCTTATGTTTATTGATAGAAAAATCTACATGTGACTGATCTATACCACCCCCGCATAACAGATACGAATCAATGCTACCAATAATATCGGAATATTATAAGGAAACAACTAAAATTACCGTTATACCATTATCTGTAGTCAGTTGTAACTTCTTTGGAGATGCATACAGAGTACTTACAAAATAATTATATGCAGTCTGATAATGGCGTGTATAAAATGTTTTTTTTAATCAAGTCTTCTTCCTGTATGTTTTTAGCTTAAATAATGCTATACGGAGGTATATTTCGATGATTCTAGCCCTTCTTATATATATATATATATATATATATATATATATATATATATATATATATATATATATATATATATATAATTTACTACCTGACAATAGCAAATTGGTAGAAACAACAGTAGCAGGAACGTTGGTTTTCTAAAGATTTTGTTTTAAAATTACTCTACATTTTCATTTTGTAAATTGTATTGAACTCTTTTCCATAAATTTAATCGAAGAAAATTTCATCGCACTTTTTAATTGAATTTCAAAGACACTATTTAGATACCTGCACATTATTCATTCACATCTATGCCATATTGTTCCGCTGTCTTTTACTATATTTCAGGTAGCTTCATGATTCTTGAGTTTTCTTTCTTCTACAACGTCATTCCTTCTTTAACAACCATTCCTCATCTTTGTTATATTGGAATAAAATGTCGCTGCCGAAACTTGAGTTTGAACATAGATCGCCAGTGAGGCGATCCCCATTATTGAATTAAGTGGATCACGTGACCATGGAAGAAACGCATAAGTAGAAAGTAGCGTGATGTCTAAACGATCGCTATTTCTATTCTATCCTCTATTACTATACGGACCGCTATTTCTTATCTATCCTCTATTGCTATACGGGCCGCTATTCTCTACCGTATTCACTATACGGATGCCTATTCAGATCTCTATACGATGGTTACTATTCGAGCGAGTATAATCGAGAAAGTACTATTAGTGCAAGTGCGAAGGCGTCTGACACCAGTATTGTTCAACGGCGTTACTATAGTTGTATCTGCGATTACAAAGTCTCTGCTACAACGAGTGTTACGAAAGTTACAACGATTATTCGTTGACATTGCAAGAGTGGAAACGAGTGTTCGTTAACATCACAAAATTCTTCTTCTTCTACAACCATTCCTCACCTTCTTACGCAACCCTACAACAAGAACTTGGTATCTTTCTTGGTGATAAATCGCTCTAAGTTGTTTTAACAGACATCCAGAGGACTGAAGTTCTTCCCGTTAAGAGTATCTTGTAGGGATCGACATGTGGTAAGCCAATGTGTGAGTTCAGGTGTGTACGGTGAGTGTAGTAGGAAGACTAACGAAGCTGTTTAATTTCTTCCAGGTCTGCATAGAGATTTGGGTTCTGTCATTTTCCTGATGGAAGATGATACCTTTCCGACTGACCATATCTGGACGCTCTTCGGTGATCGCTCCAATTCGGAATAGTACTTGTCGGAGATCGTAATATACAATGCAGCGGCGCTCTACAGGTACCTTTTCCGTATCTCCGGACGAGCCGATTCCACCGACACGGTCCGTTACAAAGAAGAGAGAACTCTTCCCGGGGCTCCTGGAGACGTCTCCGAGCTTTTAATAGCATCAGATACATAGCATTCCCTTCTTTGATGCAGACCGTCGTTTTGCTCTCCTCAACTAATTCTTCGCTTTACATTGTTGTAAACAATCTATTTTTCAGCGCCTGTGACTGTTATTTTAAAAAATATCTCATTTTTGTTTCTTTTGAGCAGGCAATTCCAAATAGAAACACGCCCAATTAAATTATTTCATACATTTTGAGTGAACTAAACATCGTAGTAATTTACCTGTTTTATAATCCTCATATAAGATATGTGGAATATGTATGCGACGTCCTGTGTCGTGAGATTTTTAATCTGCATTTTGAATGTATCATCCTCAGTGACTGCCGGTATGTCAGGAAACGTTTCCGGTTTTCTAGATCAAAATTTCCACTTTTGAACTAAGCGAACCTCACACGAGCAGTCCTCACAAGCTACGACACCAAATACATAAACGGTTTTTTGCTGTTTTCACAGTGTTTTGTTTTTTGTTTACGGAAATAAAAGAACATCAAATGGTAAAACAATACATTTCACTTTCCTCCATTTTTACTTTTAACGGAAAAATATTTAAAATTCCCAATCCATACACAAATCTTATAGAAAGATGCATTGAAATATCATAAATGTTAGTCTTATGTATAACGAAATCACGTGTTCAAACGTTTTGTGTAAAAAAGCACAAAACCATTTTGTCAACCTAATATTTTCTTTAATAGGCCTTCCGACCACTAGGCCGGTAGATATAATTAAAAAAAAAAAAAAAAAAAAAAATAAACAAGGGTGTCCTTCTGCCATCTTTAGTAAGACTCTCGGTCGGTAGGCCAATAGACTCTAATTTCGCTCTTTAAAATCTTAGTTTCTTTAGCAGGACTCTACATCTCGAGGCCAATAGACATTACTTTTTTAAAAACAAAAACAGGGTTGTCTCCTCAAACACGTGTGCCAACTTAAATATAGTTTATAGTAATAAGAAATATTTGTCGGAATAAAAATTTGTTTCAATTGGTTTTATACATACATATATATATATATATATATATATATATATATATATATATATATATATATATATATATATATATATATATATATATATATATATATATATATATATGAAGATTGTGCATGAAGCATAGTCTGAAGATTGCGTTTAATTATGAAAAAGACTTTCAACACTCAGTGTTGACCTCAGTGTCTACTTTGATATTTACATACGCTCTGAGCATTTTTACCCATAAGTATTGCATGACTTCAAAACTATATCTTATCATATATATATATAAGGGACATCATTATTTATTTTGCTGACGTTATTTTAACCAGTAACGTTTAGAGATTATATATTTTGTTTTGTTTATCTTGTCTTTTTTAAGTTTGTCACAATGTCGAAAATACGAGTAAGGATTGAACTCACTACTCCTTCTATCTCGTTAACCATTATCTTACCTCGAGGCACCTTTGCTTGACATTCTGTTTTTTCAAAATGTTTATATGTTTCCCACCTTGCGTATCAAATCTGTTCACTGTGAGCTGTTTTTCTAATCCATCGACTGTCTGATGACTAGCTTAATTTAACAATTCGTCCTACATTTTGACTTCCTTCCGTGTCAGCTACATCGTAATACATGATTGCTTGCATTCAAATACAGAATAAACTATTTGTACCTTGCTGAAGTTAATCATCGACGGTGGAAAAAAAAAAAAAAAAAAAAAAAAATTAGAAAAAGAAAATATAACTGTTTGTTTAATTTACATTCTAATTCCCTTCTAATCAAAATTTTGAAACACGGAACCTTACCCAGTGTCAAATATTATTAATCTTTATTCAATTGCCATTCATCGCAAATATCACACATTCATTATTATTTTTGTGTCTAATATTTGCTTTATTTTAATTTCAGGTATTTTTTATCGTATCTACTCAGTGTCAACAGTTAAAATTGAAGCAAGGCAGATCAGACATTATGAATAAACCTCTGTGAAACCCTGTCTTAGTGCGACAGGTGTTGTAGATTTTAAATGAAATAAAACGCTATTTATGAAAATGGTCGCATCTTTCGAATGAGACATTGACAGCGTTTACGTCACGCACACGCACACGCGCGTGCGCAAACGCACGGAATATTCTAAAACTGCTTCCGCACATATTACAAATGAACAACTGGATGACTGATTCTTTGACTGTTTCATTGAAAAGAGGAAGGAACGCTAATTTCCAGAGGATAAAACAGTTTGTCTTTTCAGTCTTATTTTAACGCTATTTACATTATTCGGACTATTGCCCTCATCTTTGTCACCATGTTTATCACAACGTTTCGGCCGTTATACGTTCCGGCCTTCTTCAAAGTCGAACTGAACCCTCTATTTTTTCTCACTGGGATAGACTGTTCTATTTCCACGTGCCATGTCTAATGGATGTCAGTTATCTCCTGTTAATTTCCCTCTCAAAGTTCTCCGCCGCCTTAACCAGTTATTGAACTCACACTCTTTGGGTTCTGCCACTGGATCTAACTAACGCCTTTATCCACTGTGTCGTGTGTCCTCGACGATATGTGTATGAACTTCTGGGTATTATAAACCTAATGTCTTCAGTAACTAGTGCTCATATTGCAATTTTTGCTGTTATCATTGCGAGAGGAATTAACAGGATAAAGGGTTCAGTTCGACATTCCAACCACCTGAAGAAGGCCGGAGCGTACAACGGCCGAAACGTTGTAATAAATATGGCGACAAAGATGGGAACGATAGTCCGAATAATGTAAATAGTGTACATAATACCTCATCTCAGAAATATAGACAAATTGACAACCGCGAAGGAGGTTTAGAGAAAATCGAAAGAAAAAGGAGACTTCTACTTAACATCAGAAAGAGATCGTTGAAATCTTTAGGACACATAATGAGGAAAAAAGTGTGTTTTGAAAATTTGACATTTGCAAAGAAAATATTGAAGGCAAGAGGAAGAGAGAAGAATAGCGCATAACTTACCTAACAAGAATGTGTGTAGATGGACGAGAGAACAAGGTTTAGGAGAGAAAACAAAAAGACAAAATTTGGAAATTGTGGAGAGCCATGATTACAAACGTTCTGAAGGGATATAGCATAAAGAGGAGGAAGAAGAAGGTTATAGAAGAAAATGGGTCGTAGAAGAAGAAAATGTAGAATAGTTGCAGAAGAAAAAGAAGAAGAAGAAGAAGAAGAAGAAAAAGAAAAAAATGTTGTAGAAGACGACGATGAAGAAGAAGAAGAAGAAGAAGAAGAAGAAGAAAAAGAAGAATAGTTGTAGAAGACGACGAAGAAGAAGAAGACGAAGTAGGATTGAAGAAGAAGAAGAATTAATGTATGATGAAGTAGAAGAAGAAGAATGGTTGTCGAAGAAAAAGAAGAAAAGTTGTAGAAGAAGAAGGATGAGGAGAATGGTTGTAGAAGGAGAAGAATGGTTGTTGAAGAGGATGAAGAAGACGAATGTTTGTAGGATAATGAGAAGAAGATAAAGAAGAAGAAGTTATGCAAAAGAAGAAAAGGAAGAAGAAGAAAATGAAGAAGAAGAAGAAATCGGATTGTAGCAGTAGAAGAAGTATGTGACGGATTCTAAGGAAAAAAAGTGAAGAAGCAGGTTTGTAGAATAAAAAGAAGGACTCTAGAAGAAGACAAATTCCAAAAAAGATGAAGGAGAATGGTTGCAGAAGAATGACAATGATTGTAGAAGAGAAGAAGAATGGCCAATGAAGAATAAGAAGTGTTGTAAAAGGACAAGGTTGCAGAGGAAGAAATATTGTAGAAGAAGGCGGATTCTAAAGAAGATGAATAAGAATCTTTGTAGAAGAAGAAGAAAAAGAAGAAGAACAATGTTTGTAGAAGAAGAAGCTGAAGAAAGAAAATGTTTGTAAAGAGGAAGAAGAAAATGAAGAAATGGAAGAAGAAGGTGAAGAATCACTGTAGAAGACAATTCCTGGTAGAAGAACATGAAGAAGAAGAAAAAGAAGGATTGTAGAAGACGAAAACTGGTTCTAAGGAAAAAGAAGAATGGTTTTAGAAGAAATAAAAGAATGTCTGTAGAAGAAGAATATGTGTTGTAGATGAAGAAGAGAAAAGAGAATGTTTGTAGAAGAAGATTTTTGAAGAATAAAATGTGTTGCAGAAGAAGAGGATGATGAAGAATGGTTATAGAAAATGAAAAAGAATGGTGGAAAAAGAAGAAGAAGGAGATTCGTTGTAGAAGAAGATGGACATGTCTAAAAGAAGTAGAATGTTTGTAGAAGCAAGAAGAAGACGTAGGAGGAAGAAGAGGAAGAAGAATGGTTGTAATAGAAGAAAAAGACGGATTGTAAAGAAGATAAAAAGTAGAACGATTGTAGAAGAAGAAGAATCGTTGTAAGACAGGGACTAGTTTCGGATTCTAAAGAACAATAAATAGTAGAATGGTTACTGTAGAAAATTGTTGCAGAAGAATAACAAGTGTTGTAGAAGATTTTAAAGGATGGTTGTAGAAAAAGAAGCAGAAGACGAAGAGGAAGAATAAAATGGATTGTAGAAGAAAAAAAGACGAAGTAGTAGAAGAAGAAGCAGAAAAAAGGCAAAAAAGAAGAAGAAGAAGAAAAAAGAAAAAGAAGGAGAAGAATGGTTGCAGAAGAAGTAGAAGAACAAGGATTGTAGAAGAAAAGGAAAAGAAGGATGGTTGTAGAAGACGAAGAATGGTTGAAGAAAAAGAATAAGAATGATTGTAGAAGAAGAATAATGATTGAAAAAGAAGGATAATGGTCGTAGAAGAAGAAGAAAAAGAAGAAAAAATAGTAGTAGTAGTATAAGAAGAAATTTGGCTGATTCTACAGAAAAGAGGAATGCTTGTAGAAGACGACGATGTATGGTTATAAAAGTAGAATTCTAATGAAGAAGAATGGTTGTAGAAGAAGAGGTGTTGAGGAAGAAAAGGAAGAATGGTTATAGAAGAAGTAAAGAATGTTTGCAAAAAGAAGAATATTTACAGAAGAAGAAAAAACCAATTCTGAACGAGAGGAAGAAGAAAAGAAGAAAGTTTGGGGAAGAGCACTTAAACTCAAAAGCTGAAGAACAGCGATTGTAGAAAGAAAAGAGATGAGGATGAAGAAGAAGAAGGAAAATTGTTAACAAAGAAAAGGAAGAAGAAAAAGAAGGATGAGAATATAAATGTTTGTAGAAAAGAAAAAGAAGGGCTGTTGAAGTAGGAGAAGAAGAAGAAGATGATGATGATGATGATGATGATGATGATGATGAAGAAGAAGAAGGAAGATGGTTATAGAAGAAGATATGTAGAAAAAGAATTGTTGTAGTAGAAGAAGATGAAGAAGAAAAAGAAAAAGAAGGAGAATAAGAATTATTGTAGAAGTAAGGGAATAAAGATTGTAGAAAACGAAGAATAGGTGTACAAGATGAATGTTTGTATGAGAAGAAGAATGGTCGCAGATGAATAATAAGAAGAATGGAAGAGAAAAAGAAGGAGAAGAAGAATTGTAGATGAAGAGGGATTCTACAGAAGAAGAATGGTTTTAGAATAATAATAAGAAGAATTGTTGCAGAAGAAATTGAATGGTTGTATTAGAAGAAGAATAAGAAAAATGGTTGTAGAAGACGAAGAAGGAGAATGGTGCGAGAAGAAGAAAGATTGTATGAGAAGAAGAAAACGGATTCTATAGCAGAAAAATGATTGTCGGAGAAGAAGAATTCTTGCAGAATAATAATAATATTAATTAGAATGCTTGTGGAAGATGAGGAGGACGGATTCTAAAGAAGATCAATGGTTACAGAATGATAAAAAGAAATAATGTTGTAGATGAAGAAGAAAAATAGAAAGGAGAAAAACTGTATAAGAAGAAGAAGCATAAGAAGAAGAAGAATGGTTGCAGATGAAGAAAAAGGGAATAATTGTTGAAGAAGAAGGAGAGGAATCGTTGCAGAAGTGGGTGAAAACAATGAACGGTTGTAGAAAAAAAAGAGGCAACAGGGGAAGGAGGAGATGAAGATGAAGAATAGCTATAGAAGAAGATGATGACGCACTCTAAAGAAGATATACAATGGTTTTAGAAAACGAAGAATGGTTGTAATAGTAGAAGAAGAATGGTTGTATGAGAAGAAGCAGAAGATGAAAAGTTGCAGAAGATGAAGGAGAAGGGTTGTAGATTTAGAAAACGAAGACATTCTAAAAAAGAACAAAATCAAATAAATGGAATTATGCGTAGAGGAATGCCACCGACAAAATATTTTCATTCTTGTTAATACTACTAAAAAATTAAAATTCTGATTTATTTAATTCATATTAATAAAATGATTACCTTTATTTAGATGAATAAAATAAACAATTAAAAATAATTAAAAAATTTCTTACTTCAAAAGAAACGAATTCATTAAGATTTAACTTATTAAAATATTACTATTTTATTATTTTAAATAAAATATGATTTTCATTTTTTTATGATCGTCGTTTTATTATCTGTTTTAAATGCAAATATTAATTATTTTATCTTTGGTATTTTTCTTCTAAGGATTTTATTGCATTTTTTTATGCTACAACTGCTTTTTTCGGTCACTGGTTTAACAATAAATGATTTCTTCTTCGAGTGAAACCTTAAAGGGAAATGTTATGACATATCAGTGATTTCATGGTAGGTAATATCCGTGACACCAATTTCGTGTTAAACAAAAATTCTCTAAATGCTTAAAGAAAAAACATTATTCAAAAATAAATATCTCATGTCTTTATTTTATACTGATTCACACAGACGAGTGTCCACATCTTGATTGTTAAGTTCAAAATGTTTTTCTGTTCTGCAAGTTTGTCGCACCAAGTTGTCCGCGGGACACATGACCAAATGGATAAAGGTGTTGGTTAAATGAACCGAGTTACTTTATGGTAGCATGTTCAATCTTTGTGCCTAATAAGGAAAATGAAAATGATTATTATGTCTTACTTGTCGGGCCAGTCAGTTCATCGTGATTGTTATACTTGCAACTATTTGATTGATCTAACACCCGACCTTCTTTAAGTGTTTGTCATCGGACTTGGTAACTTTCTTGAAATTCCGAGCCGAACTCTTTATTCAATCAACCGTGGGTGGTTGGGGGTGTGGTGGCTTCCAACAGACACATGGCTTAGTAGATTAAAACATTATTGGTTCCCTGCAAGTTGTGAGTTCAATCCATGAGTCTGGTAGTGCAGAAATTCACACACTCCGGGTCATTGGAAGAAACGAACACGTGACACAAAGGTGAACAAGACTGTTGAATATTGACTGACACGACCCCCTCCCAAGCATGGAAAGCGAACATTTGACCTGTATACTTTCTGTTCGAAATTCCAGGAAAGTATAGACACCTGAAGAAGGTCAGAGAGTAGAACGTCCGATACATTGTAAATATAATGAGCAAGATGAACATAGTGGTTCAAATAAGGTCTATAATAATAATTTTTAAAGTAGGAGCTATGTCATTTTTTAAAATTATGTAACAATATTTCTATAGTAATCACTCGGTGTGATACTTTATTATTTATGTCCGGCCAAGAAAAATAATTTTTGGGATTTAAAGAAGCAGTTTCATTGAATACTTTTTACCTTACCAAAATTCTTTAACGATCTGGTAAGACTCAGGCAAATGTTTTCTCCAGCGAATCGTATTTTTTTTTATTAGAAACAAACTGATTGATTTTCTCTTCGGCTAATAAACATAAATCGTCCGACATGTCGCTGACAATGAAACTTGTTGCATTTGAATAATGACAATAAAGTTTACTGGGACAACGTTACAAATCCCATAATCCATTAGGGTCGTGGGCTTTGCCAAATCTAATGTTGCCATAGCAACAATTGTAACCCGACATAACATATTCCGCTTCAGAATTCAGAGTTTTCTTTCTCCTAAACTGGTTGCCTTTTTACGGTGAGAAAGCTTAGTCAAACTTGTTATTTAACCCATATCTAGAGAGGGAAATATTTTCATATCTTTTCCAAGGGCATTCATGCGAAGTGAACGAAAAAGAATCGACTAGAAATTGAACTCGGCTGGCGATTGAACTTTCCACATCGATAACCATTGCACTATGCCGCTTTTATTGACATCAATTTCTTATGCATTTCAATTTCAAAATAATTTGTGACTATTTTTCAGGACTCATTTACTTAACTCTGAGTGTTGACTTCAATATTCACTTCTATATTTACATTCGCTCTATGTCTGATATTGAGCACTTTATCCCATAGCATGCCTTAAACAATATTTCTTTATATATATATATATATATATATATATATATATATATATATATATATATATATATATATATATGTAAGTGTGTGTGTGTGTGTGTAGTTTTTGTAGAAGTAAATTGTTTTAAAAGTAAATTGTTTTCATTATGCTCTCTTATTTATTACACTTGATTACTTATTTAAACTTATCAATGGTAATTTATTAGGTACCTCCACTAATTTTCGGTACCTAAGGTTTAAAATGAATTTCTATAAATGATATCACTTTAGCTTTAATTGAAAGCTAAAGGATTAAATTTACTGTTCCCAGTAAGCAAAATACTCTGGTACATTTCAAACAGAAATTATATTGATTGGAATGAATTTTTATTTGGGGAATATTATCTGATTTAAAATATAATCAATCTGATTTCAGAAAAAATATTATTTAAATTTAAAATAATACAAATATGTATTCATAAAACAAAACAGTAGCTGTGTTTTAACCGACATCACCATGTTTTACGTAATTGACGAGGCGTTAACATATGATGTCATAATAATTGTTGTTTTACAGAGACTTTGTAAAATTTAATTTAATCTTCTATATGGCAGTGAAGAAAATATGGAAGAAGAAAATATCGTTAAAATATCATTAAAATATCGTTAAAATATCATTAAAATATCGTTAAAATATCATTAATCTTCTGTATAGCAGTGAAGAAGAAAATATCGTTAAAATATTGAAATATCGTTAAAATATCGTTAATCTTCTAGATAGCAGTGAAGAAGAAAATATCGTTAAAATATTATTAAAATATCGTTAATCTTCTATATGGCAGTGAAGAAGAAAATATCGCTAAAATATTATTAAAATATCGTTAAAATATCATTAATCTTCTGTATAGCAGTGAAGAAGAAAATATCGTTAAAATATTGAAATATCGTTAAAATATCGTTAATCTTCTAGATAGCAGTGAAGAAGAAAATATCGTTAAAATATTATTAAAATATCGTTAATCTTCTATATGGCAGTGAAGAAGAAAATATCGCTAAAATATTATTAAAATATCGTTAAAATATCGTTAATTTTCTAGATAGCAGTGAAGAAGAAAATATCGTTAAAATATTATTAAAATATCGTTAATCTTCTATATGGCAGTGAAGAAGAAAATATCGCTAAAATATTATTAAAATATCGTTAAAATATCGTTAATTTTCTAGATAGCAGTGAAGAAGAAAATATCGTTAAAATATTATTAAAATATCGTTAATCTTCTATATGGCAGTGAAGAAGAAAATATCGCTAAAATATTATTAAAATATCGTTAAAATATCGTTAATTTTCTAGATAGCAGTGAAGAAGAAAATATCGTTAAAATATTATTAAAATATCGTTAATCTTCTATATGGCAGTGAAGAAGAAAATATCGTTAAAATATTATTAAAATATCGTTAATCTTCTATATGGCAGTGAAGAAGAAAATATCGCTAAAATATTATTAAAATATCGTTAAAATATCATTAATCTTCTGTATAGCAGTGAAGAAGAAAATATCGTTAAAATATTGAAATATCGTTAAAATATCGTTAATCTTCTAGATAGCAGTGAAGAAGAAAATATCGTTAAAATATTATTAAAATATCGTTAATCTTCTATATGGCAGTGAAGAAGAAAATATCGCTAAAATATTATTAAAATATCGTTAAAATATCGTTAATTTTCTAGATAGCAGTGAAGAAGAAAATATCGTTAAAATATTATTAAAATATCGTTAATCTTCTATATGGCAGTGAAGAAGAAAATATCGTTAAAATATTATTAAAATATCGTTAATCTTCTATATGGCAGTGAAGAAGAAAATATCGCTAAAATATTATTAAAATATCGTTAAAATATCATTAATCTTCTGTATAGCAGTGAAGAAGAAAATATCGTTAAAATATTGAAATATCGTTAAAATATCGTTAATCTTCTAGATAGCAGTGAAGAAGAAAATATCGTTAAAATATTATTAAAATATCGTTAATCTTCTATATGGCAGTGAAGAAGAAAATATCGCTAAAATATTATTAAAATATCGTTAAAATATCATTAATCTTCTGTATAGCAGTGAAGAAGAAAATATCGTTAAAATATTGAAATATCGTTAAAATATCGTTAATCTTCTAGATAGCAGTGAAGAAGAAAATATCGCTAAAATATTATTAAAATATCGTTAATCTTCTATATGGCAGTGAAGAAGAAAATATCGCTAAAATATTATTAAAATATCGTTAATCTTCTAGATAGCAGTGAAGAAGAAAATATCGCTAAAATATTATTAAAATATCGTTAATCTTCTAGATAGCAGTGAAGAAGAAAATATCGCTAAAATATTATTAAAATATCGTTAATCTTCTATATGGCAGTGAAGAAGAAAATATCGTTAAAATATTATTAAAATATCGTTAATCTTCTAGATAGCAGTGAAGAAGAAAATATCGTTAAAATATTATTAAAATATCGTTAATCTTCTATATGGCAGTGAAGAAGAAAATATCGCTAAAATATTATTAAAATATCGTTAATCTTCTATATGGCAGTGAAGAAGAAAATATCGCTAAAATATTATTAAAATATCGTTAATCTTCTATATGGCAGTGAAGAAGAAAATATCGCTAAAATATTATTAAAATATCGTTAATCTTCTATATGGCAGTGAAGAAGAAAATATCGCTAAAATATTATTAAAATATCGTTAATCTTCTATATGGCAGTGAAGAAGAAAATATCGCTAAAATATTATTAAAATATCGTTAAAATATCGTTAATTTTCTAGATAGCAGTGAAGAAGAAAATATCGCTAAAATATTATTAAAATATCGTTAATCTTCTATATGGCAGTGAAGAAGAAAATATCGCTAAAATATTATTAAAATATCGTTAAAATATCGTTAATTTTCTAGATAGCAGTGAAGAAGAAAATATCGTTAAAATATTATTAAAATATCGTTAATCTTCTATATGGCAGTGAAGAAGAAAATATCGTTAAAATATTATTAAAATATCGTTAATCTTCTATATGGCAGTGAAGAAGAAAATATCGCTAAAATATTATTAAAATATCGTTAATCTTCTATATGGCAGTGAAGAAGAATAGCCGGTCAAGCATTGAAATGAATACAATATGGGAAACAATAATACGGGGTGCTAGAGAAAAGCAATAATAACAACAAAAATTGCAAAAAAAAAAGAAAATAAAATAAAACTGAGACATTAAGTTTATAAGTACCAAAAGTTAATACACTACTTCCTGCAAGGATAAAAGTGACTTGAACCCAAAAGTTGGGAGTTCAATACTTGGTTAGTGCAGTTGTGAACAAAAACATGGAGAATTGAGTTAAAGGGAGATAACTAGGACATCCGGAAGAGGCATGGCACGCGGAACTAGAACAATCTATCCCAGTGGACGAAATAAAGGGTTCACTTCGATATTCCAATTTCCAGTAGAAGGCCGTAGCGTACAACATTGTGAATATAGAAATAAAGATGAGGACAACAGTACGAAAAATGTAAATGATGTAAACATAATTCTCTTTATTAAAATATCTTTCAAAAATAAATATACTATTCTGAAACGTTATTTGAGAAAAATTACCTGATTTAAAGTTTAATTGATTTAAATTGAAACAAATATTACATTTGGTTTAAAATATCACAGAAAGGCGTTTTTGTTGTTTATTTTTTTTTTTTTAACTCGGAGGTGGATGTTTTTTTTTTAAGTGGTATTGACACATTTACTGACAGCCTGATGTTTTGCTAATTTATGCAATAGGGAAATAATTGTAAGAAAATTACCTGACGAATACAACATAAATGGCTTTTGATATATATTTTTTAATTATCATTTTAAGCATTCAAATATTTTATTGAAATTTAGATGCTTTGGCTTTATAGTCTTATTTAAAATCTTTGTTGAGGAAATATTAGAAAATTACCAATAAATTTTAGATTTACTTGAGTTACGGTTCTTACTTTCTGATAATGTCGTGCATGGAAATTCGTATTCCGTGATTTTTTTACATTTATGATTAGTAAATAGAGTTTTTATTTAATAACAATATCACATAATCGGTACAAATTAATACAGAATATTAAAATATGTAAAAGTTTATAAAATACTCAAAATTTTAAAAAATGAAATCAATTTATGTAAAAATTCATTATTCATCGAAACATCTTTTTACTTAAGGCAAAATTGTCCATGTTAGATTTTATTCATAAACGCAATTAAATGCTTTTCTAATTAAATAATGTCGTAGTCTTATTTTTTATTTTTCGATTCAGAGCAGATTTTCTGTAGCTGGATGCCCTGTTTGACAAAAAAAAAAAAAAAATTGATGATTTAAATTCTCCGAGAAAAATGAATTTCTCGAAATTTAATGATATTAAATGAGCGGGTGGTAACTGATGTAAAAATAAAATATTTTATACCAAGATTTTTCTAAAAAAGAATTTAATTAATTTGTGAATAAGTCTTGAAAGTTTCATAAAAATCAGACAATTATCTGATTTTTGCAAGAATTTACAAATCAATGATTTTTCATCGTAAAAGACACTCAAATTTCCCGTACAAATTTAAGGTCCCACGTTGACGATAGAAAAACAAAATTCGAAGGTTCTAAAAAGGATTAAAAAATATTACATAAGAAATTCTTTGATCTTTCCTCTTAAGAATACAGATTTTGAGGATAAAACTCTATTTTTATTATGTTTTGGGCATTTTTTCATCATGTATGCTCATTTTTTACGAATCTCTACGTATACACACGCATGCACACACATATGTACACGCGCGTGCACACACATATGTAAACGTTTTATTTAATTTTTATTGTGTTCGAACAAGAGCTTTCTTTTTTGGACACGAGCGCTTTCGGCTATACTTTTAACCATTATCAAAGATGATTTTATATTCATTTTAATTGAGTGTGTGCGTTGCGTGTATGTTTTTAGTGTTATAGAGATGTTTTATTTTCCGAACACAATTAGTACGTTGTAGTCGTGTTCGTAGTTAATATTGTTAAGTGTTGGCTTTTTTTTTATATTACTAGTGCTTCCATAATTTTTAATCTTTTTTTTTACATGTGGAGGAGGTTATTATGTTTGTATTTTCTATTAGTATGTTTCGGTTGGAGTCTGGTAAGTTTGTGTGTATGTGTTTAAATGGAATCTAATAGAGCTGTGGTAAGATAGATGTAACGTAATATATATATATATATATATATATATATATATATATATATATATATATATATATATATATATATATATATATTAATTGATTTAAAATATGGGTTTTCCGCTACACAGTCTAACCATGTTTCAAAAATGGAAGGTCCGAATTTAATTTTGTAATTAGTGGGTTTTTAAAAGTTACTCCAAAATTCGCTTGAGGATGAAATGGAACTAATGTCTTTAATTTAATTACAAAATTAAATTCGGACCTTCCATTTTTGAAACATGGTTAGAACTGTGTAGCGGAAAAACCATATTTTAAGTCAATTAATTTATAATATTAATGCTCTGTAAGTTTACATTGAGCACTATTTTGTAAAAATAAAAATATCTATGAGAACACCGGATTATATATCTTACTGTTCTTTCCTTTTATATATATATATATATGCGTGTGTGTGTGTGTATGTATAGAATCAACAATTTAATTTAACTTGACTCTGACGGAAACGACATTTACCAGTTCGTCATTAGTAAAACAGGGTGTCATTTTACTGTCTATAACGAGCTGTGTTCCAAATCATGACAAAAACGAGTACTTCAGCTAGTTATTATCAGTTTCACTTGTAAAAAAAGCAGTTGAGAATATTTGAATTAACAGCGGCAGCAGCAGCAGCTCGACAAATGTCTGTTTCTTGGCCTCGTTTTGACTCAAGCATTTCCCGCTTTTTTTCTTTGTGACTCACTGACCTAGTCCCAGAGGAGACTGAGGAAACTTGACATTCCCTGCTCTTATTTACAAAATATGCTTTTTCTTCTTCCTCTCCCTCTCCCCAACCGACAAAACCAGTGATGATAATAATAATAATAATTAAGTAATAACAGAGAGCGCGAAGAAAGATTCTGCTAGAGATGGAAGGGAGGGAAGATTTCTTCTCAACTTCTTCATCATTTGTGATTCGCTGTCGCTGTCATAAAGGGTCGGGGGGTGGTTGTTCGCGAAAAAGAAGCCTCCCCACCTCTTATTTCTCTCCAGACGCGCCTGTATATGCGTGACTGTGTGCGTCTCTGAATAAGCTGCGTCAATCTTGATGTAAGCCGTCTGGGTCATATGACTGCGCAAAATATAAACATGTAATTTCAATTACGTAAATGCGTAGGTATAAAGCGTGTATAGACATTTTTTTTGCACGTGAAAGAAGACATATATGTGTATGGTGTTAAGTTATAATTTTGCCATACCCCCGTCCTCATATATCGATGTATATGCATATTAAGTTTCGTGCCTGTATGTCAGTATTTCAATACGTAAGGCTTTGATAATTGCATATGGAAAGCGAGGGAAAGATGTGTCCTACGCATGATATATTTCTATGGTGGGTCATGTGTGTGTGTGAGCGTGTGCACATACATCTTGTGACAAGCTATTAAGTAATTCTCATATTTCCAGTTATACAACACGCACCGGCATATAACACGCACGTATGATTTAACGGGTAATATTTATTAAAAATAAAAATAAAAAAGCAAACGCACTACTGATGATTCATCAAGTCTTACATATCCATATTTAAATTTGTGCATTACCTTTATTTATAATTTAATCACTTTTAACAATACATATTTTATTCGAAAAGCGATTACGCGGCCTTGTGGGTGATGAATTATTGTCAACCCTATAGACTCTTTCCGACAGATGAAGTGTCGCAAGCCTATCGCTATTCGCTATTTCTATGGCAAATGTTCTGACCAGATACACTCCTTAGTTCCACCGGTTTAGGCCTTTACAGCTAGGACATGCCACACCATGTAAACAAGGTCGAACCATCCCTTCATATTCCCTTAGTAAGGAAGAAGTTTCATTAGGATAGCTTCTTCGTGACAACTACTACTTTGTGGTACTCCTGAAGAGCTGCTTTCCGGATCTCTGCAATCATTACCTCTTCATGCATAAGATTAGCCGTTATCTTTTCGATATATCCTTATAATCTTCACTTCTTACCTCCTCCTCTTACGTTCACAAAACAACCTCATTTAGTAACCATCTACTTTGAGTGGCTCTTGGGCCTTGTATTGGGTTTAACAATTTGTAAAGAAAAAATACACTGCAAATGTTTAGACAAGCTACACTCTTTAGTTCCACCAGTTCAGACCTTCACAACTAGGACCCGTCATGTCAGGTAGACAGGATCGAATCATTTCCATTCTCTTCGTATTTCACTGCTAAGAAGGAAGTTGCTATCACCTGCTTCGTGAGAATCACTAATTTTCAGAACAGACTCCAGAGAGAATGCTTCCTAGATCACTACAATCTTAACCTACTCCCGTCTAGGATCAACCGTTATTTATCCTACATTTCTCTAATTTCTTTCTTCTCTTACGTCAATACAACAACCGCTTTTAGTAACCTTGAGTGACAATTTAAGGGTTCAGTTCAAAGTTCATTGAAGGTTACCCGGATCTCCAAACACCTGAAGACAGCTGGAAGGCATAATGGTCGAAACATTGTGATAACAACAAAGATGGAAACTGTAGTCCGAGTGTAAATGATATAGTCTTTAAGGTATTTACATTACTTGCCCTCATTTTTATTGCCATATTCACTACGCTTCGACCGTTTTACGATCCGGCCCTCTTCAGCTGATATTAATTGGAATTTCGAATTGATTCAAAATAATAAAAAATAATATCACCTGCAGAAGGCCGGAGCGTAGAACGAGTGAAATGTTGTGAATATGACAATGAGGAGAACATTTTGAATAATGTAAATAACGTAGTTACAATACCTCATCTCAAATATAATAATTTGTGTATTTAGGTAGCAACCCTTCTTTCATGCACATTTCATTGAAAACGACATATAAAAACTTTCCGATTGTTCTTATCCGAGCGCTTTCGGCTATACATTTAGCCATTTTCAATGATTATATTTTAACTGTTGAAATAAGAAATAGTTTGTTGTATATATATATATATATATATATATATATATATATATATATATATATATATATATATATATATATCCAAGTATATGAGTGGTGTATACGGAATAAATTCCAATAACCAACAATTACTATTCTTAAAAGAGTGCTCAATATATACATATATATACATACATATATATATATATATATATATATATATATATATATATATATATATATATATATATATATATATAGTTAATATTATATATATATATAGTTAGTATTATTAAGTGTTAGCTTTTTCTTTTTTATTATAAAGGCTTCCTTGATTTTTAATTTTTTTTTTTACATGTGGATGAGGTTATTATATTTGTATTTTATACTAGCATGTTTCAGATGGAGTCTGGTAAGTTTGTGTGTGTGTGTGTGTTTGCTTAAATAGGTTCTAATGGAGCTGTAGTCGGTAAAGTAAGGCATCTGGATACGTATGTAGCCGTGTGACCGATGTAATTATTTATGAATTTTGATTGATCAGGTACACAGTCCCTTAAGGTGTATTTGAACTCATAGATAATGTTCCTTCGTTGTAATTTTAACTTTGCTGGTGTGTTGTTATTTTTGAGGAGAAGGTTAGCTGTTTAAAATGTTTTTATAGTAGATAATTAATTTGATTTTTTTGTTCGGATCAATTGGGGTAGTATATATATAAGTGAAGATTAATTACGGACACGACCACGAAAAATAATATAATTTAATGTTCGGAAAATAATACATCCCTGTAACTCTAAAAACATAGACACAACCCATACACCCAATTAAAAAGCAAAAATAAAATCATCCTTGATAATGGCTAAATGTATAGCTGAAAGCGCTCGGAATTATAGAACATTTGGACAGTTTCTACACACTCTGTGTCCAGAAAAGAAAGGTCTCGTTCGAACACAATGAAAATTAAATAAAAAGCTTAATCGTAGTACCTTGTCCGTCATCTTAAATGAAACAGACACAGATACACACAGACACACACATACACACACACACACGCACGTCAAAAAACGACATTATTACGTCATTATTTTTGCACCAATCTAATATATATATATATATATATATATATATATATATATATATATATATATATATATATATATATATATATTGTGTTTATTTAGGCAGCATCTTTTCATTCATACACGTTTCATTAAATATAGACAAGTGTTGTCTATTTATTTTATGTAATTTTTTTTTGTAACGTCAGATAAGTTTAATAACATTATCGTTGAACGAAGAAAGAAATTCACAATATTGATCCATATTTTTTTTAATACAATCTAAGCTTTCGGCTTACATAAGCCATTATCAAAGATGTCAATTACAACATATTAAGCAATATACGGTCACGACAGTGATGATAGTCTGTCATTGTTTACATAGATGATTTCTAAGCAACGATAAACACGTGCATATAAGACGCTAGAAGCGAAAATCGCACTGCATCTCATGACATTTAAGAATATTTGTAGAGATGCCATAATTGATTTTGTTTAGGTTGGGTTTCAACTGTTTGATGTATAATACTTCAAGGATTTTTAGTTTTTGTCTGTTGTTTTCATGTCGAAGTATAATTGTGTTTTCGAGAAGTATTTTACGGAATTGTGTGTGCGGGCGGAATTGTGTGTTAGAGTTTTCATTCAAATGTAGTGTCAAGCGTCTTGAAAGCGAGTTTGTGGTGTGAAACTACTACCAACATAAATGTCTATAATTGGTAACAGAAGTCATTGGTTTATACCAACGGCTTCCCATACTTCTACAATTTACTCTCACGTGTTTATCGTGGCTTAGAAATCATCTATGTAAACAATGACGGACTATCATCACTGTCTTGTCTATATTATTTAATGAGACGTGCATATATATATATATATATATATATATATATATATATATATATATATATATATATACCGGGTGTAACAGCAAAATTATCCAAATCGTGTAACAGTATGGGATAACTTTCCAGCGCACAAAATATTTAATATCTAAAGAATCACTAAACTAATATAGTTCCTTCTTCCCCGGTTTTCACATAAGACGTTTAGTCATCTTGACGCCATTTGTCGTAAGAATCACTGAAAATCCCTTTGAGTTATTCAGCCCCACTATGTCTTCTCAACTGAGCAATGGTGAGAGGAAAATCGCCATTCATACTCTAGCTTCCATCTTCAAAGCTCATTCAAGACCCATTAAGAGAACGGTGAATAACGTTTAAAAAAGAAGGAACTAATAGAGGAAAATTGGATCAGGAGGTCACAATAGCAAGAGGAATCAACATTTCAATAGTGTTATAAAAACCTCGGAGAATTCCAGTAAGATATCTTTAATCATTTCTAAGATACAACGGTTCAAAATTTAATCTAACAACTGAACAATTTTGCAGTTACACGATTTGGACAAGTTTTCTGTTACAGCTAGTATATATATATATATATATATATATATATATATATATATATATATATATATATATATATATATATATATATATTACATATATATATATATATATATATATATATATATATATATATATATATATATATATATATTACATTATTCGGACTATTGTCCTCATCTTTCATTATGTGTGTGTGTGTGTGTATGTGTGCAGATATGTAGAAAAATAAGAGAGAACGCGTTAGGTAAATAATCCGGGGTTATTTAGTATTTTTGTTTTTATTTTTAAAAAAACAGAAGTAGAGCTTAAATTATAATTATTTTCAAAAATATATGGTTCCTTTGCCATGTTTCAAAAACGAGAGCCGAAAGATGCGTAAATTTCAAGATTGGTTATTCTTAAATTTTTGCTTTAGGATGCAAAAGGGCTTGATACTTTAATTCAATTTAATTTTAATAATTATATTGAGGTTTTCGGCTCTCGTTTTTGAAACATGAAAACTCTTATGTGGCAAAGGAATCATATTTAAAAAAAAATAAATATATATATATATGTATATATCTATAATTCAACACATATGTGGGTTTAAAGTATTTACATCATTCGGACTGTTGTCCTCATTGACATTTTAACAATGTTTCGGATATTGTAGGGTCTGACCTACTTCAATGGCCGAAGGGTCGTGGATATAGCAATAAAGATGAGGACAACAGTTCGAACAAAGTAAATAGTGTAAATGTCAGGTGAAGATGCTAGTCTATTGCAGACCCTATTGTACTTAGGTACACATGTGTTTGTTCAACACCTACAGAGTCCATGTGGTTTCTACTGCAATTATGCTGAACAGACCTTAGTTACAGTTGCTGGGAGAGAGCGCGTTATCTGGCGTTATCAACAGTCTGAATAAGGCCAGCACGCTCAAACCCTCGGTCACAACCATCGAAAGCTAGCAAGGGTTCTGTCTACCCTTTTTCACTCACAAGGCTTGGATCAACCCGTGGTATGGCTTTCGCGCACTTTCCAAAGGTGCCGCACGCTGGGATCGTCTCTTCCAATCCAATAACTTTAAGAAATCACCTTCCTGACAAATCGACCGTAGTGAGATTCGAACACGGGACTCATGACCAGAAAGCGAACGTTCTAATCACTCGACCTTTCGAACCAAGATTAGATGATAAAGAAGAACAGGTTCAGCTTCCACATTATCATCATGTTTTTAATATTTTTTAAACATTTTTGATTCTTTTATGAAATTATTTCTTTTATATTTTCACGATGTTGTATGACTTGTTTACAAAATTAATAGAAATTAAAATATATTAACTTTGAATACATTTATTATATTTTCACAATAAAAATTATTATAGCGACTAATCTTCAATGACTGTTTTAGTGATCATGTGGAAATAATAAATTGTGAGACGTGCTACTCATCGATAGGTACAGTGGAAAATGAACCATTCTTGTCAGAGAGATCAGACAGTTTGAACATTACTGGGCCGATTCTATCGAACTGCATAGGTATCAATCACCTCAACCCATTCACATATCCTGAGTCACAACTTTCATGCTATAACGAGCAGTGTGTTTTTAGTCATCATCTGATCAGGTAAAATAAAGTTATTTTCAGAAAGCAAAGATGTCAACTCACATCCATCAATAAGAGCAGCTGCCTTATTAATTGGGCTACATAGGCTAACTGGTTTTTCAATCATTCAATTCTAGCGATATAGTTCTCATTATTTTCTCCAAAAGCCTGATACACGTATTGTTCGTTTACACAAACTAATTGAAGAAGTTATAATTGACATTTTTATTTTCAGGAAGAATTACATTATCAGTTTATTTGTGCGTGTCTGGAGGTATGTGCATCGGAATGTGACAAGATTAGTTTAGGCCATGTCATGGTTAACATTGGTGGTAACAGCTTTTTTTTTAAATGGTTGTGACATGTCAACAACGAGATATTCTGTTAAGGTAACTAGCAAGAGGTCTGAACGTAGAAAAATGAACAATCGATTCTATTTTTTCTTGGATAAAATACCGAATATAATCAGTTACAACAGAAATTTGAAATCAGCTAAACAAGTACACACAAGTAATATATATATATATATATATATATATATATATATATATATATATATATATATATATATATATACACGCCCTTGACCAAATTAATTGAAAAAGAATAATTTCGTTATTATTTACTTTTTTTCATATTTTCCAATGAAACATTGTCCAATGCACATGTTAGTACTTCGTATATCCATCCCACGAAGTCTTTCCTTGCAGATTGACCACAGATTCTTGATTGCATTTAAATCAGGAGAGTTTCCAAGCCAGTCAATAGTACCTTGATTTGCTCACTGGTAAGACTTGCCATTGTGCTCGTGCAGCGCTACAATTTTCGTACGCTTCCTTGGTTGTAAGACAACTGATCGACAATCGAGACAATAGTGTCTGGACCTGATGGAAATCTAATACAATCACGAAAGACGCAATATTTTTCAAGGTCAAACAATTTTCATCATACAACCCGAAAATAGATTCATATTACTGGCCACCACTGCAAATGACCTAATCTAAAGAGAAAAAAGAAATCGATTACACCCTGTCACTCCAGTGAGTCTAAAACTAACTGTAAAAGAAAGGAAACTAAAGTTGTTGTTTCAATTAATTTGTGTGTATATATATATATATATATATATGTGTGTGTGTGTGTCTGTTTGTGTGTGTGTGCGCGCGTATGTGTTTGCTTCCAAAGATTCGCTAAGAATGAGCATAAATTATAAAAAATTCACCAAACTTAATAAAAACAAATTTTTAGCGTCAAAATATTTCTGTCATTATTGAAAGGAAAGACAAGGGTTTTTTTTTCATATAAAAATGAATTTTTATTCCTTTTTAGAATCTTAGAAATTTTGGTTAAAATGTTTTTCTGGTGTCAACGTGGGGTTATAAATTTGTATGAGAAATTAGTTAGATTGATTAAAACTCGTACTTTTTTGATTTCAGATGAAAACTTAAAAGTTTCCCAACATATTTCAGTGAATTTTTCACTTAAAAAACTATAGTTTAAAGGAAAAAAGCACAATGATACCTACCTCGACTCAAGTCGTTTCGAATTAAGTCATTTTTGAAGATACGTCGAAGATACGTCGAAAAATAAAACTTGCCTTACGACGTTTTACTCGAGTTTACGTCGGCCGTTAAAATATTAGAAACGTCAAAACAGGCGCACTCGTGAGTTTTTTCCGCTCTAACACTAATTTTGAATTCAGACTGGTTTACATCTGTGCTCTGCCGTTGACATTCTTTCAGTTACATTTCAATTGTGATTTAGAATACATTTTTGCGAATTGCTCCGAAGAAATGTCTCAGTGCAAGTGCTAAGGGTAAAGCTATATCGCTGGAAATTAATTATTTTATTCAGAATATTCTACAAACATATAATAAATACTGTAATATACAATGAGGAGTGCCTATTTGCGGTTTATAGTGTGGTTATTTCGACTTAAAGTCGTTTTTCGACCTAAGTCGTGACCTGTGGAACCAATTAACGACGTAGGATGAGGTATACCAGTAAACCAGTAAACATCAGTCTAAACTAACGATTTCTTTTTCCCATGCATTTTAACTGATTTGCTTAAATTTCGTATTTTCTATTTAATTCCTTTTAATTCTTGTTTTCAGATGAAAATTCGGGCATTTTTCAACATATTTGTCTGAAATTTCCACTTCCAAACTTATAATAATAATGGTAATATTATCAGTTTTCTTATGTAAAAATATTCGTCATTTATTGAACCGAGCAGCCAGTTCTACGGTCGGTTGAAATTTATAAGATCTTTCTATTAAAATAATTTCTGTTTATTAGGAAAATAGGTTTTTTAAGTCCACTAACTGTTATCGCTCTTTCCCGTTTTGATGGAGGCTTCCTCCATAATTTTCAATGTCGTGTGGAATGTCAACATCTTGATTATCCATTGTAATTGTTGATGATGTTGAGAGTTCACAAGTTCTTTGTGATTGTGTAGCGTCAGTCCACGAGGTTTGAAGAAGGACGGTTCACATTAAGACCTACACTCTTCATTCATTTGAAACTATTTTCAAATAATGGTATGAGAAAAAAAAGTTTATAATTGTAGTTTAAGTATATTGAAGAAAAAAAAAGTGAATGTCGATTAAACAGAGCGATGAGGTGGGGGTGTGTGTGTGTGGGGGGGGGGTCATGTGTCATTATTTTTGCGTCTTTTTCTATTTTATCATTTGGGAATCGGGCAATGAATATCACATCCGAAGTGTATCTCCCCAGAAATGTTTCCCGGGTGATTTTCGATTTAAACTCAGTTTAAAACGATAATATTCGACAATTCTGAACGATAGTTTAAAAAATAGTTTAAACCTTTCGTTATCTGTCTTTAATAATTTAGCTTAGTCTGTCACAATATAAATATAAGGTAACTCGTTAATTCGCTACATTTTTTTAAGCGTTTCACTTCAAGCAAGGCGGGAAGCCACTACCACGCAAGGGGTTATAGAGAGTTGGAGCGAAAGCAAAGAGGAGTGATAGAGGAAAGGATGAAGAGAAGAATAGGGGATAGATCAAGAAATTTCTGGAGACGTCGATTGGCATTACATTTGAATAGTTGAAGATTATAGCTATCAGGGAAACAAGAAAAGGGGAGGAAGTTCCACAGGCAAGAAGTGTGAGACATGAAGCTATTGGGGTAGAAGAGACGGCTACATTTAACAGTTTCGACAATGAAAGGGCGAGAGCAAGATGCCAGCCAAATGGTTATATTAGACTAGCTAAACATTTTTTAATGTCATGTTACCACCTATTGTATATAGATTACGTTATATTCTCTAATAATTTATCAGTTGCTTACCTATCATTCTGACATTTGTGATTGTTAGAATAGCTAATGTTCTCAAATAGCCTCGTCAGATCGAAACTTTTATACAGATATCAAGCATAGTGTCCAACCCATTCAAAAATATTTATACTGCCGTATTTTCTGGCTTACAAGACGCACTTTTTTTTTTCGTAAAATATACCCTGATAAATACGTGTGCGGCTTCCAAGACGGCCAGACTCAAGTAAGCTCGGACGGTCATCTAATTGGCTTGACTGATAGAGACGTGATTTATATGTTGAGTTATTCCACTATAATGTTAGCTATCTATCTAATTCAGCCTTTTATATGATGTAACCTCAGTACTTAGCTGTAATAAGTATTTCCAAGTATTTCCTTCCAGGAGCCGAGCCATAAACTTAAACATTCTCTGTTTATTAGCAGCGGCGGAAGCCTTTCTGCTCTTGACTAGTATGTCATTGCCATACAAACAAAATCGGACGAGTGATTAATGTAAACAATACGTGGTGCCAGTATGTGAGGGACGTATGGTGAATGTATTCTAAGAGAATGACATTTCTTTTTAGAAATTTCTTTCCAGTATTAGGGTGCGTCTTCCAAGCCTCAGTGTCTTCTCTTGTAAGCTGGAAAATACCGTATATCATTTGCTTTAATATCAATTTTATTGTAAAAATATTGACCTACATAATGAAATCTGGAATATTATATATTGTTATAGCAGGTATGTCAGCGTGTATGTGTGCTGTATATGAGTTGGTAAATTATTTATCTGTCGATTAATGACATACAAATATATAATGCGTTTTGTCACATGGGTTTCAAAATCTGTAGACGTCTGTTCGCAGATCTGAAATAAAATAGGTAAGAAATAAGGCATATACTCATTTCATGATAAATGTACCCACTACACCCTACCAGTTTCCCGCCCATTGACTCACATTCTTGTCTGCCTGGTAAAGAAGACTAGCAAAGAAAGGACCCAACTCAACGAGTCTGAAGAACGAAGTTGATGGGCAAGTTCGTCTTTGGTGGTATAAAGGGCCGGTTTTTATTTCAAGTTACTAAAAAAAAAAAAAAAAAAAAAAAAAAAGCGAAAAAAGCGGCGGGACATGAGACATGAATGGGTAAGGGGAAAAGGGTGTGCCTTTCTTAAATCAGCAATCACCCGTCCCTTTGCCACCGTTCTTTGCCCAGCCCTCGTAAGAGAAGAATAAAGAACTAGACTTATAAGCATGGCGGAGGCAAGGGGCGAATGGGAATTGAGAACATGTAGGTAATAAATAGGGCGGTTAGAAAATTGAGAAATGAATGACGCGGGGGGGGGGCACTCTCAGTGCAGAAATGTCTACAAATAAATGCTTACAGAAGGCTAAACAGGAAGAATTGTCGCCTCCAGACCAACAGACACAGATTCACATACGCTGACGTAGATAAGTACATGCATAGGTATACACAAATACTTATGCCTTATGCATTCTCTCTTATATATATGTATATATATATATATATATATATATATATATATATATATATATATATTATAATTATTTAAAAAAAATATGATTCCTAAATTTTCGCTTGAGGATGAAACAGGACTTGATACTTTAATTCAATTTAATTTCAGTAATTATATTGAGGTTTTGGCCCTTGTTTTTGAAACATGAGAACTCTTATGTAGCGAAGGAATTATATCTCTTAAAAAAATAATTATTTTAAACAAAATATCTTTAAAAAAAATATTTATAATTTAAGCTCTACTTCTGTATAGAGCCCTGTTTTTAAAAATAAAAAGAATACTAAAGAACCCCGGATTATATATATATATATATATATATATATATATATATATAAAGGGAAGAGGTTATAGTAGTTCCAACGGAAGAAAAGTGTGTATATTAAAAAGAAGAGAAAGAAATCGCAAACGTTTTTGGTTGTAATGTGGATTTAAAAAAAATATTATGCTTTATTTGCCATAATTTTACTACACTTGTTTCCGGTCTCTCGACATTCATCAGGCAAAGCCTCCACGATTTGCCTGATGAATGTCGAGAGACCGGAAAAATTTCCACATATTATTAAAATATTTTTTTTTCTAATGTTTTTCGATGTTAAATATTCTCGATATGAGACATTCTCTTTTTTGTGTGTTAGTGACGCAAATGTCTTTCTTGAACTGGCCAGTTCAAGAAAGACATTTGGAAAGACAGTTTTTGCTTTTTCATCATCCTATGTTTTAACGAAATTTTGGAAGTACATTTTTTAATATATGTTCATTGAACAAGACTGACAGAATACTTTGGTTTAATTTTTCATTGTTTTTCTTGCATACGTGCAAATATCTTCTTTTCTGGTATAACGAATTGTGTGTCAGAGTTGCTATGGATGGTATAAAAGTGGCTGAAAGTAGATAGTGTTTTGCTTTTCAAATACGTGACCGTGTCCATAATTGCTGTTATTAAGAGTTTTGTTTTTAAAATAATAAACGCTTTTTGCAGTGGGTGGCACTCATCAATCACATCCATATTTTAGATGAGTATGTTACATAAACTTAGACACACCTTTTATCAACACAATAAAATTCTTTGATAATGGTTTATGAAAGCCGGAGACACTGGACAATTATTGTTCAAAATTTTTTCGTGGAAATCAAAAAAAAAAAAAAAAAAAAAAATATGGTCTGAAGTGTAGTAAAACAAATAATTAAGACAATATTCTTGAATAAAAATCTTTCGGTTGTCTTCGAGTAAATAAAAGAATTGTTAAAAAAACAAAAAAACTAATATAAATATATGTACATGAAAGAATGCTGATTTACTCTGTATATCAATTCTGTAAAAATATAGCAATGAATAGTGAAGATGAAGAGGGAACATATGAAATTAGATTGATACTTTTTCTTTATTTTTGAGAATTGACAAAAATATTAAACATTATTCATTTATTGTTTATTTACAAGAATAATTTTATACTTACAAGATTATATTTACCATTTTAATAGGAAATAATTTCTTTTTATTCATAAGTATAAAAAAGGTCTAAATAAGAAAAACGAAGACGAATAATTGTAATTATAAATTTAAAAAAAAAAACCATTTTCCTGGCTTTTATTTCATTTGCTAACATGGCGTCACTAAAATAGGTTGAGAACATCCCTTCCTCTTAAAAATTTATATATTTATATTTTATTTATAAAATAGTAAATAATAAATCTCTATAAGAGATAAATATCGCATTGTATTTGTTTCACATATTTTTATATTCTTGTAAAGAAAGATTACCGCGGGAGACAAAAATCATAGCGGTGTCAAAGGAATAACCGTACTTTTGATACATCGTTTGTTACGGATTAAACATTACGATAAGTTCCATAATATTAGGTTGGTGAAAAATAATGACGTTTTTTGACGTTTTTTTTAACGTCAAAAAACGACATTATTACGTCATTATTTTTGCACCAACCTAATATTTACTGTTTTACCAAAGTAATTAATTTGTGTTGTCCGACTCTAGTAGTAATATCAAGTCCTTCTTTGATTTTGGTTTCTTGGAGATAACAGATATCAATGTTATAACTACCAACATCCCGTGCCAATAATTCCTGCTTTTCTTTTTTTTCACGAGTCCTTTAACACTAAATGCCCCGG
Organism: Acanthosepion lycidas; assembly: GCA_963932145.1. NCBI lineage: Eukaryota > Metazoa > Mollusca > Cephalopoda > Sepiida > Sepiidae > Acanthosepion > Acanthosepion lycidas. Next base: position 6,719,852 of record OZ010571.1, read on the forward strand.
CGGTAAAATCTCTATATGCGATGGGAGACACATTTACAACATTTTAAACAAGAAGTGTCGACTTTTATCAGTTGACAACTGTAGTAGTCATTACCTTCCCCGATATATATATATATATATATATGTGTGTGTGTGTGTGTGTGTGTGTGTGTGTGTGTGTGTGTGTGTGCGTGTGTGTAAAAGACTCAAATACTAATATTCCATGGTTATAATCACGATCCAATTCATCAGACCTACAAATATATGTATATTAATCGCATATTACTGATTGATTCTATGTATGATTATTTCTTTATATATATATATATTTGATAAAAATATATTTATAAGGTATGGTATATTTATGGGTAAAGGTACTCAATATCAGTGATAGAGCGTATGTAAATATAAATGCGGACACTGAGATCAACACGAAGCGGCGACAGTCTGTTTCATGCTTCAACGCAATCTCCATGTCATTTGTGCTGCGTTATGGTTCGACTATTTATACATGCCGGTCAATGGTGCATTATGGATAGCAAGGTCTATTGTATTATCGTAACTGTTGTTAAGCACGTATTAACGGTTCTGTTTCAAATTATTCTAGAGATTATTCAATAGGAATGATTGTTTGTACTTATTTTATATCAAATTGTTTTTTACTCATTATTATTGATTTTATTAATGTTTGTTGTTTATTATTATTACAATTACTTGTGTCTATGTGTACATTTGTAGTCTGTTAATTTGTTCATTTGCTTAATTCGTTCATTTACTTATTTAAATTTTTGGTTCATTTTCTTTCAGAGGTTGCTTATCTTATTTGTGTAGTTTAAGTACTGGATTTGTCTCAAGTATGTTTCATTATCTGCCTTTTATAGAATTTTTATATTTGCATTAATCATGGTGATATTTAACAAGATATTCGTTTTTAGTTTTCGATTTTTAATTAACTTCAGTTACTCTTACGTATATTTTATCTTCGCTATCTGCTGTTTTTATAGTGTCTTGGTATATTATATTGTTTTGAAATCAATTGCCATTTCAGGGGCATTTGCTCTGCAGTTACAGGTGGGTTTGGTTTGTGCGGATGTTTTGTTGGTTATTTTTCTGTTGTGCTTTTTTATGATTTGTGTCATGTTCTCGGAAGCTAATTTTTACTGTGTTTCTGTTGAATATATTATGAAGAGTGAAATGGTTGTGTATGAGTGTAATGAATATATTATATGCTTGTTTTTACGTTTTTGTTGAACAGTGGGTTGAACCATATGATGTTTCCTTTCCTGTTGTTTTCTGTATTGTGTTGTCTGTATGTAAAGTGATTTGTCGGGTTTTTTATATGGTAGATATATACCTTTTCTTAGGTTGAGTGCGACATCTAGAAAATCTACGCCTTAGTTACAGCTTAGTTTTTAAGTCTGCAGCTGATGTTCGAAAGGATCTTCAATCTGTTGTTAACTGGTGCAAAAGCTGGCTTGTTAATTTTAACGCCTCCAAAATTAAACTACTCTCCATTAATCATCTGGGAGAACTGTCTCTACCTTCCATCAGCAGGGTTGATAATAATTTCCAGGAAATTGACTCGTCTCACCTTCTCAGGCTAACGGCTGAAATGAAGTGGAAAGACTATATTGAATCCATTGCTAGGTCAGTTGCTAAGAATGTTGGTTTACTGTGTCGTGTGAGACAATTTGTCTCTCCAGAATTTATCATACATATCTATAAGTCTACCATTCGCCCATGCTTAGAATATTGCTGACACACATGGCCCAGTGTTCCTGCTCTTTATCTAGAGCTCCTTGATAAATTCCAAAGAAGAATCAGCAATATTATTGGTCCTAACCTGGCGTCTCGGCTTCAGTCATTTTCCCACCGCCGTAAGGTTGCCCCTCTCTGTCTTTTCTATAAATACTTTCATGGTAGTTGTACGGATGAGCTCATCGCTAAGGTACCTAGACTTTTTGAATTTAAGCGCAGTACGGGACGGTCGTCGAGATCTCATCAATTTACAGTTGAGCTGGCTAGATGTAGCCGTAAATTCTATGCTAACAGTCGCACTTCTCGCTTGCGGAACTCCCTTCCGCGTCCATTCATTCCAGCCAACTTTAATCTGCAAAAATTTAAATGCAACGTCAATCACTATCTACTGTACTCTTGATGACTCTTCTTTTGTTCTCACTACATAGTAATGTTTCTGTTTCTAATTCTTCCACAACCAGTAACGTCTTGTGCCTTAGTTCCTTTACTGCCTTGCTTGGAGTTAACACGATTAATATATATATATATATATATATATATATATATATATATATATATATATATATATATGTGTGTGTGTGTGTGTGTGTTTGTGTGTGTGTATAATTACACACACAAATATATATATATATATATACACACACACACATATATATATATATATATATATATATATATATATATATATATATATATATATATATATGTGTGTGTGTGTCATTCGCAGACAGTACTGTTTCGTTGTATCATAGCTCCTCAGTGCGACTAGACAACCGAATGCCTCAAGCCCGGATCGAAACCCAACCAATTTGGTGTCAGTCTTCTATTTATCTTCACTAGACAGGATGAGTCAGCCAAATCTAGCGTATTGTTTTTACAAGCGTAAACAAACGCAAAAAACAGCCATAGTGCTCCATTCATTTTACTGAAGAGCTTCGCATTTACGCAGGTGGCCGTTGTTTTTAGAATTAGCTTGTCGTTCAACAGAGCTGAATTGAAAATAATTTTTTTTCAAGAGCTAAATTATGTCATTCGCAGACAGTACTGTTTCGCTTATACAGCTTCTCAGTGCGACTAGACAAACGAATACCTCGGATGGGATGAGTTGGTGGCAGCTCATTCATAGCAATGTCATTGGCTGCCTTGTAAGCTCTTAAACTTTTATTAGCAGCTTGCTTCCTCTCAGTGCCAGTGGCAAATTCAGCCAGGTAGCGTTGATAATCGCCCTTCATTTTAAAATAAAACACTTTAGATTCTCCTGAAGTGGCATTCACCAAAAGTCTCTTCTCCAATACAGCCAGCACATATATATATATATATTCTTCTTCTCTTCTTTTGTTCTCACTACTTAGTAATGTTTCTGTTTCTAACTTTTTCACGCGAGGTTCATTTACTGCCTTGCTTGGGGCGAATACGATCAATATATATATATATATATATATATATATATATATATATATATATATATATATATATATATGTATGTATGTATATAATTACACACACACACACACACACATATATATATATATTGTTTATATGATATTTTTATAGTTGCAAATATTGAAGTAAATGTTTATAATAAACAATATTAACAACATTTACCGGCCTGAATATCCAAGAAATTTAAAAGAAGATATATATCTTTCAACAGGGTCAACCCTGTATCCTACACGGAATCGTCATATAGTCTGAGGTGCTATACCATTTCGCTACAGATATAGCGCCTTATTATTAGGTTGGTGCAAAAATAATGACGTAATAATGTCGTTTTTCACGTTAAAAATACGTCAAAAAACGACATTATTACGTCATTATTTTTGCACCAACCTAATAGTAAGGTTCGATCAGATATGAGCGTTCGAGAGAAATCAAGGGAAATTTGCAGTTTAAAAGCAGTAAATCAACCACCATTTTATTAATTTTATGAAATTTCGAGAAATTCATTTGCATAGAGCTTAATGTTTATATTAGTTATAAGCAGAAGTCGTTGGAGAATTTAAATTATCAATTTTATTTTCTAGAACAGGACTTCCAGTTACCTAAAATCTGCTCTGAATTGTAAAATAAAAAATGCAATAAAACTAAGACATTATTTAATTAGAAAACCTTTTAATTGCTTTTATGAATAAGATATTATTATGGACACCACTGTCTTAAGAAAAAATATTTTTCACTGAATAATGAATTATTTTCATTTAAAAAAAAAATTAATTGGAATAATTTATAAAATTTTAAATCTTTATAATTCTGTATTAATTTGTAACTGTTAAATGGTATTCTTAAGTAAAAACTATATTACTAATCATAAATGGAAAAGTTTACTACAATTCAGCGCCGCCCGTATTTAAAAATTAAAAAAAAAAAGATTTGTGTATATATATGTGCTAATTTTTGTAAATACAGACGTTCGTATACGACATTATCATAAAATATGAGCGGCAACTATATTAAACTTAAAGCCAAGGTACCTAAAATTAAATAAAAACTTAGAACCTTTTCCTAAATTTTTAAGATTACTGGGTAGTTAAAAAAAAATTATATAAAAATGCCTTCACATTATATTCGTCAAGTAATTTTTACGGATATTTCCCCCGTAGAAAAAAATGGTTACATTTCCTAAACATCAGGCTGTCAATATAGCTGTCAACACCTCATAAAAACACCTACCTCCTTGTTAAAAAAGCTTTTCAGAGATATATTAAACTAAAAGTAACTAATATTTGTTTCAAACCAGATTGATCGAACTTTAATCTTTCCTAAATAAAGTTTCAGAAAAAGTATATTTTATTCTTGTAAGATTTTTAATAAAGAGAATTACGTTGTGCTGAAAGAATTGTAAATATGGCTAAAATCAGCCATTAAAAAAATCCCATTCTAATCAGTATAAATTCGTTTTGAAATATAGCAAAATATTTTGCTTATTGGAAATATTAAATTTAATCTATTTGCATAAAATTAAAACTAAATTAAAAGTGTCAAGAAATATTTTTGATTTAAAAAAATCATTTTAATCCTTAGGTATCGCATTTCTTTGGAGGTGGCTACTTATAATAGAGACGAAAGACGAGTCCTCACTCCCTGTAAAGTATAAAAACACAAGTCCTGCCCGATAGGTGTGACTGTTGTGTTATCCGTAGAAAGCACGCTTTTTACGGTGTGGTGTTGTCAGCCTCACACTCTTCTGGGAGATATTGTTGCTATTTTGAAGAAAACTGGAAGGCGTTTAATATTCAGTCAAATACTCTTGTAAAAATTCATGGAATTAAATGAAATTTAAAGCAAATAATATATTAAACTAGCAGCATGGCCCGGCGTTGCCCGTGCTTGATTAAAAAATTGTACGACTCATACAGCAATCGCTATCACTTGACTTAAAATATTTTTGCCCTTCCTTGCCTTTAAAGGAGTGCCCTTTGCCGTGCTGATGTTGCTACATGCCTTACTTCTTGCCTATCTCACACTGCGAATTTTTTCTAAGCACTATACCAAACATTAAATCTATTACAAAAAAAGAACTAAACAAAATGAACGCAAAATGATCAGCTTTAAAAAAAGGACTCGTAACTGGAAGAACCGAATGAAAAAAGAATGTTAACAACAAATACTTTTTCACACCCAACCCAGTTCTGCGGAATCAGAATCAACGTTGAGTTTAAGCAAGCGAATGAGCCAATTGGAGTAAAGTGCCATGCAGATTTAAACTTTTCCCACTTGTCACGAATGCAGCTATCGATTTTTTTGCATGCTAGCATGCTACTTAACATTGGTGTCAGTCAGCTGTTGGCTCTCACGCTGGCCAATAGAATCTTCCTGCCTATTCGTGGCAGCCAGCTATAGGCTCTCACTCTGGTCAGTAGAAAATGGCCGCAAACTACATGAAAAGTGCCGTAGAAGCATGAAAAAAATCGATTATTTCCACTCTCGATGGGAGTTGGGAAATGCAAAATCGGTCTTGGCCTTCCCGCTAACTTGGAGCATGTGCATGTAAATTTTGGTGCAAATCCGTCAAAAATTGCGGCCGTGTATTCGTTACACACACACACACACACACACACACATCCTGCTTTTATAGATAAAGATATATTTGTAAAAAACAAATCAAAAATAGTATTTCCATGTTGTAACAAAGAGCAGGTATTTTTAACTAATTAGGAAGACAGTCAGTTCTTTAACGAAAGACTGAGTTGCGTCAAATGTAGTAAGTGGGGTAGTGATAGTGAGCATCTTATAATTTTACATTTAAACCCTACGTTAATGTCGAAAAGGGTTGCCATTATTGGGATGTTGATATAAATCAGCCTTTCCCTCCCTACAAATATGGCGCATTTGAATATACGGTTACGAATTGTATACAACCAGAAATACATATAAATATAGCATAACACACACGCATACACACACACACATATGCACACTGACTTTCTTTCTCTCTCACCCACAATCTCTCTTTCGCTTTCTCTATCTTTCTCCTTGCTCACACTCACTATGTTTTTCTCTTTCACACATTCGCTCACACGCGCAAACAGATACTCACACACTAGCACACACATACATTTATGTCCCCCTTTTCTCTCTCTCTCTTTCACACAAGCGGTGTCATATACATTCTCTTTCTCTCTCTCTTTCACACAAGCGGTGTCATATACATTCTCTTTCTCTCTCTCTTTCACACAAGCGGTGTCATATACATTCTCTTTCTCTCTCTCTTTCACACAAGCGGTGTCATATACATTCTCTTTCTCTCTCTCTTTCACACAAGCGGTGTCATATACATTCTCTTTCTCCAAATCTTACACACTGACAATTTTTTTTATCTTTCTCTCTCACACACACTTAGACCCTATCACACACACACATTTTCCCGCCGCTCACATGCACACACGGACACATTAACATACACCGACACAGACCTTCGTCCTCTCTCCCTCACTTCCTCACCCCCTCTCTCTCTCTCACAAACACATACAGTAATGCCAACAAACACATTCTCTTCAATAGACTCATTGCATTTTTCTTTCTTCTACTCTGATGTGTTAAATTTGTCTGTCCAGACACGGGTTTTCACTTTCCCATACTTGAAAATATCGCCCCTCCCTTCACACACACACACACACACACACACACACACACACACACGCACATACACACACACTCACATGTAGACTGGGCGGTTACCATAGCGCTATATTTAGCAAGATCGTCTGAAAGGCCAGTCAGCTCAAGTACTGACTTCTAAATAGATACGCAACAATTGTAGTAGCCTTGTGCCAGACTTGAATATCTATCTATCTATCTATCTATCTATCTATCTATCTATCTATCTATCTATCTCCTTCCTCACACTCACACTCACACTGATTTTCTCTTTCACACGTTCGCTCAAACGCACAAACAGATACTCACACACTAGCACACACATACATTTATTACCCCTATCCCAGTCTGTTCATATCTAACTCGTTCTGTTGATTATCTATCTATCTATCTATCTATCTATCTATCTATCTATCTATCTATCTATCTATCTATCTCAGTCTGCTCATATCTTTCATCCTGTTCTTTATCTATCTATCTATCTATCTATCTATCTATCTATCTATCTATCTAAGTCTGCTCATAACTTTCATCCTGTTCTTTATCTATCTATCTATCTATCTATCTATCTATCTATCTATCTATCTATCTATCTATCTCAGTCTGCTCATAACTTTCATCCTGTTCTTTATCTATCTATCTATCTATCTATCTATCTATCTATCTATCTATCTATCTATCTATCTATCTATCTCAGTCTGCTCATATCTTTCATCCTGTTCTTTATCTATCTATCTATCTATCTATCTATCTATCTATCTATCTATCTATCTATCTAAGTCTGCTCATAACTTTCATCCTGTTCTTTATCTATCTATCTATCTATCTATCTATCTATCTATCTATCTATCTATCTCAGTCTGCTCATAACTTTCATCCTGTTCTTTATCTATCTATCTATCTATCTATCTATCTATCTATCTATCTATCTAAGATACATATATACACATGACGCACATAGGCCTTCCACGCCACCGTACACACAAAGACATAAATCGAGAAGACTAGTAACTTTTACATTGAGAGAGTCACATGTGCTCATTTTTCTTTTCCATGCAAGTGCAGTTTGAAAACGATTCTTTGCTTATGTCACAGTTTTATAGTCCCACTGCCCTATATTATTTCATTGTTGAGAACTGATTGCCAGACACAGCACCCTGACCTAACGTGAATATTCTTAAAATATTTGAAACTCACCCGCACGCACAGCACTTTGTTCGCCTATACAACAATATACACATTATTCAGTCTTAAGCTCATATACACTCGCATAAGCATTTAAGTGCGGACGAATTAGCAACAGTGTTTGCACACACACACATGAATAGTTTCAGCGGCTAAAACACGCACAGATACATATTTACAGTGCATTGCACACACAGACACATTGACTTTATTGTAGTCATATTTGCAATTACTATAAGCGTACACACACGCAATTATATGATTACGTCGAAATGAATTTTCCTTAAGTGCGTAACATTTAATGGCCTTGTGCCAAAGGAAACTTTATAAATATCCAAATGACATTACCTTGAAGCTGTGGTTGGCAAGATAGACTTGAAAATCATTATTAAACTATTTTGAGACCGATCTTCACTATTAGATTCTCCTATACTTATTCGTTGATATATATATATATATATATATATATATATATATATATATATATATATATATATATATATATATATATATATATATTAGGTTGGTGCAAAAATAATGTCGTTGCTCAATACACAGTAGAGCAAATATAATTATTTATTCGAAAATTATAAGATAAATATGTTAAAATCACTACAAAAATAACCATTTTGTTTGAACACTTCTGGTGTCTTATCAAATCATGGTGTTGAATGTAGAATAAAGGGTTTTAAAAGGTTCAAATCCCTTGTTAATTACGGCATGTAGCCGTTTAATCTCCTAAAAATTTCTTGCATGTTTCGTGGCTGATATTCTTCCATTCCTCTTCGACAAAGTTCCTTTACTTCATACAGGTTTTTCAGGTTCCTTCTTTGAATTCTCAGTTTCAGCTCTCTCCATAAATTTTCAATCGGACTGATATCTGAAGATTGACTTGGCCATTTAAAAAACAAAACAAAACAAAAAAAAAAACAACCCCATCCTAATTTGTAACATTCTAGTAAAATTTGAACACTTTTATAAAAAGAGTTGTTGTAAATAAAAAAAAAAAAATGTGTTGTAAACTTTTCAGTTACTAAATATCAGTTTTTCTTCGTGGGAGACTTTTTTTTGAAGTTTGTTTTTAAATCTAATTGTTTGAATGAATGCCTAAATGTATGTTCTACGAGCAGTAAAAGTTTAGTTATTGTAACTGTATTAGAAATACTTAAAAAAAACATTTTTGTAATGTATGGTAAACGTTTACATGGCACTGTATATTCTTGAATACATATAATATCCAAGGTCGATATATATATATATATATATATATATATATATATATATATATATATATATATATATATATCGACCCTGGATATCATGTGTATTTGTATTATGAGGATTTGTTAACATTCGTAAAAACAATACGCTAGATTTAGCTTTCTCACTCTGCCGAATGAAAATAGCTCAGTGGTAGAAGCTCTTGGATATCGATCCTGGCTTGAGCAATTCGGATGCCTAGTCGCGCTGAGCTGTGATACAGCGAAACAGTACTGTCTTCGAATGACATGATATATATATATATATATATATATATATATATATATATATATATATATATATATGTGTGTGTGTGTGTGTTATATGTGTGTGTGTGTGTAAAGCACTTAATAAAAGAAGAAAACAAGACCCCCTTACAGAAGTTATCATAAAACTCATGGAACATATTCTTACATTGAAAACTTTTATTTTCAATGAACACTAGTGCCATGGGAAACATTGCAGCTCCATCATATGCCACAGTTTTCATGGGAAAATTTGAGGAGACCCATATTTATCCCTTCATCAGTAGCGACTGCATATTCTATGCAAGATATATCGATGATATCTTCTTCATATATACGGGCACTGAGGAGAAACTTACTGAATTTCTTATGACCCTAAACACGGTACACGACTCCATTAAGTTCGACCACGAAAAATCAAAAAGATCGGTAAGATTTTTCCATCGATAAAAACAGAAAAACTATAAACGACCCTACACCCTAAAATCACCGATGCCCACAACTATCTATACTTCCCACCTTAAACACTTTAAGGAGAACCTTTTCTATGCACAAGCACTTAGGCTCAGAACGATATGTTTCAACAATGAACAACTAAATAAACACACTCAAAATCTCGAGAATCAATTCATAACACGTGGCTATAAAGAACACCTAAACAGGAAACAAATAAATAAAACAATTTTCACACCTAGAGACGACACCCTAATGTAAAATTAAAAATAAATCCAGACGCATCCCTCTAGTAACCACTTTCAACACCACTCTTCCTCCACTATCTCAGATAATTAAAAGTCTCTGGGAAATACTACATCTCAAACCAGACCTAAAAATTTTGTTTGAGGAACCTGGCCTTCTAGCATATCGTAGACCTAAGAACATTAAGGAAATGATAGGTAGTAACCAAATTTCAGATGAGAAGGTAACCCATAATAGACCCAAAATAAAAACAACAGGATTTTCCCACTCATATAACAACAAAAGGAGCTTATGCTGTAACCACGTTTGGCACACCATTTCGTTCACTAGCTCAGTCACTAAATCTACTTCGAAAATCTCCCACAACTTTAACTGTAACAGTTCGACATACCAACCACCTGAAGAAGGCCGGATCGTAGAACGGCCGAAACGTTGTAATAAATATGGCGACAAAGATGAGGACAATAGTCCGAATAATGTAAATAGTGTACATAATACCTCATCTCAGTTTTTAAACACTTCATGTTCAGAAAAGAAAACTAAAAAAAATTAAAAAGCTTAATGGCAGTACCTTTTCAGTCATCTTTAATGAAACTTGAGTGTACGCACACACACACAGGCACACACACACGCACACACACATATATATATATGGCCTGAAGATTGCGTTTATGTATGTCGCAGATGTCTGTTGACTTCAATGTTCACTTTTAATAATAATAATAATAATATATATATATATATATATATATATATATATATATATATATATATATATATATATATATTGCATTCATTAATTTCTAATGTCTTTCGGTAGCTCTTCATTTTTTGGGCCCTTAGTCTTTTCTTGATCTCCTTAATTGAGGGCCAGTTGACGTTATGTTGCACTGGTGCATCATAGTAAGAAATTGATCCATATCATCCAGCAAGTGCATGGTAAAAACAAAAACAGTGCAATACTGATCCAAGTCTCCCTAGAAAAACGCTTTTACACGTTATTCAGCGTGCGACAAGCTGCCTTCTCTTGCCTAAGCTGATTAAAATATTACATGAGCGCATCATGAGTGATGCTGTTGAGGAACACCAGAGAGCAGTCAGCACTCGAGGTCGCGACATGACAAACCTCCGCTTTTCAGACAACAAAGATAATCTATTTGGCAAAGAAGAGGAACTCGTCAGATGAAGATGAAAAATCTGTATGAAACATCTTCCAGATGTGGCATGGAGAATAATGCCAGAAAACTAAACACGATGAAGAGTGAGAAACGAATAAACTAAGATAAAAATCGGTGGCCAGGAAGTCAAATTAGTGAGTTAATTCAAATGTTTTGACTGGATTATCAGCGAACAGAATTTTAGTGCTTATTTCAAGAACAGCACAAACAACGGTAGCTGTCGCAAAACTATCTGGAAAGACAAAAAAAGTTTGCCAGAAATCAAAGATCAAATATAGGGTGACCCCCAAAAAACGGGAATTTTTGAAGTGCGTATTGCCAGACATGAGCAAGTGGCAACACTGCGAGACAGTGATTTTGTGCAAGTAAACATTTCGCCATTTAGAATTCACGATGAAATTTACAGTATCTCAGTTGAGATGTTGCAGCAGTCAATGAGGAATCTCAACAGCAGATTTCAAGAATGCATTCGTACAGGAAGACGCCATCTACAGGACGTAATTTAAAAAAAATGAAAATTCCATCATTGTTTCTTAAATGGCATATTTTAAGGTTTCAATTACTATGAATAAAATAATTTTCTGCCATCACTCTTGGTTTTATTGGAGTGTTAAAAAGTTCCCGCTTTTTTGGGTCACCCTGTAGTTTCGTGCATCAGACTTCAATCTTTCTGTACTTCTATGAATTCTGGAGGTAAATAGCAGAACTACAGGGAAAACTCCAAGCATTAAAAATGAGGTACTACAGAAACTATCGTCTGGGTAGCCTACCTAGACCGCATCACAAATGACGGTGTGCGAGACATAGTAAGCTAAGAAACACACCCGCATTGGAAGACCTCATAAACAATGACAAGAAGAACAAGTTGAAATGGTACAGACACATGACAAGTACCAAAAATATTTTCACTACCCTCCCACTACTTACCTTCATAGGCAAAAGAAGATGAGAGGGGCCAAAAGGTCACTGAGCGAAATTCAAGATCCTTCGCAGAGATTCCGACAATGGCACGCAAGCGAGACATGTGGAGGGAGCTGGTCAGATACTCAGCTGCGCTTTAACCCTATAACCATACCTAGCAATGGAACTGGTGATGATCATGATGGTGTATTTGTGTAAGTGTTAAGAACACCGCAATATAAGCTGACTTGCCTTAACCGCAACAAGAATACAAATCCCATTAGACTCGTTAATCGTAGGCAATTCCAACCTAGACGAAATAAAAGAAAGTTGCTTTTCTGGATTTCATGCTAATTTGATCAGAGCTAGGGTACAAAACAACAGTTCACGACGAACTGAGGTTCACGTAAACAGTGGATTTTATCACTCGCAGATATAAAGAAAGCAATTGTTTGATGTATACAAGACCGGGCGAAAATTACTGGATGCGATTCAACTGCTTTAATTCGATATAGTCTATAAACGCGACATTCCCCAAAAGAAAAATGGTTACCCATCGCACATAGTAGAATTTGGCAATAAACAACAAAAAAAAAAAAAAAAAAAACAAAAAAAGAAAAAAACCCAAAATAACGTTGAAATTTAATATCAAAATGTAACAACGGTCACGTTATCGGACATTATAGGGGCGTGGCAGAATTAAATTGAAGGAAAGAATTCGTGGCCTGTACAATATCAGGATGCCCTTTGGAGGCCGTTCTGTGTAGTCAGTCTGCTTAAAATTTAAACCATTGGACAAAAATGGGTATATATCTATGAAAGAGAAGCTGACATTTTGGGTGGAACAAATTGATGAGAAAGAGAGAAAGAACCAATTGCTTTCAAAATGACTAATGTCGGTCACATCAGCTTAACAAAAACAAACCTATTGATAGGTAAGTAATGTATACAATTTAACAGGTAAGTATTGACACCAGAAGAGAGATAGACAGGAAGAGATAACTATATTGATATAAACAAACAGGTAGATAGACAAGAAGATAGATGGATATGAACAACACACACACACACACACACACACACACACACACACACACACACACACACACATATATATATATATAGATATATATATGAAGAATTAATTGTATTTATTCTTATGCTGAAAGTTGCTTACTGCGACGTTTCTCTGTGGCTGAGCGCTAAAGCACACATGATCAACCGTGGTTTCTCTTACAAAGAGGAATGTAGGTTCTGCCCCTGGCGGGGAACACATTTTCTTTACTTGGATTTCTTGAATGCGCAGCTCAATAGGTATAATACACCACACATAATAAATAAATTGGACCGACTATTTCGAATAAGACAATAATAAAGTAATATATATATATATATATATATATATATATATATATATATATATGATACAGTGGAATATGCATACACCTGAGTTCCCCCTCACTGGAATATGATTGGTTGGTGTCCGTCATAAATACAGATGGACGTGTAGGTACGACAGAGTTTAAGTCTATGACGACGGCCACTGGACTACACCATTGGCTATCCTATTGGTCTACACTTATTACCTGCTATTATGACGAGTACCAATCGACTACTGCTACCGCATACTACTTGGTTACAGTAGCCAAAACCACTTAGCTATTTCGATCAAATATATCCCTCTGCGGGACATGTCAATATATATATATATATATATATATATATATATATATATATATATATATATATATATATATATATGTGCACATTTCATTGAATACGATAGACAAGGTACTTTTATTTAGTTTTTTTATACAATTTCTCATTCGATCTAATAATGTTTTTCTTTTCGGATGACAAATTATATAAAAATTGTTCGAATGTTCTTTTTATCCGTGAGCTTTCGGATAGCCATTTTCAAGGATTAAATATTTTAACTGTTAAATAAGAAAATTTGTTGTATGTATATTTTATAAAATGTTTGAAAAATGAAAACATTTTATATAAAACATACATACAACAAACTATTTCTTATTTGACAGTTAAAATATTTAATCCTTGAAAATGGGTAAATGTATAGCCGAAAGCGCTCGAATAAAAAAAAACACTTGGACACTTTTTATATAATTTATCATCCGAAAAGAAAAAAATTATCTCACATGAGAAATTGTATAAAAACTAAATAAAAGCACCTTGTCTGTCGTATTCAATGAAATGTGCATGAAAGAAGGATTGATACCTAAATACACACACACACACACACACACACACACACACACACACACACACACAGACATATATATATATATATATATATATATATATATATATATATATATATATATATAAGTATAGGATTGGTGTATACGGAATAAATTTCAATAACCAAAAATACTATTCTCAAATAGAGTGCTCAATACAGAGTTGAGCAAATATAAATTATTAGAAAATTTAACATAAATATGTTATAAAATCACTACAAAAATAACCATTTTGTTTCAACACTTCTGGTGTCTTATCAAGTGATGGTGTTGAATTCAAGTTTTGAAACAAAATGGCTATTTTGTAGTGATTTTATAGCATATTTACGTTCTAATTTGCGAATAAATTATATATATATATATATATATATATATATATATATATATATATATGATAAAATATAGTTTTAAGATATATTTATTGGTTAAAGTGCTCAATATCAGGGATAGATGTAAATATAAATATAGACATTGAAGAAGAAAATAAATATAATTACCTTCCCAAACCAACAAAAATTACTAAATAAGTGATCTGAACTTATCTCAGAATGCAGACAGGAAAAATCGAAAACTAAAAACAAACAAGAAGAAATGAGCAAAAATTAAAGCATAAAATTAATAAACAAAACTAAGTAAATTAAATTAATCCAAATCAATAAATAAGTAAATAAATTAATAATAAACAAATTAACAAACCACAAACGTACACATAAATACAAGCAAACATAATAACATCCAACGATAAGATAAGAAATAACAAATAAAAACATTAACAAACAAAACTATAAATAGATAAAAAATTGTATCCGGATCCACAGTTATTCCCACTCAATAGCCCCTAGAATAATTCAAAACATAACCGTTATATTTTTGTTCGTCTATTTATATATACAAATCAGTGATGCATTCTACTACTCTACTACTCTGTTGTTCTAATGGTTATTTTACCATTAGAACAACAGAGTGAAGTGAGAGAAAGAAACTTGGAGTAGAAGTGGTGATTGCATTTAGATATTTCAATATTACTCTTAAATTCATGTAGACGGGGCACCAAGGAGAAAAGATTGTCAGAGCAGTTGCCATGAAAGTAATTGTAGAAAAAAACAAGAGGGAAGCTATATTACATCGGTGAGAAAGTGACTGAAGTCGATATGCCTGGTCAGGATCGATTACATTACAAATCCTTCTTTGGATTTTGTCAAGAATATCGAGTGCGTTTAAGCATGAAATAGACCGTCGCCTCTGGATGTTGACTTCAATATCCACTTATATATATATATATATATATATATATATATATATATATATATATATATATATATATATATATATATATATATATATATATATATATATATATGACCTGATGATTGCATGTAGCATGAAACAGTTTGTCGCCTTTGAATGTTGTCTTCAATGTTCACTTTCATATTTACATACAGTGTATCTCTGATATTGAGCACTTTATCCCATAAATATAGCACACCTTAAAACTATATTTTTTCACACACACACACAAACACACACATATTAGGAAATGTATTAATTCAGATATACTTTAATTTATTTGTTTAAACGTTATTATGAGTATTCATCGTGAATGAAACTGATGAGTTGTACAAAACAGATAGGAAAAATGTATATTTATTATTAATAGTATAAATTTTAGCTCTGTTATTTTACTTCGAGCACTTTCACTACCACCAGCGTACGCCCACATCACGCTGAAACACCGGTTTCCGTACTATCACCGAAGTTAAGTAACGTCGAGCCTGGTCAGTACTTAGATGGGTAACCACTTTGGACTACTAGGTACGGTAAGCTTACATGTGCAGGTGGTGGTATAATGAGTCGGAATATTTAATGGGAGAGCCGAGTTGAAATTTCCGCTTTACCCATGGGAAAGATTGGCCTCTCTGCAAGAGCGTACTTAACAATAGCAAACCTTCTACACCTCCTTTTGATGTTCTGACCTCTTCTGACGACAAGTCTGAATGCTTTGCTCGGAAATTCTCATTCAATTCAACGACCAATTTTCCGATGTATCCACATCCGATTGACCCCTTTGAACTGAGGCTCAATTGAGAAAGATATGAATCAGCATTTTTTTCCTTCCGCTATGGGTTAATTAGTAAAACTTGTATCACTAAATAAAAAAGAATCGATCTTAGTCGGGGTCATCGAGTCAACACGAACGATCCTTTCCTTAGCTATGCCAAGTCTACATACAGTTTTGAATTCAGAGTTTTCCTTCTTCTAGACCGGTTGCCACCAAGGCTGTTGTACTCTTGTTAGGACCAGAAATAAAGACACAAAAGGAGGAATTGAGTTAAACAAAAATATTAACACAATCAGTAATACGAACATACACAAACGAGAGTGTTACAGCAAGAATGTTCGGTCTGACTGTCAGAGCTGACTGCTGGAAACTTCCCTGTCCAAAAGGCAGTACCTGCTCCTATTTATAGCTGTGAGAGTGCGTGCGTGGGTAAATTACCATAACAGCTATAGAACCCAGTCTGTCCTACTATTTACCCATACCCATAGATGGTGGGGGGGCGGAAGATTTAGTTAGATTCATACATTTTTCAAGGCTATGAGCACGTAAGTCAATGTAATGGATTCGACTGGAATTCAAACTATGCTCTACGATTCCTTAATCCGAGCCGCAAATCATTATTATCTATCTCTCTGTATATATTCTTATAATCTAAAAATATTTTCTAGTTTTAAATAACCTTAAAAGGGTTGATAATCCGTAGAAAACGAATGAATCATTAAACTTATTACGATTGTGAAATATTTTATTCTTATATAAGAAGAATTTGGATTACTACCACACACAAAGGACAGTGGTTAAGCATAAGAAAACATAATAAAAAACGAATTCCATTAAATAATATGCGGAAATAACTATTCTTCGCCTGATGACGATCGCAGGACCCGAAACTCGTGTAGCAAAATATATGGGAAATAAAGTATAAATTATAAAAAATTAACATTATAACCAAAAACGTTTGCGGCTTCTCTTTTCACTTTAATACACACGCACACCTTGCGCCTAATTCATTTTAAGCCTCACTTGCACCAAAAGGTTCTTTTTAAGTTATACCGAATGACTTTAATGTTATTTGTACAATTTATTAACCAGTAAAAGAAATATTGTCCATAGACATACCAAAACATAAGAAAAAAAAAGGAATTCCTTTAAATAATATGAGGAAATAACCATTCTTTGCCTGATGAAGGTCACAAGACCTGAAACACTTGTAGCAAAATTATGGAAAATAAAGTATAATATATATTTAAAAAAATCCACATTATAACCAAAAACGTTTGCGGTTTCTCTGCAAAATATACAATTTTTTCTCGTTGGAACAACTATAATATCTCCCCTATATATATATATATATATATATATATATATATATATATATATATATGTAAGAAAGAGAGAGAGAGAGAGAGAGAGAGAGAGAGAGAGAGACAGACAGACAGACTGACAGATATACTAAAGAGCATAGATAGATAAATAGACTGTGGTAGACAGTGATAGTATTGTTCCTAATTATTACAATTCTATCACATTTTTAGATAGATGGTTATCCTTTTTAGACGGATGGTTATCCATCTGTCTAAAAAGGAGAACCATCTATCATGCATAAAATGTACAAAGTGAAACCTCATAATAGAAAAACAAAATATACTACAAAGATAAAGGGTGTTCCAATAACTTGCACCGATTTTAAATGTGAATTAAGTTTAAGCGTCTGATGATTTTTTTCTTTTTCTTTCAAATTTAACAACTTATGTCTTTGGCAATTTCAACCATAGAAAGATTAACATTTAAACAACGTGTTAAAATTATCGAAGCCTATTACAAAAATGGACTTTCAAATTTATAAATATACAGCCCAATGATTCCGCTAGCAAAAAGTACACACCGGACAGTGACCTTTTGTAGATGCAGTAGCTTTTCAACAATCTTCCTTGGATTTTCATCAGCCCAAATGTGACAATTCTGCTGATTAACGAATCCACCAAGATGAAAATGGGCTTCATCACTAAAGAGGATTTTATTGCGAAAAATCTTCATTGGCTTGTCTTTGCTGGTGCACCCAATTGACGAATGTACGGCGCTTCAAATGGTCAGCAGGTTTCAGTTCTTGTGTCAATTGAATTTTGTAAGCGTGTAGAGACAAATCTTTTGTCAAAATTCGATGTAAAGTTGTTGTGGATAGGTTCAATTCCTGCACGCGATGACGAATAGAGGTGCATGGATTTTCCGCCACATTCTCGTGCACTACAGCAATATTTTCAGCTGAACGGCATAAACGAGCACACAATGGTGTTTTCCCATTTGCCATTTGTTTCGAGTGTCCAATAACTTGGAACGATTTTAAATGTGAATTAAGTTTAAGCGTCTGATGATTTTTTTCTTTTTCTTTCAGATTTAACAACTTAAGTCTTTGGCAATTTCAAACCTGGAAAGATTAACAATTAAACAACGTGTTAAATTTATCGAAACCTTTTATGAAATGGACGTTCAAACAGAAATGCAATGAAAAGTTCCCAAGTCGCATCATCTCTCGAAAAACCTAAGTCAATTAGCCATCACGATCGTGCGATTTGACGCCTTTAGATTTCTTCCTTTGGGGTCATCTCAAAAGTAATGTCTATGCCAACAAGCCAACAAAAATTCAACAGCTGAAGGATGAGATAATAAGGCATATTGGTGAGATAGAGGAGCAACTATGAAGAGACGTCATCAAAAATTTTGACCTTCGAATGGAGGTGTGCCGCCGAAGCCTTGGCGGACATTTGGTCGATATTATTTTTCCCACGTAATTGCCATGACTCAAATAAGATGATCCAATAGAGAAATAAATAAATTTTTACCAATAACACTGATTTATTTACTGCTGAATTTGATCCTTCTTAATGAAACACCCTAGAAAGAATACATAAGAGAGCATTTCAGTGGCAAAAGAATGAAGAAACCGACAATGTATAAAATATGAACACGTAATATTAAAATGTGAGGTAAATAGACGCTGGTCAAGATGAGCAGCAGGTCTAGATGACATTGTAACAGATGCTGACGCGCTTACAGGATTTTAGGATTGATATGTTTACGAAAATAATAAATGATATATACGACAGAAGTGAAATACAGGAATCCCTCAGTAGATCTAATTTTAAAGAAGCCATGGTTGACTATTTTAGAATTGCATCAGATAATCAGCCTTAAAAGCTACATAACTAAAATTATCATAAGGATTATAATTAATCAGGTACATAAAATGTCAAGACTATAAACAAGTGGCCACGATGTTTTGGAATATCTATCTATCTATCTATCTATCTATCTATCTATCTATCTGTCTGTCTATCTATCTATCTATCTATCTAAACATAACATATTAGGCAATATGGTTTTGTTAAACATGTTCAATTAACAAAACTAGACATCGAATATCTGTCAGACCTTTGGGTATGTTTCCCTTGTTGTTGAAGTAATAGTTTCACGTCGGGTGTAAACTTGTAAAAGAACTTGTAGGAATAAAGCAAGAGATAGCCAGTTTTCAAAAAGAGACTATGAAAGAGAGAGTTAGTTTTCAAGAAAAAAAAAAAGCCCGTAAAGCGAGAGGTAGTCAGTTTTCAAGAAAAGCTAGTAAAGCAAGAGGTAGCCAGTTTTCAAGAAAAGAAGCTAGTAATGCGAGAGTTAGCCAGTTTTGAAGAAAAAAAAACAACCCCAAAACAGTAAAGCGAGAGGTAGCCAGTTTTGATGAAAAGAAGCTAGGAAAACGGGAGGTAGCCAGATTTCAAGAAAAGAAGGTAGTAAAGCGAGATGTTGCCTATTTTCAAGCAAAGAAACTAGAAAAGCGAATGGTAGCCAGTTTTCAAGAAAAGAACCTAGAAAAGCGAGAGGTAACCAGTTTTCAAAGAAAGAAGTTAGCAAAGCGTGAGATAATCTGTGTAGCGTTTACATTGTTAACGACCCTAAGTTTGAAATGAACCTCTGTTCATTTTCTATGACTAGCATAGATCTTAGCGTCGCGTGACTAAAATAACTTTACAGTTGAAAGGCATTTAAGACGTGCACGCCGAGATTGAAGCATATATTATTGTTAGTGTGTTGCCGTCCTTTGAAGTGAAGGGTCTCCCAGATTTTTTTAAGTTGTATTGGCAAAGTTTCTATTGCATTATCGACTAAAATCTGACGGAAATTACAAAAGGCCCCGTTGTTTTGTGGTATATGCTCATCTCGAGAGTGGTTTCTTCTTTTGCAAGTTTTCACTTGAGATCAAAAGAATTATTCGATAATAGAAGCTAAACGCTTAACAAATATTAGTTGGTCATAGTAGCCCTTGTGTTTTAGTGGCGTTATCGCCGTGTTTGAGGTGAAATGATTATATTAGGTTTGTGCAAAAATAATGACGGTTTTTGACATTAAAAATACGTCAAAACCGTCATTGTTTTTGCACCAACCTAATAAAAATATAAAGAGAATTACTTTATTTTATATGTATAAGTCTGAACAGACAACAGACGGCACACAATTTAAAAGCTATTTTTACCGTATTTGAGATTAGCCTGAATGTTTCCTTATAAGGAAACGGCTGATATAACTATTTCTCTTAAATATACACATTTGATAAGACTCATCTTGATTTAGAAGAATGGATTCATTCATGTTTTATTTAAATATAATTAATTGGAATATAATTAATTTTCTTTAGAAAATGCCTTTTGCCTTTCAAGAACCATCCACTAAGCTCTGTGTTATACGGACAAGTTTATTGTAACAAATTCTCACATACGTAACACGTGTAGAATTATCATGCAGAAGTGAGACATTTGTCTCTTAAAACTATTTCTACCTTTTACCTAGCATAAAACACTGACTTTTCATTTTGTTTTATTAGTCATTGTACAATTAAGACTTATTTGATAATTGGTACAAAACTAGAATGTTATAAACATAATACTGACCAAATGTAAGAATCCTGGTTTCGGGCAACTGTTTTTTTTTTTCTTTTCTTGATAACTAACCATGGTTACCTGGAACGAACTCTGTGGCATCTAAATCCATAAATGTGCTGCACAATTATGTTCAACATTTTGTGTTAGGCAATTAGCTTTCATATTCAAAAAATCTCTTCTCTTCAACGAAACGAGTTATGACGATTATCTCCCCTGTCATTACAACCAAACTTTCTCTGCTGTTTACTGTTGATTTATATCCGTTATGGAAAATAGGCAGATAATCATTGGATTAATGAGAAATTCCCAGTCTGAGTTGACTTTTTACAACCCGGACATTAGAAACGGAGATTGCTGATGGCTACTTACAAAGATGTTTAAGAGGTGATTTATAAGGTTTTAGAAATGTGCTCTCTTTCATAATCTACCCGGATGTTTTTTGTAATAATTATTAGTGTATCATTACAAATTGACATGACGGAAAGTCACCCTGCCCAGGATAAGAAAAAAAATTCCTAAAATTCCTTCTTGTTTTTATTTGGAAAAAGGAATGACGATGAGTTTAAGTTAATATGAGAACATAAAAAGGCAATTTTAGCTTTTACGTGACCTATTCTCATAACAGAAACTTCATGAAAAACTTATTTAATTTAAATCCACTTTTAAAGACATTCCCCACCCTTCCTTTTCAAGTAGGTCACTTATTATTGAAACAATATGTCAGTACTTATAGTAAATATACGATGCAATTCATAGAAAATATGTTAATATTCATAGAAAAATCAGATATTAGTGTTTGAAAATTGCCCAAGTGAAATGAATCGTATCACGATTTATGGATTGTGAAAGAGTTTATGGCTGAGTTTAGAACCAACTCTTTATCTGCGACCCTCATTTGAGAACTTTTGATTTAATTAATCACTATTACAATTCAAATATCAGTTTGCAAAGATGTCTGAAGATAGCATAAAATATATATTAGGTTGGTGCAAAAATAATGTCGTTTTCTCACATAGTAACATATGTGGGAAAACGACATTATTTTTGCACCAACCTAATATCTAGACATGCTGGGTGGATTACCGTTTGATCTGGCATGCTTTACCGCTCGGCCATGTAGAGCTTCACAGAAAGCAAAGCTTTTTTTTTTTTAAATTAAGGATCTGGAGAACACATTTCCTTTACTAAGATTTCTCTAATACACAGACTGATAGACGTAATACACGATGTTTAATAAATACAATTGGAACATATATTTTAAATATCAACTACAATAATGTTTGAAGTAATAGAAAAAAGTATATATATGTTATACAGTCAACGATGAAATTATTTGTACACCCATCAATTTTTAATATTTTTATCCATTTCTCAGAATCTAATGCCCGTATGATGTACGTCTTCCCCATTGTTAACGTAAGAATAACAATGGTGACGCTCTATGCACAAAGTGATGTTCTTTGCTGGAATTATCACAAATATTCCACTGAATAGATAATCTAGAAGGCTTCACCGATAAAATAATTATGTGAATTACTTATATTTACACGAATCAATCAATATAAAACGATATTTTCTACTGTACGAATAATTTTGTCTTTTCCTATTTTGCATAATTCGCCTGTCAAATTTGTTGTATTTAACCTACGGGCATTAGATTCTGAGAAATGGATAAAAAATATTCAAAATTGATGGGTGTACGAATACTTTCGTCGTTGATTGTGTGTACATATAAAACGTTGCTCTTAAATGCTATCAAATATGGCATGTTTCAATTTATCGTTATTATTCATTTTCTAGTCATTACACATTTGGAGGCTTTATAAAATGAAGTCACCGTGAAGATGGTTAGTCCGATCATTTGGAGTGTTTCACACCAGAGAAACTTGTTCTACATCAGCCCCAAGCATCCTCCAAAGAGAAAATTACTCATTTGTAATCAACTACGACGAGCAGGGCATATCGGGGGATGGAAGATGAGATAGCAATTATTTTAAGGGGGCTCACTCTTGTTAAACGCCCCAGATGCAAACTAAAGAAATGTTTCAAGGATGTTGTTAAAAACAAGCTAAAGAAATTATTGAAATTAGTGCCAAAGACTGGGAAAAAAGGCAAAGAATATGTTTGATTGGAGAAAGTGAGTTTTTGAGCGTTGTAAAAAGGACTCTTAAGTAAGGTGATGTAGACTCGATCCCAGACGATATTCAGTCTGAATTTGTCATCTGCGGGAAGGTTGTTCTATCTTGTGTCGGATTTCTTAGTTATCGAAGATCGCGTGAAGTCTAATGCCGACTGTGTGAATGTCCCTCTTGATAGACTTGCAGGATACTTATATCAATTTTGCGATAGAATTTGCAGGTGTGACGTGGACTAAAGAGCCACATGAAAGTACATGAAGAGAAATTCACTTTTAAGTCTCTCCAAAAGTCTTTCGTGTGTCATATATGTAAAAAGGTATGCAGGAGCAAGGCTGGTTTGCAAAGTCATCTGCGAACCCATGGCTGCCTACTTCAACGTAGGAAAGTGCCTGAAAAGCGTACACCACGGGTTGGCCCCTAGCCTTATCAGTGAAATTCGTTACACGGAAGTGTTCGGAAGCAAGGACTCAAGACTACGGATTTCTGGTTCAAACTTTTCTTTGGGACGGAAATATCATTATTGCTAATTTTTTCCTGTTAGCAGAGGTTGCAAATATTGTTGCGGTTGTTATAGGACTTTACCCTTTTAAAAGTGCATACACTTTAGAGGATTAAGGCACTTTGTATATTCTCCTAGTCACCAAGAAAGAAAGCGAGAAATGCGAAAAAAAAGAAACTTTTAGCCTGGAACTTAGGGTTACATGTAGACATTTTAACTGTAAAATGATGAGATCTTGCCGTCAATATAGTACTAAGCTTAAATTCGTAAAGTCTAGGTACATTAAAGGAAAGTTCATCAGAATAATTACCATGAAAGCATTTCTAGAAAAGGTACAGGGAAGCTGTTACGGCGATGGGAAAGGGACTGAAGCCAAGATGCCAGGTCAAGACCAGTAACATTGCAGATAGTTCTTATCGATATCTCTAAATACATAACAGATAGTACCAGACCAGATGTGGTAACAATATTCAAATTAAGGACGAATGGTAGACTTATAAATACGTAAGATATATTCTGGCCAGAAAAATTGTTTAGCACGACATCGTGGATCAACATTCCTAGCCGCAGACTTGGTAATTGATTGAATATACTCTTTTCACTTCAGGTTATATGAAAAAGTTAGTCAGAGAAGGCACAATGAGTCAAGCTTCTGGAGGTTAGCATCGGCAGTTCTGATGGAACTAGTTTAAGTAAGTAGACAAAATTCTAAAAATCCGTCAAATTAAAGATATAATAACCGAGTCGCTTTTCGGCATTATTTTTCTGTTTTTGTTATAAGTCTGAAAATTATAAATAAAATCTCTGTTATTGTGAAACAAGTTATCTGACGCAATTTCCCGTTTTGTAGAATAATTTAAATGAAATCTCGAATTATCCGTTGCTTCTCCGTCCGACCGTCAGCTACTGTGTCTGTCAAGGTGTTTATTTCGTTGGCAAATTGAGTCTCGTCCTTTCTTCGCAACTATTTAGGACCATTCATTAACTCAGACACCCCCCTCGTCTTCTCTTACCTATATCCCTTCTCCGTTCCCACCCCACTAATTTAGCTGATTTATTCTCGTAATTTAATGAATGACACCGACTTTTTGTTCGTGTGGGAGAAGGAATTTTAAAAGATAAATATATACCTTCAAGCAAATGACAAGCGGGAAGTCGACATGTACGTGATATGTTTACTGCTTTTGTTGAGTT
Organism: Acanthosepion lycidas; assembly: GCA_963932145.1. Taxonomy (NCBI): domain Eukaryota; kingdom Metazoa; phylum Mollusca; class Cephalopoda; order Sepiida; family Sepiidae; genus Acanthosepion; species Acanthosepion lycidas. Next base: position 6,745,232 of record OZ010571.1, read on the forward strand.
GTTTGTATATTTGGGATTGTACATCTAGGTGTTTTCGTGTGTGCATATATGTGTGTGTGTGCCTGTGTGTGCGTGTGTGTGTGAATCTACTGAGTGTTAACGAATTAGTATTGTTGTTTTCGTCTTCTTGTTACTAGTACCTGATGGCTTTAACTAGAGATCAATTGGCAGTAAGTTCCTTTCATTCACCCCGGCATTCATGTTGACTTTTAGTAAAGATTGTATAAAATGTTGCAATTTCGAATATTTCCGAAAAGTTCTTCGGAACGCTTCTGAGAATTGTCACCTTCCTGTTTCTTCAAATGAAGGCCAAGAGATTTTCTCAGAATTTCACTATCTTAAAATTTCATTTTGTTGTGCATGGAAAGATCATCTGACAAATTTTCTTGTCTTTGCTTTGTTGAATGAATAAAATTCTAAAATTTCACAGGGAATTAATGTCGCTAAAAAAAAAAAAAAAATTAAAGATCGGTTCAGTCTATCGCTCAATAAATTTACTTGACCCTTTCTAGCATGCTTTATGTTTACAAAGCTCAGATTAACCCCCCAAAATAGAACATTTCTAGTCTATCTGGGCTGGGGAGGCTCACTCACTTTCCAGCCTTACTAAAGTTTAATATCGTTTCCGCGATTTTGTGGCTTATTTTCCATTCTACTACCCTTTTCCCCACAGACGCAAAGTCGCAAGCCTATCGCTGTTTCACCGCTATTTTCATAGTAAATGTTCAGATGAGCTCCATTCTTTAGTCCCACAAATTCTGACTTTTACATGTAGAACATGCTGTATTCTTTCGATGAGGTCGAATCATACTCATCTCCGCGTTACAAATGGTAAAAGAAAGTTCCACTCATAAACCTTTTTCCGAAGAACTGTCAGTTTGTAGAACAAATTCACGCGTGGATGCTTCCTTGAACACTTCAACCATAACCGCTTAGCTATATATTCTGCGGAGGATCAAAGAACTTCTGCCTAGGATCAGTTTAGTATCTATCCCCCTCCCTATGTAAAAGGTTTTCCTCTCATATATATATATATATATATATATATATATATTACAATGAATCATTCACACAAAAAGTAAATTAGTAAAGGTAATGATATAAAATGGCGACATCCCTTCGCAAACAAAATTTTAAAGGTGCATTAACCTACAAATCACTCGATGAAAGTTATGATCCTTGTTTTTAAAAACAAGGATCATAACTTTCATTTTGTTAGCGAAGGGATTTCGCCATTTTATATCATTAATTTTACTAATCTACTTTTTTGTATAAATGATTCATTGTAATATAAATTAAACTGCACCACATATTTTTTATATATATATATATATATATATATATATATATATATATATATAGAGAGAGAGAGAGAGAGAGAAAGGTACCTTAAAAATTAGCATAAACGATAAAAGAAGCAAAGCAATATTAATAAAAACAAAGTTTTATCGTGAAAATATTTATGTTATTGTTAAGAGAAAAGACCAAACATTTTTCTTAAATATAAATTGTCCATTGTGCTTGTACTTTCGTTTTTCATGAGATATTACTGGAGATTTGTAAAACAAGGAAGCTTATATTTCACAAAATACAAAAAATGTTCTTAATAATGGCGTTTGGAATCCGGAAGTGCTCAGAGATTGGACAATTTATATTTATACTTTTAGCAGAAACCAAAAAAATTTGTCAGAAATATATGAAGGTAAGTCAAAATATTATCGGCACTTTTGCTATACATATCTTTAGCTTGGTCACAGCGTCTTCTGTTCAAGTGTGCTTGTAGTTGGTTCTATTGTCGTCACATGATCAATTGTTTGGGTTTGATCGCGCCAGTTTTCTTGTAATGGTAATCGATTTTGTTAATCAACCCGATAGATTTTTATCACTTTAAAAGTTATTTTTAGTAGATACTCACATTTGAGTAGATGGTCCATTTACTTATTAAACAGTATATTTATTTATTTTCGTCTACCGGCCTGAATATTCGAGAAATTTTATTAAAGAAATATATGAGATCTCCGGAAGAATTCGCTCTCTCTCTCTCTCTCTCTCTATATATATATATATATATATATATATATATATATATATATATATATATATGTAGAGAGAGAGAGAAAGAGAGAGAGAGTGTCTGTGTGTGTGTGTATATATATTGCATTATATATATATATATATATATATATAAACCTGATTTGTTTTCCGCGCCGACTTTGTCCTGATTTGTTTCCGAAATTTCATAAGATTTGTTTCCTTGAAAACACAATAACGTATTTGTTTGTATATCCTGGTTGACAGACATCTGCATAAAAATCTCGAAATGTATCAAGTTCAAGACAAACCCTGTCTAAGTAATTGCTGCTGATTCATTTTGCTTAGGAATTTGTATGTGAATGTTTCTGCAATACCATATACGTAAAATCTGTGTGAACTTCTGACAAAATCGCTTCGGGTGGAATTTATTAAATCGATACAAAATTTGGCATCTAGTTCAAGTAATTCGACACTCATTATGAGTTATTTTCTATGAATTCCAAAGTTTCTGAGTTAATCTTCCTCAGTCGTATTACTTTTCTTCTTCTGTGCTGAGTTTCTTCAGGACGTTAGCGATCATGGCTCTCCACAATTTACTTGGCAATGTCAATCTCATTTTAAAAGTAACAAGTGCCAGTTCAAACTATAATCTCTAGCAGTGTGCTGAGTAATGACCCTTTCATGTCGTTTCTCAGGTCAACAGGAGTTTCATAGTCGTGTCTATATGAAGTTGAAATTTAATTTTAATTTCTCTTTTAATTTTTTTAACCTTTTAGATCACCAATGTTGAGCAATTCCTCCTCAGGACATTTCTGTCTTTTCTACGAAATATTTTCATAGCATCTGCTAATTTGGTTTGGTTTGGTTTACGGCATATCAACGTCAATGGGTTATTTAATGCCGACAAGATTTATAAACGGCTTAGTTTGAAAACGGTCTCATCCCTGGGATGCCACAATTGTTCACGAGGGAAAATTATATTCAAATCAAGAATTCTTGATACCAGGTACTCTCCGGCCTTCTTCTGGTGGTTGGAATGTTGAACTGAACCCTTTTTTTTTGCTCACTGGGTTAGGCTGTTCTAGTTCCACGTGCCATGTTTTAATGGATGTCAGTTATCAGTTATCTCCTGTTAATTGCCCTCTGAAAGTTCACCACTGCCTTAGCCAGGTATTGAACTCACACTTTTTCGACAAAAATGAGGACAATAGTTCAAATAATGTAAATAATGTACATAATACCTCATCTCAGAAATGTAGAGAGATAATCAAGTTTTATCTCTTAGTGAGCCAGATAATCTCTTAATTGTTTAGAAATCGACCAGAAATGACAATTACGTTTTTTTAAGTTATCCTAATTAGGAACACTCAGTAGTAATAAGTAAATGCAATTATTCAAGGATGAAAATTCCAAGTCCCCGTTCGTCAATCTACACACACACACACACACACACACACACACACACACACACACACACACACACACACACACACACACAGGTTTAAGCTATTCTCTGTTCACTTTAATACCTAAATATAAGCAATTTGCAGACAAGGATTTCATGCTTTACTGATAAATATAAAAATAGTTTCATATTTATTGTTGACAGCACATGGCTGAAAAAAAATCGTAAATAAACTTCACATTTGTTGGGACACAAATAGGCAATGCTGTATGCTGAAAAATATTTATTTAATTGCCAACAGCACCAGTGTAAATTACACGAATTTATTAATAAATTTTTCAATGTTGTTCAACATACTTTTCAACCCATGATTAGATAGTTATAAGAAAAGTTACTCCGTAACTTCAGGACGTAAGCGAACATGGCTCTCCACATTTTTTACCTATTAATAGATTTTTTCTTTTTGTTATATCTCCCAAACCGTATTCCGCCATCCATTTACTCAAGCTCACTATGTTATGCGATATTTTCCTTAGTTTCTTTTTCCTTCAATCTATACTGTGAGTATCATATTTTCCAAGCCCTCTTTTCTCTCCGTCCTGGGTATGACGATAAACTGCATCCGCGTCCTGGGTAAGACGATAAAATACGTCCAACAGCAAGGCCTCTGATCAGGAGGTTTTGAGGAGCATGGAACGACCTCTTAATTGCTGGTGTTCCAAGGTCTACCCTGACCCGGGGTGGTAGCACATGTTAGGGTCCCATTAGTTAACCCCCAAACCCAGATCTCGTCCAGGGTATGATGATAAACTACATCCACGTCATGGGTAAAACGATAAACTACATCCGCGTCCTGGGTAAGACGATAAACTACGTTCAACAGCAAGGCCTCTGATAATACGTTTTTGAAAAAAAAAAATGTTGCCAGCTGTACGCTTTTGAAAAAATAATATTACAAGCTATACGTTTTTTGAAAAAATAATATTACTAGCTATACCTTTTTAAGGAAAAATTATTAACAGAAATAGATTTTTGAAAAAAAAAAAGTTGTTGGCATTAAAAGACCCATTGAGTTTGATATACCGTAAAACAAACCAAACCCTCTTTTCTCATTATGTGCCCTTGTAATTTCAGCTGTCTCTTCCTAATGTCAAGTATAAGTTTCCGTTTTGTTTCCATGATGTAATGAATATGCATAAACCTGGTTCCCCCTCACAGTAATATGATTGGCTGGTGTCAGCCATAAATACAAACTGATGTAGAGGTTCAGGGCTACGCCTATTGTCTTCGTCTATTGGCCTACGCCTATTGCCTACCACTACGACGAGGACCAGTCCATTACGGTTACTTGCTAGATTGTCCTACTCGGTTACAGTAGTCAACAACCACTTTTCTACTTCGAACAAATATATCCCTTTCCGGGACATATCATTCCATATTCTCTAAAACTTCTTAGTCTCTTTTGAATACCTCAACCAATCGTTAGATCACGAAACATGATTTAACTCCTCAATACAAATGGCTGCCTTTATCTAAAACGATCACTACAAATAGCTGACCTTATCTTAGATGACCACCCCTAATCCCTCTCTGTGTCGCCTGCATGTTTTTTTTTTTTTTTTTTATCTCTCTACGCCTCCCCGCTCTCCCTGTATGCTCGTCTCTCTTTCTCTTTCCCTTTCGGACGTTCACCACAGTCTACGTTTATAAGATTTTTGATGAGAAAAAGATCATTTATTTTTATTAAATTAAAAAAATATTCTAATTATTAGAGAAATATGTTAATTTTAAAGGTCAGTTGCAGTTCAAAGGCAAATTTCTCCTCAACAGATCGTTAGGCCACGAAAGATGATTTTAACCCCTCATTACAAACAACTATCTCCTCTTCAATTCTTCTCTGTGTCGCACTCTCTTTTTATCTCATTACGTACCTCACTTTCTATTTTATTCTCTATGTTCCGCCATCTTTCTGTTTCCCTCTAATTATACGTGATACCAAGCGTTATACACAACATACGTACAAGCCTATTAGTATATAGATAATTTTAGATGTCGCATGTTAATTGTTAGTTCTTGGTTTAGTCCATGTTATTACTGATGCGGTGTTTATCAAAGACAGTTTTCCAAGGAGCAAGAAAATTTTTATCGAAAGACAATTCTTTCTCTAAAGATTTAGGCTTGCTTACATAAGTGTACTGAGAATCTGATACACAACGATAATGTAAAAACTTGAAATATAAAATCCTTCCCCGTCCCAAACATTAATGGCGTATAGATATAAACTTATCATGAATACACTTTTTTATCATGTTTATAATTAATAATTTTTTTATAAATCTAATTTCACTCACAAAGCTTGGGTTAACCCGTGGTATGGTTTTCAGTCACTTTCTAAAGATGCCGCACGCTGGGATCGACCCCTCCAGTCCGATGACATCAGGAAATCTCCTTCCTGACAAATCGATCATGGTGAGATTCGAACCCGGGCCTCAGAATGCGAACGTTCTAACCATTCGACAACGTTCCCATCAACCGTTAGCATTTTGGCGGCAACAACACCCTTACTATTATTATAAGAAAATTCCACCGACAACATTGTGGCTTTTATTTCCAGACTATGCAAGAATGTTGGTCTTTAAAGAACAATGAAACAATTATATTCGAATCTTAAAGAATGAGATCATTTTAGTCCCAAGACTCTTGACATTTTGACATATTCCACTATTAATTTCGGTTAGATTGTTTTGTATAATTCAACAGGATCTGACGATGAGAGGCGCAGAAAATGAAATCTTTCGTCTCCTCTGTTGTAGTAAGCAGAATTTTTTTTTTTTATCTAAATTCCTGTTTCTCGTCATCCTTTCTGACTTCTTTACATTGTATTCTCAATATCCTGACGATTACGAATTCTTCTTGAATCGTAAATACTATCCGATCGCTTAACAGGCGTTACGTTTTGATATTAGTAATGGAGGCGATGGCGATGGAAGAAAAGTTTCAATAAATATCGGAAAAGAGTTGTAAGACAGTTTTATCAGTGTTATTGGTATTAGCTTAGTATAACACAAGATTACAAATCGAACTCATTAACCCTAAGCAATGTCCTACTAAATTAACTCACTAATTATTACCTAACGGCGAGTTATCTCGTAGCTGTTAAGAAAAATTTAGAATTACGGTTAGTTTATGTTTGGTACAGGGCCATGGTAAAGTTCCGGCTCTCTACACTAGGAACAGATTAGATTGTTAATAATCCATTTAAGATGTTTCTTTTTATCAATATAAATGAAAATATTATTATCGATATTTTATCTGAGGGAAATATTAATAAAATAAATAAAGCCACCCATGCCAATTTTATTCGAGAAAATTAATTTTCTACTAAAGTAAACACGGAAGAATTTTCATTAATTTTTGTTAATTCTTATTACTTTTTATTAATTTTAGTGGAACGTGATACAATCAGATCATATCAAGTATTAATGAAATTAGAATACCTTCTATGAAAAGGTTTGTTCCATTCTAAGTATAATTTAAAACCATTTTTGATTATTTTTCTGACTGAGAATTCAAATATAAAGAGTGTAAATAAAAAATAAAATAGATCTTACAAAGTTTTATTTTTTCTTTTAGAATACAGACATTTAATTTGGCCATGGCTCTGCATGGGAAAAAACTCATTTGAAGCAAAGCATAATTTCGTTTCTCAAACAGAACTGTTATAAAATGAGATTTCCTTCGATAGTCCAGTGGCAGTTGTTTATCTCGAATACTGAGATTTGTATATTTTTCAATGTGCCCACGCCCAAGGTCATTTTAATGTGGTTTTAACGACAATAGTGTGAAAAAAGACGACGCGACACTTTTGGGGACGCATCAGGTATCCGTCAATAAACCCAGCTGACTCCCAAAGAAGTGATAATCTTATACTGAAATCTGCTCTACCCTTACTGCTTAGGAATTTATATAGTCTATGACTTAGGTAGACTAATTAGGCAATCATTTACATATGACTACAAGAAAAATAGCTAGAAATAAGAAAATTATCAGAACTGCAAAAGTGGAGTTACTTGGTTGACTTTTCAAAATGACACTAAAGTCTAAGCATATTTAGCAGAGATTTGTTGACGAAGATCCAACAAATCAGATGCGGGCATTACTTTTAACGATAAAGGTCGATGAAGCGAGTGCCTAGAAATGTTTTTATTGTAACAATCAAACGTACTGTGTACTTTAATTGGCGAAGACTACCGAGGAAGGCACAAGTCAAATCGAGACACAAAGACTGTCTAGGAAGGCGCAAGTCAAATCAAGACAAAGTCTATCTAGGAAGACACCAGCCTAATCAATAAACAAAGACTGTCTAGGAAGGCACAAGTCAAATCAAGACACAAAGCGGTGTACATTTAATGATATTGCATAGAATAAACATAAAAACACAATGTTTCGAGAATATATACTGTGGTCAAATACAACAAAAATAAAACTATTTGGATCTGATCGGATTCAACGACTTTGGCATCATCATGGCTTGGCGTACAAAGAAGAGTAGCTGTTATCAACAGTATGATAATGGAAAAGATGTCCGAAGTGTGTATGAGTGTCTTAAGTTTTCTTTTAGCTGCATTTGCACTGGTAAGTTGCATTTGATTTACGGAATCATGAATACGGGAGCTTATTGCAAAATATTAAAAGGAAATATATTTCTGCGTTTCAACATAGTGACGATGTTAAACAACGTAGTTTCTGAAGAAGCAAAAGTGCTTTATTTTCCAAGCATATTGCTGGCCTTAAGTTCAGTTGAGCACGCGTGGAATATAGTAACTCCCCACCCAAAAAAAACGGTGACCATCGAATAAGTCAGATTTGAAAAATATATTCCGTCTCAGTTGAAAAAAATATTCCAATGATCATAGATATAATGAAGTGAATGCCGTCAACACGAACAAACATTAATAGAAAATAAAGGCGGTCACATTAAATACTTATTTTAGATATTTGTTTTTAGATAAGCGTGTACACATTTTTGGAGGTAGTGTTAGTAGTAATGGTGGGCGTGGTGATGATGGTAGTGTTACTAGTGCTGGTGGCGCTGGTAGTAAAAGTAGGGTTAGTAGGTGAGGGTTAGGGTTAATGGTAGTGGTGAGGGTAATGAAAGTGTTAGCAGTGGTAATATTAGTCGAACATTTGTGATAAATCTCCCGGAAAAGAAATTCGAGAGAATTCTTAGAAGAAAATTTAGACCGGCATTGTTTTGCAAGAAACCGGACGATGAATTATTTCCGGTAAATTTCATTGTAAATCCATTGGTCCTGTTTCTGTCTGTAAAAATGTTGATTTATCCATCACGAGTTTACAATATATATTTTTTTTTATAATGGCCGTCATTTTCGGAAAATGGAAGAAGAACGTCGGGAAAGGAAAAGAAACATTAATCAAAGTATAAAAAGCAGCAAGAATACGAATGTAGATCAAACATATATTCTGATTTAGGAGTCGCGGAACAGAGTTCGAATTCCAGTCGAGTTCATTTCCTCACGTACGTGAACTTACTTTGGACAAAAATATGAATTCATAACTTCTGCCCCACAGCTATGGGAAAATAACAAGACATACTGGATTCTATAGCCTTGGGTGGCAATCACACTAGGGGAAGGACAACTCTGGATTCAAATCCCTAAGACAGCCCGGTCAAGTTCAGTTTCATTCTGGCAACTCCTGCCACAAACTGTATTTGCCTCTGCCTTTCCCTTGGACAACATCGGTCGACGTGGAGATGGGAGACGTGCTGCAAGAGCAACTTCCGATCTCACTCTCTCAAAAAAAAAAAAAACCTGCCCAGGTGAGGCCATAACGATTCGGGCGCAGATCCATGGACTCTCGAGACCGACGGATGCTATAGAAAGATGATATTGTTTAACGATGCAAGCTTCTAGATGTCTTGACGAGTGGTGATCTCATTCACATCATCATCATCACTTTCTTCTTCTTTGTACCGTGTTCCTTCAGGACTTTTCTTTTTTTTTTTACTATATCGCCTAATCACTTTTCTACCAACCATTTAGACAACCTCATTAGATAGGTTATCTGTTGCTTTCCTCTATCTGTCTTGCCTTCAATCTGTCCCTCTGTGTGTAAAATTCTCCAAGCTCTCTTTCCTCATTATGTATTCTAGAAATTTAAACTTTCTTATTCTAAGTGTAAATATCCTTTTTGTTTCAATTTTCTCTAAACATTCGTCTTTGTTCATATGTTTGGTCCATAATATTTTCAGCATCCTTCTGCAGAACCACTTTTCTGTTGCCTCAAGCCTCTTCTTCATCTCTGATGAGATTGTCCAGTATCCACTGTGATATAGGAGGACCGATATTGCATAACAGTTCAGTACTTTTTTCTTTGTTTCTAATGCACTTTGTACTCATTTTTTGTACTCATTCACTGTTCACTTTAAAGTATCATAATCGATAGTTGGTAATCGTCCATATTTGGGCTTTATTTCAAGGCACACCTCATCAGCCTTGAACAACTTGACTCAATTTCGGGCAACAAAAACAAGTACTGTTTCCTTTTCTTCCACTTCCAAAATTCTTTGAATACCTTTAATACCTCAAGGACACATGGCACAGTGGATAAATGCGTTAGTTAGATCCAGTGATAGGACCCAAAGAGTGTGAGTTCAATACCAGGTTAAGGCAGTGGAGAACTTGGAGAGGGGAATTAACACGAGACAACAGATAACTGACATCCATTAAAACATGGCACATGGAACTAGAACAGAATACCCCAGTGAGCGAAATAAACGGTTCAGTTCAACATTAGTTCAACCACTAGAAGAAGGCCGGAGCGTACAACGACCGAAACGTTGTAATAAATATGGCGACAAAGATGAGGACAATAGTCCGAATAATGTGAATAGTGTACCTTTAATGACTTTGAGACCCTCTTTAAATTAATTCCACAAAATTACCAAAATCTCAAATCTTGTCTCCGCCGTTATAACATTTGAAACGAAAGGTACAGGTGAATGAAATAATAATAATAATAATAATAATAATGATAATAATGATAATAATAACAATAAGCCAAGAAATAAGTAACTCCTTAGATGTAACAGATGTCTAAGACAGCAAATATCCTGACCGTCACACTACTGCAGCAAAGAAAATTAAGTTACCGCAGAAGCTTCTTGTATAAAGATTCTTAAACAAAAATATATAAACCGTTGTATGGAAAGTATCCAAAGCCTTTAGTATAAACCAGACGTCGATACTCACAAAACAAATCAAAGGCTTAGAAGCAGTGGTCTTAAGAGAGAGACGGAATACATTATTATAGTAGCACAAGACCAATGTCTTCCCAATAATGCCTACAAGGTTAAAATCAACAAAAATTACCCAAATTCATCCTGTGGTTTATGGCATAAAAGTAATGAAACTGTTGATGACATCGTATCATGGTCACCAGTCCTTGCTGAGAATGAATACATTATTAAACATGAGAGGCTAAGACAATCTATTTATTGATGTGTTTGTTCTAACTACATTATTGAAGTTTCGGATACAAACATCACTCGAATGATGGCAAAAATGGTGATGAAGTGACTTTTCAGTAAGATTTCCCAATCATCTCAGACAGGAAAACTGATACAAAAAGACCAGAAAGGACTTAGAAATTGGGCACTTAAAATTACTCTTTCAAGATATTCCCCCCGCACACGAAAAGCATACGGCTTCTTCTGAAGTCCAAGCTGAATACATGTAGTCTTATAACTGCCTTTAATACTTTGATGTTTGGTAAAGTATAGCCGAGGAGTTGTTCAGAGAACATGTATTGAGAACTTTCCCCAATAAACATTATCTAGGTTTTACTATATAACCAAAACTCTCAAGTTGATATCCTTCAAAAAAGTTGATAGCGGAGGAGTGGTTGAGAGAATGAAGGAGGTTCATTGGACAGAAAGACCCGAACTATGTTTTGTTGAATTAAGATGGGCTGTTTGGTTAGATCCTCAGAGGGGAACACTTCTTCGATATCAAAGCAGGGGTCCTCCAGTGTGACACACTTGCACCTTTTCTCTTTGTTTTCGCGCTTGACTACGAAATGTAAACTACCCTCGGTAAGCATCATCATCTAGGTTTTATCACTAAAAGTCTCAAGTCGATATCCTGAAAAAAAGTTGATAGATATTGTCTATGCAGATGACATAACTATCACCGCAGACGACACAATCAAGGCAACAGTACTCTCCTATATGGGGTAGAAAATGCTGTCAATGCCGTTGGACTTTATGACAATGAATCTAAAACTAAATTCATAAATTCATTCAAGACTCAAGACAAACTGTTTCAGGTGAATCAAAATAAATTCTACTGAAATGGATGTGAAAATTCGAATAGCTAAAGTCTGGACGACTTTGAATAAAATGGATGTAATCTGGAAATCTAATCTACCAGACAACCTAAGGCGCAGATACTTTTGAGCCATAGTAGAGGGGGTGTTAATGCATAGTACCACAGCCTGGACATTCTATAAAACCGTAGAGTAAGCTTGGTGGAACCTAAACTCGGATGCTATATTTTACATCTTTTGAAGACCAACTAAATCACAGCTCTATGGACACATCGCTAGAAATTAACGCGGACGCAGAATGCGAGCACGAACAAAAAAAAAGGAACTCGCGAGTGATCTGCTGTTCTGGACACCTAGCCATGGAGCAAGACGGGCTGGTCGCCCAGCAACCACTTACATTGACCAGCTATGTTACGACACAGAATACGCCCCTAATGATCTTTCGACATTGATGCATTACCTTGGTGGTTGGCGTGATAGACTCATGAATGTGCAAGATAACCCGATCGAATAATAAAAAATTCCTGTTCAATACCACGGATCTTAACCAATTGGGTATGCCCCCTTGCAGGTGATATATACCCCCTTCCATGTGATATATGCTCCCCTTGCAGGTGATATATGCCCCCCTTTCAGGTGATATATGCCCCCCTTTCAGGTGATATATGCTCCCTTGCAGGTGATATATGCCCCCCTTTCAGGTGATATATGCTCCCCTTGCAGGTGATATATGCCCCCCTTTCAGGTGATATATGCTCCCCTTGCAGGTGATATAAGCTCCCCTTGCAGGTGATATATGTTCCCTTGCAGGTGATATATACCCCCTTGCAGGTGATATATGACCCCCTTTCAGGTGATATATGCTCCCCTTGCAGGTGATATATGCCCCCCTTTCAGGTGATATATGCTCCCCTTGCATGTGAAATATGCCCCCCTTTCAGGTGATATATGCTCCCCTTGCAGGTGATATAAGCTCCCCTTGCAGGTGATATATGCTCTCTTGCAGGTGATATATTTAATATTTAATAATAATAATAATAATAACAACAACAACAACAACATTATAGTAAATTCATAGTTGTTTCTTTGAAATTAGTTTTGGAGTAAATGTATGTAAAAAAAAAACGAAAATACTTTTGATACAGCGTAATAATTTTAGCCTCCCATCCAGAAAGTAAATTAAGAAAAATCAAGTTTCGAAAGCTGACAACAAGTCAATTAGGTTCATCGCTCACATGGAGAGAAAATGTAACTAAATATAACAGGAAACGGCGACACAAATCGACGAGAAGAAGGAGACGTTGGGTGGGAGGACATCTATTTTGGGAGATAATGGTGACAGGTGGACTGATGACATTGCATTGTCACCATAATACTGATTGTTTCCTGTCTCGTAAAACGTCCTGTCTGTGCGCCTGCTTCTTCTTTCGTCTACACGAAGCTCTGTAGGTCACAGCGTTCAAAACAGAGCTGTAAATTCAGTTAGCTCCTTTGTGTGAATAATTGAACGGGACAGAAAATGGAGAAACTTAAAATGAATAAATATAGTGCTTGTTTGCGTGTATAAATATTTCTGTTTCAAAGATGGAGCGGAGTAATGAAATATGACGAAAAATCAACCCCAAATGACTTTTCTATCTAACAAACATAAACCCTTCCTACGCAATTTAAAATTCGCTTTTTAATACTAGACCTCTTACTATGAAAGACGCATAAAGAAAAATAAAGTAGAAGTGAAATCTCAATTCCTCGAATAAAAGTAGTGTGTCTGCATTTTTCACCTCCTCAAGGTTTAATGCCCTGCACATGTAGAGTTAAAGATTGTGTAATGACCTCGACCTTTTTGGGCACACGATAAGTATCAAGAAATACTCATGATATTACGCCTCTTACTGTAATCGTGAGGTGTAGTCTGAGGACAAGACCCCCTGCAGTTAGACATTATACTTGATTTGGGTGTCTGGAAAAACATTGTAAAATCAAATCACAAAAACACGAGTAAATAAATATTTTCGTTAAATGAGGTAAGGAGTGTGATCGTGAGTGATGGTGGGGGGGATGGATAGAAATGAAGAGGGATGGTAAGAGGGAAAAAAGGAGATGGAATATCACGGAAGAAAGACGTCATAGGATGAAACTTGCTTTACGCCCCGTCTCCACGTCATTGTGGGTGACTAATTATATTCCACCCCAGAAACTTTTTCCCAGAGACAATAGATCGCAGCCCCCCCCTGCTCTATCATTATTTCAATGAATTAAATTATTTCCTTCCACCAGTTCTAACCTTCACGGCTATGACCTCTCCATGCCACGCCCATTGTAGCCAATCACCCTCATTCTCTTCAGTGAGATACAAGTTCCACTCAAGCAAGGTTATTCCTGCGAACTGCTGCTTTGATACTTCCCCAATCACTACGATCTTAACCTTTTCAAGTCTAGGATCAATCATTATCTTCTTCTCCTATGTCCGTAAACTATCCCTCTTTCTTTGTAACCCTCTATATTGAATTGCTCTTGGGAATTATATCATTGCAAAAAAAAAAAAAAAAAAAAATGCCACTCCTCTGATCTCTCGATCCCAGGCTACCTTCCTCTCCTCAGAAAAGACTCTCTAACCCACATACACGGCCTTTGTGTCTATGTCAAGGACCATCTCCCTCTGGCCAGAGAGTTGTCTCTCGAATCGCCAGACCAGTCGTACATGTGTCTCTGACTATCTCTTCTAAATGCGGTAAGCTATCTCTTCATCCTTTACCGCTCTCCATCCTCTCAAGACTTTGGGATACTCGATAGCATTTCTGACAGCATAGATAAGGCTCTTTCCCTCCACCCGTTTGCTCACATATTTGTGTTTGGCGACTTTAACGTCCATCATACCATGTGACTTAAGAATGCTACTACTAACCACACAGGCATTCAAACACTTAATTTTTCAGTTTCTCAATCCATCACGCAGATAGTTAACTTCCCCACTCGTTTTGCCTTCAACCGGGAAAGTAAAGCCTCTCTTCTCGATCTGTATCTTACCTCCATCCCCGAGTCCTGTAGCACCTCGGAACTCTGCCCTCTTGGTAACTCTGATCATGCGGTAGTATCTGTTAACATCTCCTTCAACTCCACCCCCTATAAAGAACCTTCTACCACTAGAACTTCCTTCTACTATCAACGAGCTGACTGGGACGCGTTCCGTGATTTCCTCCGCGATGTCCCCTGGGATGTTGTCTTTACGCTCCCCGTCTAACAATGTGCTTCTGAGGTCTCATCCTGGGTTAAAGCTGGAATCGATGCTTTCATCCCCTCAAGGAAATATAGGGTCAAGTCGCGCTCCTCCCACTGGTTCTCCGCTGCTTGCTCAGCCGCCATCGCCCATAGGAACCATTTCTTTCACCTATTCCGTAGTGACATGTCTGACTGCAATAGACGTCTCTTTGCCTCCGCCCGTAACGAGTGTAAGCGTGTCCTCAACGATGCTAAGTCACTATTTGCTTCTCGGATGAAGGAGCGTATTGCATCTCGCAAATTTGGCTTCAAAGATTATTGGCATCTCTGCAAGAGCATATTGAACAATACATACCGCCCTTTCTAAACTATATAATTACTGCCTCAAGGAATCTTGTTTTCCTGACTGCTGGAAGTCCTCTTCGATTGTTCCTGTCCGCTTTGCCCGATCTACAACTGATGTGCTTACGGTCATCACTGAAAATGTCTACCAAGCTCTTCAAAATAACGGGGAAGCTCGTGCCGTGGCTCTAGATATCTCCAAAGCGTCTGATAGGGTTTGGCATGCAGGCCTTCTTCGCAAGCTCCAGGGTTATGACATTACGGGTCGATTGTTTGACCTAATACAATCATTCGTGTCAAACCGTGAATTGAGGGTCGTTCTCAACGGATTCTCCTCCAGTTCCTATCCCACGAATGCAGGTGTTCCTCAAGGATTCATCCTAGGCCCCACTCTATTCCTTATCTACACAAATGACCTTCCTGACGCCATAAATTCCTATATTTGGCATCTACGCGGATGACACCACAATTTATTCCTGCCTCAAAAACAAATCTATTGTCACTGATAAAACTAACCTGGCCGTGCGTCTCGAAAAGGACCTCCAATCGGTTGTGAACTGGGGTAGGAATTGGCTGGTCAACTTTAATGCTTCAAAAACAAAACTACTCTCTATTAATCACCACAGAGATCCTTCCCTGGCATCCATTAGAATGTCTGACGCTCAACTTCTCGAGAGCAACTCATTGCGGCTGCTCGGTCTCGCGTTGACTGCTGACCTGAGATGGAACAAATACAATGAGTTAATTCCTTCGTCCACTGCAAGGAAAGTTGGCTCCCTGTACCGCGCCAGGAAAATTTTCTCCCCAGAATCGATCCTTCAGATCTACAAATCAACAATTCGCCCTTGCATGGAGTATTGCTGCCATATATGGTCTGAAGCCCTTTCTGTTTGCCTCGAGGTACTTGATAGGCTCCAGAGGCGGACATGCAATATAATTGGCCCTGCTCTGGCATCTCGTCAACAGACGCGCCGTCGCATCTCTCTGTCTGTTCTACAGACACTTTCATGGTAATTGCTCCGAGGAGCTACATTCGCTGGTTCCCAGACTTCATGAGTTCAAGCGCCCTACGAGGTTGGCATCCCGCTCTCACCCCTTCACTGTCGAAACTCCTAAATGTAGCCGTCTCTTCTGCTCCAATAGCTTCATGTCTCACACCTCTCGCCTGTGGAACTCCCTTCCCTATTCCAGTTTCCCTGAGAGCTATAATCTCCAGCTATTCAAAGGTAATGTCAATCGAAATCTCCAGTTGCCTTGATCTATCCACTACCCTTCTCCTCATCCTTTCTTCTATCACTCCTATCTGATCTTGCTCCAAATTTTCTGTAACCCCTTGCGTCCTAGTGGCTTCCCGCCTTGCTTGGGGTGAAACGCTTAAAAAAAAGAAGTTTCACTCTAGTTGATTCTTTCCATGAACCGCTACTTTGTTCAACCGACAAAGAGAATGCTTCACCGAATACTACAATCTTAAACTTTTTGAGTTTAGGGGCAAGCGTTATCTTTTCTTCCTATCACCTTAATCTGTGCATTTTTCTCTGTAACCCTCTATATTGAGTTCCTTTTGGTAACTGTACAGGGTGAATATTATTGCAAATCATCGCCGTCATTTCACATAGCATCATTGATATCAATTCAGACTCAAACTCTCCATAAAATGTTTATTTTCAATCTTGGACACAAGCAAGTAACTTAATATACCTTATGTAGGTACCTCCACGAAATCGCTAAAAAAAGAGCATAGCTTGATGAAAAAGACGCCAACCTTGCCGAAAACAAAATTTTATTGTCTAAATGCTTATGTTATTATTAAGAGGAACGACCAAAATTTTTTTAAATTATTTAAAAAAATTTTTCCTTCTTTTTAGAACATTCTAAATTTTGATTAAAAAAACCTTGTTTCTATTTGTATCAGCGGAACTAGTAAATAACATAGACAATTTTTAGCACGTTTTTTTGGTATGACACACATTAATTTGAAAAATCGTTCAAAAATAGAAATAATAGTCGGATGTTAATGAAACTTTCAGGAACTATTCACAGATGATCAAAATTATTATATGTTTTTTTTTTATTAAAGTCATGGTAGAAATATTTTCTAAAATATTTATTACCCCCCATAACTAATTTTATGAAAACGCTAGAAATTCGATCGCATCGGGTTTAGTGATTACAATAATTAAAAGCACAGGGCTTTGAGGAATGAAAATCATGTTTTTTTTTTTTTTTTTTAATTGGAGCCAACGTACCTGAAAATCAGCTCTGAATTGTAACACACAAAAATCAATAAAACAAAGATATTATTTAATTTCAAATGCTTTTATTTGCTTTTAGTTGTTTTTATGAATATGGACAATATTTCATGAAAGCAAAAAAATTTTTTCGATGAAAAATGAATTTTTAATACAATTATTTGTTATTTCTTTAATTATAATAGACTTTACATTTAAGTTGTTAAAATATTATGAAATTAGTTAAAAGCCCCATCGGGTTTCCTAAGTGTCCTTATGAGAGAGATCTTTTTTTAGTGCGTTGTAAATTGTATCATTTTGACTAATCAGAAGATCCACAGTAATTAAGAAATATAATTTTGTGCTTATAACCGGGCTGTAATTATAAAGTACGGTAGACCAACCAGAATATTATTAAGTTGCGTTATTTGAGTTAAGCATTTTTCTCCGCTGTTAATGCCTTTACTTTTGCGAAACACGTGTGGAGAAGTTAATTTGATTTTTCAATTTCAACTGAAAAGGGTACCTACAAGTATCAGTATCATCTTATGAAATTTATATGATCTTATTTTTATATTAATCTCAGTTATGACATTTTTCCATAAATGAAATATCAAAATTAATAATAAAATGAATGCAAATTCAAATAACAGTAAAATGTAATAAATGTACATAAAATAGTAGTATTTTATGTACACTTCTGATAAAATTTCATAAGAAAGGTACCTATAAATTAATTAGATACATTTCTTAGGAAATATGAAATTTAATGTCACTCTTAACAGTCTTATTTTAATTTCTTTATAATATATTTTGAATAAAGCATCATAAACGTAAAGGTAAAAGCTAAGTACAAAAAAAAAAAAAAAAAAAAAAAATTAGACCGCTGAAAGTTTTCGTTGAAAATAACGAGGTAAATAATTTGTTCACTTAAATGTAAATTATTTCACTTTTCTCCTTCCGTAGAACAAATTAGCCTCATGGAATTTGTAAATATGTCATTCATCACCTGTCAAGAGACGCGAAAGTTTATGACCTGCTTTGTTTTATTTTCAAATTACATCTTTTTGGCACAAAAGCTAAGTTAAGTTTGGTTCAAAATATTTTAAATAAACATTATAATTTCTTATTTTCTTAAAATAAGTTTTGAAAAAATGATAATTGATATTTAAAAGAATTTCCAGTTTTTTTTAAAATGGAAAAAAATGTTCAATTTTGCTGACTCAAAAAAAACTAGTATTTTAACGAAAATTTCGGACGTGCTAAGAACGATTAAAAAATGGAAAAAAATACCCCCAAAATACTTTGATCTTTCCTCTTAATAATAACAAACATTTAGACGATAACATTTTGTTTTCGTCAAGTTAGCGATCTCGTGGAGGTACCTAACCTTATGCCATTTTGTTTTTTGTAATTTTTTTCTCCCCCTTCTTTATTGCCGTTTATTTTATTTCCTCCATTATGATTAACTTTTGAACTTTTAGCTTCATCCCCCACAACGACAACTGTTAAGCCTGTATTCTAACTTGTTTCATTTAATTGTTTTGTATATATATATATATATATATATATATATATATATATATATATATATATATATATATATATATTACTTAAAAATGAAACTCTATTACCCCATTCAAATGGCCATTTCACACCGGGATATTCTCCCTTCGTTTGTCAATGGAAATACTTTTGTTAAATAAATGAATTTTAACGTTTTTTTTTAATAAGGATTAAAGTAGGAAAGAAAGAAGAATAAAGAAAAAGAAGAAAAAAGAAAAAGAAGAAAAAAGAAGAGGAGCAAACAACAAATAAGGGAAATATCATTAAAAGAGAGAGAAAGGGAGACAAAAAGAAAACTAAAGTAGTTATAAATGAATGGACAGGAAGTGATGACGTAGACAAGTTTAGACAGAAATTAAAAACGGTTAAAAATTAACTCATTATAGAAAATAATTAAATTATTTATTAGAAAGAAATTAAGAACAGTTAGAAAATAACAGATAAATGAAAAATATAATCTAAAAATAATATTTTTAGATTATAATTTTCCTTTATCCATAATCTTTAAAAGTCTACTTTTTCTTAACCTTTATGTTAATATTTTCCTCTGAAAGTTTTTCCCATTTCAACAAGAGTTGATATGTTAAATATAGGTTGTTGTTAATGTTTAACCGTTTTTAATTTCTGTCTAAACTTGTCTACGTCATCACTTCCTGTCCATCCTATTCTAACTACCTTAGTTTTCTTTTTGTCTCCCTTTCTCTCTTTTAATGATATTTCCCTTATTTGTTGTTTGTTCCTCTTTTTTTTTCTTTCGCTTTTTTCTTCTTTTCTTCCTCCATTCTTTAATTCTTAGTAAACCCCCCCCTCCAAAAAACCCCCCAAAAAACAAAAAAAGCAAACAAAAAAAAAACAAAACAAAAACAAAACAAAAACATCGTTAAAATTCATTTTTTAACAAACGTTTTTGCATTGGCAAGCCCCAGGGAGAATATATCGGGGTGAAATGGCCATCTGAATGGAGTAATAGAGTTTCATTTTTATGTAATTCATTTATATACTCTATAATAAATATATTGAGCTCTCTTTTGTGGCTCAGTTTTAATATTTTATATTATTAGGATCTACTTGGATTACTTACCCACGAATTTTTACCTATATATCTATATATATCTATATATATATATATATATATATATATATATATATCTATATATATCTATATATATATATATATATATATATATATATATATCTATATATATCTATATATATATATATATATATATATATATATATTACCTAAATATATATATATATATGTGTGTGTGTTTGTGTGTATTTAGGTAGTAATCCTTCTTTCATGCACATTTCACTGAATACGACAGACAAGGTGCTTTGATTTAGTTTTTTTATACAATTTCTCATGTGATCTAATATTTTTTTTTCAGTTTATAAATTATATAAAAACTGTCCGAATGCTCTTTTTATTCGGGCGCTTTCGGCTATACATTTAGCCATTTTCAAGGTTTAAATATATAAACTGTTAATAAAAAATAGTTTGTCGCTTGTATATATTTATATAATGTTTACATTTTCAAAACACGTTCAAGATATTGTGTCCATGTTTATAGTTGATATTATTGAGGGTTGATGTTTTTGTTTTTAATAATAAGGCTTCCATTATTTTTAGTCTTTTTTTGCATGTAGATGTTGCTATTATATAATCTGTTGTCAACAAGTACGTTACGAATAGTGTCCGGTACGTCTCCATGAATATTTAAATGAGATCTAATTGAGCTATAGTCAGAAAGATGTAGAGTGATTCAAAACTAGCGTGGCCTATATAGTATTTATTTTATTTAAATATAAGTATTTACGATTTTTGATTGAATCTGGAATACAATTCCTTAATGTATAATTAAGTGATTAATTCGTAAATAATATTTGCCCTATTTAATTTTGTTCTAAAAAGTGAATTATTATTTTTAACTATAAGGTTAGATGTTTTAATTTTTTTGTAATAAATAATTAATCTATTTTTTTTTACTATTGTCAACTATAATTTATAATGTTCTTAATTCTACTTTCATCTTGCTTATAATTTTCGTTCATTTGATTTTTATAAAAAAATATTAATGTTATTCTTTATGTTTCTATTCTCGTCGTTGCTATTGGATACCTTAGACAGAAAATGCTTAATATGGAAATCCAACAATTGATTAGGAAATTCGTTATTAATAAGCGTTTGTTTTGTGTTGTTTAATTCTTTAAAGAAAAATCGTGCGAGAGGATGAATTCTCGTGCGCTCTCTTGAGGAAATTTTTAATAACACTTATTTTATATCTAAGAGGGCATTCACTAGAGAAATTAAGATGGCAAGAGTCTTTACTAGTTGGTTTTTAATAAACAGAAGTTTTAAAAGTATCATTACTAAAATCGACGAGAACGTCTAAGAAAGGAAGTTTATTTTTTTCACTAAGTTCATAAGTAGAATTTAAGACGGAATTTTGTTGAGAGGGTTTCCCATACTTACTGCCATCAGTTTGTGTGTAAATAGTAACATTCTGGCTATAAAAAAAGAACTCTAGCGGTGCAAGGGAGCAATAATTTTCTTAAAATATTGGGTTGGATTGATGGAGGTGGAATTAAATTATTTTTATACATCGAATTAATGATAATATCAATAGTTTCGGAGACGGGAACGTTAGTAAATAAATTCACTACGTCAAGTGACGCAAGAATGCCGTGGTTTGTTTTTACTTTTGTGCTTTTAAATATTTGAGGAATCCATGAGTAGATTTAATGCTATAGTTAATAGGGAGATATGGGGTAATAATATCATTGAGAAATTTTGATATTTGGCTGGCATGTTGGAATCTGAGAAATGATAGGTCGTAATGGGTATCCCGGTTTGTATATTTTTACATTACCATATAAGTAGCCAGGTTGATAATCTCCAATAATTTTGTTTATTTTTAGGGATCCTGCACCAGTATCGTTGTATGTCTTGAGTTTATTAACATATTTCTTTAGAGATTCACTGGGGTTCTTATTCAATTTAGTAAATTTAGAACGATCACCAATGAGATGCTGAAGTTTTTTGAGATAATCCAATTTATCCAAAATGACGTAAATATTGGATTTATCAGCTTTTCTGATGACTATATTAGGGTTGATTTTTAATTCTTTAGCAGCAATTTTGAGTTTTATTGGAATGTTCTTGTTTCGATTATGTGGAATATAATCTTTTAAACCTTCTACCTTGGGAAGATCTTTATATATATTTGAAAGAATCAGTAGATCAGCCGATCACACTACATTGTTTTCAACCTTTTGGTATCTTCAGGAGAGTCGGTCAGGCTAAAAATTTTTTTAGACAGAATCGCCTGAAGATAGCGAATGTTTGAAACCAAGGTAGCATGATCGGTTTTTCTATTTTTTTTTTTAATTTAAAAGCTCTGCATGTGAAACTTTTCTTTTCTTTATACGTATATTGGATACTTATTAATACTACTGTTTACTGGTGGAATTCAACTCTGACCAATATTACAATTATATATATATATATATATATATATATATATATATATATATATATATATATTGTCATCCACAGACAGACTGTTTCGCTGTATCACAGCTCATCAGTGTGGCTAGACGTCCGGTTGCCTCTAGCTAGGATCAAAATCCGACTGAACTCGCGTCAATCGGAGATTCTACCACTAATCCGTTGGCGCAGAGGAGGGATGAAGATGAATTTAAGCGTATTTATTTTTAGATAAACACACAGATTTAACGAAGAGTCTTGCATTATTAGCCGTAATAGTCACTGTTTACAAACCCACACTTCTTCCCCAGAGAGTTCAACTGAAATAAATTTATATATATATATATATATATATATATATATATATATATATATAATTTGTTATTCTTATGTGGCTGACCTGTCTTTGGTAACTAGGAAAGACCGAATTCTTTTGATAGAGAACCCCCACCCACCCAAAGAAAAAGGATGAAAGTAGATGGCTAAGAAAAAGACCCCTCAACTCCTCCCGCTCATTAAAAAAAAAAAAAAAAAAAAAAAGAAGATTTATGTAAATTCCGCTAGTGTAGTCATCACTATTTGAGCCCAGATTAAAAAAATATATATAATCTATATCGATTTTTTATCTTTTCATCGATTGGAAAACCGACATATCACATACTTCCCTCCCCATCCATTCCCACTCATTTGACCTTGTGTCATACTAAGCAAACTTGATACACTGACAATAATTAATTAATAAAAATATTAACTTTGTACTGAGTTAGTTGTTACATTTGCAAACGCGTTTTATACACTGACAACCATTTTTTTATATTATTGTTCACCAAATGCAAGGCCTAATAGCCACTCAAGGTTGAGATTCACCGAATGACGTTGTCGTAAGGTCGTAAGTAGAGGAAAAAAGAATTGCATATTATGAGAATATGTAGGATAGTTAACAGTTGATTCTAGACGGACGTAATGATCGAGGAAGTAATCCCCTCAGCACTCCGTTCTACAAATCTATAGAGAGAGCTTGGGTAAATAGATGTCGGAACAAGGACGAGGAGAGATAGTAAAAAGAACAGGAAATTGTGGAGAACCATGATCGCCAACGTTTTGAAAAGATATGACATATAGTGTGTGTTTTTACCGAAAAGGATCCCATCACAGCGTAATTTGGGTTAGTGCAATACTGTTGGAATGCTCTAACTTTGAGAATAAAGCAATTTCCAGTCCACTTCAATCTCCAGCTTTCAGATCATATCAAATATAAATTGAAAAAAATGTATGTCCAAGGGAGATAACACCAGGTGTAATAACCGCTAATTACAGGATAAAGAGAAATAGAGCAATTGGCATTCATATCTGTCAGCTATATCAGTGGCAGTATTTTAATGATAATTATTAATAATAATAATTTATTCTAGTGATAATAAGATTTTGTAAATAATTATATTATAAAGTCTATCAGTAGGAAGAGATAAAAAGTGACATTTAAGCTAATTATGACGAAGTTAGAGAGAAAATGGAAACAAAAAGGAAACTTATACTTAGCATCGGGAAGAGACAGTTGAAATTTCTAAGGACGCATGACGAGGAAATAATAATAATAATAATAATAATAATATGATGATGATGATGATGATGAAATTCACATGAGTTAACACTCTCTCTGAAGAGCAATGATTCCTAACCTGGGACGCTTGTATCGCCGGTGGGGCATGGTAATACTTTGGTGGAGTGTGCGTAGGATGTGCACCCTTCAGCCTACTATATCAACAGAATAAGGGGACAATTCGAGAATGAGTTATTAACAGTGAACAGTTTTCTAGTGAGTCTGTGTGTTAATACATACGATGCATATACAGTATGCATATATAAAAATATTTTGTGTGTATGTACGTGCATGTGTAATTGGCATACAAGATATTTCCCGTCTACCCACACCCGCGTGTCTCGGTCAACAAAAGCGAGGGCATGATGCATATCGCTGGAAGAGCCCACGTTTTGTCGGCCAATCAGCGTATATGAGAACATTCAGTGAGCATATATGAGGAGTGGGTGGGTGCAAGAATTTTAGTAATACCAAAGTGGGGCATGGCCCAAAATCGGTTGGGAACCACTTCCCTTTTCATGCCAGAAAGAAGTCAATGAAGGAAAATAATGAAATTCTAAATCTGGTTTCAGGTCGTTGCGCATCAACAGCAGAGGTGATGCTAAAAGGAGCAGCAGCAGCAGCAGCTGAAGTGTATTAACGAGTTTATTTTATTTCTTTCCTACAGAAAATTGACTAGACTTATTTCTTATCTAAATCAAGATAATACGCTGTAGATCACGTGATAACTCAAACAGTTACACATGACGAAATAAATTCCCTTTATTAATGGTATTTTTTGTAAGGGTGGGGAGTTAGATTGGTGTTTATTACCGTAAGTTTAAAGAAACGTTTTAAATGAATAGAAGTCGTCACCGTTAAAAGTTGTAGAATGAATAATTTTGATGGTTTACGACACGTTCATAAAATCTGATATCGACTAGATACAAGCAGCTGAAAGTGTCTTTCGTCCTTAATTAGTCATTTAAAATAATTTGGAACTAAACTTGGCTTAAACTTAATTGAAAGCAATTCATATTGAAATTATATATGAAATCTAAATATCAGAATAATCTAACGTGGGAAAAAATCTAACTTGTCTAGAAAAAACATAAATATCTTGTTTATCAGAATCAACACATGGATTATATAATAATAATAATAATAATAATAATAATAATAATAATGATAATAATAATGATAATAATAATAATAATAATAATGATAATAATAATGATAATAATAATAATAATAATAATAATAATAATAATAATAATAATAATAATAATTAAAGCACAGTACACCAGCTGAAGCTACAAAATACTTAAAATAGAAAGCAAAGACAAATGCAACCGACCAGATACAGAAACAATGGCAAGATAAACCTCTTCATGGCCAATACTCTGCCCGTACCAAACAAGCTGACATAGACAAAACCCATACCCATCAGTGGCTACGTAGTGCAGGATTGAAAGCTGAAACAGAAGGTTTTATCCTTTCTGCACAGGACCAATGCTTGTTAACTAGAAATTATCAAGCACATATATTAAAATATTGTGTTAGCCCAAAATTCAGATTCTGTGATAAATATCCAGAAACGATTGGTCATCTTGTATCAGGTTGCCTGATGTTGGCACCCACTGAATATAAAACCTGGCATGACAGAGTGGGCCAATATCTGCACTGGAAAATTTGTAACTTCTACGGGAAGGAAACTGAAAGAAACTGGTATGAATACCACCCAGACCTGGTTACGGAGATAGGACCTGTTACAATTCTATGGGACTACACAATACACACTGACAGAACAATCAAAGCCAACCGCCCAGATATTGTTATTAAAGACCACAAAAAAATTGCCTCCTTATTAATATAGCAGTACCTGCAGACTGCAATGTATCTTTGAAGATATTCAAAAAGCTTTCAAAATACAAGGACCTTGAAAATCTCAAAAATGTGGCACATGGCAACATCAACAATCCCTGTTGTAGTTGGAGCCCTAGGACTGGTTGGAAAAGATTCCATTAGACTAATTGAAGGGATTTCTGGAAAGAGATAAAAAAAATTGTTCTGACGAGTACAGCCCCCACTTTATGAAGGGCTTTATCTATATAATTTTTTTTCTGTCAGTGGAAAGTGTCATGATGCCATTTCTAACCTTAGGTCCCTGGGCGGGACCCGGAAAGAAATGTGTACACGACAGAAATCAAAAGTAATAAATATAATAATAATAACAATAATAATAAAAAACAAATAAAATCTATATAAGAGGTGGCGTCATAACTTATAAGTTTCAGCATATGTATAAAAAGTCGTTTTATGATTATTGAAAGAGAAATTTAATTTTGTGGCAATTCTGGAAATTATAATATTTTTCGGGCGGACAATACTTTTGTTTGTGCAAGAGAATATAGGAATATAAGAAAAGTTTGAAAAGGATAAGTGAATTTATCGGCAGCAACGAGTAAACAAAGCCGTCGTGTTGGAATAATGTTATGAAGGCAGAACAATCTCGTTGAAGATGATGATTTCGGAAAATAAACTGATATTTTTTAATGGTAAACAAAGCTTTTAACTTGACAGTTATCTGACTGCCTATTTCTGATGAGTACTTGGTTAGGTGATTTAATAGAAGGTCAATCAAGTGCACACAACACAACAAGGACATGCAAAATAGCAAATAGACGCAGATGTAGAAGCCATCAAATTAGAAACGAAGGCACAGTAAGACGGCATAAAACAGAAAGAGACATGTGCTCATGTCAATAGAAAAGTAAGGTGAATGCTAATTGTGTCATATTAATAAATGTACATATTCTTACTTACAAATATATAAGCGGTCAAAGCTTAGAAAAGACGGATTTGTTTACAATAAAATAAAGGTAGACAGCTATAATACAAACATATTGATTTACTTATATGCGTACTTAAATACCCACATCGATAAATACATACAATATAAAAGCATGCAAATATAAATGCACACATGCAAGCCAACATGTGTCTTGTGTGTGTGTGTGTGTGTGTGTGTATATATATATATATATATATATATTGAACAATAAAAAATATTAAAATATTAAAATCTTCAGAAACACTGGGTTGTATATTAATATTCCTTCGTTTTTATTATTATTTCATTTAGATTCCTCGACTAGTTTCGGTCAAAATGGCCATCAACAGGAGAAAAATAATTTTCTGCTTGCTGGTAGCAGTAAACTACAGAAATGAATATCTTGATGGAGAAAATGAACTTTTGTCTGTAGTTTTCATTTGTTTTTTTATTATATATATATATATATATATATATATATATATATATATATATATGCAGGTGAGAACCAAGAAGATGAAGATGATTTCAATTGATATTTCCATGTTAGGATGAAAGCATGGATGCTGGCTTTCACCGAGGAGGGGACCTCAGAAGCGCATTTTTGAACCGGATAAGTAAAAACTTCATTCCAAGAGATGTTAAGAAGGAAATCCAAGAACGAGTCCCAATCAGCTCTTTAATAACAAAAAGATATTCTGTTGGTAGGGGGTTCTTGGCTGATTTTTATAGACACTACCGCATGATCAGAGTTGCCAAGAGCTGCATAATACGACATAAGTCAAGGATAGAGGTAAAAATGAGAAGCGTGTCTGTCCAGGTTGCCGTGGAAACGCGTGGTGAAGTACACGACTTGTATGAAAAATTGAGTGATTGAGGAGTTCATGGTTTAGATGCCAGCGAATTCAGTGACAGAGTATTTAAGGAACTTAGCTTTCACAGATAAATTTCTAATTTTGACAGTCCACACCGGGGTTGATAAGACAGTCGACCGATATCTTCGTCTGCCGAAATAGGCTATTCACCATATGAGATGATTTTTATTGTTTATTAATATATATATATATATATATATATATATATATATATATATATATATATATATATATATATTACACAACAGAGAAATCCAAAATTGTGTAATTCTGTTGTGTAATCTATATGCTCTGTTATAATAAATATATTGAGTTCTTTTTGTGGATCAGCCACGATGGCAGCCTTCAGAGAGACGACCGATGTATGTGCGTGCTTGTTGGTCTTGGCCTCGATCACGCCCCAGAAGAAATAGTCAAGGAGGTTGCAGTCGGGTGAGGAGGGCGTCCACAAGTCCAGCGACCAGTGGTGAGGAACACTGTTGAGCAGACACGGCTGGGTCGTCTTGGCCTTGTGTGCAGGTGCGGAATCCTACTGGAAGACGTGGGGGCGTCCAGTTGTGATCTCGTCCATCCAGAGCTTCACCACGCTTCTCAGCACCTCCTGGTAGATTTCAGCGGTGACTCTCAAGCTCTTTTGAAAGAAGAACGGAGCCATGACGCCCCCCCCCACCCGTCGCTGGGAATGACGCAAGGAACCATGATGGAGGAAGGAAACTTCGTATGCTTCACGTCCGGAACCTCCTCGATGTCTTTGCAGATTCACCTGTCGTTCTGCTTGTTGCTCGTCTGGTGCTGGATGAAATTCTTTTCCTCAGCATCTCGGCAGACCCGTGCTTGAGCTCATTCAGCAAAGCCGCCGCCTTGACCTTACTCGTCTCCTTGGAGGCATTCGTGATGAGCATGCCGTTAGACTTGCGGCTGGAGGAATAACCAATGTCCTTCTTGATCGTTAGGCAGATCATTGCAACAGATGTCTCTTTGTCACTGCTCGTAATGAAAGCAGTGTATCCCCAAAGAAGCGAATTTAGTGTTTGCTAATAGAAGGAAACATTATTGGCTGCTTTGCAAGAATGCGTTGAACATCAGCAAATCTTCAATTCTTCCTTTGTTTAATCAATTTCACGTCATGACATCTATAGCGGATAAGGTTGAATGCTTTGCTCGGAAATTCTCTTCCAACTCAATTTGGAATAACGACACCTGATCACCCACACTAAGAACAGAGGCTCTACTGAGTGATATGCGCATAACACCGTCACTGTTCACGGACATTATTTTTAAATTAGATTCCCATAAGGCGAACGGAGGTGACATGATCTCAGCCGTAAAGAAATGTACTCCCGATAATAACGATGAAGCTCGAGCTGTAGGTATCTCGAAGGCGATTGGTTTGGCGTGCTGGTCTTCTACGTATGATCCAGGGCTATGGTATCACAGGATGAATGTTTCATTTAATCCAATCGTTCCTATCAAATCGTGAAATGAAGGTCGTTTTGAACGGTCTCGCTTTCATATCCTTTCACACGAACGCTGGTGTACCCCAAGGCTCTAACCTGGGCCCTGCGCTGTTTCTGATCTTCATCAATGATCTTCCTGTTTCCAAATAGGTATTAATGCAGATGACACTACCATTTACTCCAGTGTCAATAGCAAATCCATCAGAGCTGACTGGCCGTTGTTCTAGAAAAGGGCCTCCAATCTGTGGTTAACTGGGGCAAAAAATGACTTGTAAATTTGAATTGCTTCAATAACCTAACTACTCACATTTAATCATCATAGAGAAACTTTGTATACAAAAACCTGCAACAAAATAAATCCTACATTACCATGTGAAAGTCTCTCGGAAGACGAAACGCGCCGGCTAAGAATAGTTTTTTCGTTTGTCTATTTGAAGTCACACACACACACACACACACACACACACACACATACATACATACATACATACATACATATATATGGCTGTAAAAAGTAATACACCACCCGGTTAAAATAATTTAAATTTTTCCAGTTGCGGTACAATCACAGTAGTTAATCAACGTTGAGGTTGGTCAGTACCTAGATGGGTAACCGCTTGGGAATACAAGGTTCTGTAAGTGTGGATGTAATGGATGATGGCTAGGAATTGTTAACCAGAGAGACGAGTTCCAATTCCAGTTGGTTTGGTGATATTCTCTTGGAAAGGTATGGATACACCTATTCTCCCTCTATCTATGGGTTAATTAGTAGGACTTGTATTACTAAATCATGGCTTTAAATAACTTAAACTAGGTTGGCAAGCGGTAGAATGAAAATCAATGAAATTAATTTAATTATTATTAAGAAAATTGAAATGTTTGGCAGTTTCCTTATAAGGTCCACCTTTTGGAGTCATTTATCTGAATGCATGGTGATCCTGGAAATAGGGCATGAAAAGAAAAGAAATATTAAAATTATTTACTGAGTACGCCTGTCATTGTCTCGAAATGCAAATCGACGTAAAAGAGGTGAATACAACTTCAAAATTCCTTCATGTAATTCCGTTCCTCTTGATTGGATACAAAGGGGATTTTTGACTCTCTTCACATAGGTTCTACTCTCTTAAAATCAGTGCTTTGGGCAAACCAATCTAACAACACAGAAATGAGCAGGAAACATTTGTGATGTGGGTGCCAAAGTTGGGCCCACAGAAGTAAAACACGGAACACGGATTAGATGTAAGAAAGATATATTAACAACAGGTTACAGAGATAGTGTAAGCGGAGCTTACTATAAGTTAGTGTCCAACACTGGTAGTCGTACTAGACTCTCTCTGTGTCACTCTCTGTAGAGTGTTATGTCGCCTACTTAATATAGGCCTGGAAGAGTCTATTGTGTAGGTAGTTTCCGGTCTCACAATACCCACCTTCCAAAGAGTTTTCTTTTTGAAAAGAAGAGAAAAAATAAAACTGTTAACACTTTTTCCTCTTGGGATTTACGTCGAGCGGTTGAGTAAATTTCCTTTTCCTTCCTGAGCGTCGCACTTCAGGAGAGACTTGGGGCATGTCGAGATCGAAATGATCGAAAATTACGTCGATCGGCTCTTCACAGGTATTTTGTAGTGATTCCTTCAAACGGCATTTTCTGATATGGTTCCAATGGCGTTTGTGAATGTTTCTCCGTTCTTGGACCATATATACCAGTTCGCCAATTCTCTGCTTTATGGTGCCCACTTCCTAGAATGTCATATTGTTCTTGTGCGTCTTGAAAAAGACCCTATCGCCAGGATTGAAATATTTCCTATGACGCGATACGGTTTTTTTGAACTTTGCTTGCCGTGGAATAAGTTTGTCGAAGACACTTGATTTTTCTTGTGAACATTGTTTCTGCAGGCGAGCTTCCCATAGGCGTGTTCGGATTAGGGGTTATTCGATACATCTGCAGAAATTGTTGCAATGCTCTATCTGTCTAGTGCCTTTCTTAAAGACCTTTTTAAAGTGTCCACGAACCTTTCGGCCTGGCCATTTGACCTAGGGTGGTACTGAGGCGTTGTAACGTGGTCCACCTGATATGACTTGCAGAAGTCTCTAAATTCACTTTATGTGAATTGCGTGCCATTATCAGTAACTACACAATCTACCACGCCAAAACGCGCGAATAGCTCGTGTAGAAATCCGATCGTGCAGTTTGTGGTTGGTCTTTTACATTGTAGGAACTCAGGCCATTTTGAGTGGCTATTCACAACAATGAGATAGTACATGTTGTCCATAGGCCCTGCAAAATCCACATGAATTCTTTGCCAAGGATGATCTGTTTTGGGCCATGGTTTGCACGTCGTGTTTGGAGCTTTTGCTGCAAGCGTGCATCCTTTGCATGATTCTATCATGTCTGCTATGTCCTTGTCCATGTTTGGCCAATAAACGTAGCAGCGCATGAGGCTTTTCGTACGGTTCTTCACCGGATGTCCCTTGTGAAAATCCCTGAGGATTTTTCTTTGTAGGCTGTTTGGAATCACTACGCAGTCATTATATAGTAGGACATCATCGCAGAGGGAGAAAACTTCAGGCACACTGGGGTCTTTGTTTCGAATTTTGCTTTTTATGGATTGAATGAATTCATCCTCTCGAGACTCCCTTTTTATGTCGGCCAAAGTAACTGGGAGCCCTCTTATGGTACTCGCGATCATGTTTTTGATTTCACAATTTGTCCTTAGAGTAGCAATGACGGAGTCTTCAAAGACTTCTGTATTTTTTGGAATGAGTCGCGATAAACTATCTGCATGGCAAATATTTTTGGTTGTTAAGAACTCTATCTTGAAATTATAGTTTAAGAGAATCGTTCCCCAACGAAGTAGTCTATTTGCAGTATAGACTGGCAGACCTTTTTTAGACCCAAAAATTGTAATCAGAGGTTTATGATCTGTCTGCAGTATGAACCGTCTACCATGTAGATATCTGTGAAACTTTGTCACAGCGAATATTAACCCTAGAGCCTCTTTCTCTATTTGGGAATATTGTTTCTCAGCTGGAAGTAGAGATCTTGATGCGTGAGCCACAGTTTTCGCGAACCGTCTGGCAGTTTATGTAATATGCAAGCGCCTATGCCGTACGAGCTTGCATCACTTGCGACTATGATGTCGAGACTAAGGTCGAAATGTGTAAGGGAGAGGTCTGAAGTAAGAGTTTTCTTAATCTTCTCGAATGCGTCTTGGCATTCCGGGGTCCATGACCATGGTTTGTCCTTTTTTAAAAGTTGGTTGAGAGGCCCACTCAAATTTTGCATGTTCTTAATGAACCCTAGGTAAAAGTTAGCTAGGCTGAGGAAGCTTTGTAACGCTTGAACGTTATCTGGGGCCGGCATGTTTCTGATCGCGTTGGTTCTTTCCGGATCCAGCCGACGACCATCTTTATTTATGATGTGTCCTAAGTATTTAATCTCTGGTAAGAAAAAGTTACACTTTTCCTCCTTAAGCTTAAATCCGTATTCTTGTATCTTTTCGAATACGTTTATTATATGGTTCCGGTGCTCTGCCGTAGTTTTACTAGTAACTAGTATATCATCCAAATAGGCTGTTGCGTAGTCAAGATCACCAAGCATGGCGTCCATGACCTGCTGGAAAATTGCAGGCGCAACTTTTACTCCAAAAGCCAGCCTGTTGTATTTGTACAACCCTCTATGGGTGTTTATGCAGAGCAATTTGGAACTTTCTTCTTCCACCTCTATCTGAAGGTATGCGTCCGAGAGGTCGATTTTAGAAAAAAAATTTTCCACCATTGAGTTTATTGAAAATTTCTTCAGGGCTTGGGAGAGGATAGTGGTGATCTTGCAAGGCATCGTTTAACCCTGTGGAAAAATCTGCGCATACTCGTATTTGATTGGACTTCTTTTTTACGTAGACCGTAGGTGCTGCCCACTCGCTGAAATCTGTTTTTGACAGAATACCTGCTTGTTCGAGTCTATCTAACTCTTTATTGATTTGCTCTAGAGCAGCGAAAGGGACATTCCGTTTCTTTTTGAATACCGGTTGTGCATCGTCCTTCACCTTGAACTTAGCTTTCATTTTAGTACATTTCCCAAGGCCGCCAGAAAAAACCTGGGGAAATTGTTGTTTGAGTGAGTTCCTTTTTTAGATTTACCAAATTGGACGTTGTATTTTGTATCTTGCGACAAAATGTACTCATTGGGTAATCTCAAAGATTGAATTTTTCTATCCAATCAGTTCCAAATAAGTTGCCTGAAGATTTTAATACGTAGGCTTTGTTTTCGCTTATGACCGGGTTTTGTTTTATCTATTCCTCTCTCTCTTTCTTTTTATTATTTTTTTTCTTCTTCTCTTTGGATCGCCTAAATACAGTTAGAGAATTATTCTCAAAACTCAATTATTCTTCGTTTCTAAATAACTAACAACTGGTTAATAAACCGAATAAAAATTAAATCATATTTCTATGAATATCTCTTTTTAGTCTTTCTAAAAATGCAGGGTGCCACATGAGGTGTGGAGTGAACTTCAGTTTTAATAGACTTTCTGTTGTGGCCTGTTTAGGGGCCAGAAAGAAAGACACGGAAGACGAAGATAGGTTGAAAAAGTATATTGAAGATATAAACAGAACAATAGTTTTAGTAATAAGTAGATTAGCACTGCGTCTACTACACCACTCCACTTCACTTCACCCTCTGCGCTCCCGTCCGACTCTCGCAGTTTGTATTTATGAGAGAACGAAGAGTTCATTATACTGTAAGAGGGTTTACCACAACCCTTTCATACTTTGGTGCCAGTGATCGTTGGTTGAATCTAGCTAGTAAGAAGTGATGTCTCATATTTGATTTCACTTGTGAAATTTGGAGGAAGACAATATTCTTGATATTATTCACGCAGTTTCACCGTGTTTAGAGACATAAAGAAAACTTATTAAATATGAATAAGAAACTTTTCGAATCAGAATTGTTTAACTAACGTCAGGCAAAAGTATCATGAGAGTTCAAGTAAAAAATGATCTCGTCTAAAATGGAATAAATTTCATGAATTATGTATGCATGATCCGTGGAATTAACATTTGAAATAGAAGATTTCATTAATTTAGCGCGAATGAATGATGTGTGTAGGTTTTGATTGATGTCATTTATTGCTCCCCTGGGAGCAAAATTAATATTCACATATTTGCGAAATTGATATTAGCGTTGTTTATAATTTTAGAAAGAGTCATCCATAAAATTTTGGAATAACCTGTATTGTACACGTGGCTGAAAACAGAAAAAAAAAAATATATTTTACAAGCACTGAAAATTGATATTTGCCACTATTCTTTTGTTTCGAGTTAAACTACCTAAATAAAGAAACCTATTCTTTTCATTTAGAGATATGAAAACAAAGAACTGACCAGAAGAAAGAATGTAGGGGAAAAAAAACAAACAAAAAAAAAAACAAACAAAACAAAACAAAAACAAAAAAAACAAAAACAAAAAAAACAAAACAAAACGAAAACCAAAAAAAAAATTAAGAATTTTTTCTTCTATGTGCCGTGTCAGTTCACTGTGTAAGCGATCATGGCTCTCCTCATTTTCCTCTCCTTTCAAGCCCTCAGAAATGTTGTCTTTTCGCTATCTTTCCTAATCCTTGCTCTGCCAACAATATACACGAGGTCGTTCGCCAGGTAATGTACTGCTTCCCTCTTTACCTCTTGCCTTCTATACGTCCTCGTCCTGGGTATGACGATAAACTACATCCGGCAACAAGGCCTTTGATCGGGAGGTTTTGAGGAGCGTGGAACTACCTCTTAATTGCTGTTGTTCCCAGGTCCACCCAGACCTAGTATGTTAGCACCTGTTAGTGCCCTAGCTATGGGCAAAGAGTGAACACCCAAACTGGGGTCCAAAACACCATGAAAGTATAAAAATACATTTTACAGTAAAAATTTTCAGTAATAGATTTTAATAGTAAAAAAAAAAAAAAAAAAAAAAATTATCAAAGCTCCCAAGAAAATTAAATTTCGGCATTAAGTGACCCATGCAGGTGTTGATATGCGGTGAAACATTCCTCATTATGTGCCTTGGATGTTAAGTGTAAGTCTTTTTTTATCCCATTTTGTATAAGACTTCATCGTTGCTCATATGTTTGGTTCTATGGTATTCTCAGCATACTTCTGTACTGAAGTATAAAAGTCAGTTAATACTTAAGACTTCGTTTTTCCATTTCTCAAGTTCTTGCTGTTTGGGTGTCGTGGTTCAAATCTTACCTAGTGCTGTTCATTTTAAGGCACGCAGAGAAAATTCTACATCTTTGCACAGCGATCGTGGTCACTCATGCTATAATATTTGCTACCTAAAATGTGTGAAAAGGCCTTCAATACTGTTCTGTCTAATTAATAAAAATATATTGGCACTGTTTATTATATTATATATGTACAATGTTTGTTCGGCTGTTGTCTTAGAGCAATAAATTGCATACTACCTTTATAATTGAATGTTAATATACACCCTTGTGCAAATTTATTAAACCAAAACTAATAATTCCGTTATTATCTACTTTTTCGTATTTTTTCAATTAAACATGACCCAGTGTACATGTTAGTACTTCGTATGTCCATTCCACGAAGTCGTTCCTTGCAGACTGACCACAGATTCTCGATTGAATTTAAATCAGGAGAGATTCCGGGCCAGTCTATAGTACTTTGGTTTGCTCACTGATAAGACTTGTCAGTATGTTCGTGCGGTGTTACGATTTTCGTACGCTTCCTTGGAGTAACGTCCATTGCTGTCAATGTCAGCAGGACAACTAATCGACAGCTGAGATAATAGTGACTGGACGTGATAAAAATTTGATGCAATCACGGATGTCGCAACATTTTTCAAGGCCAAACAAATGTCATCATACACACCAAAAATAGCTTCATGTTACAGCACACCACTGTAAATGACCTAATATGAGGTAAAAGTAGAAATCGATTACACCCTGTCATTCCAGTGGGTCTACAACAGTCCGTATGGTGAAAGAAACGAAACTAAAGCGCTCGTTTCAGTTAATTTGCACAAGGGTGTATATTTGCTAATAGATTACAAAAAGTTTCCAGCAATAGATTTTATAGTAAAAAAAAAAAAAATATCAAAATTACCAGCAATACGTTTTTGGAAAAAGAAAATTACCAGAGCTCACAAGAGAATAGAATTTTGGCATTAAATGACCCATAAGGAGTTGATATGCCATTAAACATATAAACTAAACCATTTACTTTATGATATGTTCCTTCAATTATAATAATTATCATGGGACAGAAGTAGAAAAACTCAGATTGTGATCGCAAAAATTAAAAAAAAAAAGAAGTTATTTATTTAACTTTTCTTTTTATATCAATCGTTATGCATATTGAAGTAGATAAGATTTTGAAAAGTGTTAATTACTCGGCACTATGGGTGAAAGTTTGTCAGGGCCACACATTCGCTTGAATGCATTTCAGCTGAATTTATTTGAAACGAATTAAATTACAACGAATTGTGCAGTCGAAGTAAACAAACAACTTTGCAAAGTCTAACATTTTCTCAGTAGTCCATCGTCGCCAGCAAATTGCATTAAACACCACTGAAGTTGAAGACGTCGGTGTCTTTCTCGTAATAGTAGCTGCAGTTGTAATGGCACTAAAATTGGTACTTTGTAGCATTATCTGCGTTAGCAGTAATAGCGATAGTGGTATTTAGTCGTGTTATTTGGTATGACGCATTTGTCAAATGTCTGAATCGAGTGACCATGATGGGTAAGTGGCATGAAAGACATTACCAAGGTCTTGACTTACCCTTATCCGCGTACAAATATCCACCGGCTCTTTAAAGGATTGACATTGTAGCCAGATCAACTGTGCCATTTATTTCATTTTAAATTTATAGAAGATACAATATGTTCAGAAAGAATCGAGTTATCTAACATTATTCTTCTTCTATGTCATTTCACGCTTGTCCAATCATGGATCTCCACAACATCCTTTGTAGCTCTTAGGAATGTTTCTTTTTTCGTTATCTCCCCTAATCCCTATTCTGCCATCCAATTACACACGCTCATTAGGTATGTTGCTATCTATTTCCATCTGCCCCTCTTGCCTTCAATATGTCCTGTGAGTGTCAAATTCTCCAAGCTCTCTTTCCTCATGATGTATACCAGGAATTTCAACTGTCTCTTTCTGATTTTAATTAGAAACGTCTTTTTTGTTTCCATTTTACTTGTTACTCACATGGTATTCTCAGCATCCTTCTGTAGAACCACATTTCTGTTGCTTCAAATCTCTTCTTCATCAGTGAGGAGATTGTCCAACATTCGCTGCCATTCTTTGTACCTAACGTAATTTTTCTGTTTGTTTAAAATTTTCCATTTAATATTAATGGAAAAATATCCTACCTAAGGCAATGGCTCTTTAGTTCTCTTCAGAGTACAACCCTCACAAATTTGTTTCAGCGTCCCTCCTATTTTGTAAGACTCGTTCAAGATCAACAACCTCATTGCGTCTCTTTGACCTCGTCCAAGGTTTAAATTATCCCCCGACCCTTTTAACGCGAAATACCCAAATTCTTTGTAGGGCAGCTGACAGGCATGAGGATGTGAGTTTTTTGCCAAAGAAGAAAAAAAAAAATGAAACTCCTAACAATACTTTACTGATCTATTCGATCGGCTATTGTGAATGCAAAGGTAACACAGTACGCAAGTTCATTCAATATCGTATGTTTTTAATATAAGCTTAAAATGAATTTACCTAGTATATTTGATTAAAAGAAAGTATACGACAGACTTCGGTTTGTCAAACCGTGGGATACCGTTCTAGTGTTAATTTAGTTTGGTACAAGGCTAGATTGGAGAGTGAATGATAGGAAGAACATGTTCCTTTAATTTTTCACGTGGAGTTTGCTTAGAAAAGCAGGATTTGAAAGTCTATTGTTTTTTTGGGGGCGTAAACACTAAATATTGATCCGAACTTACAGTTGTTTCGACTTGAAGGCACACTGCAAATCGGAGTGTGATATCTCATCTTCAACAGGGCTACGCGATTCTACGCTTACCCATTTCTTACGGACTATTTGTGTTTCTTCAACACTCACAGAACCATTACATTCAACTCTACTAAGCAGTCTGTAGTTACATTCCAAGTTTGTTCTCTAACAGGGATACATACAGTTTTGAATTTAGAGTTGTCCTTCTTCCAAACTGTTTGCTAATTACAACTAGAGATTTTGTCCTGCTATTTAACCCATAGCTGGTGGGAGAAGAAGTGTATTCAATCCTTGCATGTACGAAAGTAAATGCAACGATCTCGAGTAGAATCCGAACTCGGTTCACCGAATTCTCATTTTGAGCCTCTTTTCTCACCATTACGTCGCCAAACATTGATACCGATAAGAAATACATAACACTTTTAAGCTCTGATCTGTCATTTCTTCATATTTATCAACATTAGACTGGGATTGGAAATACCGAACTCACTGAACTAGTAATGGCCACTGAGAACAGTTTTTGCCAGACAGCGAGGTTTATTGATCAGGAACATTTTTAAGAAAGGCTATGGCATTAATGAATGTAGACATCGCTACACCTTTGCGATTGACATTACATTTAAATTTTGAAAGATTGTAGATCGCAGGGAAGCAAGATATCAGAAAGAATTTCCCAACGGAACTTGGAACTCGGCTCTCAGATTAACAATTTCGAGCGAATGTCTATTACACCAATCATACATTCATGTTTACAGAACCTGGTATTCCCAGACAGTCATCCATCTAGGTACTGACCAGGCTTGACGTTGCTTAACTTCGGTGATCGTACGTAATGTGACTGTTAGCACTCATTTGTTTAGAATCATTCTGAATGAACACCATAAAAAGTAGCATTTTAAATCGGTATCACCCCATGCAAGGCAATAAAGCCACGAAGACACAAGAGGTTACAGGGTGGGAAGAATTAGAAACAGAAATATAAATAATGAGCGGGAAGAGAAAAGAGTAACAAGAAGGACAGTGGATAGCGGTTGACATTGCATTTAAACTTTTGCAGATTAAAGTTGTCTGGAAAACTTGAAGTTTTGGAGATTAAAATTGGGTGGGAAGCAAAGAGTCGGAAGGGAGTTCTAAAAGACAGAAGTCAGAGAGAAGAAACTGCAAATACATAGAATTTACGGTTACATCTAGCTAGCTCAATTGTAAATGGATAAGATATAAACAAAAACAATTTTGTTTCTGTTGGAAATCTTTGATAAATCTTTCCAATTAATAATAGTTTTCACATTATTTTAAAAATAAAACGATAAAATTCGTCATAAAAATCCTAGGCCACAAAAATCTCCTGAGCCGACCAAGCATAGAAATTAATACAATATGGGAACCAGTAATAAGGAGTGTCAGAGAAAAGCAATAATAACAACAAAAATTGCAATATGAGCTCTGGTAAAAAATGCAATGATAATAGAAAAAATTGCAATATGGTAAAAAACGGTTGCTGAAGACATTAGGTTTATAGTACCCAGAAATTCATATCTCAGCAACCGTTTTTTACTAGTGCTCATATTGCAATTCATACACAGATGTCCTCAAGGACACATGGCAAAGTGGATAAAGGCGTTAGGTAGATCCAGTGACAGGACCCAAAGAGTGTGAGTTCAATACCCGGTTAAGGCAGTGGAGAACAGAGAGGGGAATTAACAGGAGATAACTAATAAGTAACATCCAATAAACATGGCACGTGGAACTAGAACAGTCTGTCCCAGTGAGCGAAATAACATGTTCGACATTCCAACCACCTGAAGCGTACAACGGCTGAAATTTTGTAATAAATATGGTGACAAATAGTGTTCATAATACCTCATCTCAGAGATATAGACAGATACTAAATATCCTCTTGTTTATTGATAACAAATTCAACTGATGGATTTTTTTTCATAAAAAGATAAAGTTCAATCACTACTTAAGTTTATAGAATAATCACAAAATGTCGTCTTCGAGAGAAAAGACACAGTGAAAATCCGTCATTGAAGAGAAGTAATAATGAGGGTTTTTTGAAGAATGGTTATGGCAGTGATGAATGAAGGCATTTCCACACTTGTGCAACTCGAAGACAATGACGAATGACAGCAACAGTCAGAAAAAAATGAAATTTTATTTGATTAAACTTAAGTCATCACATCAAAATTTTTTTTTAAAAAAGTTATTTTTTCCCCCGAATATGATCAATAGCTTATAATGGATTAAGATTGAGAACTTTCGAAAAAATCCAATTCAACATTTTTAAAAAGAATGAATTTCAATACGTGGAAGAATTTTACATATATTATTTCTATAGCACGAGAAGAAGATAGGAAATATACTTTTGCATACACAGATTGCTAGAAACAAACAAACAAACAAAAAACAAAAAACACAAAAAAATTGAAAGGATTGATATTAGAATATCTATGTGTGTGTGAGTGTGAGTTAAAATCAAGTAGGTAACCACCCAGGTAAAATAAATTTCTCCCAAATGGTACCAGACTCATGTTGACTCTACTGCATTTTTCGAACAAGAGAGAACGAATATTTATGCCCCTTGCATATACGCTATGTGTCGTCTATTATGACTATAAAAGTCATAATAGACGACACATAGCGTATATTCTAGTAGACAAAATGGAGGCAATCTTAGCAATGCCACCAGGCTATATTGAAAAAATGCGTTCTTCGTAGCGTAACGAAGGAATATTTGAATTGTTTAGTTGAGAGTTCTGTGATTAACAACCCAAGCAAGGCAACAAAGCCACTAAGAAACAAGGGGTGGGGGTACTGAGTTTAAGAAAATATGACAGAAAAACACAATTATGAAGAGAGAACAATAAAAAAAACAGAAATTAGGAAGACGGAAGATAGCGATTGACGTTGCATTTAAATTTTTGAAGATCAAAGCTGACTAGAAAGCAAGAAGCCGGAAGAGATTTGCACAAGCGAAAAGTGCGCGATAAGAAACTACTAACATAGAACTTATGGTTACATCTAGTCATTTCAACTGTAAAATGATGAGACTTATCTGCCAATCTAGTACTGCACTTAAATTCGTAAAGTCTAGGTACCAAAGAAAAAAGTTCAGCAGAACAATTACCATGAAAGTATTTATAGAAAAGAGACAAGGAAGCTACCTTTCGGCGGTGGGAAATTGATTGAAGCCGAGATGCAGGGACAGGATCAATAAGGTTGCAGTTCCTTTTTTGGATTTTAACAAGAATCTCTAAATATATAACAGAAGCACCAGGCCAGATAAGGCAGCAGAATTCAATGGTTGTTTCGCATTGAGAAAACCAGCAGTAGGTCGATGTAACTGTTAGAAGATTTGTGGTAGTTTTCCAGTGCGTCAACATTGCATTGGTTTTGAAAGAGGCCATGTGTAGTAAAACGGTTGATATGGTTTGTAATGTAGCAACAAAAGGAAATGCTATTTAAACAAGAATGAGCTGATGCTGTATTCGTCATTTGATTTTCATTAGACGATTTTTTCAGGATTCCAAATATTACAACAGAAACAACAAAAACAACTACAATTACTGTTAATCAATTTTTCCAGTCCCTTTTTGGCCATAAACCATCCCCCATGTCTGCAAGGCTTTTCTCCCGAATTACTAAGTTGCCAAATCATTCTGAATCTATTTAAATCATCACGCCATCTTCATTTCTATCAGCTGTAATTAGGTTATGATCTCGAGGGATCCATATTGTAAGTTTCGATACCCAGTTATTGTTTGATATTAGTGTAACATATTCTTCCCTTTCTCATTTAAATTGAACTCAAATAAAAGCAAGCACAAACCTGTCGTGATCAGTAATATGCGTCAAAGTAACATTGAGAGTAATCCAATCCACTTTAAATTCATAAGATAATCAAGAAAATAGAGCGATAATTAGAAAATTATTAATGCATAAAGAGTTTGGTGTTCATTTAGTGTTCCACTTTGAATGAGGACAGATTTTTTTGCGCTGAGGATTATATCTGTTTCTTCCTTTGTCAGGTTTGAACCATAAACATGATTTTTTGGAAAACCCTACTACTAGAATAATTAACCCTACCCGACCCGACATAGGAAAGATCAGCAAAAGGATCCTGGAAAAAATTACTTGCCAAATAAAAAAACATCTTGAATTAAAATTATGGATCAATACTAAAGATGTTATCAATTGGTTTAACAATATTGATAATAAACAGAATTGCACCATAATACAGTTCGATATCGTGGATTACTACCCATCAATTTCGAAGGATCTATTTACGACTGCCCTGGACTTTGCTGCTGTGTATTCTAACCTGACAAAGGAAGAAACAGATATAATCCTCAGCGCAAAAAATCTGTCCTCATTCATAATGGGGACCAATGAATAAAAAACAATAACGACCTGTTTGACATCACTATGGGATCATTAGACTCTGCAGAGTCTTCTGACCTTGTTGGTCTTTTAATACTGTACAAATTAACCGCTCACCGCGAAATTGATATTAAGGACATCGGGCTGTATAGAGACGATGGGCTCATGGTGGTGAGGAGTTCTGCTAGTTTTAAAATAGAGAAAATCAGAAAAATTATAATTTAAAAATCTAAACTTAAAGATAAAAGTCTCTTCTAAATTGAAAAGGGTAAACTTCCTCGACGTA
The DNA here is from genome assembly GCA_963932145.1 of Acanthosepion lycidas. Taxonomy (NCBI): domain Eukaryota; kingdom Metazoa; phylum Mollusca; class Cephalopoda; order Sepiida; family Sepiidae; genus Acanthosepion; species Acanthosepion lycidas. The sequence continues at coordinate 6,788,243 of OZ010571.1, forward strand.
ACTCTAGACTTAGCAAGCAACACATACCAACCTTATAGAAAACCAAATGCTAACCCCTTATATATACACCCGAAGTCAAACCACTCTCCATCCATAATTAAACATATACCCTCATCAATAGAAAATAGAATTAGCATTAACTCCGCTAACAAAGAAATATTCCAGCAACACAATGGCTTCTATAACGCTGCCCTAAAAAATAGTGGTTATAAAAATGCAAACATTAACTATAGAGACAATTCCACTGGCAAGAAGAAAAAAAAATCAGGAAAAGAAAAATCATTTGGTATACACCTCCGTTCAACCAAATGGTTAGTATTAAACTAGGACAGAAATTCTTAGCTTTAATTGATAAACACTTCCCCACCAATAGTAGGCGTAGTAATATATTTAATAAGAACACCCTAAAATTGAGTTACAGCTCCACTGAAAATCTAGAAAGTATAATAAAAAAACACAATAATAAAATCCTGAACAAACCCCGATGCATGAATAGTATTAATAAAAAACCTACACTTAAATCAGACAATAACAGTGAAAAATTGTGTGATTGTAGAAACCCAGAAGACTGCCCATTAGAAAAGAAATGCTGCATCAAATCTGTGGTATACCAATGTACTATCTCATCCACTGAGAGTCCTAATACTAATATGATACACATTGGGTCCACGAAGAATGAATTTAAAGCCAGATGGAGGCAGCATAAGTGCTCTTTCAACAATATAAATAAAAGAAACCAGACTTCTCTATCTAAATATTTTGGGCATCTGAAGGAAATAAATAGGACACCTAAAGTAAAATGGAAAATTATAAACAGGACTAGAACTTGTAAAACTTGGGATGACCCGTGCCCTTTGTACCTCCATGAGAAACTGCACATTATTAAGTTTCTAAATAATAAAAATCTATTAAATAATAGACATGAATTAACGGTTTTTTGCCGACATCATTAAATTTATGCACTGAATAATTAGCTAAAAACAAGCATACAATAAAATAACTTTTATAATCTATAGCCCAAATAAATAGTTTAAATACCCTACAAAAAAAGATAACCCTTTATGAAGTCGTCAAAAAACAAATGTTACGGCAGTTTTTATATATACAAATTCCTTTCATAAAGAAATAAAATAAAAAAATAAATAAATCTCCATAGACACGTAAAACAGACTAGGCGAAATTTTGATTTCAATAATGAATCTGCTATTAAAACACGTAAATTTCAGAAATAAGTTATTCCAAAAAAAAAAAAAAAAAAAAAAATTTCGCTTGAAGATGGAACAGAGCTTACTTTAACTCAATTTAATTCAAATAATTATATTGAAGTTTTCGGCTCTTGTTTTGAAACATGACACCTCTTATGTAGCGTGTTGGAATCATATTTTTTTAAATAAATAATTATATATATATATATATATATATATATATATATATATATATATATATATATCGATAGATAGATAGGTAGGATGTAGAGGGAGAGAGAGAGAGAGAGAATGATAGAGAGAGAGATAGCAGATAAAAACAGACGTAATCCTACCTACTAGCTCTGTAACATCCACTATGCAAAACAATTTACCTAATCTTAACAACATCAAAATAATTACAACCACATCCAAAACTATCATGGACATGATCAGAATAAAAAATACCCATAAGAATAATAATTCTGGATCAGATATATATAAAATAGTCAGAACTGCTCCTCACAATATATTGGGAAGACTTGCAGAAATTAAAAAAGAACATATCCATGAACAGAAAAGGGATCTTATACACAACGATTTATCAAATGCTTTAGTCATACATAGAAATCAATTTAACCACAACTTTGATCTAAAGAATTCCACACTTATTAAAAGAGAAAGTAATTTATCAAAATATAAAATATAAATATAGATATAAATATAGATTTTTTCAAATGTCTCCATTCCTGAAATAATTACTCCTTTCCCAAGTCAACATACACGACTAAAAAATGTTTAAAAATTTAAAAGAAAGCAGTTAAATTCATAACCTCATGTTATTTAAAATATACAAAAACATAAATTAATCCCCCACCAAATAATTTAAATATTAATTTGCATAAAAATTTCAAGAACATCTTTTACTCATTTTCGTTTACTAGGCATTAAATTATGTCACTTAGCTTCATCCATAACATACCTAGACATTTTAATTTAATCATAATTTATGAATATTTATGAGCGTTTCTTAATTAAAAATTTTGAAAAACTAACAACATTTTTGCTCTTGTTGCAAGGTGAAATTTTAGCATTTGCCTTGATAAAGTTCCTCTGAGGACGAAATGCGTCGGCTGAGATAAGTTTTCCTTTTGTCTTTATTCATATTGTCCATTTACAGATATATTCTATGTGAAACTTAACACATAATTTCTATATTCAGAAATTTCTTTTTAAGGAAACATACATCCTGGTTATTTTTGAATCCAGTTATGTCTATCTAAGGTTTGTTTACTAAAATGTTTGTAAACTAACAATTAGACGTATTGATTACTTGATAATCCATTAATAACCGTTTTGCAATTAATTTTGACCTTCAGTAATGCATTTAACTCCGATTAAGGTACAAGATTTACGCACTTTTGTTTTAAAGCTAGAGCTTAAACGGATTTATCGAATTCCCTGCCTCTATTGACGCAATAATGCTACGACTGAAATATTTAATCAATTAACTCATGTTGGAAAATGACTTTGGCATGAGGTAAGTGATCTTATAAATAAATAATTGATGCCTTTGATCTCTAAAAGGTAAAACTTTTAAAATTAGTCGAGTCAAAGATAAACAAATTAGTGTTCTAAACCAGGATTAGATGTGGAAATATAGAAAAGTGGTTAACATTTTAGAATGATTGATTGATCGATTAGATTGATTTCTCGTGGATAAATGAGGCATAATACTGAAATAAAATAATTTTATCGCTAGTCAATTTGTCATGCTGTTAGGCTATTCTACTATTTAATCCATACCTGGAAAAAAGATCACTCATATTTTTTCCAAGGTCATTAGCGCGAACTGGAAGAAACAGAAACGACTGAAAATTGAACTCAGTTCGGCGATTTGACCTTCCAATCCGATTACCCCTAATCTATCTGCGTACACTAGAGGGCATAATGAAAGATTTGAATGAGTGTTCCTATCATTTTTGGTCACACTTTTCCAGTTTTCCGTAGAGACAGACGCACATCCAGATCAAATTTGTAAGGAAACTGTCCAAAGTTCATATAAAATTAAGAAAATCCTTTTTGTATTGTAACTAAAAACATTAATGATCTTGAAAATGACTACTGACGCTTGGAGGTACTCGAACTAAAGCAGCGTACATTTTCTTCATAAATTTCATCAGCGACAGTCGAAACGCAAACTGAAAAATATCCAATAAAAAATTACACAGACCTTGTCGACTGAATGTATTAAAACATGTGTAAATAAATACTTGCTGCTTGACATATATGCACACGCACGCACATATATACACACAAATATATATATATATATATATATATATATATATATAATTATTTATTTAAAAATATGATTCCAACTCGCTACATAAGAGGTCTCATGTTTCAAAACAAGAGCCGAAAACTTCAAAATAATATTTGAATTAACTTGAGTTAAAGTAGGCTTTGTTCCATCTTCAAGCGAAATTTTTTTTGGAATAACTTATTTCTGAAATTTATGAGTTTTAATAGTATATTCAGAATTGAAATCAAAATTTCCATGGTAACATCAAGGGCGGATTGTTTAGAATAGGCAGGGGTGGGGTGTTAATAATTTGTATCAGTATAGAGTTACTTTCATAGATGCCGGGTCAGGGTAAGGTGGGGGTGGCTAAATTAACGACGGAGGAAGTTTTCGCATAGCCTGGTTTGAGCGTCTATGGAGATTTATTTATTTATTTATTTATTTTTATTTTATTCTTTTAGAACTTGCAAAACTTGGGATGACCCATGCCCTTTGTGCCTCCATGAGAAACTACACATTATTAAGCTTCTAAACAATAAAAATCTATTAAACAACAGACATGAATTAACGGTTTTTTGCCGACACTACCAAACTTACGCTCTGAATAACTAGCTAAGAACACGCATACAATAAAATAATTTTTAAAATCCATAGCCCATATACATAGTTTTAATACCCTACAGAAAAAGATAACCCGTTATGAAGTCGTCAAAAAACAAACGTTACGGCTTTTTTATATACACAAATCCCTTTCATATATAATAAAAGAATAAAATAAAAAAATATTTTTAAATAAATAATTATATTTATGCTCTACTTTCGTATCGAGCACTATTTAAAAAAAATAATAACAAAAATACTAAGGAACTTTAGATTATTTACCAAACCAGTTTCTTTCCTATTTTCTATAATATTTTCACACACTCACACACACACACACACATATATATATATATGCATGTTTTTCACCGCAAAAAAAGACACTAAAATTATATATATATATATATATATATATATATTAGGTATCTTCACAGATTCGCGATACATATGGTTCAAAATGAATTTTAAAAATGAAAAGTATTTCTTGAAGTTGTCTTTTAGTTTTAACTACGAGCTAATAAACTTTGTTTGAGGAATATTAGCTGATTTAAAGTATAATTAATCTGATTTGAAACAAATATTATTTACTTTAAGTTTAAAAAATGCAGAAATTCATGTTTTTCCTCGACAGTAGCTGTTTATTTTATTTAACGTGTTGCCTTGATGACAGCGTGATGATAGATCTAATGTTGTTCTATGGGAACATTATCTGTAAAACGTAATTGAAGAAAATGACGTGAACTTCTTTTTTTTTTAATAATTTTTAAATATTCAGTAATTTTACAAGTTTAGGAAAATATTTTCCGTAATTTAATCTTTTACTTAATTGTAGATATTCTAACTTTAAATTTACTATAGTTATCGTTCTTCTTTTCTGATAATGTCGTATATGGTTCTGTAAAAATCGGCATGTTTATACACATATATAAAAAATTTAAAATTCTTCTAAAAATATCGGTGTTTGATGATTTGTACTAATCTTTTCCATTTATCTTTAGTAAATATAACATTTACTTAATAATATCATCTGAAAGATTGAAATAAATACAGAATTTTAAAAGATTTTAAAACTTTATAAATTATTCTAATTAATATTTAAAAAAAATGAAATTTCTTGAAAAAATTGCGACGATTCTATCTTGGCTGTCTTATGATCAAACTTAAATCACAACGTGGGATAAGGTTAGCTCTGGATTGATGCCGTCACTTCAGCGACCAGTCGCGGTGTTGGAAGTCTTGAACCGCCTAAGTGGGTGATGTACGATTACAATTGAATAAAATCTTAGCGTTTGTACTTTTTTATTTTACGATACAAAGCAGATTTTCGGCAAATAATGTTTTTGTTTATTAAATTTTGGACATTTTTCTTATTGATATACTCGTTTTCAGCTAATTACTGGCGGTACCTAATACACACACACACGCACACATATATATGTATATATTTTAAAACTCTTTATTCTACATTCAACACCATCACTTGAGAAGACATCAGAAGTGTTGAAACAAAATGACTATTTTTGTAGTGATTTTATAACATATTTATGTTATAATTTTTGAATGAATAATATTTTCTCTAGTCTGTAGTGACCACTCTTTTAAGAATAATGTTTTTGGTTATTGGAAATTTATTCCGTCCACACCAATCCCATATATATATATATATATATATATATATATATATATATATATATATATATATATATATATAAACGTATTATATTGTGAAGCATATATTTTATTTTATAAAGAGGTAATCATACAATGAATCAATTAGTAACATTAATGTAATTAATGGCGAATTATCTTCTCTAACTGACTTAATATAAGCATTAACTTACTAACAATCCATTGCATGCCACGATCCATATGTATAAAATTGTTGTCAGATAGATTTGGTGTACTTTTAGAGCAGCAAGTACTTTCGAAAATTTCATATTCTCATCGTCAGGCTGTAATTTTTTCCATTTACAAATAAAACTCCAAAACGAAATAAATCTATTGTAGACCGAATGATGTTTTTTTAAGAAAGTTTTATATAAAATATATGCTGCCCAATATGTTTATGAGAATCAATCCGCTGTACGAAATTCCGAAAAAAAAAAACTTCTAAGACATATTAATCTATTAATTGAACTATGTACTTAGTTCATGTCACGTTAACTGGAAAACACATCAAAAGAATTCATGGATTTACCACATTAGAAAATTCATACAAAAAATTCTCACTTGAAATATTTGAACTTTATCGTTGCGACTTGTACGTCCCAATATTATATAACCGTTAATAAATAACACATTCTTTAAAAAAAAAATCTTTTGGTCTACAATACATTTAGTTCGTCTTGGAGTTTTGATTTTAAAAGAAAAAATTACAGCCTGACGATATATATATATATATATATATATATATATTTCTGGTTTCTTGCTTCCATGGCGCCAAAAGTGTAAATTCAACATCAATCAGCATCTATTGTCTACCTGGAACCTGTTCTTTTGTTGTACTTTCTCTTCACTAACGTCTTCTCATTTTCTTTCACTCCCAGTAACGCCTTGCGTCTTAGTAGCATTATCGCCTTGCCTGGGGTCAAATGATGAATCTCTCTCTGTTTTCATATATATATATATTCCCCTGTTTTCTTTTTATTATTTTATTTCTGCAACCGTCATTTCTTTAACAATAGATTTCTAAATTTTTATCCAAAAGTTCTACCGTCATATTTGATCCTTCCTTTTTTTCATTTTATTTCATTTAATTATATTTTATTTCTATATATTCCTTTGTTTCCCCGCTCACTTTTTGTCTCGTCAGATGTTATCTTAACTACAGCCCGTCTCTCTGAAATTACAAGTTATCCTAACTACTGCACATCGTTCTGAAATTGACAACTTGGTTGAACAATTTTCGACAACACACTGACTACACGTGAGACGTCTTCACCATTCCGCAATCTATAACTCCCTTCATCTATGTTTACAATCTTACACCCACCCCCTACTAATAAGAATAGACCGGCTTAACTCTTTTACACCGATCAAAATTTTAATTTTAAGTTTATTGTCATAAAATGTTTCGTGCATCGAGGAATCAGACAGAGATCAGATTTTTGCTAATAATATTAACTCCACCAGAAAAAATACACCGTCCGCAAAAACATCTGTCAGTGAGTAATTCCCATTTCTCTTTTTATTTCTCGTCTGGTTGATGAAGGACACAGGAGTGTCCGAAAATTCCGGACTTAAAAGTTTTTTCCGTGCTTCATTTCTGTCATATGGTTAATAATTAATATTTAATAAATCTTTTTCGTACTTGATTTCATTTGTCCTTGTTTTGTTAACTAACCAATCTATTTTAAACCCCCAGACATATATGTATATATCACTTTTTTATACAGTCGGAATTAAGATACCATTATATCAATGATCATTTTTCACCTTGTAAAATTAAATTTACTATTAGCAATATAAATATTATAGTTGTTGTTGTTCTCTTTGTTTTTCTTGTCTTTCTCTCTTTCTTTTCCCATCTGACCAGCACTCATATCAAAACTTAAACCACTTCCTGTTTCTTTTACAGCCTTCACTTCTTTTATATTCTTCATTTTCTTTTTTCAGCTGTTTTTTTTCCTTTCTTTCCTCTCCCGCTTTTGTCTTTTATTTAAAAAATGTATCATCCATTGACTGAAAAATCCTGTAAATTTAATTTTACAAGGTGAAAATGATCATTTACATAATGGCATCTTAAATCCGATTGTTTGATATATATTACTTTGTTTATTATAAAAACATTGAGCTCTATGAGTGAACCAGTTTTAATATTTAATATTCTATATTCTGTTAATAGGATTCACTTGGATTATATACTAACTGATTACAACCTGCATATATATATATATATATATATATATATATATATATATATATATATATATATATATATATATATATATTTAAAAGAAAAACAGACCACTTTAAGGTACCATTATTAATAATATAATTATTAATAATGGTACATTAAAGTGGTCTGTTTTTCTTTTAAATATTAGCTCTGGATTTACATTGATCTCTCAGGATTTCATCCTCCTTGAGATTACCCATACGCATTACCAAGTTCTTCATAACTGATATACATATATATATATATATGTATTTAGAATTTGTGTATTTAGGCAGCAATCCTTCTTTCATGCACATTTCATTGAATACGACAGCCAAGGTGCTTTTATTTAGTTTTTATACAATTTCTCATACGATGTAATATGTTTTTTCTTTTCAGATGATTAATTATATAAAAACTGTTCGAATGTTTTTTTTTATCCGAGCGCTTTCAGTTATACATTTAGCCATTTTCAAGGATTAAATATTTAAAACCTCTATCCTTATAGTTAAAAATAATAATTCCCCTCCTAGAAGAAAATAAATAGGGCAAATATATTTATGAATTTAAATGCCCATTAAGGAATTGTATTCCTGAGCAATCAAAATTAGTAAATAATTATATAGGCCACACTACAACATGTTTGACACGCAGAATCACTCTACATCCTCCTGACCATAGCTCAATTAGATCTCATTTAAATATTCATGGAGACCTACCGGACACTATTCGTAACATACTTGTTGACAACACCAATATAATAACATCATCTACATGCAAAAAAAAAAAAAAAAAGGCTAAAAATAATGGAAGCCTTATTAATACCCCCCCCCCCCAAAAAACAAAAACAAAAAACAGCACTTAATAATATTAACTTTAAACATGGACACAATATCTTGACCGGTTTTTGAAAAATGAAAACATTTGATAAACCATGCATACAACAAATTATTTCTTATTTAACAGTTAAAATATTTCATCCTTAAAAATGGCTAAATATATAGCCAAAAGCGCTCGGATAAAAAGAATATTCGAACAGTTTTTATATAATTTATCATCGGAAAAGAAAAAAAACATTAGATCGCATGAGAAATTATATAAAAAGTAAATAAAAGCACCTTGTCTGACGTATTCAATGAAATGTGCATATATAGAAATATATAAATATATATATATATATATATATATATATTTTGAACAATAAAAAAAAAATTAAAAAATTAATAAATTAAAATCCTCAGACACACTGGGTTGTAGATTAATATTCTTTCGTTTTTTTATTATTATTCCATTTAGATTCCTCGACTAGTTTCGGCCGAAATGGCCATCATCGGGAGGAGAAATATTTCTGCTTGCTGCTGGCACTAAACTATATATATATATATATATATATATATATATATATATATATATATATATATATATATATATATATATATAAAATGTTCGAGCTATGTGATCATTGCGGAAGAGTTCATTTAAGCGTATCCTGAAACAATGAGATTATGTCGGAAATAAATATATTTTATCTAAAATAATTGCATTATTTCATTATTCTTGTATGTATGTATGTATATAAATGTGTTAAATTGCACTGTAGATACGGATGTTGCTGAGATCATTCTGGTTAAAAGGCTAAGATGTAGAGCACCACGAAAGATACTCAAGGAATTAGGAAGCTTGTTGTCACTTGATTTCTAATAAAAGCCATTAGTTATTCAACGAATGCAAGAACAACGACACCATCTATCGGTTGATTTCACTGTTCCTCAGACTATAAAGTAAAATTGAAAGAATGTGAAAATTCTAAAAAATATCAAGACCTTGCGAGAGAAGTGAACACATTTTGAAGAGGTCTGAGCGAGGACAATCCTTCTTTGAGCCCCGTAGACTGGTCGTATCCATCTTCATATATGGGTGTGAGACTCAGATAGTCCAGGGTGAGGCATTCGAAGGACTGATGATGATGATGATGATAGTGATGACAATGCATTTTATAGTATGGGATTCAACACAGAGAAATCAAAAGAAATGGTGAATAGCACAATCAACACCAATGCCAGCGTCACCATGGATGGTAAATCATTGTAGGAAGTGTCCGGCTTCAAATCTCTGTTAAAAGATGCTACCTGCAACGCAGAAATCCGTACACGGATCGCTACAGCCACAGCAGCGATGGACAGACTGGAAAGAATATTGAAGAGCAACATCAGCTTCCAGACGAAGTTCAAGGTCTAGAAATCCCTGCTAGTATCCATCTTCCTCTACGCGTGTGTGGCACTCCTGGCTGAGAGAGGAAAAAAGATCCAGGCATTCGAGAACAAATGCCTGAGCAAGACATTCTTCGCATCCCCTACTAGAAGCACAAAACCAAATAACTATCTACGGAGTAAGGTCAGAAGTCTTGTGGGCCGACAGGAATCTCTCCTCGACACTATTAAGCACCGGGAGATGACATAGTTTGGCCATGTCACACGGCATAACAATCTCTGCCTCTGAGACCATCATGCAAGGCACTGTTGAAGGCAGACGCAAATGGGGACAATAGCACAAAAGCCGGTCACATATCATCAAAGTGTGGACTGACACGATAATGCCGTAACTCCTGAGAGACACCGCCAGCAGATCATCCTAGAGGAGGTTTCTAGGTGTCCCCGACGATTGAAGCAGCCAAGGGACTGATAATGATTTTTAGACTGGCGCTAGAGAATTACAAAGAAAGAACTGTATCAAATCGTAAAAACCAGATCACTTGAAGACTTTGAACAGTGGAAAAAAAAAAATAATAATAATGAGTAGCACATGTAACTGGAATAAAAAATAATCACATAATCAAGATTATTTGTATTCTACACGACTTCAAATAAAAGGTTAGGAAGGAAACTCCCATCACTACTAGAAATAGCGATAATAGTGGCCTTGAGAAACCTATTTTCCTGAAAAATTATTATAATAGAAATTTTTTTAAATTTCAGCCCAATGTTGCACTGGCTGCTCGGTCAATGAATGTCAAAGGTTTCCTTATAAGGAAACAACTAATATTACAGTTACAATAACCATTTGTTTAATATGGAGCTTTGCATGATTTCAATCTGAGATATTCTTTAACTGATTTTCAAGGTTGAAGTCGTATCCAAACCACGACACAGAATATGGAATATAAAACATCGTCAGGCGTTTTTATTACAATAACATTTCAAAGTTTCGTATTATCAAAATTTTTCTATTGGACATTATTTCCGAAAGGAGCTATTAACTTCACAATGCACTTTTTATTTGAATTTACACCCTCGGGACATTAAAACATTTCCCGTTAGAAAAACAAGACAAAAATTGAAATCAAATACGATTTTTCGGGGTCTACGTCACTGTGAAAAGACATTCTTTTATGCGAAAGATGTGTCTGAAATTTCATATACTTTATAAAATTCCACATTAACTGGTGTGTGTACGAATTCGTACATTTTTATATATATAGGCACACATACACGCGTCGTTACATATTGGAAAGCGTAAGTAAATTTACAAATGCTACTAATAATATAACCACTTCCGTTTTCCTTTTAGTTTCGTATCTTCAAGTCTATCTTTTAAATTTAAGCACACATAGTTTTCTTAATCTTTTGACATCATTAATCAAATATCTATTATTATTTGATACTTTGTTCTCTTACACGTTGGTAAAAATGATTTGTTTTACAATATTCCAGTTTATTAGATATTAATTGACTGCGACATTAATTTGTCTTCTTAAAAAAAACAGTTTCAACCGTTGTTTTTGTACAAAACGAATGTCAAATAATATTTGACAAAGGAATATAAAAAGAAATGACCAAATTCTGTTTTATTTTGATGTAAAGAAACATGCAAGCATTAACATATGTGATGTTTTCGCATATCCATTCATTTGAAATTAAAATTTTTTTTCCTTGCGATTTTTACCAGGAGGAAATATTGATTTTCAGAAATTAAAATTATTAAATAAAAAAAATAGGTAAGTTTTAGAATTGAGATTTTGTTAATCTTAAATTTAAAAAGGTAATCACTGGGCGGTGATTGAATACAAGTGGCCATGTCAGAGCGTTCCCTGGTGGAATCAACGGCAACGCCCTCATGACCACGGCAAGACTTCAAGTTGGAGGACAACGGCAGTGGTTTGATCTGGAGAGCGATGGGCTCCGTCAGGTCTAGTTACCCATGACCCGATACGCATGAATAAATCTCTCCAGCTTTCAACCTAGTCATGTGGAAGGAACTTATAAGGTGTTTAGCTGCGCATCGACCCTTCGACCACACTCAGTTATAAGATTGATGATAATGATGATGATGATTATAAGCTTGGAACGGCAGAGGAGTTCAAGGTTTTCGTTATCAGTGTATTTTGACGATTAGTAAATAATGTTTGAAATAAAGTGACGTCTTTCTAAACACAAGACAGGGAGAGGGCGAGAGAGAGAGAGGGGGAGAGAGAAAGAGAGTAGTAAAGAGTGATAGAGAAAAGGAGAGAGAAAGAGAGTAGTAGAGACAGAAAAAGAGAGAGGAAGTAAATGAGAGAGAGAGTAGTAGAGAGTAAGAGAGAAAAAGAGAGAGGAAGCGAGAGAGATAGAGAGAGAAAGAGTAGTAGAGTGTGAGAGTGAAAGAAAGAGGAAGTGAGTGAGAGGAATAGAGATATATAGAGAAAGAGAGTTGTAGAGAGTGTGAGAGAAAAAGAGAGACGAAGTGAGTGAGAGGGACATAGATCGTAGTAGAGAGTGAGAGTGAAAAGGAGAGAGGAAGTGAGTGAGAGAGACAGAGAGAGAAAGAAAGAAAGTGGTAGATAGATAGATAGATAGAGAGAGAGGGAGAGAGAGAGAGAAAGAGAGAGAGAGAGAGAAAAGTAAACAGCAATTTAAAAGTACAAATGCCAACGTGTTTCCCTAACAAATGTTTTCTTGGTTGGAACATTCCTCGGCCCAGTATGATTGATAGGAAACCTGAAAACCATGGACGAATGTTATTTTCATATTTCTTCAAATAGGACAAGAGTATTGATCCTGCCCACTTCCAAATAACATACTGATTTTATTTCTCAGTTTTAACCAAAGGAAAGTCTTGAACAAAAATATACAATCTTACATTTATTTCTTATTCTTTAATTTTTAAAAAAATCGTCTACGAATACTACTAATTCAATTTATTTTTGTAATGCGATAAGGACATAGATTATCATATTACGATATCAGATGAAAAGTTCTCAGCATAACGAACAAGAGATTTAAAAAAATTATAATGTTTGATCATTTGTTCTAATTTTGTTATGTCAACCACTTGAAATCAGGTTCATGAGGATGACGTTACTCTGTTCGACCCAAGAAATCCAGCCAATGTGACTTCCTTTGTATGTCATCTGCTTCCAGTCAGGCCAATCCTCTGCGGGGATAAACAGTTACCTTAGAGCACATGCTTGAAAGCTAATTCATTGATGTACAATTAATGAGGCAGCAATCATCTGTAAAAATGCTGCCTTTTAATACAAATAATATATTTATATATATATATATATATATATATATATATATATATATATATATATATATATATATATATACATATATATATATATATATATATATATATATATATGTATGTATGTATGTATAGGATTAGTGCATACGGAATAAATTCCAATAACCAACAAATACGATTCTTAAAATAGTGCTCAATACAGAGTAGAGCAAATATAATTATTTATTCGAAAATTATAACATAAGTATGTTATAAAATCACTACAAAAATAGCCATTTTGTTTCAACACTTCTGGTGTCTTATCAAGTGATGGTGTTGACTGTAGAATAAAAAAAACTTTTTATTCTACTTTCAATACCATCACCAGAAGTGTTGAAACAAAATGAATATTTTTGTAGTGATTTTATAACATACTTATGTTATGAATTTCGAATAAATAATCTTTCATCCATTTTCAAATTATTCTTGCCAGAGATAGGAAAAAACAAAATAGGAACAAAGAGGTTTCAAGGTCAATTTTCTTTATCCCTATCTTTATTCCATTCCCCCGTATCACGTGCACCAATCACAACTGCTATGAGTTTAGCTTTCTTTAACTTCCAATGACTTGTAAGTTCAAGTTTCAATGGCTTATAGCTGGTTACTTTATATTCTTCCTATTGCCATATTCTTGGATATATATATATATAAAAAAAACCCTCGATGAATCACTGATTAACCCAGGTGGCTTCACAGATAAACAAGATCATTTATGAGATAAAGACATTTTTGGAGAGGTTTAGTAAGAACATTATAGTTGTCAATTTTTCATTTTTTTTTTCAATTTTTGCTGTTTTCAGCCGATAATTTTGTGTTGACGATAGAATGGCAACCATACTTTTAACAAGAATAGATAAATGAAGAAGTTTCGCAAGGAATAAAATTTCGAGTTAGTTCATATTGGAGAATAAACATCAACGTTTGTTTTGGTAAAATATTATATATTTAGTTCAATTTTTTTTATATTCTTCAGTTTTCTTCGTCCTTCCGGACACAGTGTTGTATTTTGAACCGAAAACAGTATGCCTTATACTTCGGCAAACCAGAAAGATTGACAATGACGATAGATTTGCATGAATTGCAGGTTGTTTTAGAAGACGGATCGTAATTATGTATTTTTCAAAAAACTTAACAAACATGATTCTGTCAATTCTATTCTTTCTTAATCTTTACATCTTTTTTCTTTCTTGTCTTTTTTACTCTCTTTCTCTTTTGGTCTTTCCCAACTTTTAGCTCTCCTTCCTTCCTTCCTTCCTTCCTTCCTTCCTTTCTTTCTTTCTTTCTTTCTTCATTCATTAGTCGCTTCTTTTTTTCCATTTCTTTTTGCTTGTATTTCACGTATGCTTCTTTCCTTTCTTCTCCCTGTTTTGCATTTTCTTCCCCTCCTTTCTTTCTTCCACTCTGTTTTTATTTCTTGCGTTTTCTAATTCATTCATTCATTCTTTCTTTCTTTCTTTCTTTCTTTCTTTCTTTGTTTTTTAATTTCTTTTTCCTTGTATTCCTTACTTCCTTACTTCTTATTTTGTTTTCTTTCTCTCTCCTTTCTTGTATTTTCTAATTCTTTCTTTCATTCTTTCATTCTTTCTTTCTTTCTTTCTTTCTTTCTTTCTTTCTTTCTTTCTTTCTAATAATAATAATAATAATTATAATAAAAATAATAATAATAATAATAAAAAACAACCTCCTTGTACTCTAGAGTTGGATTTGAAAAGAAAACCTTAATTTTTCAAGTTCACCAGACCAATAATCCTACCGCTCAACTGTAACCCATGATTCGATCCTGACGTCATAATTTGGCAAACCTGACTTTAGAATAAAAGCCTTTTTACTTTCTGCCAAGTGCCACCTACAAAGATTAAATCCCTTGACGTTTGTAATTTACAATCATCACTTGTGTTTAAGCTTAACAAATTCGTCATCTTCATTACATGATATCCAATCATTCGATTGGAACAGAACAAAATAATCTTTTGATGCCTCCAAGATTTTGACCAGGCACTGAAAGTGTCAGCAATGTTTTTGATACAATCTTCATCCGTTTGGTTGACAGTAATAACACTAGGTTTAAAAAATGTCTTATTTTGTAACCAATCAGAGCATTTACTCTATGATTTTTAAGTTTTTTAAGAATCATTCTCGAACGAACTTGTATATAAAATGGTTAGATACAAAGTACCAATTGAACTTGATACAATTAGCAATTGTAATTCCTGCTAAAGGTTGTAGTATTTCCTTTTTTGAGACGGTATCTCTTTGCTGTTGACACCGACGTTCATCGACCAAGAAGATATAAGATGCAAAACAACAGCCTGCCATTGTACTACATCGTCGCGTTCCTAAAGTGTGATTTTTTTTCTCGGGCTTTACACCCTTATTGCTTACAGTAGGCGGTGTTCCCAAGCGCGTAGTCCCACATCCAAGTACAGACCAATAACTACATTATCAATTCTAACCACACGTCAAAATCATTATATTAATTCACCAAGCTTTATTGAATCCATTCTTAAAGAATATAACGTATGTTTATCTAATAAAAACAGTATGTACGTAAAGGCATTCCCAAAACAACATATGAAAAATCATTAGACATAATATCTACTACTATTACTACTGCTACTACTACTACTACTACTACTACTACACAGAGACACGAATATATATTATAATCTGAAACACATAGACAAAACTAGACTTTTTATACACTTACACACATAAAGCAATATTTACGGTTTTTCAGTTAGGCTTTGAATCTGTTAATTTCTTGAATTCGGAACGCCATAAATTATACTAACGTTTGTTTAACAAGTCGAATGCATGTGAAACCTGATTAACCAATAAAAATCAAACAACACAAAAGTAAAAATGCCAGAATTTCTTTCTTATTCAGCTCCATATCTCATTCTCTGAAGGAGCTTTAATAAAAGTAAAACATGTTAGATTTATATACGTTTCCGATTTATTTTATCTTATCTTATATATATATATATATATTCATTCTGTTTATACGTTATTTTTATAGATACACTTCATTTAGGTAAATGGTCTGTTTTTTTAATTAAACAGTATTAATTACATTTACCGGCTTAAATGTCTGAGAAATTTCGTAGAAAATATACGTTCTTTGGCAGGGATCGAACCCATATCCTATACGGAAACCGTCATTTGATCTGACGTGCTACACCATTCACCTACAGAGAAGCGTCCGGATAGCAAATGTCCAAAATACTGTTTATAATTACTGTCGGAGAATGCATATTTTCTACGAAATTTCTGGTAAAGTCATGACAGTGTTTGATTAGATATTCTTGGTTTACTTTCAAACAGTGAAATTAATGTCTACCGGTCTAGATGTTTGAACAACCTTTTAAAGAAACATTTGTAACTTGTTTCGCTCAGTAGAATTGGGGTGGGGACAAGTAATGGAGTCGGATGTTCTGTGTTGTTTGTTATACATTCATCATGGATATCAAATACAGTAACATCAACTTTTATAACGCATCCAACCCCCAAAAGAAAGATTCTGACAAAGCTTAAATAATAGCGAAACATGTTAAATTTATAAACGCTTCCTATTTGCTCCTTATGAAATCATTCTGTCGGATTCTATTCCATGTTTGGTTTAATTTCACACACACGCACACACACACACATATGTTTTGTTAAGACTTGCTATATCTGTAGGCGCAGAATAGTCATAGTCAAGGATAGAGCGAATATAAAGATAAACAGAACCACAGAATTAAATCTTCCAGGAATGGTTTGGCAGTTTGAATCAACAAAGCATGATCAGATCATACAAATCACAGTATATATATATATATATATATATATATATATATATATATATATATATATATACACACACACACATATATATATATATATATATATATATATATATATATATACATATATATATATATATATATATATACACATATATATATATACACACACATATATATATACACACACATATATATATATATATATATATATATATATATATATATATATATATATATATATATATATATATATATATATATATATATATATATATATATATATATATATATATATATATCGATCGACGTGGTTTAATGGTTAGAAAGCTTGTCTTACTACATCAAATACATCTGTGTAGTGAGTTCGATCCTCGCTGGGTGCCCCATACTTTCGGCCTTCGTGCCACATCTAAGCCGAGCTTAGAAAATCTCTATATATATTTATGGTTTCCCTTCTCCCATTCCCCCCCCCCTTTTTTTTTACATGACAGCCCGTAGAGATGTTCTCTGTCTTGTCCCTTTTTTGTGTGTGTATATGTCTTGGTGCTTATGTATTAGAATCTGACTGCGTTTGTTTTACGCGTGAGTTTAGAACCCCATTTACACACCATGAGGATTAAAATGTATACATTGTAAAAAGACCGGATATTAAATATAGCTAAAGTAACTTCAATGAAAAAATAAATTGAATAACATATATATTTCTTCTTTTCTCCTCAGTAATTTTATAGTTGTAAACTTGATAGCGAATAAATGTTAAATTTTGATTTTGTAATTAACAGTTTTAAATTTTAATATTAAATTTTATCATATAATTTAGTAATTATTCGTTGGAATAAATTATTTTTTAATACTAAACATCTGAATAGATATTATAACATGACTTCGTTATCGAGCTTTTTGAATTTTCCTGCACTTGTATTCTGATTGGTCCATCTAGCCTTTGTAACAACGTTTTCCCCTTGCGTAGAATATTAATTAATTTGAAACTTTTAAAACCATTTATTTTACATTCAACGTCATCACTTGATAAGACACCGAGGGTGTTGAAACAAAATGGCTATTTTTGTAGTGATTTTATAACATATTTATGTTATAAATTTTTTTTTTCTTTAAAAATAAATAATTATATATATATATATTTTTTATTTTTTTTTTTTTTAGGTAAGAAAGATTAGAAAGATTCTGTATAAAAACCTTATACTTATTGTATAGACTAATATGAGGAATGGAAAAAAAGGTACCTAATATTTAATATAGTGATATTTATTTACAATATATGAGTTTTTACAGCGAAGAATGAAAACTTTGTTATTTACAATTGGAATTTCAGTGTTTTTGTCTTAGAAAAATAATTTGCTGTTTTCCTTTTTTTTAAAAAAAAACTTTTTTTTACTTCAACCAGTTTCGCTTAGCTTTTCAAAAAGGTTTGAACATTTTCTCTCTACAAATGTTGATGCTTATTTTTTTGTACCTATGAAAAAATGAAAATCAAACTGTCTATATATGTAGTTTATGGTAAGGTGAATTTGGTAGAATCTATTTATGTAATGAATTATGAGTTTGAACTTGAACTTGTTCATATTTCAATTATTAATCCGCCTTTGTTCAGTGGTTCTGGGGTCGCATTGGTAGAATGGGAAGACACTAAAATTTGGCAGATTTTATCCTCCGCATTCCTCTATACGTTGGGTATATTAAATATTAGGTGCTTTTTTCCAGTCCTCATTTTAGTCCATATATATATATATATATATATATATATATATATATATATATATATATATATAAACATACCCTAGTACATTATATTAGACAGATATTAGTTGATAACACAATAATACTCACACATACACACAGTAAAAAGAACATTCAGATGCTGGAGGCCCTCTACATTAAAACGAAGCAACTCACACTCAACAAAATTGCATTTCAAACAAGTCACAACACATAACATTGCATCTAGACATTGGTTCTGTTGTAATACTTCGGTCTGTCGCGTGGAATGAACCGCATCTTGAACTTACGATCTGCGACTGCTATTCCGCGACCGTTATCGTCGCATAGCAATTTTAACAAAATATCATATTTGACGGTGAATATCGTTGTTTCATGTCTGTATAACCATTCTGAGGATGAATCATGTGAGCCGAAAGCTTAGAACCAACTTAATAAAAACATGTCCAAATGTTTTACAATTTTTGTCTTTATTTTCACCAGAAATTAAACCAAACATTCGAACATTAGAACAGCTCATGATCAGACATAAACTTTCTTTATAAAATAAATTAATCCACATAAATAAATAAATGAACAAATTAACAAACCATTCCCGCTAAAATAACCGTTAGAACAAATAAAATAAATAAATAAGCAAAAACAAGTAAAAATAATCAATCCAAATAAATAAAATAATAAACAAATTAAAAACTGCCCCCCCCGCTAAAATAGCAGAATAGACTACGGCAATCCATCCAAAAATTGGACGAATAAATAGCTTTTATTATTTTCCAAAGCAAACTATTAAATAAGCGACCTAAGCAAATAACCCCCGATTTTTTACCATGTTAATAAAACATCGGAAACCAAAAAGAATAAATAAATATATAAAATGAAAAAATGAAAATAAATAATAAATAAAATAAATTAAGCCAAAATAAATAAATAAGTAAATAAACTAGCACTCCCGCCAAAATAAGCGCCAACAGAATGGACTACTCACAATGCATTGACCCATATGTAAAAATAGCCGAGAAAAAAAAACAACACTGGCGGCCTGACGATTGCGTCTAGAATGAAACAGCCTGTCGCCTCTGAGTGTTGGCTTAAATGTTCGCTTATATATATATATATATATATATATATATATATATATATATATAGTAGTAATCTATCTATCTATCTATATATATATATATATGTATATATATATATATATATATATATATATATACATACATATATATATATATATATATATATATATATATATATATATATATTATTATTATTATTATTATTATTATAATTATTATTATTTCCACACCAGGATAAAATTATCTTTAAAAAGTTATCATATTTTATTCATAAAAAATTATACAAAAGTATAATAGCGATTAAAATTATATATATATATATATATATATATATATATATATATATATATATATATATTACACCTTACTATGTTTTACTAAGACCCAAACAATTAGAGATGGTGACTTATAAATTCTTCTTCTGGTGTTATAAAAATCATTAAATATTCAATAGTGAAGTATGTTATTTCTTTAGTTTTATATACAAGAAGTATTGAACATACGTACGAAAATACAGAGCAACATAATATCTTCGATATTTTGAAGTATAATACAATTTATTCCCTCATCTTTTTTTTTTTTACTAGTATGTCTGGTCATGTGTGGGGAATGAACCAGCATCCAATCTGGCGTGCGTCACGAGGAAAATTCTTGGCACTAATGTGTTCAGTATTATTCCGTTATCAGCCAATCAATATCATTGCACGTCACGTCTGGGCCGCCATTTTTCATTACCTCAGTGAGGCCAAGAATCACGTGATGCTGTGGCCTGATCTACAGCCTCCTCCTTTTCTACTCTCCAACCATTACCATGTTTGTCCAATCTATCAGCATGGCCGAATTACCATCTTCTCCCAACAATATTCTTAATAACATTCTTATGCATCTCATTTTTTTATATCTACCAAGGAGACACTAGTATGGTACAAGGCGAAATTTAGTGAAAATCTGGTTAGGAAGATTATGTTGCAACAATGTTTCAGGTGAAAAGATCTTACCTGACATACAAAATCTTATCGCTGGCTGGATGTAACCAGCCATTTGATGTGATATTTCAGCTCAGCTTGTCATAAAAAGATATAGCCACGTTCTTCACAAACCCATTGCGTCACAGCTAGATTCAATAAAATCTCTTTTTCTAGCTGCACATTTTACTTTGAATTGGTTGATGCATTCTTCAGCATAGAGGACATCTGGAAAAAGTCAATCTTGCCTACACTCTACCCTTTTCTGCATTTATCTCCCATGATTCCCGACATAAACCTAACAGAGAAAGTGAAACCGATGAGGAATCTTTGAAGCGTTTCATCTTATGCTGCAGTTGCTGACAGCTTTTAATGCTCTTCATAGAATGATTTGTTAGACAAATGAATATTTTCAAATCTTACTAGACGCTCTTCCAACTGTGCAGTCGATATTATTGGATAATCGTAATGTGAGTTCGTTGAAGGACAACATAGTCAGGAATATAGAAAGACCAAAGGATCATTAATATTTTCCTGAGACTATCATTGAAAGAAGTTTTCGAACTGATTTATAGGTTTACGGCACGCCATTTCCCATTTCAGACGAATATGGACGGACTGAAATAACACAATATATATATATATATATATATATATATATATATATATATATATATATATATATATATATATATATATATATCGGTGTGCAGCTTATATTTTATATGATAAAGAAGCAATTCATACAAAGAATTAAATAGCAATGTTAATGTGATTAATGGCGAAATCACTTCGCTAACAAGACTTAATGAGATATTAACTTACTATCACTTCCTTGAATAATACGATCCTTATATTCGTATTGTTGTCAGTTGGAAGACACATGCAGATGACGAAAAATGTGGCACCGAAATCCAAAGACAGGTTGGAATAGCGAAAGACGCCTTCCAAAAGTTAAGCAAAGTATTAAGAACCAGGAAAATGTCTTTAGAAACAAAGGCAAGAGTGCTGCATATATGATCCTATATATCAATCTTCCGAAATGACAGTGAATGCTAGCTAATTTCCTAGCAGATAATGAAGAGCCTTGAGATGCTACTCGATAGAATGATGCTGAGAATGCTATGGAAGAAACATGAATAATGATGCAGTCCTAAAGAAAATAAAAATAAAAGCTTCTACTTAGAATCTGAATTTGTTAGCACGATCGACACAATCTTGAAGAGTTGTAGGGGTTCAGCCATAGAGAACGATATCTGAAGATGGTAAAGGATTTCTAGGCATCTTTTCCAGGTGCATTGAAACAATTAAGACAAGTGAAATTACTAGAAATATTAACATTATGTAAGAAAAGAAATTTTCATTACAGATATTTCTATTTTAAAACACTGTATCAGACTTGGTTTATATGAGGTGGCCTATAGCTTTTGTAAAGCCATTTCATTAACCTTTTATTATCTTTAATTCAAAATTCCTGATAGAAAAAGATTTTATATTTTTTTTACTAAATTTCACTCAATACAAGGCCCTAGAACCACTCAAGGTAGAGGGTTATTGAATTGGGTGTGTGATATGAATGTAATTGTAAGAAGGGAAGATTGTGCGGATATGTAGGATAATGTGGATAGATGACTTTCACACTGACAGGATATATTGAAGGCAAAAGAAGCAGAGGAAAAACATGATTGATGGGCTTGAGTAAATGGATGGCAGAAGAGGGAATGGCAGATGATAAACATTGTTATGAGATACAAAGGATACGAAGTTGTGGAGAGCCACGATCGCCTACGTTATAAAGGGACATGTCATATAAAAGAAGGAAATTCTTTAAAGATTTCATTTTATTTGCCTATGTTTCATTCTGAATGACAGCTTTTTTTCTCTTTATTTCAACTCTTTTGCTATGATTTTCTTTCAAAAGATTTTTTTCTTCCACGATTCTCTTTTTATTGGTCTGGTAATTTCTTTCTTTCATTCATTCTTTCTTTCTTTTTTCATTCATTCGTTTATTCATTCAGTGATTATTTTTCTTTCAATCATTGATTCATTCATCGTTTGCTTCGTTCTTTTTCATTCATTAATTTACTCATTCTTTCCGTCTTTCATTCATTTAATCAATAATTATCTCATTCATTCATTAATTCATTTGTTCTTTCGTTCTTTCTTTGTTTCATTAATTCATTCTTTCTCCCTTTCTTTTGCTTTCTTTCCTCCATTCATTAATTCACTCTTTCTTTCTTTCTTTCTTTCTTTAATTCATTCATTTATTCTTTCATTCTTTCTTTTCTTCATTCATTCTTCCTTTCTTTTTGCTTTCTTTCCTACATTCATTCATTCATTCTTCCTCTTTTTCATTCATTCATTCATTCATTCATTCTTTCTACATTAACGTAAAACGACTAACATCTCTCTCCTACCCACGCCTTTTTTTATCCTATCAAATAACAATCAATTCCTGAGTAGACAGAAGCATTTAAAGCTAGAAAAGTATTTTGCTGGATCATTCTGCCAAATCATCGATTCATTTTCGTGAGGTGTTAGGTATAGCAACATCCCGTTGAAACTAATGCCTTCTTTACTCCACATATTGGGCGATTGGCTCAGCCAGACGACTAGAGTCGAACATATCCTGTTTGTTACTGTCCTTTCTTAATGTTAATACCCTTGTGTCTCGTCAGAAGTGAACGGTTGACAGTTTTCATGGATAGCTTAATATCATATCGATATCTTCACTCATCATGTTATAAACACACACACACATTCACGCATGCGTAGATAGACAAATGAACGTGGCTACATAAACGCAAGTTCTCTATTTGCTTTGCTATTTGCATGTTTAGTGCTGTGAGTTAGTGTCCAAGCCAAGGCAAAAACCAAGATCTAGCATAATTTTTAAGACAGGCAAGACCTACTTTTTCTATGTGCCATGCGCTTCCAGGACGTTGGCGATCACATCTCACCACAACTTCCTATTTTTAGCAATGTTTTTTGCTATATCAGCTAATTAGTGTTCTACCAACAATTTACATCAATTCATTAGGTACTTTCCTCTGTCTCTCTCGTCTTCACTATCCCCTGTGAGTGTCAGATTTTCCAAGCCCTCTTTTCTCATTATGAGCCTTAAACATTTCAGCTGTCTCTTTCTGATGTTATGCATTAGTATCCTTTTTGTTTCCAATTTCGCTAAGATTTCGTCGTTGCTATTTAGAATATTGTTGTAGCAGAATATTTTTAGACTTCATTTTGTGTTATATAGTGGGGGTCAAAGGTCAATAAGGATATGCAAAAAGAGAAGAAGCTGAAGTGGTTATATTTGGTTGAGTCACAAATAATTTCCGTTTTTCTTCACCAAATTTATTTCTCAAAAAAGTAAAGTATAATAACA
This sequence comes from Acanthosepion lycidas, assembly GCA_963932145.1. Classification (NCBI taxonomy): domain Eukaryota; kingdom Metazoa; phylum Mollusca; class Cephalopoda; order Sepiida; family Sepiidae; genus Acanthosepion; species Acanthosepion lycidas. Next base: position 6,812,707 of record OZ010571.1, read on the forward strand.
TTTTACTATTTACGGTGACGTAACACTAATCACATTATTCGGACGATTGTCCTCATTTTTATTGCCATATTTATCACAACATTTCGTCCATTGTACGCTCCGACCTTCTTCAGGTAGTTGGAATGTCGAATTGAACCCTTTATTTTCGCTCGCTGGGGTAGACTGTTCTACTTCCACGTGCCATGTCTAATGGATGTCAGTTAAGGACACAAGGCACAGTAGATAAAGGCGTTAGTTAGATCCAGAGACAGGACCCAAAGAGTTGTGAGTTCAATACGTGGTTAAGGCAGTGGAAAACTTGGAGAGTTGTGTTAACAGAAGATAACTGATAACTAACATCCATTAGACATGGCACGTGGAACTAGAACAGCCGCGGAAAAAATATAAAGAGGAGACAGGCCACCTTAATGTAAGGCTTCAAGAACACCAGAAAGCTGTAACACGAGGGAAAGTGGAAAAATCAGGAGTGGCTGACCACATATGGATAGAAAAGGGAGATCACTGCCCTCTGTGGGATCAAGCTGAGATCATAGACAAAGAACACCATTGGAAAATTCGTAAACTTAAGGAATCAGCACATATGCTAGGCCACAAAAATCTCCTGAGCCGACCAAGCATAGAAATGAATACAATATGGGAACCAGTAATAAGGAGTACCAAAGAAAAGAAATAATAACAACAAAAATTGCAATCTGAGCTCTGGTAAAAACATGAAATGATAACAGCAAAAATTGCAATATAAGCACTGGTAAAAAATGGTTGCTGAAGACATTAGGTTTATAATACCCAGAAATTCATACACAGATGTCCTCAAGGGACAGTTGATAAAGGCGTTAGATCCAGTGATAGGACCCAAAGAGTGTGAGTTCAATACCCGGTTAAGGCAGTGGAGAACTTTCAGAGGGAAATTAGCAGGAGATAACTGATAACTGACATCCATCAAACATGGCATGTGGAACTAGAACAGTCTACCCCAGTGAGCGAAATAAAGTGTTCACTTCGAAATTCCAACCACCTGAAGGCCGGAGCGTACAACGGCCGAAACGTTGCGATAAATATGGCGACAAAGATGAGAACAACAGTCAATAATGTACATAATACCTCATATCAGAAATATAGACAAATATTAGCTCATAAGATAAAAAGATACAAATTCTACATTTATATAAATTATTCATTTAAATGAATTAATATAATTTAAAACAGACACAGATACTACATTTATTAGAATTATAAATTTAAATGAATGCAATTTAAAAAATGATGCAAATTCTACATTTATATGAATTATGCATTTAAATGAATTAGTGTAATTTAAAACAGACGTAAATTTTATATTTAAATGCATTTATGCATTTAAATAAATATAATTTAAAAAAGGTTCAAATTCAAATATGAATTATACATTTCAATCGACGTAATTTAAAAAGACTCAAATTCTACATTTATATAAATGAAATATTAATTAATGTAATTTAAAAAACGCAAATTTTACATTTGTATGAATTATAAATTTAACTAAATATAATTTCAAAATACAAAAATTACACTTCTGTATGAATGATATATTTAAATGGCTATAATTTAGACAAAAACAAATTCTAGGTTTATACGAATAATACATTTAAATGAATTAATACAATTTTAAATTTAAATTGTACATTTAATTCAGTATAATTTAAAGAGAGGCAAGTTTTACATTTATATAAATTCTACATTTATATAAATATAATTTAAAAAAATACACACATTCTACATTTATATTGATTATACATTTAAATGAATGTAATTTATGAATATACAAATTCTACATTTACATGACGTATACCTTTAAGTAAATCAATATAATTTAAATGCCATTATACTTTAATGCTAAAAATATTTCGAAACTTAAGCGCTTATAAAATTTGTAAATAGACAATTTGTCTATAAATATTATTTCTAGATAAATAATTTGCGTTCATTAAAATGATAGCGAAATGGTTGTCAAACGTCCAATGGGATCAAATTGTGCATCAGAATTTTGGTATACATGTAGATATAAATGTCCTTTTAAATTGTACTAATTGCAAAACACTGAAGCGGAGACACTGTCTGGGTGCACTTGACTGTGTGGACATCGGTGCCCTCTCTCGGAAGTCTGCAGCTAACCTCAATTGACTCTGCTGGATGCACAGGTTGCAGAAGCATAGACATTTACATTTCCTCTCTCGTTGCACATTGGTCGCAATTGCTATCCGAATAAATTAAATTGAATTCTGCAGCTGATTACTGTTTTGTCGATGAGTCTCGACTGAGCTTCTCACTTTAGGCTGCAATTTCTTTACTAATCTACACCCCTAACCCTAACCCCGGTTCGTCTCGTTAGACAAACGGAAACATCGATTTCCAAGCACCCCTATCTCTTTCTCTATCAACATATTAGCTTTTCTTCTCTCCTGTTTCTCGCACAAGTCTCACAATTTCTTTCTTTTTAAATGACATTCTCTTCAAGTCTTTCTTACTTTTTCTTTTTTTCGAAAAAATCTCTTTGTTTGTTTCTTTCTTTTTAAATTACATTCTCTTTTAGTCTTTCCTACAAATCGCATTTTTTCACTTCAAATCTTTCTTTCTTTCTTACTTTTTAAATTACATTCTCTTCTAGTCTTTCTTTTTCCTACCAATCGATTTCTTTCACTTCAAATTTATTTTTCTTTCTGTCTTTTTTCTTTCTTTCTTTCTTTCTTTCTTTCTTTCTCTTCTAGTCTTTCCTACAAATCGCATTCTTTTACTTCAAATCTTTCTTTCTTTCTTATTTGAATTTCTAATTTTTCTTTTTCTAATTTTTCTTTTTCTCTAAATCTGTTTCTTTCTTCCTTTCTTTCTTTCTTTTTAAATTACATTCTCTTGTAGTCTTTCTTTTTTCCTACAAATCGATTTCTTTCGCTTCAAGTTTATCTTTCTTTCTTTCTTTCTTTCTTTCTTTCTTTCTTTCTTTCTTTCTTTCTTTCTTTTTAAATTACATTCTCTTCTAGTCTTTCCTACAAATCGAATTCTTTTACTTCAAATCTTTCTTTCTTTCTTTCTTTTTTTCTTTCAATTTTCGGTTTATCCACTCTTGATAGCTTATCTGACTATAGCACAAAACCAAACTTGGAATAGAGATGATTTGGCGCTATTATTCCATATATATGTAAGTCCTAATTGCCTTGAAAATCAGTGTCCGAAGACTTCGTTATTATTTGGGCTCAAACAATATCTATTTGTACAATTGGAAAAAGTCCATCTGCCACGAAGCGGCCGGCCATTAATTTACTTTATTTCCGATTATCGTATATTATTTATAATGATATGTTTGATTAATCTAAGCTGCCATATTCATTGGTATCACATTTGCACTTATTAAGTGATGTCGAAGAAAACTGATCGTTTCGCCATAGATGGTCTCACAAACTGTTACAACTAAAGCAATATTAGTTCTTACTAGACGCCCTATGCACATAATCTTTTACCGGATTAAGATAAGCCTTGTAAATATCGATTAAAGAAGACTGTAAGCGTCTTGCCGTAGAGCAGAGGTTAACAGTCTGCTCTCTTTGTATACTGGAGAATATTCTTACATGACGCCTTATATATATATATATATATATATATATATATATATATAGCCTTGTGCCAGACGGGATCAATATCTGTAATGAAAAAGAATGTAGTTTTCTGGGTAATTTTACTGTTCATCATTATTTTCTCTTTTCATTTTCAGCTTATCAATACTTTTTTTTTTCTTTTCGTAAAATGTCTGCCATAAGACCCAAAACTGCTACCCCATCTTCCCTTCACTATCTAGCGCGTTCTTTCATTACGCATATTTTCATACCGTTTCCCCTCCTCGCCAACAACGTACTCTTTCTAGCATTCCCCACCCACCGATGATATGGCCAACTGTCACTGCCACCATCTCCTGCCTCTGAACTTTCCCTCCTCTTCTAACCGAACCATTGCCAACGGGATATTTTTTCCCTGTTCCCTGAAAAGTTATGGAGATGCGCAATGTAGACAAACAGTAAAAAAATCAATATCTGTGCTGCAGCATCATGTGCTTGTTATCTGTCGGGACAGTCACGAGGGTGTGGCGTCTGGCCAGCATCGGGATGCGTCGGAAAGGGGTGGAGGCAGAAAGATGGTGAGATAGATAGATACAGAAATTTTGACGCTTGCTAAAGGGTATCCGGGACGATGTTACAGTGCAAAAGTCGGGGTGACTGCATAGAAGTTGACCCAGACACATGCTTGATCACCTTACCCCTCTTCTGGAGCCTGTCTAAATGACAGAACGTGGCACTATTATGTCAAAGGGTCCCACTGAGATTGTCATCTAAACCAAATATAGTCATGAGTTTTGGTCGGACACTAACGACTATAAAGTTTCGGTGGTTATGGATCCGTTATCAGAGAGTTCCTCAGATAGGAGAATATAAAAGGAATTAAAATTCTTAAAATGGAGTTACGGGAAGTTACGAATGAAACGTCAAAGTAATTAAAATATTTTCATATAAAATTTCCAGACTTTAGAGTGTCATTTATAATAATTAATCGTATTGGAAAGAAAATCCTGTCACATTTGAAGACTAGAAACAATTAAATGCTTTTTTTGTAGTAAATGATATATTTAATCAATATAATATATCTCGTCATTACTAATAAAATAATCTATAGAACAAAATGTTGATCTCTTGGGTATAAACTCATTTTTCACAATTCATAAACTGTTTCTCTCCTGAAAAATATTGCAATGACCTGAAATAATAAATGTCAGGAGAGTAAGGAGGATAAATGAAAACTTTCATATTTAGTGTCGTAATCTTTTTTGAGTGATTAAGGCAATATGTGGCCTTGCATTATCGTGTAAAAGTAAACGCCTTTGCGATTAACCAATGGTGGGCACTTATTCTGAAATTTTTTTATGTAATTCTAATAATATTTCTCCGTATTAACTGTTAACTTCATGATAAACGACACTGTTCGTATCCCACGAAAAAATGTATATTTCTTAAAATTGTAGTCCTTGGTTGAAGATGGATTCTCCTTTTTCAGTGGGTGCTAATTATGATTCTTTTGCAGTGGGTGCTAATTATGATTCTTTTTCAGTGGGTGCAAATTATAGTTTTTTGCAGTGGGTTCTAATTATGGTTCATTTGCAGTGGGTGCAAATTATGGTTCTTTTGCAGTGGGTGCAATTATGGTTCTATTTCATTGGTTAATAATCATGGTTCTTTTGCAGCGGTTGCTAATTATGGTTATTTTGCAGTGGGTGCAATTATGGTTCTATTTCATTGGATAATAATCATGGTTCTTTTGTAGCGATTGCTAATTATGGTTCTTTTGCAGTGGGTGCAATTATGGTTCTATTTCATTGGTTAATAATCATGGTCCTTTGCAGCGGTTGCTAATTATGTTTCGTTTGCAGTGTGTGCAATTATGGTTCTATTTCATTGGTTAATAATCATGGTTCTTTTGCAGCGGTTGCTAATTATGGTTCTTTTGCAGTGGGTGCAATTATGGTTATATTTCATTGGTTAATAATCATGGTTCTTTTGGAGGGGTTGCAAATTATGGTTCTTTTGCAGTGGGTGCAATTATGGTTCTATTTCATTGGTTAATAATCATGGTTCTTTTGTACCGGTTGCTAATTATGGTTCTTTTGCAGTGGGTGCAATTATGGTACTATTTCATTTGTTAATAATCATGGTTCTTTTGCAGCTGTTGTTAATTATGGTTCTTTTGCAGTGGGTGCAATTATGGTTCTATTTCATTGGTTAATAATCATGGTTCTTTTGCAGTGGTTGCTAATTATGGTTCTTTTGCAGTGGGTGCAATTATGGTTCTATTTCATTGGTTAATAATCATGGTTCGTTTGCAGCGGTGGTTAATTATGGTTCTTTTGCAGTGGGTGCAATTATGGTTCTATTTCATTGGTTAATAATCATGGTTCTTTTGCAGCTGTTGTTAATTATGGTTCTTTTGCAGTGGGTGCAATTATGGTTCTATTTCATTGGTTAATAATCATGGTTCTTTTGCAGCGGTGGTTAATTATGGTTCTTTTGCAGTGGGTGCAATTATGATTCTATTTCATTGGTTAATAATCATGGTTCTTTTGCAGCTGTTGTTAATTATGGTTCTTTTGCAGTGGGTGCAATTATGGTTTTATTTCATTGGTTAATAATCATGGTTCTTTTGCAGCGGTTGCTAATTATGGTTCTTTTGCAGTGGGTACAATTATGGTTCTATTTCATTGGTTAATAATCATGGTTCTTTTGTAGCGGTTGTTAATTCAGCTTCTTTTCCAGTGGGTGCAATTATGGTTCTATTTCATTGGTTAATAATCATGGTTCTTTTGCAGCGGTTGCTAATTATGGTTATTTTGCAGTGGGTGCAATTATGGTTCTATTTCATTGGATAATAATCATGGTTCTTTTGTAGCGATTGCTAATTATGGTTCTTTTGCAGTGGGTGCAATTATGGTTCTATTTCATTGGTTAATAATCATGGTCCTTTGCAGCGGTTGCTAATTATGTTTCGTTTGCAGTGTGTGCAATTATGGTTCTATTTCATTGGTTAATAATCATGGTTCTTTTGCAGCGGTTGCTAATTATGGTTCTTTTGCAGTGGGTGCAATTATGGTTATATTTCATTGGTTAATAATCATGGTTCTTTTGGAGGGGTTGCAAATTATGGTTCTTTTGCAGTGGGTGCAATTATGGTTCTATTTCATTGGTTAATAATCATGGTTCTTTTGTACCGGTTGCTAATTATGGTTCTTTTGCAGTGGGTGCAATTATGGTACTATTTCATTTGTTAATAATCATGGTTCTTTTGCAGCTGTTGTTAATTATGGTTCTTTTGCAGTGGGTGCAATTATGGTTCTATTTCATTGGTTAATAATCATGGTTCTTTTGCAGTGGTTGCTAATTATGGTTCTTTTGCAGTGGGTGCAATTATGGTTCTATTTCATTGGTTAATAATCATGGTTCGTTTGCAGCGGTGGTTAATTATGGTTCTTTTGCAGTGGGTGCAATTATGGTTCTATTTCATTGGTTAATAATCATGGTTCTTTTGCAGCTGTTGTTAATTATGGTTCTGTTGCAGTGGGTGCAATTATGGTTCTATTTCATTGGTTAATAATCATGGTTCTTTTGCAGCGGTGGTTAATTATGGTTCTTTTGCAGTGGGTGCAATTATGGTTCTATTTCATTGGTTAATAATCATGGTTCTTTTGCAGCTGTTGTTAATTATGGTTCTTTTGCAGTGGGTGCAATTATGGTTTTATTTCATTGGTTAATAATCATGGTTCTTTTGCAGCGGTTGCTAATTATGGTTCTTTTGCAGTGGGTACAATCATGGTTCTATTTCATTGGTTAATAATCATGGTTCTTTTGTAGCGGTTGTTAAATCAGCTTCTTTTCCAGTGGGTGCAATTATGGTTCTATTTCATTGGTTAATAATCATGGTTCTTTTGTAGCGTTTGCTAATTATGGTTCTTTTGCAGTGGGTGCAATTATGGTTCTATTTCATTGGTTAATAATCATGGTTCTTTTGCAGCGGTTGCTAATTATGGTTCTTTTGCAGTGGGTGCAATTATGGTTCTATTTCATTGGTTAATAATCATGGTTCTTTTGCAGCGGTTGCTAATTATGGTTCTTTTGCAGTGGGTGCAATTATGGTTATATTTCATTGGTTAATAATCATGGTTCTTTTGGAGGGGTTGCAAATTATGGTTCTTTTGCAGTGGGTGCAATTATGGTTCTATTTCATTGGTTAATAATCATGGTTCTTTTGTACCGGTTGCTAATTATGGTTCTTTTGCAGTGGGTGCAATTATGGTACTATTTCATTTGTTAATAATCATGGTTCTTTTGCAGCTGTTGTTAATTATGGTTCTTTTGCAGTGGGTGCAATTATGGTTCTATTTCATTGGTTAATAATCATGGTTCTTTTGCAGTGGTTGCTAATTATGGTTCTTTTGCAGTGGGTGCAATTATGGTTCTATTTCATTGGTTAATAATCATGGTTCGTTTGCAGCGGTGGTTAATTATGGTTCTTTTGCAGTGGGTGCAATTATGGTTCTATTTCATTGGTTAATAATCATGGTTCTTTTGCAGCTGTTGTTAATTATGGTTCTGTTGCAGTGGGTGCAATTATGGTTCTATTTCATTGGTTAATAATCATGGTTCTTTTGCAGCGGTGGTTAATTATGGTTCTTTTGCAGTGGGTGCAATTATGGTTCTATTTCATTGGTTAATAATCATGGTTCTTTTGCAGCTGTTGTTAATTATGGTTCTTTTGCAGTGGGTGCAATTATGGTTTTATTTCATTGGTTAATAATCATGGTTCTTTTGCAGCGGTTGCTAATTATGGTTCTTTTGCAGTGGGTACAATCATGGTTCTATTTCATTGGTTAATAATCATGGTTCTTTTGTAGCGGTTGTTAATTCAGCTTCTTTTCCAGTGGGTGCAATTATGGTTCTATTTCATTGGTTAATAATCATGGTTCTTTTGCAGCGGTTGCTAATTATGGTTATTTTGCAGTGGGTGCAATTATGGTTCTATTTCATTGGATAATAATCATGGTTCTTTTGTAGCGATTGCTAATTATGGTTCTTTTGCAGTGGGTGCAATTATGGTTCTATTTCATTGGTTAATAATCATGGTCCTTTGCAGCGATTGCTAATTATGTTTCGTTTGCAGTGTGTGCAATTATGGTTCTATTTCATTGGTTAATAATCATGGTTCTTTTGCAGCGGTTGCTAATTATGGTTCTTTTGCAGTGGGTGCAATTATGGTTATATTTCATTGGTTAATAATCATGGTTCTTTTGGAGGGGTTGCAAATTATGGTTCTTTTGCAGTGGGTGCAATTATGGTTCTATTTCATTGGTTAATAATCATGGTTCTTTTGTACCGGTTGCTAATTATGGTTCTTTTGCAGTGGGTGCAATTATGGTACTATTTCATTTGTTAATAATCATGGTTCTTTTGCAGCTGTTGTTAATTATGGTTCTTTTGCAGTGGGTGCAATTATGGTTCTATTTCATTGGTTAATAATCATGGTTCTTTTGCAGTGGTTGCTAATTATGGTTCTTTTGCAGTGGGTGCAATTATGGTTCTATTTCATTGGTTAATAATCATGGTTCGTTTGCAGCGGTGGTTAATTATGGTTCTTTTGCAGTGGGTGCAATTATGGTTCTATTTCATTGGTTAATAATCATGGTTCTTTTGCAGCTGTTGTTAATTATGGTTCTGTTGCAGTGGGTGCAATTATGGTTCTATTTCATTGGTTAATAATCATGGTTCTTTTGCAGCGGTGGTTAATTATGGTTCTTTTGCATTGGGTGCAATTATGGTTCTATTTCATTGGTTAATAATCATGGTTCTTTTGCAGCTGTTGTTAATTATGGTTCTTTTGCAGTGGGTGCAATTATGGTTTTATTTCATTGGTTAATAATCATGGTTCTTTTGCAGCGGTTGCTAATTATGGTTCTTTTGCAGTGGGTACAATCATGGTTCTATTTCATTGGTTAATAATCATGGTTCTTTTGTAGCGGTTGTTAATTCAGCTTCTTTTCCAGTGGGTGCAATTATGGTTCTATTTCATTGGTTAATAATCATGGTTCTTTTGTAGCGTTTGCTAATTATGGTTCTTTTGCAGTGGGTGCAATTATGGTTCTATTTCATTGGTTAATAATCATGGTTCTTTTGCAGCGGTTGCTAATTATGGTTCTTTTGCAGTGGGTGCAATTATGGTTCTATTTCATTGGTTAATAATCATGGTTCTTTTGCAGCGGTTTCTAATTATGATTCTTTTTCAGTGGGTGCAATTATGGTTCTATTTCATTGGTTAATAATCATGGTCCTTTGCAGCGGTTGCTAATTATGTTTCGTTTGCAGTGTGTGCAATTATGGTTCTATTTCATTGGTTAATAATCATGGTTCTTTTGCAGCGTTTGCTAATTATGGTTCTTTTGCAGTGGGTGCAATTATGCTTATATTTCATTGGTTAATAATCATGGTTCTTTTGGAGCGGTTGTAAATTATGGTTCTTTTGCAGTGGGTGCAATTATGGTTCTATTTCATTGGTTAATAATCATGGTTCTTTTGTACCGGTTGCTAATTATGGTTCTTTTGCAGTGGGTGCAATTATGGTTCTATTTCATTTGTTAATAATCATGGTTCTTTTGCAGCTGTTGTTAATTATGGTTCTTTTGCAGTGGGTGCAATTATGGTTCTATTTCATTGGTTAATAATCATGGTTCTTTTGCAGTGGTTGCTAATTATGGTTCTTTTGCAGTGGGTGCAATTATGGTTCTATTTCATTGGTTAATAATCATGGTTCTTTTGCAGCGGTTGCTAATTATAGTTCTTTTCCAGTGGGTGCAATTATGGTTCTATTTCATTGGTTAATAATCATGGTTCTTTTGTAGCGTTTGCTAATTACGGTTCTTTTGCACTGGGTGCAATTATGGTTCTATTTCATTGGTTAATAATCATGGTTCTTTTGTAGCGGTTGCTAATTATGGTTCTTTTGCTGTGGGTGCAATTATGGTTCTATTTCATTGGTTAATAATCATGGTTCTTTTGCATCGGTTGTTAATTATGATCAGCGGTTATGATTATAGAGAACCTAGTTTTTATCCATGCTAATAGTTCTACGTATGAAACATTTGTCCGCAAATGAAGATCCCACACAGCTGAACTCCGGTTAAAATGAGAAGCTGTCAAATCATTAAGAAACCCGCTAATCAAATTTGGTCATTTTAACAAAATTCATAAAGGCGTTTTAGGATAGAAACGTGCCTTTTAATGAATAGTTTTTTCTAATTGTCGCCCAGTTTACCGGCCTTTTTTTCTCAACTACGGTTTGAAGAAACTTGTATGTCTAAAACTTGTTCGTTCAGCTTGAGTGAAATATTCGAGAGAAAAAATTCTTGATCGAAATTGGTCAAACCAACGGTGGCATTTTCGGACATTTGATACTGCATTTTCAAAAACAAGAAATATTTCTTGTCGCTTTCGTTGCTAAAGAGCATTTTTTTACATTCATAAAACATTCGGTGTTGATATGAATTTGATCTTAAATCCTTTTAACATGATAAGATCGATAATGTACTCACTCTGAGATTAAGTAATCCACAATGAAGGAAAATTCATTAGAACGTAAAAGTTAATAGTTAATTTTGCGTAGGCTATTGAAAATATATCTTCAAAGTGAATCTCTATGAAGGTCTATCTTTACAGCCGAATATTAATGACTGTTTACTGAATATTGGTCATTTTGTCCAAAATAAATTGCAACTCTTACCCAAGAAAATCTAAAATTTTGGCAATCGCCCCCACCGCCGCCAAAATGACGTTCGAGAAATGTAGGCAGTCCGGTTATGAATAGAAATTCTGCTGAATTGCGTCAGAAACGAACAAAAGATTCAAAGCGAAGAATGGGTTTCTACCGATGATCGCTGAGAATAACATGGACAATGTGACAAAATGGAGTATTTCTAAGGAGAGCAAAAACTACAAAGAAATGGCAGAAAACAACCAGAAAGAAGCAACAGAAATCATGGAAACATAACGAGAAAAGAAATCTTGGAAAATATAACACCCTCGGGTGTAGATTAAATGCAAGAGGAGGAGGGGAAAGCGGTGAGTAAATACCACAAAGAGAAAATGGGAACATAAAGGGACAAGTACTACTGAAAGTAACAAAATAAAGGGATAGGGTAAAATAGAGAGAGACTATGGTCATCATAGACGGGTATGGTACAAGGCCTTTTTAATCGAGAACTCAGTGACGATTCACCTCACCACACAAGTGGGAGGAACGTGCTAACCAAATCATGACGGTAGGCGCCCAAAGTTAATTACTAAGTTTATTTTATTCTAGTGAGGCACAAAAACACAGAAATCCGAGTGACGAACAAATTAGGATCATGTCTAATATGGTAAATGTTAGTGATAAGAACGAAACTAAATTTAAGATAAAATATTTGCAAAGTTTCAACTAAAGAACGTCAAAGGGAAAATATCGTTTTATTATTAAAACTTTGTTTTGAGTTTTCATCCTTACAGTTTGGAGAACAGGAAAAGATTTATGCCAATGACTAATATCGCGAAAGTCATTGTGATAATGACGGAACATTGAATTCATCATATCCGGTGGACGTGTCACACCCATATACAAAACCGATAATCAACACCATCTGAAATATAAGGCCCAGCGTTTGTGTTTCTGTGTATGTGTGTCCGCTTGAAACACTGAGCATTGTTGGAATGTGTAAAGATGTTTGTCGATTGTGCATTTATGAAAATATTACATAAAACTGAAACCAAAATTTTATCATTTATAACAACCATCATGTGTTTTATATATTGGCAAACTTAGCGGTTCCTGCTTAATGAAATTAATTACATTTTCATCTCTAAAAAAAATCAAATCTTTGAAAATAACTGTGTTTTGTTAATCGTTTTCAGCACACTGCTACATGGCAGCGAGGCTTGCACCACGTATGACAGGCAAGAAAGGCGTCTGAACACCTTTCACATAAGAAGCATCCGTCGTATCTTGGGAATGGCGTGGCAGGACAAGGTGCCCAACACTGAGGTCCTGTCTCGAGCAGGTTTGCCCAGCATGTTCACACTGCTCAGACAGTGCAGACTCCGTTGGTTGGACCACGTCCATTGCATGCCAGATGGCCGCATCCCCAAAGAACTCCTGTATAGAGAGCTGGCCTCTAGAAGAAGACGTGCCGTGTGGCCACAGCTGCGGTACCTCGATGTCGTGAGGCGCAACATGAAAGCTGTGGACATCAACACAGAGTCTTTGGAGAGCCTGACAGCCAAGTGGAGAGGAACCCTGACCAAACACCTGAAGTCAGGGGAGGAGAAGCTGACACACGTCGCCATGGAAAAGCGGGCCCGCAGAAAGCAAAGTGACAGCTTCAACTGACCAGACACAGAAAACACATGCGACCTCTGCAACAGAGATTGTCACTCTCACATCGGCCTCTACAGTCACAGATTTCGATGCTCAAGCTAAGCAGACGGAGGCCTACATTATTTCAATCTGTTTTTAAATTCTTTATAAATGACATTACTTTTTTGTTGGCTTTTATAATTAAATTGCGAAGTTATTGAAATAAAATCACTTTTTGCTTCGAAAGTGTTAAACATCTTAGAGTTTAGATCGTAGTTTGAGAATAAAGTCAAGTCAATAACGAATAAAAGGAAATAAGCTTTCTTATCATTTCTAATTGTATATTTTGAAAATGTTACAAAACTTATTTTTTTTACAGAAATATACATCTTTTTAAAGTTTTGTTCATTAGAAATAATATATTATATAATGAAATAATATGTTATATAATGAAATAATATATTACTCGATTTCTTTTGTTTAATGTTTTCCTTTTATTCGTTCATTCTTATTGAGTTAAAAGAGAAACGCAAAAAATTTATCAATAAAAATTGTATAAGGCGTTTTTTATGTATAACAAAAAATTGACTGGAATAGAAGGTATTTTGTAAGCTTTATTTAATATTTAGTTTTCATGTTTTTCACGTGTTAAATTAAAATAATAAAAACAAAATCCAAACATAAATATTGTTAAACATTTTGGGGTTTTGATTTATCTTAGGGAACCGGAATATTCTTCTTTAAAAATGTATTTTTCCCCCCAAATAGTTTGATCAGTTTTGCTTTTATATAAAATATTTTCGAGAAAAATTAGCTTTTAAAATGGAATCGTGTTAATTGGTTCTAAAATGGGTGTTCAATTTACAATAAATGTAAAAGATAAAACTAAACCCTGACATCTATAAGACAACAGAAGCTGTTACATTTGGAGTAATTTTTGCTTAAGATTCGGTTCAGCTAATTCGTGTTTTATTTTCAAAGAATGTATTCCTTTTTCTTTTTTTTTCTTTTTACTTTGTCTGAATATGACATTCGTTTCTTTAGAAAAAATAAAGTTTTAAAATGGAATTGACTGAGGTGAATATAAAATGGCAGTTTGATATCAAGCAAAACTAAAACCTGACTTTTTGTCCGTTTTTATGATAGCGGAAGTTTGATTTACAATGTAAATGTGGAGATGAGAAATGGGTCCCTATTTATTGTCTGTAAATTTTTAAGGAAATATCATGATCACCGTGTTTCAGTTCTTTTTCTCTAAGTCTTTACGGGTTAACAATGTGGAATATATTCTTCTACTGATATAAGGCCTTACCCGAATTTCTAAAAGATACACTTCTGCTGAGTTTGCACTTGAGAAAGTCGTGAATCCAATCTTTTCTCTGTTCCATCCCATTGCCAGATATCTCGATAGAGTATCTTGTTACATGCATGTCACGGTAGTTGTCGAAGAGGAGAGTAGGCGAGTTTCTTTTCTATACCCAGGCACAATTTTGAGAGAAAACCAGCAAAGAAAAAATATTTTAGCTTAAGATGCTTGCGTTTAATTAGCATTAATATAATTTGGAAAGGCAAGAATTTAGATCCCTGTACTCTGTTCCGTCACGAGATACCAGGACAAAATGGTCTCGATGTTATCATGTCGAAGTTGGAGTAGATAGATGATGAGTAAGCAGTTGGACAACTCATACTCCCTTAGCTACCTTCCTTCTTTGGGTAGTAGTAGCAATAAGCAGTTACCTCCATATTTATCCTTGATAGTGATCAATTAAGATGACTGTTCATAGCTCTCCAGATCTTTCTTTTCTTTGTCTCGGCAATATCAATTCCTTAATGACCCATTTTTGGATTGTAGTACCTGTACCTCTAGTAATTGCTTCAAAATGGCCAACTAGATGCTAGCAACAGAGTTTCTTTGGAGTTCTTATTTTCTTTGAATGTCTTCATTTTTTGAATGCGCTGTTCATAGTATTCTCAGCATTCATCGGTAAAAATAATGCCGCGGTCACTTGTGGATTGAATAAAATGTTCGGTTAGAAATTCCTGGACAGTTACCAGCTTCGACAGACACCTTGAGAAGTCTGAAGACTTTAACGGCTGAAACGCTGTGGCAGCAATAAGCAAAATGAAGACATTAGTTCGAACAGATATTTTCTTTCTTTTCATTTTATGTGCCATGTCCTTTTAGGACGTAGGCGATCATGGCTCTCCACCTCCCTCTTTACCTTGCAGCTCTCAACAAGTTCCTTTCCTCTGCTTCCTCCCCCCAGACCACGTTCTGTCATCCACTTGCCGCAAAGTTATGTCACGCGTTGTTTTCCCGTCTTTCTCTTTCCCTCGACCCGTGAGTATCAGATTCTCCAGTGCCTCCTTCCTCATTATGTATCCCAGGAACTCCAGCTGCTCCTTCCTATTAAGTATAAGCCTCATCTTTCTTTGCGACCTCTCTAAGACCTAATCGTTGTTCACGCGTTCGGTCCGTGATATCCTCAGCATCCTTCTGTAGAAACACATGTCTGTCGCCTCGAGACTCTTCTTCATCTTTGAGGAAATCGTGCAACATTCGCTGCCGTAAAGACGGTCAGATGTCACGTAACAGCTCAGTAAAACATAATGATAACTGTTCATATAAAAAAAATAGACGAATAGAAAATACAATTGAAAAATTGATAACGATTGACATTCTGTCATATTATTGGTGAGAACATTCCTATTTGTGAGTTTATTGTTTTGGATGTTAGTTCCAACCCTCTGTCATGGATTCTGGTTTCCAGCTGAAATTTGGAAACACCAGCAGCATCTCAATATTATTTTCTTCAATGTAGAATTAGACTAACCTGACAGAGCGTTTATGGTCATTGTCATACTAAAAAATCCTATAAGTATACGATGTTGCGATAAACATATTCAATATATCTAGATTGGATTTATCATCTATAATTGTTTCAGTTCGCTACAACGGACCAACATTATTTTCAAGAAACACGCTATGGTCTACAAATATGCGTGTTTAACTGTTAATAAATTCCCTGAAGGTTGGCCCCTTTCACACACAAACTTACTACAGCAGTTAGTGATCGTTGTGATGAGTGTAATAAAGGTTGCACCATGATGAAGAGCACTGTGTGTATTTCCTCAGCTTAGACAGGCTTAAGCTCAAAACTATGGAGAAAACTAAAATGATCAAACTCACTGAAGCAGTAATAAAATTTAAGATGAGTTTGTTAAATATTGGTTGATAGTGAGGCGCCTTATTTATAATATTAGGCTTTGTACTTTCTTTATATTTTTAATTTGTAAACTTGGATGTGCGTTGGTAGATTTTTATGCTTCTTTTTTTTTCTCTCTGTATGCGAGTTCATTATTGTTTCTTATTAATATTTATGAAGGAACCGTCTAAGAAATTGTAAAAAACAATCGCCATATTTGCTTCGGTTCAAGAAATTCTTGATCCCAAAGGAACTCCAAGTGGATATGTGCATATTTATTTGAAATTTATTCACGGAATAAATTTTAGAGCAAGCAAACAATGAAACTAAATACTCTGGGTTCGAATTCTACTAAGGCAATCCTGTCAGTTTCATCTTTTTTCTTATGAAAATTTGCTAACAATGATTTGGTTGTAGGTGAAAAAATGATATGTGCCATGGGATAAATAAGAGAAACAGGGCATATATATATATATGTGTATTTCTATGTGTTATATATATATGTATATGTGTGTGTATGCGTGTGTGTGGGAGTGCGCGTGTGTCGTTATATACATACATACATATATATATATATATATATATATATATATATATAAAAGCTGCCCCTTTTAAGCTAGCGTCTGTGGATGACTCTTGGTTTGGCCATCATTACAATAGCTAGGGAGGAGTAGATGTGATAGGCATCAATAAACTACAGAAGAACTCAAAATTGATCGCTGCATTTAATTATTGGATTAATGTTTAAGCTTATCTTTTAAAAGTTCAACGATAATTCTTCTGCTGCCATTTAATTTAAAGACAATTTGATGGACGTAGATCGTTATTTTCCGTACAAACAATTATTTTTATTTCATGGGGGACTGAACAGTCGACAATTTATCAGATAAAATTAATATAATGTAAAGATGGGAAAACAGAAAAGTGATTGAAATTTGCATTTTACTTGGCCATCAACAAGTTGGCATCTATTTGTAAAACTTTTCTTAACTATAACAAGCCAATTTATGAATGAAATGTTCATTTAAACATTTTTTCAAAAATTTTAAGTAGTGAATATATCTTACTTTGCGAAGCGATAGCGCGCGGGCGAAGCCTGATATTATATATATATATATATATATATATATATATATATATATATATATATATATATATGTATGTATTTACGTATGTATGCATATATGTAAGTATGTGTGCGTGTGTGTGTGTTAGGAATAAAGGGAGCGAAGAAAGAAGTAGGAAATAAGTGAAAGAGCGAGGAAGAAAAAAAAAAAAAGAAAGAAAAAGTAAGATGAAAGAGAACGTAGCAAGGAAAGGAAGAAACGATAAAACCTAAAGGAAAAGACGAAGCAAAATCGAAATGAGAAAAGGAGGAAAAGAAAGTTGAATGAGAAAAAAGAAAGCGAAAAAGAAAAATATTAAAAGAGAAGTAAAAGGAAAAGGATGAAAGAAGAGAAAAAGAAAGGAAGAGAGAAAAGGAATGCGGAAAATTTTAAAAGAGAAGAAGAAAGAGGAAAAGGAAAAATGAACAAGGGGAAAAAGAGTGAAAAAGAAAGGAAAAGTGAAAAGAGCGATAAGAAAAGGATAAAGAAAAATGTGGATAAGATGATGGAATGGTAGATAGATACAAGAAAGAAAAGCTTGAATGGAGATTACATAATCGTAGTTTTAGCATGGCACATGGTCAGCGTAATGGAGCAACATGTATAGATTCCTCTTAATAACAAAGACTTGCGAGACTAACTCCAAATGGCTTGCAAATAGTATCGTAGGTCACCCATAGATCATTGAATCTCTTCAGATTTGCTTAAATTGTAGGTTAGCTTGTTAACCATCACTCTGCTACAAATAATCCAAGAATAAAAGAAAGGTAATAAAGTAAGAAATGGAAATGGTAGGAAACAAAACGCAAAAGAATGACGATGTAAAGGCGAATGAGAAAAGAAGAAGAAGAAGAAGCGATGAAAGAAATGGAGGAAAAAAAGAAAAAAAAAAAGAAGAAGGAAGAAAGGAAAAGAAACGGGATGGAATGGAAGAAATACGCCTCACCATATTGCAGTGGTTAGAAGGCTAGTTTCGCAGACACTTGTTGTCGAAGGGAGGCCGAGAGCAAGTGCTCCATAACCCTGATCCTGTGCCAGACTATGCAACATTTAGTGAATACTGAAATGTATGTATGAAATAAAAAGAAAATGAAAAATACATATGAATTAGATAAAAGATAGAAAAAGAACGAAAAAGAAGAAAAAAGAAAAAGAAAAATACATATAAATTAGATAAAAGATTGAAAAAAGAAGGAAAAAGAAAATGAAAAATACATATGAATTAGATAAAAGATTGAAAAAGAAGGAAAAAGAAGGAAAAAGAAAATGAAAAATACATATGAATTAGATAAAAGATAGAAAAAGAACGAAAAAGAAGAAAAAAGAAAAAGAAAAATACATATAAATTAGATAAAAGATTGAAAAAAGAAGGAAAAAGAAAATGAAAAATACATATGAATTAGATAAAAGATTGAAAAAGAAGGAAAAAGAAGGAAAAAGAAAATGAAAAATACATATGAATTAGATAAAAGATTGAAAAAGAAGGAAAAAGAAGGAAAAAGAAAATGAAAAATACATATGAATTAGATAAAAGATAGAAAAAGAACGAAAAAGAAGAAAAAAGAAAAAGAAAAATACATATAAATTAGATAAAAGATTGAAAAAAGAAGGAAAAAGAAAATGAAAAATACATATGAATTAGATAAAAGATTGAAAAAGAAGGAAAAAGAAGGAAAAAGAAAATGAAAAATACATATAAATTAGATAAAAGATTGAAAAAAGAAGGAAAAAGAAAATGAAAAATACATATGAATTAGATAAAAGATTGAAAAAGAAGGAAAAAGAAGGAAAAAGAAAATGAAAAATACATATGAATTAGATAAAAGATAGAAAAAGAACGAAAAAGAAGAAAAAAGAAAAAGAAAAATACATATAAATTAGATAAAAGATTGAAAAAAGAAGGAAAAAGAAAATGAAAAATACATATGAATTAGATAAAAGATTGAAAAAGAAGGAAAAAGAAGGAAAAAGAAAATGAAAAATACATATGAATTAGATAAAAGATTGAAAAAGATTGAAAAAGAAGGAAAAAGAAAATGAAAAATACATATGAATTAGATAAAAGATTGAAAAAAGAAGGAAAAAGAAAATGAAAAATACATATGAATTAGATAAAAGACTGAAAAAAGAAGGAAAAAGAAGGAAAAAAGAAAATGAAAAATACATATGAATTAGATAAAAGATTGAAAAAAGAAGGAAAAAGAAGGAAAAAGAAGGAAAAAGAAAATGAAAAATACATATGAATTAAATAAAAGATTGAAAAAGAAGGAAAAAGAAGGAAAAAGAAAATGAAAAATACATATGAATTAGATAAAAGATTGAAAAAGAAGGAAAAAGAAAATGAAAAATACATATGAATTAAATAAAAGATTGAAAAAGAAGGAAAAAGAAGGAAAAAGAAGGAAAAAGAAAATGAAAAATACATATGAATTAGATAAAAGATTGAAAAAGAAGGAAAAAGAAAATGAAAAATACATATGAATTAGATAAAAGATTGAAAAAAGAAAGAAAAAGAAAATGAAAAATACATATGAATTAGATAAAAGATTGAAAAAAGAAGGAAAAAGAAGGAAAAAGAAGGAAAAAGAAAATGAAAAATACATATGAATTAAATAAAAGATTGAAAAAGAAGGAAAAAGAAGGAAAAAGAAAATGAAAAATACATATGAATTAGATAAAAGATTGAAAAAAGAAGGAAAAAGAAGGAAAAAGAAGGAAAAAGAAAATGAAAAATACATATGAATTAAATAAAAGATTGAAAAAGAAGGAAAAAGAAGGAAAAAGAAGGAAAAAGAAAATGAAAAATACATATGAATTAGATAAAAGATTGAAAAAGAAGGAAAAAGAAAATGAAAAATACATATGAATTAGATAAAAGATTGAAAAAAGAAAGAAAAAGAAAATGAAAAATACATATGAATTAGATAAAAGATTGAAAAAAGAAGGAAAAAGAAGGAAAAAGAAAATGAAAAATACATATGAATTAAATAAAAGATTGAAAAAGAAGGAAAAAGAAGGAAAAAGAAGGAAAAAGAAAATGAAAAATACATATGAATTAGATAAAAGATTGAAAAAAGAAGGAAAAAGAAGGAAAAAGAAGGAAAAAGAAAATGAAAAATACATATGAATTAAATAAAAGATTGAAAAAGAAGGAAAAAGAAGGAAAAAGAAGGAAAAAGAAAATGAAAAATACATATGAATTAGATAAAAGATTGAAAAAGAAGGAAAAAGAAAATGAAAAATACATATGAATTAGATAAAAGATTGAAAAAAGAAAGAAAAAGAAAATGAAAAATACATATGAATTAGATAAAAGATTGAAAAAAGAAGGAAAAAGAAGGAAAAAGAAGGAAAAAGAAAATGAAAAATACATATGAATTAGATAAAAGATTGAAAAAAGAAAGAAAAAGAAAATGAAAAATACATATGAATTAGATAAAAGATTGAAAAAAGAAGGAAAAAGAAGGAAAAAGAAAATGAAAAATACATATGAATTAAATAAAAGATTGAAAAAGAAGGAAAAAGAAGGAAAAAGAAGGAAAAAGAAAATGAAAAATACATATGAATTAGATAAAAGATTGAAAAAAGAAGGAAAAAGAAGGAAAAAGAAGGAAAAAGAAAATGAAAAATACATATGAATTAAATAAAAGATTGAAAAAGAAGGAAAAAGAAGGAAAAAGAAGGAAAAAGAAAATGAAAAATACATATGAATTAGATAAAAGATTGAAAAAGAAGGAAAAAGAAAATGAAAAATACATATGAATTAGATAAAAGATTGAAAAAAGAAAGAAAAAGAAAATGAAAAATACATATGAATTAGATAAAAGATTGAAAAAAGAAGGAAAAAGAAGGAAAAAGAAGGAAAAAGAAAATGAAAAATACATATGAATTAAATAAAAGATTGAAAAAGAAGGAAAAAGAAGGAAAAAGAAAATGAAAAATACATATGAATTAGATAAAAGATTGAAAAAAGAAGGAAAAAGAAGGAAAAAGAAGGAAAAAGAAAATGAAAAATACATATGAATTAAATAAAAGATTGAAAAAGAAGGAAAAAGAAGGAAAAAGAAGGAAAAAGAAAATGAAAAATACATATGAATTAGATAAAAGATTGAAAAAGAAGGAAAAAGAAAATGAAAAATACATATGAATTAGATAAAAGATTGAAAAAAGAAAGAAAAAGAAAATGAAAAATACATATGAATTAGATAAAAGATTGAAAAAAGAAGGAAAAAGGAGGAAAAAGAAGGAAAAAGAAAATGAAAAATACATATGAATTAGATAAAAGATTGAAAAAAGAAAGAAAAAGAAAATGAAAAATACATATGAATTAGATAAAAGATTGAAAAAAGAAGGAAAAAGAAGGAAAAAGAAAATGAAAAATACATATGAATTAAATAAAAGATTGAAAAAGAAGGAAAAAGAAGGAAAAAGAAGGAAAAAGAAAATGAAAAATACATATGAATTAGATAAAAGATTGAAAAAACAAGGAAAAAGAAGGAAAAAGAAGGAAAAAGAAAATGAAAAATACATATGAATTAAATAAAAGATTGAAAAAGAAGGAAAAAGAAGGAAAAAGAAGGAAAAAGAAAATGAAAAATACATATGAATTAGATAAAAGATTGAAAAAGAAGGAAAAAGAAAATGAAAAATACATATGAATTAGATAAAAGATTGAAAAAAGAAAGAAAAAGAAAATGAAAAATACATATGAATTAGATAAAAGATTGAAAAAAGAAGGAAAAAGAAGGAAAAAGAAGGAAAAAGAAAATGAAAAATACATATGAATTAAATAAAAGATTGAAAAAGAAGGAAAAAGAAGGAAAAAGAAGGAAAAAGAAAATGAAAAATACATATGAATTAGATAAAAGATTGAAAAAAGAAGGAAAAAGAAGGAAAAAGAAGGAAAAAGAAAATGAAAAATACATATGAATTAAATAAAAGATTGAAAAAGAAGGAAAAAGAAGGAAAAAGAAGGAAAAAGAAAATGAAAAATACATATGAATTAGATAAAAGATTGAAAAAGAAGGAAAAAGAAAATGAAAAATACATATGAATTAGATAAAAGATTGAAAAAAGAAAGAAAAAGAAAATGAAAAATACATATGAATTAGATAAAAGATTGAAAAAAGAAGGAAAAAGAAGGAAAAAGAAGGAAAAAGAAAATGAAAAATACATATGAATTAAATAAAAGATTGAAAAAGAAGGAAAAAGAAGGAAAAAGAAGGAAAAAGAAAATGAAAAATACATATGAATTAGATAAAAGATTGAAAAAAGAAGGAAAAAGAAGGAAAAAGAAGGAAAAAGAAAATGAAAAATACATATGAATTAAATAAAAGATTGAAAAAGAAGGAAAAAGAAGGAAAAAGAAGGAAAAAGAAAATGAAAAATACATATGAATTAGATAAAAGATTGAAAAAGAAGGAAAAAGAAAATGAAAAATACATATGAATTAGATAAAAGATTGAAAAAAGAAAGAAAAAGAAAATGAAAAATACATATGAATTAGATAAAAGATTGAAAAAAGAAGGAAAAAGAAGGAAAAAGAAGGAAAAAGAAAATGAAAAATACATATGAATTAAATAAAAGATTGAAAAAGAAGGAAAAAGAAGGAAAAAGAAGGAAAAAGAAAATGAAAAATACATATGAATTAGATAAAAGATTGAAAAAAGAAGGAAAAAGAAGGAAAAAGAAGGAAAAAGAAAATGAAAAATACATATGAATTAAATAAAAGATTGAAAAAGAAGGAAAAAGAAGGAAAAAGAAGGAAAAAGAAAATGAAAAATACATATGAATTAGATAAAAGATTGAAAAAAGAAAGAAAAAGAAAATGAAAAATACATATGAATTAGATAAAAGAATGAAATAAAGAAGGAAAAAAAGAATAAGTAAGAATACATATAAATTAGATAAAACATTGAAAAATAAAGATAAAATGGTAAAATACATATAAATTACATAAAAGAATGAAATAAAAAATAGGAAAAAAAAAAAAAAAACTATAGATGAATGAGATATAAGGAAGGAATAAAGAATGAAATGAGGAAGCAAAAAGTTAAACAGAACCTCTCTGCTTCCGGGCGGACAGGAACCCAGACGAGGCTATGCCGAAGGGCAGAATCTCGTCTGGGGAGGTACACAAACTTGACACCGTGTATGCGATGTCTACAGGGAATTTTTGCCCGTGCTTACGCGCTCGGAATGCCCCACGTTAAAAACCGGCCTTGTGCCACATCCCGCCTTGTTTCGGGTAATGAAAAAGGAAGGAAGAAAGGAGGGAAAAGAAAGAAGATTAAAAATGAAAATTCAATAGAATATTGAATGTGCGATTTCATTAATCGATATTCTAATGGATTATTCCGACTGATCAAAAGAAGTGTTGTAAAAATAGGACAAAGATATCCACTGATTAAGGCTAACTTCATTTGTGCATAGCGGTTACGCCTCTGGATATGACCAAAATGGTTAGTTCTACTCGAATAGCAACAATGACAGCATAAAAACAGCACACTGATACTACTAATACTACTACTAACATTAAGAACGAGAACTGTGAACGCTAAAAGTGAAATAACTAAATTTTAAATGCCAACCACCCACCATAGAAAATTGTGGTCGAAACAGCAAAACTCATCCGCCGACAATGCAACTTCCCTAAACAATAATTAACCGTATCTGTCAAAATATATGTTTAACGAAATCATATGTTACTTCTGCAAACTCTCCGTGGAGCAAATGGGGCAAGGCCTCACCATTACGTGGTTTCTGTAGCAAGTAAGGTTACGGGATAGAGTTTTGAATTCAACCGGTTTTGAATTCAGAGTTGTTTTTCTCCAAGAGTGGCTGCTAAACAAGGCTTGTTTGTCCTACTATTAGCATCTAGATGGCGGAGAAAAGAGATGGGTTTATATTCTGCCAAGAGTATTTGTGTGAAAGTGAACGCAACGGCCTAGGTTTGAATTTGAACTCGGTACCCCAATCCCAACTTCTGCACCGATAACAGCGATGTTATATGTACAACGCATAGCAAAGTTTCAGCAAGAACGTTTTTCAAAGCAGATGACATATGACCTTTTATAGTGACTTTTTCTTAGCTTAGCTTCGTGTAGAATAAAGGCATGGTCGCAGGGCACACAATGAAAATCCACCCCGCTGAATTAAAGAAACGCTTCCTTACCATCGTGCCACAGTAGACTCTTTGTTAGGAATAAAAAGGTCTTTTACGCATAAACTTTTTGATTTTTTAACTTGCATCCAGTATCTGTGATTGAATTGGTAATGACGCCGTCCATTAACGAAAGGCTGGATGCAAGACCACGTTTCATTTGCAAAAGTTAGTTTAATCCACTATTAAAACTCGAAAAGTTTTCCATCCCGAAATATATAAAATAGTAACAGAAAATCAAATATACTTTACTCAAATTGGCAGAAATTTCTATCAAATTAAGAAAAATGTACGTTTATATCAAACATTTTACGTGGATGAGTAACTAGAACGTGTAGTATTGTGATAAATTTATTACTCACGAGTTATTCTCCTTAATCGGCAATTGTTTAGGACGAGACTTGAAAGAGACTTTAATGGAACCTTTCTACGATACATGGATTTGTCATCATTTTTTTACTGAATCGACATATAATAAAGATCAGTTGGCGTTAACACTCTTTTTGTCGTTAATCGTAACCCCATCCGAATAAGAACACGGCACAACCTATATGTAATAAATACACTTGAGTGATTTTCCTCATAAAATCCAAAGAAAAATGTCAAATGCTTTTTTCAACGTCGACTGACATTGCTAACAATATAAAAATTGTCCCACATGAAATTTTGAAAACACATCTTTTTTTTTACAGTAAGGTTCACCTTGTACGAGGCCAGAGAGCCACACGAGGTAGAAGTTACAGAGTAATAGGCACAGTTTATATATCTGTTCCACAAAATAGTGGTTTTCTGTATGAATAGAACTTCCTCTTTACCAATGGAATACGGGGATAACGATGATAATTCGACCTAAGGATGTGGCATGGTGGATCCCAGTTGTAAAGGTTTGAACTTGTGGAAGTAAGGAATGTTACGCCTAAACATCTGCCATAGATTTTTTTAAATTAATTGTTTACACAATACAAAGCCCAAGAACCACTCAAATTAGAGGCTATTAAATCAGACTGTTGTATGAACGTAAGAGGAAGAGGAGGTAAGAAGTACAGATCATGAGGATATATAGGAAAGATAACGGTTGAGACCCCTAACGAGGTAACTGTCAAGACCACTATCGAGACCCCTGACGAGACATCTGTCGAGACACCTATCGAGACCCCTGACGAGACCTCTGACACCTGTCGAGACACCTATCGAGACCCATGACGAGACCCTTGACGAGACTCCTGACGAGACACCTAAGACCCCTATCGAGACCCCTGACGAGACACCTGTCGAGACATCTATCGAGACAACTGACGAGACACTTGTCGAGACACCTATAGAAAACCCTGACGAGACCACTGACGAGACACCTATCGAGACCCCTGACGAGACCCGTGACGAGACCCCTGACGAGACACCTGTTGAGACACCTATCGAGACACCTGACGAGACACCTGACATCTATCGAGACCCCTGACGAGACACCTCTCGAGACCCCTGTCGAGACACCTGTCGAGACACCTGTCGAGAACCCTGACACCTATCGAAACCCCTGACGAGACCCCGGACGAGACACCTGTCGATACCCCAGACGAGACACCTATCGAGACCCCTGTCGAGACACCTGTCGAGAACCCTGACAAGACCCCTGACGAGACCCCTGTCGAGACACCTATCGAGACTCCTGAGGAGACCTCTGACTAGACACCTGTCGAGACCCCTGACGTAGTAGTTAAATGGATTCAATCGGGGTAGCTAGGAAGCTACATTTCTCAATCAGCGATTTCTGGGACACGTGGGCCATTTGAGAGCAAGTGCAGTTTTGGTAGAGCACACACAGTCACCTCCAGGTTTTGAACACCTCAGTATAGCGATACCTCTGTTCCTGAAACCCTGTAGGAAGAGGTTGGGTGGCATTATAGTTCCATCGTAGCTCACAGCACACTTGACCATTGTCACATACTTCAGTAGAATCCGTACAGAGACATCAGTCATTCTTTCTATTCACCTGACCATCTTAACAAAGTTCGCAATCTCAAGTTGCTATGATTGGCACCTGGTAAAAAGAACACAATTTGTTATTTTCTGTGTCAAATTGAATGCTGTTATGTTAATGATATCAATACGTCTGAGGGAGAAATGAAAATGTTAAAATTTTGCGCATGCCGCGTAATATTACGTTAGGTTGTCTCATTTATAGATCTCTAAAAACGTGTTCTCAAATGCCTGGCTCACACTGTATACAATGTAGATGGTGAAAAGTTCTCGGCCTTACCAAACACCCATATATATATATATATATATATATATATATGGGGGTGTATGTTTTTGATGTAAAAAAATGTTCTTAACTCGTTTTTCTTTAAACATAGAAGTAAAAAGAGACCGACATCAGTAATTCGTTAAAAGTGAAACATCAAAGAAACTTCGGCAATAAATCAATATTTTTTGCTTTTCTCGTTTTGAAACTCTTTGATAATATTTAGAAATTAAGAATCATCAATAAATGTGTTTTCAACGGCCGGCATTAAAAAAAAAAAATACGGTGAACGAAATCTGTGACTCACTTAGCAAGAAAAGAAAGAAAATATACGAATTGAAAATCGGAGATGAATTGATCACACAGAAAAAAAAAAACAAAACAAAACACACACGCAGAAAATATCATCACTATATTTGTGGTAAACTAATTTATTATAAAAGAATCGTGGTATAGTGATTTTCCAAGCCCGAAAGCATGGGGCACCCAGTGAGGATCGATCTCACTACTCAGTCGTAATTGATCTAGCAAGACAAACTTTCTAACCATTACACCACGTCGAGGCGTCCAAGGAAACGTGCTATATGTGGTTTTTAATCGTATAGTGTTTCTCCATCAGTGGTGATACCTTCAAAGAGGATGTGTGGAGAGCCGTCTCTCGAAAGTTGTAGATTTTCTGAATAGTTCCTAAAATATTGAAGTCAGGTTCAGTTTTTGTCATTGCATCTTGAATAGCAAGATGAACAAAATTGGAAAGTGAAGAAAAATATTTTATTCTTTGTTGTCAAAATTCATTGCATATTTTGAAATGTCATTAAAACTTTCTACAACAATTCCGTCAAATTTCACTTTCGACTTCCCGAGTAGATATTTACTGAACCCCCGACGAGGTCAGGTTGTGACACAAGGTCGGTTTAATGTGGGGAGCCCGAGCGCGTGCATCCGGGCAAGGAACAAAAATTCCCCGAGCCCCCGCAACCGTCGGTTGCGCTGGCCACAGTGCGAACACCGATCCCTCCCTCTGGTGCAATAGGAGGGCGCGGCCTCGGGCAGCTGTTCCCCAAAGCTGGGCACCTCTTCAGTATAATTTTCCTCACTTTGACGGAGTCGCCCCTGAGCCCACTCTACTCAAATATATAGTAATTTACACGGTGTTTACTCGTTCCCCAACCAGAACGAGATGTGACACAAGGTATAGCATCCCCTTGTTTCTTGCCCTCTTTGTTTGTAAAGTGATGGACTATGGAGGGGTGCTAATATCTTATCTATTACTTATTACAACATAAATATGGGCACGTGGCCGAGTGGTTACAACGTTCGAATTCTGACCGTGAGACTCGGGTTCGAATCTCACAATGGTCGATTTGTCAGGAAGGAGACTTCCTGATGTTATCGGATTCGTCGATCCTAGCATGCGGCACCTTTGGAATGTGCTTGAAAACCATACTATGGGTTGACCCAAGCTTTGTGAGTGAAATTGGGTGGACGGAACCCTTGGGGGGGGGGCGTCGATAGCTGTCCTAGCACGAAGTTACAAGTCATCGCGGCCGAGGGCTTGAGCGTGCTGGTCTTGTTCAAATTGTTGATAACAGACTCTTTCCCCAGAAACTGTAGCTAAGGTCTGCTCAGCATAGTTGCAGTATAAACCACAGGTAGGCTCTGTTGGTGTTGAATAAACGCAAATGCGCCTAAGCAAGCGTCTACAATAGGGATTGGTTAGCCGCCCTAGTAGACAGGTATCTTCGAATACGTGTGGCCACGTATACATACACACACAATATAAATAAAAACAATAGAAATGGTTTTGAAAGCGAAACGAAATCTTCATAATAACGACAATACACGCATACACACTTTACAATAATCTTACTAAGATTTTTTTTACATGAAAATATCTTTCATTAAAGACTTGCTATTGAACTTTTTTTCAAATGACATTTTCCTCCTCTTCCTGAATTTGAAACAGCACGCGGATTCCACTTTAACTATGACTTATTTGGGAAGGATATTAGAATAATCCAGAACCTATACTGGCAGAAAACTGCCTGCATACGGATAGAAAATAAATTCAGAAAATATACAAAATGGAAAAAGGTGTAAGACAAGGATATGTCTTCTCACCGGATTATACTGGGATAATTTTGAGAGAAGTAAAAGTCCTACCAAGATTCATTCTTAGCAGCTACAATCTTGATAGCATAACATATGCAGATGACATTGATGATACCAGACAGAAAGGAAACTACAAGAACTCCCTATCGAAGCTAGTGAAGGAAAGCGAAAAGAAAGAACTAAAAATCAATTCAAGGAGACAGAACGCATGGTTGCAAGCAAAAAGGGCAGCTCAACATGCAAATTACAAATTGGGGTTACTAAAATCAAAATAGTACAACAATCTATCTGGGAAGTGTTTTAATAAAGGATAGATTGTGTGACACGGAAATCCAAAGGCGCATTAGGATAGCGAAAGATACCTTCTAAAAGCTAAGCAAAGTAATAAAAAACAGAAAAATATCGTTAGAAACATAGAAAAGATTACTGAACCGTTATGAAATATCAATCTTTAAATATGGCAATGAATGCTGGACAATCTCATCACAGATGAAGAAGAGACTTGAAGCAACAGAAATGTGGTTCTACAGGAAGATGCCATGAACCGAACACATCAGGAATGAGAAAGTTTTAGAGAAAATGGAAACAAAAAGGGCACTTATACTTAAAACCAGGAAGATTCAATTGAAATTTCTAGGCCACGTCATGAGGAAAGAGGGCTTGGAAAATGTGATACTCACAGAGTGATACTCAGATTGAAGACAAGAGGGGCAGAGAAAATCAACACATAACCTACTTAGTGAGTATGCAAATGAATAGCAGAACAGGGTTTAGGAGAGATAAGAAAAATATTTATTAAGCACTACAAAAGACAGGGAACAGTAAAGAGCCATAATAGCCAAAATCATGAAGGACACGACACAGAAAAAGAAGAAGTCTATACTAATTTTTTAAATTTCAATTTGTTATTGCGTTATTTTAACCAAAAGTTCTTTTCATGTTGCAGTGATTTTTAATAAAATATTATTTCTGTAAAACTGTCTCCAATTAATTTTTAACAATGTTTTAAATAAATACCTATTTTTTCTATTTTGACTTTATTTTTCATTAAATATTAAAAAAAAAAATGTCAACATTTTGTGAAATCATTTTATTATTCATAAGTCAGCTTAATTTTGCCAACTAAACGAGAAATAATACAGACTCACAAAATTCAGTTGGAGAAAAGGTGATGGTGAAAAAAATAAAAAAAAATAAAATAAAATAACGCAGGAAAATATTAGGTTGGTGCAAAAATAATGTCGTTTTCTCACATGTGTTACTTTTATATATGATTTCTGAATTAATTCATTGATATATATAGCCATGTTATATATAATTTTGAAGCGCGTTTTTCGCTCTATCGAATCGTGTTATTCGTTACCGTTCTCAATCTCTTCATTCATTTTTTGCAAGCTTTTCGACAGCATGGACAAAATTCATTTCCGCACGATTTTCTTGTTCTAGTTCAAACTAGGCCGAAAAGCTGCCGAGACAGCTCGTGATATCAATGATGCGTTTGGCCCAGGAACCACTAACGAACGTGTGGCACAACGGTGGTTCAAGAAATTTCGCAATGGTGACGAGAGCCTCGAAGATGAAGACGGTCGCGGCCGGCCGACTGCGCTTGATAACGAACATTTGAAAGCCTTAATTGAAGCCGATCCTCGCAAAACCACACGAGAAGTTGCTGTTGAACTCGAGGTCGACCACTCAACAGTCGTTCGCCATTTAAAGCAAATAGGGAAGTCAAAAAAGTTGGATAAATGGGTGAACGATAATCAAAAAAATCGTCAAAAAACGACATTATTTTTGCACCAACCTAATAATTTCTAGTTCAATGTAAGCATTTAGATTTGTAATTTAGCAGTGCAAACTCCGACCGTTTTTGTTTTAGCGAGAAGGGCTGCGTGTGACCAAATTTTCAAACCCTAACAAATCTGACAGTTATTTCCTGGAATCCTGAGATATAAACCCTTGTACAAATTAATTGAAACAAAATGAACAATTCCGTTATTATTTACCGTTTTTTGGTATTTTTCCTATGAAACATGACCCATTCCATATATTAGTACTTCCTATGTCCATTCCACGAAGTCGTTCCTTGTAGTTTGGCCACAGATTCCCAATATGATTTAAATCAGGAGAGTTTCCGGGCTAGTCTATAGTACTTTGATTTGCTCATTGCTAAAAGGCTTGCCAGTGTGTTCGTGCAACGTTACAATTTTTGTACGCTTCCTTGGAGTAATGTCCATTGCAGACAATGATCGTTGGAGAACTAATCGACAGTAGAGACAATAGTGTCTGGGCGTGATGAAAATCTGATGCAATCATGGATGACGCAGTATTTTTCAAGGACAAACAAATTTCATCTACACCCCGAAAACAGATTCATATTACTGCACACCACTGCAAATAACATAATCTGAGGAAAAAATAGGAAACGATTACACCCTGTCACTCCAGTGGATCTAAAACTGACCGTATGATGAAAGAAAATGAAGTAAATCAGTTGTTTCAATTAATTTGCACAAGGGTGTATAACAGTTTGAACTAATATCGAAAAGACTTGTCTGGTTGAATATTAAACAGAAATCATTGTTTATTTCTTAAGCTTTTAAAATCTTTTGTTCCAGGATTTTTTTTCCCAAAAAATTCCATTTCCAGTCGAGCTCGTTACATTCGCTTACGTGTAAATATCTTTGGGAAAGGTATAAATCCATCTCTTCTCTCCCCCAGCTATGGGTAAAATAGCTG
Organism: Acanthosepion lycidas; assembly: GCA_963932145.1. NCBI lineage: Eukaryota > Metazoa > Mollusca > Cephalopoda > Sepiida > Sepiidae > Acanthosepion > Acanthosepion lycidas. The sequence goes on from OZ010571.1 coordinate 6,844,213, forward strand.
GTTAGATTGGACCCTATAGCCTTGGATGGAAACTGCTCTAGGCGAAAGATAATTCTGATTCGAAACCTCCAACTATGGGTTAAATAGACTTACCAAACCGCAATCGGCCAAGCGTAGTGAGTAAGGCTACACCCCTGAAAACATGATCAGTCAGAGAAGGGTTCCTCTAACAGAAGTGAGGAGGCCCCGGATCGGGACCTCATGAGCTTTCAACCCTGGTATTTTGATCGAATTTTCCTCACGGTTTTATCTGAATATAGGAGGTGGGTGCTTAGTTTTCTTTCTTGCACTTCCACTTTGTCCGGCCATTACAGAGGGTTGACACGATTACAGATTTACTTTCATGTTTGTAGAGTATTTTTTACCCGAGAAAGATGAGAAAAAATCGGTTAAAACAAATTCGTATTAACACTCTTTACATTCCGACCATTGTTCTTATTTCGTCTTTGTTGTTGCTATCACAACGTTTTGGATGTTGTACCTTCCGGCTTTCATATTCATCCGGGTAACCTACAGCGAATCAAAGCGTTAGTTCGTCAATTTGGTGACATAGTAATCAGGAGTTCAATCCCTGGGCTGGAAAGTATATATTTGGACTCAATGCGAAAAAATAAGAACAAAACGAGATAACCCTATCGGCAGTGAATCGGGAACATTCTTAATGTGTAGATTTAAATAAAGGGTTCACTTCGGAATTTCGTATAGGTTACCCGGATCGATAAAAACCTGAGGAAGGCCGGGTAGCACTACGGCCGAAATTTTGTGATAACAACAAAGACGAGGACAATACAAATGAATGTAAGTAAGTAACTTCAGACATAAGAAACAAACAAGTTGAAATAGTAATAAACGAACTGATGTCGCTAGAATGTCGAATAAAGGATAAAAATTTTTTCCTAACGCGTCTGGTTTTCATTTTCTTCACATTAAAACAAGAAAGAAACCAGAGAGAGATTTTTTTAGTTAACTTTCGCGTAGTTACAATACAAAAATATTTGGTAATCCGTGTCTAAAAATTCAGTGCGTCTCCATATATTGTGTATTCATGACCAACTCGGACAGGCGTCTAATTTGACGAGGAATATTTGGGAAAAATGAATGATACTCAATTGATGAGTCTTTCCTACTCATATATAGATTTATTTTTTAATTTAAAAAACAAATATATTTTCGGTATTTTTTAGCTTTGCAACTATTAGCATCTTTGTAGACATTTCTGTAAATAGACAAGCGTAGCACCCGTAAAATATGACAGGATTATTATTAGTCTTTTTTCATTTCTCTTTTGCGTATTTAAAGTCTCAATTACATTCTGTTTATTTTTTAATCTTCTTTTCGCCAAACATTTTGCGTCGGTTCCTTTTCGCCCTGTCGGCTGGGGGATTCAGAATACGACGACTGCACCTCTGCAGACAAATAAGACCCCAGCCAAATGAGGCGTCCTGGGTAAGGCGATAAACTACATCTGACAGCAAGACCTCTGATCAGGAGGTTTTGAGGAGCGTGGAACCACCTCTTAATTGCTGGTGTTCCCAGGTCCATCCTAACCCGATATGGTAGCACCTGTTAAGGTCCCAGCTATGGACAAACAGTTAACTTCCAAACTGGGTTCAAAACACTGTGTAAGTGTAAAAATATGTTTTAATACCAGCAATATATATATATATATATATATATATATATATATATATTGCCATCCACAGATTGTTTCGCTGTATCACAGCTCATCAGTGTGGCTAGACGTCCTGTTGCCTCTAGCTAGGATCGAATATATCACTATATATATATATATATATATATTAGGTTGGTGCAAAAATAATGTCGTTTATATGTGAGAAAACGATATTATTTTTGCACCAACCTAATATATATATATATATATATATATATATATATATATATATATATCGATATATATATAAAATTATTAACAGTGATATATTATTACCAGCAATATATTTTTCAACAAAAATATTACCAGCAATAAAAAAACTTGTCGACATTAAATAACCCACTGTGGTTGATATGCCGCAAACCAAACCAAACCAAACCAAACCAAACCAAACCAAACCAAACCAAACCGTTTTTTTCTCTAATTGACATCTTCTTTTATTCGAATGTTTCATATGCTGAAAAAAAAAACTATAATAACTAAGTAATTCAAATAATCGGTGGTTAAAATATAAAAATTGCAAGAGAATTTTACATTTAATTAAATCTCATAAGGATTATAGTTAAGAAAAGAACACACTTATATTAATAAAATCTTTATGTAAAATATATAAAGTATATAGTATTCAAAATCGTCTGTTAGAAAACAAAGAAAAAGACAGGTACAGTGATAGGTTTCTTTGGCTTTCTTTGTACACACAAATTTTCAGTTCTCTTCGAACATTTATGTTAAGGTCTGGGCTTTGAGAATTTCTTTCTTGTAACACTGAAATACCTCCATAAGCGAGGAATTTGCTACATGCGATTTATGGCAAATTACTTTATTATAATGAAATATTTAATTTGCTGCTATATCGGGTAGTGCGTGGAATCTTTGTAAAAGACTACATATTCCGTTGTTCAGTTTACCATCAATTCTTATCAATTTCTAGCATCAATGCTTTTAATATTGTCTCATAACCATTTGATTCCCAACACCGAATTTTACAATCTTTATTGTATATTTTCGATTGCTTTTTTGTACAGACTAGTTTTCGGAAATACCTCTAAAACATCATTCATTTTTACATTCATCAATATATATCACTTCTGCTCATTTTTAATTCTCTTATAGTAGATGTTCTTTTGCCAGGTTTTTCGACTTGTTTTTTAGTTTTTGATTATTGGTAGTTTTCTTTCTTTCTTTCTTTCTTTCTTTCTTTCTTTTCTTTCTTTCTTTCTTTTCTTTCTTTTTTGCTGCTGCAATGCATCTATTTCGTTTATACACATTATTTCTTTGTATTGTATTGAATTGACATTTCTATAATTCCATATTTTCACCCTTAACTTGGCAAGCAGATTTCTTTAGGGTAAATATTGTTGACCTAACAAGATTTTTTTAATCTCTTTTGCGTAATTTTCAATTCCTTCCAGCCTATTCCCAAAACGAGTATAATTCCAACATCTTTCATGCTTCTTCTGGGAGACCTGGATGCCGAAGAACATAGCGATTTCAAACTGACTCAATCTTTGTGACATTTTCGGTGATATTCCCCCAAGAGGGTGAATATCAACAAAAATGAACTTCTAAGTATGAAATCAAAATAAAATCTAATAAGAGTTCAAGTTAAAAGCGCCCAAATTTACAAAATCTGTGTTGGATCAATTTAAAATGAACAATTTTCATGTGTATCACAATCTGTGAAGACGTTTACCAAAAAAAAAAAAAAAAAAAAAAAAAAGTCTGGGTAAATTGAATCATGATCTATTCTTTTTCTAATTTCAGCACCTCCACAAATTCAATTCTGTATCTGCCGGATACTGTGTTAATGATAATTTAATTAAATCTTTAAAATTGTGAATGATCAAAGACACTGTGCTAGAAAGGATATTATCAAAAATTTATAGCTTCTTCTTAAAAATTAAACAAACTGATTTATAAGTTGATTCATTTCTTTGGCTTCATACTCAATGTGTGTGTATGTGTGTATATGTGTAAGTAAGATTTTGCACAGTTTAGTCTATTATTTTTTGCTCCTGGCGTTTTTTGACGTTTGCATTGTATTTGATTTTTGCCTTCGTATTTGACTTAAGACTTGTCAAAATTATTTTCTTTCCAATAGCAGAAAAAAATGCAACGGGTGACAAGTCTATAAATTAGGAGTACAAAACAAAACAAAACAAAACAAAACAAAAAGAAAATAGCAGTTTTCTTTTTTTATATATTTGCTTTCTTTTTCAATGCATTTTTTATTAGTCATATGTGGAGTTAATTTTTTCACTTCTGCTTTTTGTTCCTTGCCTTTTTTGTTGATATTCTGTGGCCTTCATATCTCGTATTTTCATCTTATTATTCCCTGCAAAATGAGTTCATTTTTTTCCTGTATTCATTCGCCATTTTTGTTTACTGGAAAACAAATTATTTATTCATTTTTTCGTGAATTATTTTCTATAATAACATTTGCAGCGGTTGGAGGCATTTTATTTTTTGGAAATATTTCTATCAATATTGTTTATTTCATTCATTCATTCATTTCTTTCTTTCTTTCTTTCTTTCTTTCTTTTGAATGTGAAATTGTTTTTCTTTTTTGAACGTGTTTCGTTCTTTATTTTACCCCTTTTAAATTTGTTTGTTTGTTTCTTTCTTGTATTCAATTTTATATGTTTTTCCTTCTTTCTTTCTTTCTTTCTTTCTTTCTTTCTTTCTTTCTTTCTAGCATCTACATAACTTATTCTTTTACTCATTTCTACCCACAGTTCTTGCAAATATTTCTCATTTCTTTGATTTCTATCAAATACCAGAATCTCAATTCCTCCGCTCTCATTTTCTTCATTTCTTTTCCTCAATTTTTTATTTAATTTAATCCGATATAAGGCTCGAAAGGGTTACCATTTAAATTGTTAGAATGAATAAGGTGTGTAATAATAATGAAAGACGGGATGGTAGAAAGTGAAGATTATGATGATAAGGGGACTAGATAAAGATTGACCTAAACTTGAAGAGGTCAAAGATCATAACGTTCAGGAAAGCACCTACGCGGAAGCGGAACTTTCTCCTTAGATTTGGAAGTGAGGATGTTTTGAATCTCCGGAAGTAGCTTGTGAAACTGGTAGAAATAAGACTATCTCTCAGCTGAACATTTGCCATGGAAATAGCGATAGAGATCTATCTATATTACTGAGATAAGGTATTATGTACACTATTTACATTATTCAGACTATTGTCCTCATCTTTGTCGCTATATTTATTACAATGTTTCGGCCGTTGTACGCTCCGGCCTTTCACCTTCCCTCGTGTTACACCAAAAAGCTGTAACACGAGGGGGACTGGAAAAATCAGGCGTGGCTGACCACATAAGGAGAGAAAAGGGAGATCATCGCCCTCTGTGGGATCAGGTTGAGACCATAGACAAAGAACACCATTGGAAAATTCGAAAACTTAAGGAATCAGCACATATGCTAGGCCACAAAAATCTCCTGAGCCGACCAAGCATAGAAATGAATACAGTATGGGAACCAGTAATAAGGGGTAGCAGAGAAAAGCGATAACAACAAAAATTGCAATATGAGGTCTGGTAAAAAAAACATTAAATGATAACAGCAAAAATTGCAATATGAGCACTGGTAAAATGGTTGCTGAAGCATTAGGTTTATAATACCCAGAAATTCAAACACAAGCACAGTGGATAAAGGTGTTAGTTAGATCCAGTGACAGGACTCAAAGAGTGTGAGTTCAATACCTGGTTAAGGCAGTGGAGAACTTGGAGAGGGGAATTAACAGGAGATAACTGATAAGTGAGATCCATTAAACGTGGAACTAGAACAGTCTACCCCAGTGAGCGAAATAAAGGATTCAGTTTGACATACTAACCACCTGATGAAGGCCGAAACGTTGTAATAAATATGGCGAGAAAGATGAGGACAATAGTCCGAATAATGTAAATAGAGCGATAGACATTATAAAACTTTCCATCATCTTTCCTTTTTTCCCCCCTTTCCATCGTTCTCAAATGTGTCCTTTTTTTCCTTAGGTTTATTATTAATCTCTTCTCATCCCTGTTAGAATGCAAAAATCTCATCACCTCATCTCGGACAAAGAGTATTCTCGTAATCATTAATATCTCTTTTGCTTTCAAATTTTAAATGACATTCCACATAATGTAGGTTTTCCGGTTCCGCTCCTTTTCCACCTCCTAAAATCTCGTTGTCCACTGAATATTATTGAATTTCTTCTTTAGCGTCTCCCCCTTCTCAAATTATGATTGCATTCACTTCCTCAGAAATATCAAACTTATTTTATTTCAATTTTTTAGCTGAAGAATTTTCATGAATATTATTTTATTACAAGTGTTACTCCTTCATAGTATTTTTGATCCCATCACAAGACACGGGATCAGTTAACAGTAATTTAGTTTATTATTAGTTTCACTAGATCTTATTGTTGGCGTCCAGGGTAAGACGATAAACTACGCCCGGCAGCAAGCCCTCTGATCAGGAGGTTTTGAGGAGCGTGGAATCACCTTTTAATTGCTGGTGTTCACAGCTTCATCCTGATCCGGGTGGTAGCACATTTTAGGGTGCCAGCTATAATTAACCCCCAAACTGGGGTCAAAGCACTGTGAAAGTGCAAAAATAGGTTTTCATACCAGAAATATTTTCTGTAAAAAATTGTTACCAGCAATACATTTTTGAAGGAAAAAAAAATATTACCAGCAGTACATTTCGGGAAAAAAATAAAATTATTACCAGCAATACAATTTTGGAAAAAATATTACCAGCAATACATTTTTGAAGGAAAAAATATTACCAACAATAAAAAATTTATCGGTATTAAATAACCGATTGAGGTTGATATGCCGTAAAACAAAAAACAGAACAAAACAAAGCAAGCCATCTTCTTATTGCCCATTTTTATCCCAACACTTCGGATCAATTCACTTTCATTATTACTATTTTCCAACTGTTATTTTATGGCGAGTTTTATTCCATCTAATTATTGTTACTTTTTTTTTCTTAACTCTCTGGGTCAATGCACTTTTCGCTATTGCTATTAATTTATTAATATTATTTTATTACTATTTTTATTCCATCATAATATTGTTGCTTTGTTATTCAAACTCTCCGGGTCAATACACTAGTCATTATTACTATTATTTTATCTAATGTTTTAATCCTTGTTGCTTTTTATCCCGACTTCAGGGTTAACACGCTTTTTATTACGTTTTATTCCTTTTTATTGTTACTTTTTATCACAATACTCTGGCCCAATACATTATTATTATTATTATTATTATTGTAATCATTATTATTTCCTTTGATTTCTGGCGTGTACACATTTCTTTCCGGATCCCGCCCAGAGACCTAAGGTCAGAAATGGCGTCATGGCATTTTCCACTGACTAAAAAAAAACAAAAAAAAAAAACAAACCCAAAACAAACACATATTTTACATAGATAAAGCCCTTCGTAAGGTATGGGTTGTATCCGTGAGAACAATTTTTTGTATTTCTTTAAGACAAGGGCTTCCAGAAATCCCTTCAATTAGTCCAATGGAATATTTTCCAAACAATCCGACGGCTCCATCTACAACAGGGATTGTTGATGTTTTCATGTGCCATATTTTTGAGATTTCAACTTCAAGGTCCTTGTATTGTGTAGTCCCATATTATAATTATAATTATAATTATAATTATTTTATAATTAGTTTTACTCCATCTTATTACTGTTACACAATATCGCAACTCGCTGGGTAGGTCCATCAGTCAGTTAAGTGCCATATGTGATACACGCTCAAGTGATCTTTCGATTCATGACTGGTGAGGCAGAAGATTTTCCTGCAGCAGGTTGTCATTTCTTACTGTGGTAGACTGGTTGCCAACCAAGGCTATACGATCCAGTCTATCCTGCTATACAAACCATAGCTAGAGGGAAAAGATTCACATCTTTTCCAAGAGAATTGCACGTAAGAGAATGTAACAAACTCGACGGGAATTCGAACTCAGCTCTTCGGTCTGTCATTTCGAGCCGCACATCCACTACACCACAACGCTGGGTAGCTACACTTTTCATTATCGTTATTATTTCATTATTTTTATTTCTACACACATAATCCCTCTTATTGATGTTTCATATCACGATTCACTGTGTGGAAAGTCTTTTATTTTTACTTTTCAGGTATTATTTCTATTAAGTAGAACTTCTTGACATAGGCAGTATTGAAATAGGTGACTGAAATATAATTGGAAGATTGTATTGTACTAGTTGTCTAAGTGGTTTGCTTGCCTTGAAAAGCAGCTTTCTATATCCTAGTTTTTGTCTAGGCCTGATCAGTGCCCATTGGTCAAATGAAACAAAATTGTTACATATAACGCCAAGCATTCATTGGTTAATAAATGACGACTACATTACTACAGTCAATTTACAAATCGCAGTAATGCGACAATTTTCTATTTTTAAGTAGTCAATTTTGTGCACTTTTTGGAGAAACGGATCACAGAAGCTTTCTTAAGTTTCCCTAAAGTTCGCTCGCTGATTGATCGATGCCAACCGATCAGATCGTTTGCACGTGAAGAAGAATTCTTCCCGTGCAACGATATGAAGCCTATAGTCGCTTATGTAAGCCAAGATTTTTCTAATCCTAATAGTGAGGTTTCAACTACCAAACGAATCCACGACAGTTGAAACTATGCGCCAACTTTCTCACCCACACACACCACTCACATGCTGAACATACTTTGTACACACTCACATAAACCTTTCTTACACAGCAAAATCTTTCAAGAACAATCATTACAAGAGACTCTCATGAACATTCTTCCAGTGAACTTTGGAACACTAAAATAACATTAAAGAGAGACAACTCTTGGGTAATTCAACCTTTTCTTACTTAAATTCATGCTTTCCTTCACATCGTTGTTTAATATTGTACATCTTGTTAAATACATATTTTATGTGTAACAATGTCTTTTGCTCATCCTTTTCTGCGTCAGCCATGTTTCCTAATCTAAAGTTAAATTAATATGGTGAAGTCCGTCACAAAATGAACACATTTCTCAATAACCAAGCAGGAATCTTTTATTTCCCCATTTTCTTTCTCTTTCATTCTCTTCTTTATTTTAATCCCAGTTTTGTTTCAACTGTCTTCTTTACTTGTGATTATTAATTAACATCAACTGTCTATTCGATACTCTACGGCTGATCGAATATACCGCCATCGATAGACTTGCTGTGTCTATCAACCTGGATGATTAACTTTGCATTTTGTCTCTGGAGAGGATGTTAACTGTAAATCATTTCGGGCAGAAGAGACTTTTCTGTACTGTCCATACCGGTCGGAAAATATATGTTAGAATGTTAGACGTGCCAGTGTCTTTTCGCACATCTCGCCACTTCTCGCTGGTTCTCATGCGGACACGTCTGCGTCAGTTTCCCTGGTTTTCTTGGGCACTTCTTTGATAGAATGACTTCTGATTATAAGAGACGCCTGACCTCAACTAGGAATCCACTCGAATTTCAATACTTAACAACTACAACTCAGTGATGCATAGGCAAACACACAATCAAAATATTCCCGGGGTTTACAACTTGGGGGTGGGGAGAGAGAGAGAGACAGAGACAGAGACAGAGAGAGAGTGCATGCAACTTCATCGGATTAAATTTACGTTTGAGAGAAAAAATCTAAATGAAATCGGCTAGATAAAAAAAAAAAAAAATTGAAAATTGAAAATTCCCAGCATCCCTCGGTCGTGCGCATGTGTAGTCGCAGCAACATAATAAATTTAGTGCTATGAACGCGTCAAAAGGGAACTTTTTCCACTTCGTCATACGTTTTTCACAATATATATATATATATATATATATATATATATATATATATATATATATATATATATATATATATCAGGCTCAAACACTGATTTTCCATAGTTATAATTTATTACATTGGAATCGTAACCACGATCCGAATCATCAGACCTACAAATTCAAAAATAAAATCGGAAAATATATCTCCGAAATATATATATATATATATATATATATATATATATATATATATATATATATATATATATATATATATATGAAAAGTGTGTGTATATAAATATAAATAAATATATATATATGTGTGTATAATTATTTATATATTATATGCGCGGTACTTATTAGAAAGCGCTCAATATCAGAGATAGAGCTAACATATATGGTTGGATAAATAAACAAGGAAATAGCGAGCTTTAATATAATAAACAATAATATTTTTGTAAATTAAAAATTAAAAATTAAAATATTATAGCAATCTTCAACTACCATAATTTTACACAGACTACCTATTATCAGGATTTATACCAAAATAAATTGATACATATAGCAAAATAAAATAAAATAAAACACCAACAACCAGTCTTTAGTTACCACCACTCTAACTACATTCATGGTTTCATCATTCTCCCACCACCGTTACTAATCATTTCTACCAATTTACAATTTCTACCAATTTACAATAACTATTAGCTAATTATATTATCATTGCCTCCAATCCCTTGCAACATTACTATCACATCATATCATATAGACCCGTTATTAAATCAAACTACCCTCTCACCCAGCATATTGAATATTAAACATCACCATATAAATAACCAACAAAGATTACAAATTTCTACCTGTTACATATACACAGTCAAAAGCAAACAAATAACCAGCTTTAAATATAACAAATAAACCGCCATTTTTTTTCAAAATTTAAAAATAAATATAAATAATAATAATTTTTACCTATCATAATTTCACACGAACCCCACCACACGTATATACATTCATGCGAGGAAATATTATTCCGCGAAAAAAAAAAAAAATGACATGTATACATTCACGAGACATTTCCGCCACACTTCCAATTTTTAAATTTCAACATACAAATGCGTATGTATAGACACAACACCACCCGTATACATACATATGTCATATCCGAAACTGCCCACATATGTTTATATATGTATGAGTCCCGACGGACGACCAAGTATGTATATGTGTATGTATATGTGTCTGCATACATCGATGTTTGCGTCAGTACGATGAAAAAACGATGAAGTTTCCCCCATCGCTAAAGCGTCAAACCCAGGGTCACAAGCTCATATCTATCCAACCATATATATATATATATATATATATATATATATATATATATATATATATATATATATATATATATATATATATTGACCACTAATATTATCTATCTATCTATCTATCTATCTATCTATCTATCTATCTATATATATATATATATATATATGAGTGCCGATTATAATCCTGACTCTTAAAATACTGAATGTCGAAATCCTGGAATTTTAAAATGTTTAAAATATAAAAGCAGAATATGGCATTGACGATGGGAAAATTTAGTAGGAAATGCTCAGGTCGGTGTTCAACGAATTATTGGAGTGTTTAAAAAAAAGCAGCAGCAGGTAGAAAACGAATGTGAATGAATTCTCCGAGGAGAGTCTTGTCCAAAAAGAAAAAAAAATGTGTTTCATCGTGATGAAAGGGTTAAAAATATAGTTAACGATCGTGAAAACCAACCAGATTTTATGGACTATAAAAAAGTTCTTTCTCATAATCTTTCATTATAAATTATTCATATAGTCCGGTTTAATATTTTTTTTAATGAATTTTGAATGTTTCACTGTTTAAAAGATATTTTGTAAATGTTTAGAAATAAAGATATTTCTATTTTTTTTTTAAAATTTCTCCCAAATATTATTTTTCGGGATCTTTCAGGATTTTAAATTTCAGGATTTTGATACATTCGAGATCTTAAATTTCAGAATTTCGACATTCAGAATTTTAAAATTTGGGATTATAACACAAACCCATATATATATATATATATATATATATATATATATATATATATATATATGCGGTATTTAGTGGAAGGTACTCAATATCTGGGATAGAGCTAACATATTCAGTTGTATGGATATTAGTTTGTGATCCCGAGTTTCATGCTTTATTTTTTGAAAATATTTCTATCAATATTGTTTATTTCATTCATTCATTCATTCTTTCTTTCATTCTTTCTTTCTTTCTTTCTTTCTTTCTTTTCTACTTCGTCATTGTTAACCATTTACACAGACAAACTGGTTTATTTCATTTTTTTAAGTGGATCTATTTATGCTTGTTTATTTTTGATTATTTGTTTCTGGTGGCGAGGGGGTGAATTTTCTTCTGTGTTTGTTTGGGGTGACACTCTCACATACATAGATACATATATATACAGGTGTATGCATTTTAGTTTGTACTGTGTGTCTCTGTATGTGACAGTGTCATCTCAAACAAAGACAAGAAAATTAACCCCACTCGCCACCACACAAAAATAATAAAACAAAAATAAACATTAAAAATTTATTTTAAAAAAATAAAGCAGTTTGTCTGATGATCGCAGAGGCGTGAAACTCGGGCATTACAAACTAATATTCAGGCAACTGAATATATATATATATATATATATATATATATATATATATATATATATATATATATATATATACATATACATATATATATTTCTTAATTATTTAATTCATATATATATATATATATTTTTTTTTTTTGAATCAAATAATTAAGAAAGGGACAACATTAAGTTTCCAAGATTATAATTTATTTCCCCAGAAAATATATTTTTCCTGGTTCATGATGTGAGATGTTACCTGATGAACCAGGAAAAATATTTTTCTGGGGAAATAAATTATAGTCAGAGAACCTTAAGGTTGTCTCTTAATTATTTAATTAATATTTGCTCTGTTGTTGCATTAAGCTCTCTGGATTACACCCTCTTTGGAATTATTGTTGATCAGTAAGTCTTCAAACTGACACTTAGGCATTAAATGAGTTTTGATCTGAAATGTTCGCTATATAATATTCGATCAATGTGGGAAGAATTGTCAACGAATGAGATTATGTTGAAAGATAAATTTCTGATGTTTAAAATGAATACTTTTCTGCTTGTTGAAGCGATGAGTTTGTTGACGTATCTACGTCTATCAAGTTAATCTTCCCCTGGTTCCCGTTCTCCTTTTCTTTCTATAATAAGTGCAAACACCTCATCGCAGTAAATTACAAAAATAAAACCTTACTGACAACTGTAAAAAAAGCGTTCATTAATCTATTATTACATGTGTGAACACGAATGAGAGAGATCAGTGTTTTCGTTTCATATCAGCCATTGATTGGTCCTGATATAAAATTAGTCGCGTCTCTCCAACGTTAGTATCACGTCTTACTAATATTAGACAACCTCCGTCAGAAGAATTAAATTGAAAGTAAATATTTTTTATTGACAGTAATGCGAATTCAAATCGCTATATGTCCTACTGATATGATTATAGGCGTATAAATTCCGCGTATTTATAGAAAATGAACGTTTTTAAAAAAGATTCCGATTATCAGGACATTGATATAAGCTTATTTAATTGTTATACAGTTATCGATACTTGCATGGCTTCCGAAACCTTCTAATATTAACAACAATATATTAGTAATGATAACGATTTCTCTTGTATATAAATACTTATTACGAAATAAAATCCTTGCATTTTCTTTTATAAAGCCCCTCAGAAAATGAAACATTCTGGTCTAGATAAATTTTCCTTTTGTTTTTATCCATAATCGTTTCCTTATGTGTAAAAAGTTGGTATTTTTTTCTTTCTTCACTCCTTAACCATTGGGATGTAGTTTATCGTCTTACCCAGGACGCGGATGTAATTTATCTTCATATCACAAGTTTCATTAATCTGAATTTAAATAATGTAATAAAGATGACCACATATGGAAAGAAAAAGGAGATCTCTGCCCCCGTGGGATACGGTTGAAATAATAGAGAACATCACTGGAAGATACGAAAACTTAAGGAATCAACACATATGTTAGGCTACAAAAATCTTCGAAGCCAACCAAGCATAGAAATGAATACAATATGGAAACCAGTCATACGGAATGTTAAAGAAAAGCAATAACAACAACAAAATTGCAATTAAGTTCTGGTAAAAATGTTTATTGGGGCATTAGGTTTATAAGTTCCAAAAATTCATAATTGATATCGTTGGTTGAATCCAGTGACTTGACCCAAAGTGTTGTGAGTTCAATACCTCAGTCTGAACAATGTAAATAATTTAAATACTTGCAGTTCCTCATCTCAGAAATATAGACGAATATGACGGATATAATAAACTTGAACTCTGAATTATCCTGTGCAACAAGAACCCAGAGGGTGAAATCCTATGGAACATTCTTTCGACTTCTTGCTTTCCTCTCAACTACTATCTACCAAAATGTAAATGCAAATTCAATCGTCATCTGCTGTCTTCTCAAACCCTGTTTTTATTGCCATTTCTCCCCAGTAACGCTTTCTCAGTTTCCTTCATTCTGTTGCTTTTTATCCTCATTAACCCCTTGTATCTGAGTGGCTTTATCACCTTGTTTAAGAGTGAAAAGATTTTAAAAAGAATTGTACATTCTTTGGGCCGAGTAATAAATGTTCACTAGTAACGGGACTGTTGGTTGATTGACTGATTTGCTTTTTTACGACTTATCAACCTTTTGTGGATTATTTAAAGCCGAAATATAACGACCAAAACGTTGTGATAACGATAACAAAACTGAGGACTTGAGTCCGAATGTAAATAATGAATGTCTATTTATTTGAAGGCAAAGCTGATGTTCGCTGCTGATCTTTCAAACTTAAAGGAAATTCATTTTTTCAAGGTCCTGCAAGTGTTACAAAACTAGCTTCTAACATAAAAGGCGTATTTGAAACTTTGTTGTGTAGTTTTCTATAGTTATTTGGGCTGGAGATTTGTGAGCATTCTTCCTACTAAGATATTTCACTGAATTATTTAAACGCCAAACTACATCGAGACTTAAGGCCACGTCATGTTGAAACACCGGTCACCAAAGTTAAGCAATGTCGAGCCTGGTAAATTGATGTGTAACAGTTTGAGAATATCAGAAATCAGAAATTTGGTCACTTGAGCTGGTTTTGGGAAGTGGATCGAGCCATGAAACTTTCATCATTCCTCGTAATGTTGAGATTCAACACCAAAATCCGAAGTAGCATTTGTATAACGAAAGATGGTTTCCAAAAAGCTAAGCAAAGTATTAAGAAACAGCAAAAATTCATTACAAAGAAAAAAGTACTAAATTGTTATGCAATATCGGTACTCATATATGGCAGTGAATGCGGGACCATGTCCTGACAAGGACTTAGGCCACACCGTGATCAACGGAGTTAAGCAACATTGAGTCTGCTCAGTTCATAGATGGGTAACCACTTGAGAATATCAAGTGCTGTAAGCTTAGGTGTGCATGTATAATGGCTCGGAATTTTTAATTGGGCAGTCGAGGTTCCAAATACCGTTGGGTTTGTTATATTCACTTACGCGCAAATACCTTTGGGAAAGGTATGAATCCATCACTTGTCCCCCAGCTATGGGTTAATTAGTAAAACGTATATCACTAAACCATTATTATCTCATAAAACATTCTTAAAATCTAAAAATACATTTTGGTTTTAAATAATCTCATAAGCCTAAAAAACAAATCAAACAAAAAGCCAAACTACATTCTTCTGTCTTCACATACGCTTTGATGCTTCAAATTGCTTTCTTTAAGCGCAATGTCTCTTCAGGATGTTGTCGATTATGACTCTACAAATTTCTATTCTTTCTCTATTCTATCTATCTATCTATCTATCTATCTATCTATCTATTCTTTCTCGTTCTAAGTAATATTCGTTTCCTTTCTCTCCCCCAGTCCATGTTCTGTTAAACATTTACACAAGCCCCTTAAGTATGATACTTGCTGTTTCCACCTTCCTCTCTTTCCATCAGTATGTCATGTGTGTGTCAAATTTTTCAAGTCCTCTTTCCTTGTTATGTGTCCTGCCTGTTTCTTATTTTATGTGTAACTGTCCTTTTCGTTACTCGCATGTTCAGGCATTCAGTCCATGGCATTCTCAGCATCCTTCTGTAGAACCACATCTCTGCCGCCTCCAGTCTTTTCTATAGGAGGATTGACTGATTGGCTTTAGGTCTCTAATTGCAGCCCTGACCTGACCGGTCACTGAACTAATTCGCTTTTCAGTCAGCTATTCCAATCTTCGTGAAGGTTGATACAACAGGCTGATCGCCAAAATCGATCCAGACAGACAGTAGTCACGAGATTCTTGGTTTGCGATGATGATGAAGGTGATGAAGATGATGATAATGATACAGTTACAAAAATTAACTAACTAAATAAATAACAACGAATTGACGTTCCAGGTCTCTTTTGTTGCTATTTGTTTTAACTTGTACGAAAACGAAGATTTACTTTTGACTGCGAGAAAGAATTAATTTTAATTTGCCTAAAAAAAAGAAAAGAAATAAGCTCAAAATAAACTAAAAGTACACAAAAACCCCCATATTTTTTGAGAGGCTGATTAAGGCCTACAATTACAGGGCTACCTAAACTATAAATAATACTGGTGAAGCATTGATCGTGGATAGCTAGGTCTGGCTCAAGATGAAGCTGCTCTGCTTGACGAGCTTTTTCTACATTAAGGCAAGGCAGAACCCCAATCATACATTAAATATGTTAGAGAATCCCAGATTTAGACACTCGAAAAAAGTTTGTTTTAATCAATTCACTCCCAGCAAGGCGATAATGCCAATAAGAAGTTGGGAATGAAAGAGAATGAAAAGACTTTAGAAGGAACTCGAAACGCAACCCTAGAGAGGGAACAAGAGATAAACCTCTACTCATGTTCAAAAGACCGGGGAGGAAGGTGAACCAGATATAGGCGAACATCTAATCTGATAGTTTGATATGAATAATCTGAAACAGATGAAGTGAATAGACTGAGATATGTAGATAATGAACAGATTGAGATATCTTCTCTCTTAATTTCTGGGATGAAGAGTTATCATTATTTACACTATTCATGTTCGGACTATTGTCTTCATTTTAGCCGCTGTTATTATAACGTTTTGGCTGTTGTGATTTTCTGGCCTTTATCAGATGTATATAGATCTGGGTACCTACATGGAATTCTGAACTGAACACTTTATTTAATTTACGAGGTTAGACTGTTTTCTTTCACGGCTTACACCTTTGTGCAAATTAATTGAAACAGCCGCTTTATTTTCCTTTTTTTCACCATACGGTCAGTTTTAGACCCACTGGAGTGACAGGTAAACGACTTCTATTTTTTCCTCAGATTAGGTAATTTTTGCAGCGGTGTGCAGTAATACGAATCTATTTTCGTGGTGTATGATGAAATTTGTTTACCCTTGAAAAATATTGCATCATCTGTGATTTCATCTGGCCCAGACACTATTGTCCCGACTGTCGATTAGTTGCCCTACGTCCATTGTCTGCGATGGAAGTTACTCCAAGGAAGCGTACGAAAATTTGGAACGCTGCACGAACACACTGGCAAGACTTACCAGTGAGTAAACTAAAGTACTAGACTAGCATGGAAACTCTCTTGATTTAAATCATATCGAGAATTTGTGGTCAATCTGCAATGAGCAGCTTCTTGGAATGGACATACGAAGTATAAGCATGTGCATTGGGTCATGTTTCATTGGAAAAATACGAAGAAAAGTAAATAATAACGGAATTATCCGTTTCGTTTCAATTAATTTGCACAAAGGTGCATGTCTAGCAATATCGTCTACATCTTATTTTATCATTTGGCTTCGTTTTCGTCGAGGATGCAAATAGATACATAATTAATTTCTTTAGCCCATCAATATCTGTCTGTCTATCTATCTATCTATCTATCTATCTATCTATCTATCTATCTATCTATCTCAGACTTTCTTCACTATCTATCTATCTATCTATCTTCATTTTCATATTAAACTTCAACCAATACAAGATTTGAAAGACATTTAAGGTAAAATGCTATTGTTACGATAGTTATAGTGACTGAATTGTGTGATATGAATATAAAAGGAGTTGGTTGGGAATGAAGAATATGAGGATAAGGAGGATAGATAATAACTGAAAATATCTATCTATCTATCTATCTATCTATCTATCTATCTATCTCTTTTTCACTCTTTCTTCGCTATCTATCTATCTATCTAATATGTGATATGAATGTAAAAGGAGTTGGTTGGAAATGAGGATAAGGAGGATAGATAATGACTGAAAATATCTATCTATCTATCTATCTATCTATCTATCTATCTATCTATCTATCTATCTATTACAGTCTTTTCTTTTCTGTCTACAAAACTCTGCTAATGTGTGTGGTGGGGGTATATTTTTGTGCTTGCGTGTTACCAACTACAAATATAGGCGTTCTGAAAATACCTTCCATAAATGCTTCAGGTTTCAACGATGGACTCTCTCAGGGGATTCTTCGGCTTTTTAATGGTGAGGAAGAATTTTATTTTTACCAGCACCACTCGCTTTTATTCTGCTGTTAGCTATTATCTAATTAGCAAAATATTTCCAGCCAGGAAGATTCGGCGATGTGACATTGTTAAATGATCAGCACGTTAAAAGAAAACGGAGAACCTTAAAGACAAGACATGCCACAATACCCAATGCAGTTAGATAATTACGGGCTGAGAGAGAAAGGGGAGAGAGAAACAGAGGAAGTAGTGAGAGAGAGAGGAAGTAGTGAGAGAGAGAGAGGAAGTAGTAAGAGAGAGGTTAAGAAAGCTACAGAAAGAGGAGAGCGAGGGGAGGGAAAGAGGGAGAGAGTAAAGTGGGGAGATAGAGAGAGAGATGGAGAAGTGAGAGAGAGGGTAAGAGAGATACACAGAGAGGAGAGAGAGGGAGAGAGGGAGAGAGAAAAAGAGTGGGGAGATTGCGAGAGAGAGATGAGGAGGTCGTGAGAGAGGTAAGAGAGATACAGAGAGAGAGAGAGAGAGAGCAGAGAGGGGTGTAAGAGAGGGATAGAGAAAAAGAGACAAGAGAGAGGGGGAGTGAGGCAGAGAGAGAGGTGGAAATAGTAAGAGAGCCGGTAAGAGAGATACAGAGAGAGGAGAGAGAGGGGAGGGAGAGAGAAAAATGAGTGGCGGAGATGGAGATAGAGAGATAGATAGAAAAAGGGAGCGGTGATATATATATATAGAGAGAGAGAGTGTGAGAGGTGAGAGAGAGTGTGAGAGGTGAGAGAGAGTGAAGGAATATAAAAACTTATGGAAAATTCTTGAACTTTCAGGTCAACGAAAACAGTAAGGAGAGAAATATTTTGGGGTGTATTTTTATTATATCGTTAATACCAACAAATCTCTTAACTGAATTGAATATAAAACTGAAAGTAAATTGGCCCTTTTTTACTAGACCCCGCCATAGTGAAAAGTAAAGCCAATTTAAAACTGAAAATTACGTCATTATAGCGATGTTGTGATAACCAATCAACTTGTTACAATAGCATATGTGACGTACTTTATTAAGTACTCTGAAATGTTTCACTTATTAAAAATATTTCTCTCTGGGTTCAACAGTAATCGTAGTCGAGTCTCTTGTTGCCTAAACTGGTTTACATTGGACAATAAATTATTCATTGATTGTCCGTATCCAATTCAAGTGTGGTGCACGTCTCCTGAGACAGTGCCAAGGTGTGGCGGTGAGAGAGTAAAGTAAAAGGGTGTGACGGAGAGGAATAAGAAGTATAAAAGAATTCCTTCGTGGTTCAGGTGACCTGAATAAGGCATAACGATTGGCTGAGATTGGTGCAATCTCATGCGCACACACGATGCGCACATGTTCTTCCGTTTTTTGGAAACTTTTTATCTGTTTCAAGCGCTCAATGATTCAGTTACGGAAAATAAAGGTGACGGTAATACCAGTCGTTATCAGAGTGTTTGGAAAGTTCTCGAAGAGCTTAAGGAAAAGACTAGAAGAATTGAAAATCAGGGAAGGATTTGGAACCATTTCGACGACGCCATTGGTGAAAACATTGTTAGAAATTGTTGTTTTAAATATAATTGGTCTGGAAATAACCAATTCATACAGAAATATTTCTTTTTAAAGAAATCTAAAGATTAAAGTTATGTATTACTTGATTTGTTTTTTTACGGTTTATCACCCTTTTGCAGGTCATTTAAAACCAACAAATATTTTTAGAATTTAAGAATCTTTTAGAGACAATAATGATTTACGGTTACAAGTTTTACTAATTAACCTATAGCTGGGGGAGAAGAGGTGGATTCATACCTTTTCTAGGGGCATTTGCACGTAAATGAACCCGACTGGCTGTCCATTCGCTCTCTCTGGGTACCGCGTTATTCATAAAAAAGAAAACAAATAAAGTTTGTTGTTGATTTAAGCTGTTGATACATCATTGAGGTTCCTACTGCGGAAATGCAGATAGACAGTCACAATCCAGAGACGACAAGCAACTCAACACTAGAGGATTGAGGAAGCTTACTGGCGTTTATTCCAAACACACCAAATATTCGTATTTAGCGACCTAAACTCCGACTATTTGAATATCAGTGTTATCTAATATAACATATCTATCTATCTATCTATCTATCTATCTATCTATCTATCTAATACATATATAATATATAATATATATTTATAATATAATATATATTATAATGTTTATTATACAATATATATAATATGTATATATACAATATATATATAATATATATAATATGTATATAATATAATATATATAATATATATAATATGTATATAATATAATATATATAATATATATAATATAATATATAAAATATAATATATATAAAACATAATATATGATATATAATATATATATATATATAATACAATATGTATATATACAATATATATATATAATATATAATATAATATATTATATAAAATATAATATATAGAAAACATAATATAATATGATATAATATATATATAATATATATATTACATATATATAATATAGTGTAAAATAAATCAAAACTAAAAATATCAAATGAGTAGATATGTAGAGTTAGTATGACATAAGGCTACAGATTTAGAGCATCAGGAAATATTAAACAAATGACGCTAGCGAATTGTCTACGATAGTAGCTCGCACGCCATTAACCCAAGGCTAATCGCCCAAATAGCTATTTACCAGATATTGTCATAGAGTGATGTCCTCAATATATTTACTATAAAAAGCAACAAAATATTACTCGTCAACATTAATTTTATTGATTAGTGAAGCACAAAGTCACAGCAATGAAGCAACTTAACAGACCGACTCTGATAAACGAATTTGTCCTTGACACTCATATATATATATATATATATATATATAGAGAGAGAGAGAGAGAGTTTTAAGGTGTGCTATTTTTATGTGATAAAGTGCTCAATATCAGAGACAGAGCGTACGTAAATATAAATATAAAAGTGAACATTGAAGTCAACACTCAGAGTTGACAGGCTGTTTCATGCTAGGCGCAATCGTCAGGCCACCTAGCGTTGAAACGGCCTGTCACCTCTGATTATATATATATATATATATATATATATATATATATATATATATATATGAGTGTGTGTATCTGCCTAAAACAAAAGTCACTGTTGTCAAGGATCGAACTCACTGCAGCAGTAATGGTCTGCTAACAGTACTAACTACTTTGGTAACCATAACGATACGGCACATTGTCTATGATCGTGTAACCGGCTAAAAGAAGTATTAGGTTGATGCAAAAATAATGACTGTTTTTGACGTATTTTTAACTTTTTTTTTTAAATTTTTTTTTTATTTCTGCTTTAGGGGTAATAAAACAATTATTATTGCTTAGGGATAGGGCAAAAGAAAGATGTTTTTGTTCTTATCTTTTTATTAACCATGTATATTTTTAGGTCTATTTCCATTTTTGTGTATTGTGTGTGTTTTACTAGTATGCGTTTGAATATACCTTCCCCTTACATACATACTGTTTTATTATAAAGAATCAGTATATATATATATATATATATATATATATATATATATATATATATATATATATATATATAGAGAGAGAGAGAGAGAGAGAGACACACGCACACACTATGTTGTGTTGGGTTCGTGTGTGTACTTGTGAGTAGTTTATTGTACTTGTTTTTGTCAGTATGTGTATCTATATTCATTCTCCATAGATACTTGTGTGTGTGTGTGTGTGTGTGTGTGTGCGCACGCGCGTGTGTGTGTCTGTTTCAACCAGTGTATTTGGCCATTATGTGTATATGTTCTGTGTTTATGTGTTTGGGGTTATGATCTGTTGAGTACTGGTTTAAATTTCTTTATGAAATTTTCTTCTTCTATTTGTAGGTAAGACTAATTGATATATTGGCATAATTTTAAATTTATCTTGATTACATTTGTAGATGTGTTGTGATACAAAGTGTTTTATGTTGTCTGGTAATTTGATGTTACTTCTGTGAAAGGAAAGTCTGTTGTTTAATGCTTGGCTGATACCTATATATGTCTTGCTGCATTTTGTGCATTTGATTGCATAAATCCCGTTTTTATTTATTGTGAATATCGTTGTAGGGGTTTTCAAAAAATGTAGGATTTCCTTCTATAATGCTATCACAAACCCACATCTTTGTATTGTGTATTGATTGAATTTGGATGAGGTTAATATGTGTTTCAGGTTTTTTGATTGGCGTTTGCTTTTAATTATTTTGGTTGTTTTAGTATAATTTTCATTTTATCATTCTTGTTAAGTAGGTTTAGATTTCTTGTAATTTCTGTAAATATTTCTGGATTGTTCTTGTATGTTGAGATATTTGCTAGAGTTTGTTCGACGTTACGCTTCTTTGGATTTCACAGTTGGTTTAAAGGTATTTTCTGCTAGTTCAAACTTTTGTTTCTTAGTGTTGTGGGGTAATCTCATTATCTTAGAGTTCTATGTTCTTCTAGGCGGGTTTTTCGGAGGTGTTTTTCAGTCACTATAGTACAAACCCGACGTGATAGAGAATAGGCGATGGATTTCTGACAGCATTTTGGGTGATGGCTGTCGAAATGAAGATATTGTTAGATGTCTGTAGGTTTGTGGTAGATATCTGTGATTATGTGGTTGTTTCTATTTCTAATGAGTATATCTAAAAATGTTAATTCGTTAAAATTATATTCTTGGGTGAATTTGATTTTTGGGTGTAAGTTCTGAAGTAGTTCGTGGAATTGGTTAATATCACCCCATGAAGATTTCCAGAAAATGAATCAATCATCTAAGTATCGTTTCCAAAATTTAGAGAAGTTGGTTTTTATATTTATTTGTTCTATCTTTTCATACAGGATTTTCTCTATGTAAGCTAATGTTAGGATGGCATATGTTGGTGGCATTTTCGTTCTCCTTGTGATACCTAGGGTTTGGATATAGTTTTTTTTGTCGAATTCAAAAGTGTTATTGTTTAGAATTAGGTCTATACTATCCATAACGAATTCCTTAGTGAATCTGGGATGTAGTGTTTCTGGATGTTTTTCAATCCAGAATGAGATTGTCTTTTTTCATGAGGTATGTTGCTATATAGGTTACTGATGTAAAAAGTAACCATAAGTGTTGCTGGATCTACTTTTTGTAGCATGGAGCTAAGGAAGTGAATATCGTCTCTGATGTAGCTTTTAATCTGCTTAGGAAATGGCTGTAATATTGTGTCTATTAGGTTACAAGAGTTTGCTGGACAGGCAAGTCCTTTTACTATGGGTCCGAATGTAAGGTCACTAGGATTTGGGATGCTAATGTATTCAGACTTTTGTGTCAGGATAGCTGATTTTATTTCACTCTATTTGTGAATTTTTGGTAGTTCGTAGAAATTGCTTGTTTTTGGTACGAAGAAGAAACCGCAAACGTTTTTGGTTATAATGTGGATTTTTTAACAAAAAAGACAAAGGTTAAACATCGAAAAACATAAGGAAAATTAATTCATTTAATAATATGTGGAAATATCCACTCTATGCCTGATGAAGGTTAAAATATACACTTTTCTCTCGTTGGAACAACTATAACCTCTCCCTTATCTCTCTCCCTCTCTCTCTCTCTCTCTCTCTATATATATATATATATATATATATATATATATATATATATATATATATATATACGTGTATGTGTGATAAGTATCGTCCCAGGTATGGGAGTGTGGCAGGTCACTTTGTTGAGCATTGTGCTTTGCGCTTATCCCGAAAAGCGAATATCAATATGTCTGATTGTTAAAATTAGAAAGTTTAAGCTGAAATCAATTTGTGTTTGTCTGCCTCTCTCCTTCTAAGTCCGCTCTCCAGACGGATGCGCTGAAACACGGGCTTTTCAGGCGCATACTGACGCATACAGAAACATATTTAAAGTAAAAAACAGCATACGTCAGAGCACAAAACAGTATGAGCACGGGCTTACAATAACCAACAGGCGTAAATTACGTCATTTAGACGCATGAAAATATGCGTATATCAATAACTAAAAACTAATATATAAATTCTCACAGAATAACAAAACACGAACAGTTACACACCTAAATGAACACATATTTAGATTCCCATGACGGCAGAAAAAATAAAAGCGGAATAACATAAAAATACAAATGAATTTATACCTTTAAAAATGGGTGTTTCATAGTTCAGGGTTTGTACTAAGCTAAGAAAATGACTAAGCCAATTTCTGTTGTGAAGTGATTTCAATTCTCACTCCTCTCCCTCATACTTCTGGCCTTGTTTAAGGTCCCTAAATATCCAGACGCAAAATCCCGACTTGGCATCTTGACTTCAGTTACGTTCTCACCGACGTAACGTGGCTTCCCGAGATTTACCATGACCCCGCCTCTCCCAGTCAGGTTGTGAAACAAGGTCGGTTTTTTTTTTTTTTATCGTGGGCACCCGAGTGTTTCCACACGGGACTCTGGTCTGATCTGGTCTTAGCTTGTCTAAGCTGTTCAAAGCCTGTCTAAGCTAGTCGTAGCTGGTCATACCACCGCTACGGAACAAATGTTACGCAATGGTGGTCATGGGGGACTCAGGGGAGGAGAGGAGGCCCCCGGAACAGGTACTACATCTGCAGCATCTACTCCGACGGGGAAAAAAAGCCTTCTCCTCCTCTGCCAATTTCCCCGGAAGAATCCGGAAGGAGTGCCCCAACGCAACATGAGTTCCCTCTTTCTTTTTTACAGATATGCTTATTGAAACTGCTCTGACTACAGGAATTTAAGAGTTAGGTTGGCAAATCTAAAGTGGGGAGTGGTCACAGAAATTGTCTGACTGCCATGATTGGGTTCTCCTGCTTGTGTGGCATGGTGTAGAGTGTGGTTGCCAGACAGCAGTCACTCTCTTGACTCAGGGCAGCATACCTCTACAAGGCACTTGATGTAGACCTTGGTGCTGAGTCTGAGGTCCTCATCACCAAATATAGGAGTTCTTTTCTTATCAGAAACGATCAGAGTAATCAACATTAGACTCAGCCAACTCTTTCCGGGTTCTTTGCACTCTACTTAGATTGACTCCCGAATAATCTGAAATGTTTGTATGGTAGATTCCGGTGCGAATGCCAAGCACTAGAGTATGCCGTTTCCATATATCTGGCGGAGTTAATTGCGTCATTGCCCTCTTTTTCTCACCGACGCTGCCCAACTGACCCTACTATACTGTGCAGTCAACAAAATGCAAAAACAAACAACGCGCATGCGCGACATTAAAAAAAATGTAAAATGGCGACTATTTACCCATCGCATCATATATATATATATATATATATATATATATATATATATATATATATATAAAGCCAAACCAAACTATTTGTAAAACCAAAACAAAGACTGCCAAGTGACCAACGAAAAACTGTAAAGCAAAAAGGAACATAAACTTAAGAGAAAAAAAATCCAAGGCAAACATTTACTTAAATGGTAAAAGAGAGTGCTCTATGTCTAAATGAGTGAGACAGAACAGATATGACAACCATAGACACTATTTTAAAGGGACAAAGTTCAAACCACTGATATTTTGTTTGTTTAGTTTGTGATAATGTATTCAAAATCCAGATGTGCAACACTTCATTGGGAAATTGGAAAGATGTAATAAAAAGTTGAATAAACAGACCTTGTCGGTGGAATTTAATAGAAGATATATATATATATATATATATATATATATATATATATTCGTATGAAAATTTGATATAAGGGAATGGTGAATATCAGATATAGAGCATTTATAGAGAGTGTATCAAAATATTTTTACAAACCTCGGGATCGGGTTCCTCACACTAACATAAGGACAAAAGTCCATATAAACATATATCCGCAAATCCTTCGTTTTTTGAGTTTGTAAATTTAAAGAAAGTTTACGGTAGATGGCGTTCTGTTGCCATTAGACTGGGTAACATTTGTCATTTGTGTTCATTTGTGGCTAGTTTTCAACGTTTACTGTGTGGAATAGTGAGTTAACTGAGAAGTGTTGCGTTTAATAATGGAATATAATGAGCAGACAGATATGATTTTTGCACACGGGCGCGCAAATGGTAATGGATGCGAGGCTGTGAAACTCGTCGCATTGCTGAGACAGGATCCATGGCAGACCAAACTACAGACTGTCGGAGACAATCCAGGTATCAGCACACGTCAATATCCTTGTTTTGATGTGATGAACTCGACCCAAAGTTTGTAAATATATTTTAGATACACACCCTGTATAGACAGTATTAATATAGGAAGGTACACTCTTTCTGTCTCCATCTCTCTCTCTTTTTCTCGCTGTAACTTGCCATAAGTAAGACCCTAGAATTTAAAATACTACCAACCTGATAAAAAATATTAAATAATAATAATGAAATAATAGGTAAATGTGGGCGTATAAAAATTACTTTACCATTAATTAATTAATTAATTTAGTTAAATTAATGAATTTATTAATATAGGTACTTACACTAATTCGGTATAAATTTTCGATACCTAAGGTTTAAAATGAATTTTTTAAAATGAAAAATCATTTTTGAAGATTTCATTTTAGCTTTAATTGAAAGGTAAATGATTAAATTTACTATTTCCAGTAATCAAAATATTAGGTTGGTGCAAAAATAATATCGTTTTTTGACTTATTTTTTAACGTCAAAAAACGATATTATTTTTGCACCAACCTACTACTTTGGTATATTTCAAATAGAAATTATTATATAGATTGGAATGTCAATCATTTGCTCGCTTTAACAAAATTCATTACAAGCGGCCATTTTCCGCATTTTAAGACGTTGGTAAACAAAATTTAATTATCGGTTTTAAAAATCTTCCAAAAATAAAATATATATTTGTGACACGTTATTTGAGGAATAATAGTAAATTTAGAGATAAATTAATCTGATTTGAAACAGATATCACTTACATATAGCCATCAAAATCGTAGTACAGCAATTTTCAACCATTTCAAATTTTGGTCCTATTTTTCTGACGTGTTGATTGATGTAATTGACGGCTAAGGTGTTGACAGCTGAGTATCGATGACCAGAATTGACATAAATTTACGAAATCTAAGAGAACGGATGTTTTTTGTTTTTTAACTACCAATAACTTTTACCCAATAACTTTTACAAATTAACATAATATTTTCAGCAATTATCTATTGACTTTTAGTTACTATAATATAGACTTACATTTGAAGATGCATTATGAAAAAAATGATAAAATTTAAAATACCATAAAAAAAAAAAAAAAAAAAAAATCTCCCAGGTTGTTTCTTTTTAAGAAAGTTTTAAAAAATTTACTCATCTAAAGTATGGTCCGCTCTAAAATAAATACACAAAATAGAAATATTTCGTGAGATAGAAATTAAAAACGCAATTTATTTTACAGTTTTAAATATTTGAAGTGATAATGTGCATAAACACGAAATGAATAAAAAATTGCAGACAAGCGAATTTCTCAGTTTAAGACAATTCTTACAACACGTGACATTTTAATAATAATGTCACGTATAGAATACCATACATACAAAAATGGAAACGTTTAAACTAATATATATATATATATATATATATATATATATATATATATATATTAAAATATTTGTGTTAAACGACTTTTATTAAGCTTTTCAATTTTTGATTCGTAGACATAGTTTCCTCTTAATTACAATATCGCCTAAAAGAAAGGAAGTGATGCAGAATTTTAAACGTGTTTTAAATTATTATAAATTATTATAATTAAAATTTAAAGAAAAGAAAACAATTCTTGTAGCGTAAGTAAAAATTCATTATTCATCGATTTTTTTTCTTAAGAAAATAATGTCCTTAATATATTTTATTTATAAAAGCAATTAAAAGCTTTTTTAATTAACTGTCATATTTTTATTGCTTATTTTAGTTTATAATTCGGTACAAATTTCCCAGAAAACAGCAGTAGGCAGTAGTTTGAAAAAAAGAAAAAAAAAAAAAGGATTATTTATACACGCCAAGGAATTTTACTTTTAACTAATAAAAAATTTTTTGGAAAGAAAATTTAATTTCTCGAAATTTCATGAAATTAAGAAATTGGAGGATAACATAAATATTTTTTTAACAAAATTTTTTAAAACAAAAAATTTAAAATAATATTTAATTCATTTATAAAAAAGTCATTAAAATCCGACAAGTATTTGATTTTTGCAAGAATTTTCAAATCAATGTGTTTTTCACCGGGAAAAAGGCGCTAAAACACTGAGCGTAAATATTATGTCAACCGATAACGCAAAAAAAAAAAAATCAAGATTTTTTATCAAAATTTCGAAAGTGCTAGAACGGATTGAAAAATTAATAAAATAATTAAAAAAATAATTTGTTTTTTCTTCTTAATAAAAGCATAAATATTTTGATGATAAAACTTAATTTTTATTAAGTTTTGAGACTTTTTTCATCGTGCTAATCTGTTTTTTCAGCGAACAATGGAGGTTCGTATATGTGTCTAGGAGATGCGATAGTAGCAGGGTTGACCTCTTATTCACCGGACAAGAGAAGCTTCTCCTTTCCTTTCTCCTGTTCCCTTCTTTTTCTTTTTTCTTTGTTATATTCTTGAAAAATCATCTTCATCCACTTCTCTTGTCCGGTGAATAAGATTAAATAAGTGTGAGGTAACAAAAATATTTTAGTAAGATTTTCTAAAAAGAAATTTCAAAACTAATTTTTTTCATTTGTGAATAACTCCTGAAAGTTTAATTAAAATCCGACAACTATTTGATTTTTGCAAGAATTTCCAAATCAATGTGTTTTTCACCGGGAAAAAGGACTAAAACACTGAGTGTAAATATTATGTCAACCCCGCTAACGCAAAAAAAACAAAAACAAACAAACAAAAAAAATCCAAAATTATTTAAAAAAATATCGAACATGTTTAAAAGGAGTAAAAAAACTAAAAAAAAACTTAGGTCGTTCCTCTTAATAATAACAAACATTTTGACGATAAAAGTTTGTTTTTATTAAATTTGGGTCCTTTTTTCATCTATGGTGCTGTTTTTGCGATGACAAAGTGGAATTACCTATATTAATATATATGCACAGATACGCGTGCATTTTTTTTTTGTGTGCGTGTTGTGTTCACAGAGTAGAGTACAATGTCTCTTACTCTGTAGATTAAGAAGCACTGTTTATACGGATAGGAGGGGAAGGTTGAGATTAACTCTAACCTTGGAGAAGTTAAGATTGTAGTAATCGGGGAAATATCCCCTTGGAAGTCGGTTCTAAGGAGCAGTGGTTCGCGGGAAGAAGCTGTTCAAGTGGAACTTACTTCTCACTAATGGCATACGGAGGGAATGGGGGTGGTTTGCTACAATGGTCGTGGTATGGCGGGTTCAAGACCTGATGGTTAGAACTGGTGGAACTAAGGAATGCAGTTCGTCCGAGGACTATGTGTGCTTGAGTATATGGATGTAAGTATATATACACTTAGTCAAAAAAAATAAAGAAAATTTAATTGTAAACCCAACCTCCCATAAATGATACACTAATATTAAAGATACCACCATCTCAAATAAGAAAAATTAAAAAATAGATAAGTGGAGGCATATATAAATATTTATCTTATTATTTAAGCATTAATTTAAAAATAAACAAAAATTATTTAAATAAAAAATGAAAAGTAAAATATTTTCCAAACGTAAGAAAATCCTAGAGCATTCTAGAAAAAAAAAAAAAAAAGAAGAAAAGCAAAGGCTGGCTTTCACTTCCTCCGCCTCTCTTGTCGGACTCTCTGCCTTTGGGCGGAGAGGAATCCAGACGAGGCTATGCCGAAGGGTAGAGTCTCGTTTGGGGAGGTAGACAAATACGGAGGTCTACGGGTAATTTCTGCTGGAGCCTACGGGCTCGGAACGCCCCACTTTAAAAAACTTTACGTTGTGGGGCGTTTGTTAGATAGAAAAGCTGTCATTAACACCGGATATAACATCGCTACATTTATATATACATCGATATAGCATTTATCTTTGAGACTCAGAGACGAAAGAAAGGAAAAAGGTATAAAATAAGGAGAGAGAGTATAAGGAGACAAAAAAGAAAAACTATATTGTTACGCCGTTAAATTCGTATTTGTATACCTTAAATTTTTTTTTCCTAAAATGGCTGTTTGTATATAAATACTTCGAATCTGTCTATATTTCTGAGAAGAGGTATTATGTACACTATTTACATTATTCGGACTATTGTCCTAATCTTTGTCGCCATATTACAACGTTTCGGTCGTCGTACGCTCCAGCCTTTTTGGAATGTTGAACTGAACCCTTTCTTTCGCTCACTGGGGTAGACTGTTCTAACTCCACATGCCACGTTTAATGGATGTCAGTTATCAGTTATCTTCTGTTAATTTCCATCCTAAAGTTCTCCCCTGTCTTAACCGGGTATTGAACTCACACACTTTGGGTCCTGGTCACTGGCTCTAACTAACGCCTTTATCCACTGTGCCATCAGCTGCAGTGGATAAAGGCGTTAAATGATTCCTGTTATATTGAGGACTGTCGTCGAAACAGACCAGATGATATGCGTCAAACTGATGTCATCATTCGCTTAAAAATAGACACCTCGACACTATCTTAACTTAAACTCTTTCAAAATTAACTAATACGTTGATATAATATATTCACCCTTACGTCCCTTATTGCAACAATTGGTTTCACCGTTTCCATGTAAATAATATTACGAATGTATATGCTTATAAAGCTCCGTAAATTTCAAGATTATTTATTCCAAAATTCGCTTGAGTATGAAATAGAGACGGTTTTTTAGCTTCTGTTTTTGAAGCATGAGAGCTCTTATGTAGCGATGGAATCATATTTTTAAAAACATAATTATAATTATGGCTCTACTTATGTATTGAGCACTGTTTTTTAAAAATAAAACAAAAGATACTAAAGACCTTTGGATTATTAACCCAACGGTTCTTTCCTACTTGTCTATATATTTGCACCCTCCCACGTATGTATATATATATATATATATATATATATATATATATATATATATATATATATATATATATATATGTAGTAAAGGTAATAAATCAGTTGGTATATATTCCAAGAGGATCCTAGTAATATAAAATATCCACAAAATAATATAAAAGATCCACAAAAGCGCTCTCTGTATTTATTATTACAGAGCAAATGATTATTACACAATAAAATTCAAAATCACATCATACGGGAAATAATCTTATTTCAATCGACGAAATTCGTCAGTCTTATTCAACCCCGGTATAGACTGAGTTCGTGTCGGAATTAGAAATTTAACTGTGACATCTACAAAAAAAACAACAAAAAACAAACAAACAAAAAACAAAAACAAAAAAACTCGAAAAACTAATACAGAATTCATCCATATCAATGTTTCTAAAATTAAACCCGGATATTAACGTTATGTCATTAAATTTGGGTTATATGAAGAATAAAATGTTAATTTGAAACTAAGGGAGGAATAAAAAGGGATTAAATAAAACATTAAATTATATAGATAAAGTTATAACATTTTATATATATATATATATATATATATATATATATATATATATATGAAGAAATATACTCTTATGGGATAAAGTGCTCAATATCAGAGATAGAGCGTGTGCAAATATAAAAGTGAACATTGAAGTCAACACTTAGAGGCGACAGGCTGTTTCATGCTAGACGCAATAGTCAGGCCACGATTGCGTCTGACGATAGCTTCTAGCATGAAACAGCCTGTTGCCGCTATGTCGCTTCAATGTTCACTTCTCTCTCTCTCTCTTTTAGAGAGAGAGAGAGAGAGAGAGAGAGAGAGAGAGAGAGAGAGATATTTAAACAACACTGACGTCATAATATACCTTAAGTAATTTTTGGCCAATACTTTTTCAAAGGTACACGTTGGCAATTGCGGATACAAATGAAGACACACTCAATAAAATAAAGGAGGAAAAGGTGGAACGCGATTAAAAAGAGAAATTTGAATTACACACAATTAAAATTGAACAAGTGGCGGGGATGAAAATATCAAGTTCCACAAGAGTATAAAATGGAAAAAAGACACTGACAACCTTTCTAACAAACGCAAGGATGTAAAAAAAAATGTTCCTTTTGTCTGCACAGGCTAGGCTGATGAAACTTTATAGATAGAGCCTCAAAGACTCGGAGATGTTATACCGAGCGAACACTGTGTAAAACAGAAACGTAAGTGTCTTCGTAATCGGAGGCACAACCATGGTTGTCAAGTAAATGCTGAGCGACGAATTGCCCGAGTAGTTCTTCTTATAGACTGGCTAAGACTACCAGAACGCAAATAGAGGGGAACACGCTGCACAACCCGCGTCTCCAACCAGATGTCTTTAATATATATATATATATATATATATATATATATATATGTGTGTGTGTGTGTGTATAGTGTGTGTTTAATCTTTTAATGTCTTCTGTGGATTATAGCATCACAGCCTCATAACCATGTGTGAATATGTGTATTTATTAGGTGTACGTGTATTTTTATGTGTTTATATATAGCTGTATGTTGGTTTGCATATGTCTACATACGTGCATATCTTCTTTGTTTTCAAATAATGTCCAATATTGATAACCCATCTTAAGATTATACAAACTCTTTCAATTAAGACCTGCGCTTAATCGTTGTGTAATTTTGAGTATTAATTAAGTAGGCGTGGTTGAAATATATTATTCTCTGTCAGTTTCCCGCTTCGACAAATTGTAAAAAAGAAAAGGTACTTAGCTGGGTCAGAAAGCAGGACAACCTTTCATCTATATTTAGAACTATTAATACCCTCTATGTATTATATATATATATAAACACTAGACTTGTTAGTAGGTTTAAGTGGATTTATCTGAAGTGAAACTGATACAGTATGCACTGATGACGAACATTTTTCAAAGTATGTTTAATATTGGTGTACGGAATAGTTCATATATTTATTGGTGTACGGAATAGTTCATATATTTATTGGTGCATGGAATAGTTCATATATTTATTGGTGCATGGAATAGTTCATATATTTATTGGTGTATGGAATAGTTTATATATTTATTGGTATACGGAATAGTTCCTATATTTATTGGTGTACGGAATAGTTCATATATTTATTGGTGTACGGAATAGTTCATATATTTATTGGTGTATGGAATAGTTCCTATATTTATTGGTGTATGGAATAGTTCATAAATTTATTGGTGTATGGAATAGTTAATATATTTATTGGTGTATGAAATAATTCATAAATTTATTGGTGTATGGAATAGTTCATAAATTTAATGGTATATGGAATAGTTTATATATTTATTGGTGTATGGAATAGTACATAAATTTATTGGTGTATGGAATAGTTCATAAATTTATTGGTGTATGGAATAGTTCATAAATTTATTGGTGTATGGAATAGTTCATATATTTATTGGTGTACGGAATAGTTCATATATTTATTGGTGTATGGAATAGTTTCTACATTTATTGGTGTACGGAATAGTTCATATATTTATTGGTGTACGGAATAGTTCATATATTTATTGGTGTATGGAATAGTTTATATATTTATTGGTGTAGGTAATAGTTCCTATATTTATTGGTGTACGGAATAGTTTATATGTTTATTGGTGTACGGAATAGTTCATATATTTATTGGTGTACGGAATAGTTCATATATTTATTGGTGTACGGAATAGTTCCTATATTTATTGGTGTATGGAATAGTTCCTATATTTATTGGTGTATGGAATAGTTCATAAATTTATTGGTGTATGGAATAGTTAATATATTTATTGGTGTATGAAATAATTCATAAATTTATTGGTGTATGGAATAGTTCATAAATTTAATGGTATATGGAATAGTTTATATATTTATTGGTGTATGGAATAGTTCATAAATTTATTGGTGTATGGAATAGTTCATAAATTTATTGGTGTATGGAATAGTTCATATATTTATTGGTGTATGGAATAGTTACTATATTTATTGGTGTATGGAATAGTTCCTATATTTATTGGTGTATGGAATAGTTTCTATATTTATTGGTGTATGGAATAGTTCATGAATTTATTGGTGTACGGAACAGTTCATATATTTATTGGTGTATGGAATAGTTTATATATTTATTGGTGTACGGAATAGTTCATATATTTATTGGTGTACGGAATAGTTCCTACATTTATTGGTGTACGGAATAGTTCCTATATTTATTGGTGTACGGAATAGTTCATATATTTATTGGTGTACGGAATAGTTCATATATTTATTGGTGTACGGAATAGTTCGTATATTTATTGGTGTACGGAATAGTTTATATGTTTATTGGTGTACGGAATAGTTCATATATTTATTGGTGTACGGAATAGTTCATACATTTATTGGTGTACGGAATAGTTCATATATTTATTGGTGTACGGAATAGTTCCTATATTTATTGGTGTATGGAATAGTTCCTATATTTATTGGTGTATGGAATAGTTCATAAATTTATTGGTGTATGGAATAGTTAATATATTTATTGGTGTATGAAATAATTCATAAATTTATTGGTGTATGGAATAGTTCATAAATTTAATGGTATATGTAATAGTTTATATATTTATTGGTGCATGGAATAGTTCCTATATTTATTGGTATACGGAATAGTTCCTATATTTATTGGCGTACGGAATAGTTCATATATTTATTGGTGTACGGAATAGTTCATATATTTATTGGTGTATGGAATAGTTCATATATTTATTGGTGTACGGAATAGTTCATAAATTTATTGGTGTATGGAATAGTTCATAAATTTATTCGTGTATGGAATAGTTCATAAATTTATTGGTGTATGGAATAGTTCATAAATTTATTGGTGTACGGAATAGTTCATAAATTTATTGGTGTACGGAATAGTTCATAAATTTATTGGTGTATGGAATAGTTCATAAATTTATTGGTGTATGGAATAGTTCATAAATTTATTGGTGTATGGAATAGTTCATAAATTTATTGGTGTATGGAATAGTTCATAAATTTATGGGTGTATGGAATAGTTCATAAATTTATTGGTGTACGGAATAGTTCATAAATTTATTGGTGTATGGAATAGTTCATAAATTTATTGGTGTATGGAATAGTTCATAAATTTATGCGTGTATGGAATAGTTCCTATATTTATTGGTGTATGGAATAGTTCCTATATTTATTGGTGTACGGAATAGTTCATATATTTATTGTTGTACGGAATAGTTCATATATTTATTGGTGTATGGAATAGTTCCTATATTTATTGGTGTATGGAATAGTTCATAAATTTATTGGTCTATGGAATAGTTCATATATTTATTGGTGAATGGAATAGTTGATATATTTATTGGTGTATGGAATAGTACATATATTTATTGGTGTACGGAATAGTTCATATATTTATTGGTGTACGGAATAGTTCATATATTTATTGGTGTACGGAATAGTTCCTATATTTATTTGTGAATGGAATAGTTCCTATATTTATTGATGTATGGAATAGTTCCTATATTTATTGGTGTATGGAATATTTCATAAATTTATTGGTGTATGGGATAGTTAATATATTTATTGGTGTA
This sequence comes from Acanthosepion lycidas, assembly GCA_963932145.1. Lineage (NCBI taxonomy): Eukaryota > Metazoa > Mollusca > Cephalopoda > Sepiida > Sepiidae > Acanthosepion > Acanthosepion lycidas. Next base: position 6,879,868 of record OZ010571.1, read on the forward strand.
TGGAATAGTTAATATATTTATTGGTGTATGGGATAGTTCATAAATTTATTGGTGTATGGAATAGTTAATATATTTACTGGTGTATGGAATAGTTCATAAATGTATTGGTGTATGGAATAGTTCATAAATTTATTGGTGCATGGAATAGTTCATATATTTATTGGTGTATGGAATAAGTCATATATTTATTGCTGTATGGAATAGTTCATATATTTATTGGTGTATGGAATAGTTCCTATATTTATTGGTGTATGGAATAGTTCATAAATTTATTGGTGTATGGAATAGTTCCTATATTTATTGTTGTATGGAATAGTTCATAAATTTATTGGTGTATGGAATAGTTCATAAATTTATTGGTGTATGGAATAGTTCATAAATTTATTGGTGTACGGAATAGTTCATAAATTTATTGGTGTATGGAATAGTCAATATATTTATTGGTGCATGGAATAGTCAATATATTTATTGGTGCATGGAATAGTTCATATATTTATTGGTGTATGGAATAGTTCCTATATTTATTGGTGTATGGAATCGTTCCTATATTTATTGGTGTACGGAATAGTTCCTATATTTTTTGTTGTACGGAATAGTTCATATATTTTTTGGTGTATGGAATAGTTCCTATATTTATTGGTGTATGGAATAGTTCCTATATTTATTGGTGTATGGAATAGTTCATAAATTTATTGGTGTATGGAATAGTTTATATATTTATTGGTGTACGGAATAGTTCATATATTTATTGGTGTACGGAATAGTTCCTATATTTATTGGTGTATGGAATAGTTCCTATATTTATTGGTGTACGGAATAGTTCCTATATTTATTGTTGTACGGAATAGTTCATATATTTATTGGTGTATGGAATAGTTCCTATATTTATTGGTGTATGGAACAGTTCATAAATTTATTGGTGTATGGAATAGTTCATAAATTTATTGGTGTATGGAATAGTTCATAAATTTATTGGTGTATGGAATAGTAAATATATTGGTGTATGGAATAGTTAATATATTTGTGTATGTAATAGTTCATAGTACACTGTTATAATGAAAGTGAAAGTGAAAGATCTGTTGACAGCACATATTCTATTTTCGCGACATTATTAAAACGATTTGCAACTTGGTTTTATCCTGTCAAATTTTAAATTTTCATTGGTCTGTGATTTCCGATGTTCATCATTGTCATTTCATCAAGTGATAACTATACACTATCGTGTTTCTTGTTTAAGCTTCTTACCAATTCTTACGAATATTTATGTATATAAAATCATATATATATATATATATTTATTAAATGCCCATTAAGGAATTGTATTTCTGATCAATCAAACTTCGTAAATAATTATATAGGCCATACTACAACATGTTAGACACGCAGGCTCACTCTACACCTTTCTGACCATAGCTCAATTATATCTCATTTAAATATTCATGGAGACCTATCGGACCCTATTCGAAACATACTTGTTGACAAAACAAATATAATAGCATCATCTACATGCAAAAAAGGATAAAAATAATAATCTTATTAATAAAAACAAAAAAAAACAACACTCAATAATATCAACTATGAACATGGACACAGTATCTTGACCGTGTTTTAAAAAAAAGGAAAACATTATATAAATACATACATGCAACAATCTATTTCTTATTTAACAGTTAAAATATTTCATCCTTGAAGATGGCTAACTGTATAGCCGAAAGCGCTCGGAAAAACAAAAAAAAAAAAACAAACAAAAAAACATTCGGACAGTTTTTATATAATTTATCATCTGAGAAAAAAACATTGGATCACATGAGAAATTGTATAAAAAACTAAATCAAAGCACCTTTCTGTTGTATTCAATGAAATGTGAATGAAAGAAGGATTGCTGGTAAAATATACGAATATATATATATATATATATATATATATATATATATATATATATATATATATATATATATATATATATGTATATATATATATATATATGTATATATTTATATTAATGCATGTTTCATTAAATAATATAGAGAAGTTTTATCTATTTATTTTAAGTAATTTCCTTTCATATTGTTTGGTAAGCTTAATCACACTATTGTTAAAAGACGGAAGGAAAACACCATATTGATACATGTTTAAATCCAATCTAAGCTTCCTGTGTACATGATAAAAATTAAAAATTGTACAGTACATAACCTTCACAGGTAACAAATTTAATTTTCAGATGAAGACAACAATTATTTTCCTTACAAAAAACAAGATCCTAGTGACAACATTGTGCAAATGTCGAAAGTACTCGGAGTAAAATGAATATACATCAACATGGTAAATTCCTTTCTTTCTTTAATAAGGATACTAAGAAAATTGTCTGTAATTTTGAGAGGAGACTATTTAAAGCAAGTAACTAAAACTTGTTTAAATTATTTTATGAGACATTACTTAATATATATATATATATATATATATATATATATATATATATATATATATATGTGTGTGCGTGTGTGTGTGTGTGTGTAAGTCAAATCAATTCACCTCAGGTAAGACGATAATGCCACTGAAACGCAAGGGCTTACTGGGATTGAAAGAGAATACGAAGACACTAGAAAGAACCGGAAACACAATCCTAAACAGGAAACAAATGATAAACCTCTACTCCCGTTAAAAAAAGAAAGAATAAAAAAAACAACTGGGGATATCTATCTATCTATCTATCTATCTATCTATCTATCTATCTATCTATCTATCTATCTATATTTTAATCGTTTCTTACCAAGCAAAAGCGATAATGCCACTGAGACGCAAGGGATTGATGAGAGTGAAATAAGATGAGAAATCTTTAGTGAAGAGAAAAGACAATAAAAGAAGAAGAAAGATAAAAGATGACGATTGGTGTTGAATTTAAACTTTTGAAGATTGTATGTAACAGGAAAGCAAGAAACCAATAGAAAAGACTTCTTCAGATAGAACTTGCCGTTATAGTTACATCTAGAAATTTCAACAGTATATATATATATATATATATATATATATATATATATATATATATATATATATATATATATATATATATATATATATATATATATGAAAATGGACTAAGTCCGAATATTATTTTACTATATTTTCTGTTTATGGGTTACTTTTGTAAACAGACATATTTAAGAAAATGCTCTGTTTATAGTAAACAGTATCAACTACATTTACCGGGCTGATACAGGTTTGATTAAATCGGTAAATGTCGTTAATATTGTTTATTGTAAACAGAGCATTTACTTAAATATTCGTATCTATAAATGTAACCTATAAACAGAAAATATATTAAAATAATTGTCGGACTTAATCCATTTGATAATATATATTGTCATTTGTTTACTTTAAGATACGCCTCAAGCAGATATGATTGTTCGAGAAAAATCAAGAGAAATTTGTTGTTTAAAAACAGTAATTTGACTAACCAGATACTTTCTCTGTAGTGAAATGGTATAGCACGTCAGGCTATATGTAAGAGAGAGAGAGGGGGGGAAATAATATATATATATATATATATTTAGCAATTTCAACAGTATATATATATATATATATATATATATATATATATATATATATATATATATAGAGAGAGAGAGAGAGAGAGAGAGAGAGAAAATAAGATTTGGAAAAAACAGCTAATACTTATATTTATTTATATGTAATATTTATAATACATGTATTTTTACAGAGAAATATTAGAATTAAAATTACTTACAAGTGGGTTTTCAGAAAAAATTGTTTTAATGTTTTTACTTTAAATTGTTTTACTTTTTTAAAATTTTACCGGTTTTGCTTTTAGCATTTCAAAAAATTTGTAACTGTATATATTTCCACTTGTTGACGCTCGTGTTTTGAACAAATGAAAAAATCAAGAGGCGTAACTGGCTTTATATATCTCTTATGGTAAGGAAAATACGGACGTGCCTCTGGTTTATGCAATAAATTGAGTATTGGTTTAAAGTTGCTGATAAAAAATGTGTCTTTATTAATAGACTTTTGTTCATTGGTTTTGTAGTTGCATAGGCAGAATTGCATGTTATTATGTGTGTTAAATTCTCTAAGTTGCACGAGAAATCATTTTCAATTTTTTCATTTCGGTCAGTTTTTGAAGTGAAATTCCTGGTCTTCTAATATGTCGCTTGATATTCCCTAAAGGGGTCGCTGGTATCATTTCAGCTGTGGCTTTTTAATTGTGTTCTGCAGTTTTGCAATCGTCAGTATCTTTTTTTTTAGTGATCTTGGTTGTCGTTTACTTTTTATGATTGGGTATTTTTGTAAGATGTTTTTCATTTCTTTTGTACTTTAGTAGAATTGTTAGATTTATTTGTATGTGTGTCTGTAGATATCTGTGTTCTTTGGGTTGAAAGTTGAGATATAAGGGATGATAACCATTTTTTACTTTTTGTCTCTCGGAGTGTATGCATATTAATTTCTTTTCCTTTTTTAATGCTATCGTTGATTAGACTTTTAGTGAATTTTCGATTGATGAGTATTTTTTAGTCCCTTCTAGTCTGTGGTCTCTTCCGGTTTGTTTGAGACTCTATTGTACAGATTCGCTTGTCTAGGTTAAGAGGAATCTTTTTATGTGTGTGTTTCGGATAGGAAAACCTAAAAAAGGAGATACTTTCGAAAGTCACTAGCTTTAAAATTTATGGTGGTTTCTCGTTTAGAGTTTCTTTTTTGTTATTAATATGTCTAAAATGTTAAAAATTTTTGTTGCCGTACCCCATAGTAAATTGGATTCTAGGATTTATATTATTTATAGATGCCTGGAATGTCCTTAGTTTATCAAGATTTTCATTCCACAGAATGAAGCAGTCATCTAGATATCCTTTCTACTTTTCTTTTATGTGGAAGCTGAAGCCATTTTCATAGATTTCCGAGTTTTTTTTCATAGATTTTTAGTTTATACTATCTTGGTGCAACCTTTGTCTCAATGGTGTTCTTGATTTTTGCCGGTAGGGTGCTTCATTGAACATGAAATCGTTTTTTTAAAAATTAATTCAAGGTTTCGGCCGTTGTACGCTCTGGCCTTCTTCAGGTGTTTGGAATGTCGAACTGAACCCTTTATTTCGCTCACTGGGATGGACTGTTCTAGTTCCACGTGCCATGTTTAATGGATGCCAGTTATCAGTTATCTCCTGTTAATTCCCCTCTCCAACTTCTCCACTGCCTTAAGCGGGTATTGAACTCACAACTCTCACAACCCCTTTATTCACCGTGGATAAAGTCGTTGCTTAGATCCGGTGACAGGACCCAAAGAGCGTGAGTTCAATACCTGGTTAAGGCGGTGGAGAATTTGGATGGGAATTAACAGGAGATAACTGATAACTGACATCCATTAAAATGGCACGTGGAACGAGAACAGTTTACCATTTTTTGTAAGAATCACTGAAAAATCTTTTGAGTTATTCGGTTAGAAAAAGAACAGGTTAAAATCGTTTTGTGTCAGCCTTACTGTATCTACAAATGAGCAATGGTGAGAGGTAAAAGATAATTTAAGCCTTCAGTAATGGTTCCAACATTCGTACTCTGGCTTTCATCTTCAAAGTGTGTTCCAGAACTATCAAGGAAACGGTGAAGTTTAACAAAGAGGGAACAGTAGAGAGGAAAACCGGATCAGGAGGTCACAAGAAGAAGAGGTTTCATTTCAATTTAGTGCAAAAGAGATCAATTAGAAAAGATCCAACTCAACTTATAAGACGTGTGGTACGTGGGAGAGGAGTTTCAGCTATCAGAGTTCAAAATCAGTGAAAAAAGACTTGAAAATAAAATCGTACGTGAACCGGGTGAGGCTACTTGTTACTCCAGGCCAAAAAGTTAGAAGGTTAGAGAAGGCGAAGATCATCTTAAATAAGTTGGAAAATGATCTTGAAATAATATATATATATATATATATATATATATATATATATGAACTTTATTTCAATCATTTATGAGCTTCTGATCCTCAGTTATGATTAATTAATTGTATATATATATATATATATATATATATATATATATATATATATATATATATATATATATAAATGGACACTAAAGTCAACAGGCTATTTCATGCATGAATGCAATTTTCAGTCTGATATTGCGTGCAATTAAAACTATATTTATATATATATATTATTTTATCATATATATATATATATATATATATATATATATATATATATATATATATATATATGTGTGTGTGTGTGTGTGTATGCATTTATGATAAAAAAACTGATATGAAATATCCGAACAGGTATGTAAAATAGAATATTTTAAAATCAGTTTGATGCTTAAAATTTTTATTATGTTGTCAACGTTTCGTTGGGTAAGAGCATCATCAGATAAAAACTCTGTGTGTGTTTAGGTATGTATAATCGTATGACGTCATAGATTAGTGGGCACACAGCCCCTAACAGGTGGTATGACGACGATCAGAATCTTAGAATTGCGTTTTGTTTTTGCCTTTGCTGACGGAATCAGCTCCACAGAGGTAAACAGATTATTATATAAAAGAAAGCAACTAATTCTTGGAAAGCCAAGTAGTCACATCTACTTTCATATGACTAGAATAAACAGAGAATTCATCCAGCCGTAAAAATACAAATTTACACCACCCACACAGACAACACGAATAGTTTTACATTTATTTTCATATGCACCAAGTAAATACATTGTCAGGGCATTTCGTATGAAAAGACAAAATTTATATCAGTTTTTATTTTTTTTTCTCAGTATCTTCTGTGAATTAGGTCATTTATAAAATTTTATTTAATTTTGAAAACAAATAATAAAAACAAACTTTTAAATAGATTCTAAAATCCATTTTGTTCCTTTCTCTATATATATCTATCTAAAAAGGTCGCTAGTCTGTTCAGGTCTTGCTTATCTTCATTCTATTCAGTGGAGTCAGCTCATTATCTCATTATCTATCTATCTATCTATCTATCTATCTATCTATCTATCTATCTATCTATCTATCCCATATATTATTATGTAATTCAAAGCTTTCACAATTATATTGATATTAACCAACTAATATTGGTAGAATTTCCAGGATATGATAATTTTATAAGTAATCTATCTCAGTCTATTCATATCTATCTATCTATCTATCTATCTATCTATCTATCTATCTATCTATCTATCTATCTATCTATCTCAGTCTAACTCTCTATAAACTTTATTTCTGCTTATCTTCGTGTATTAAGAGTGTATATCTTATTTTTAAAATGAACTATATAGTTTATAGTATACATTTTATTTATTATTTCCATTTTCACTGTTAGCTACCATCACTATAATCTGAGACATTTTTAAAGCAATAATTTATACAAATAAATACGCGCGTCTACTATGAAACTGGTCGTCCAATATTAACCACTTCATATGAGGAGAATATTAAACGTTTTCGTATTATCGATAATCCGACTCGTTTACGGATTATTTCAAGCGGCGTTTACCAAGGTACAAAGGCAACAACTGGTTGTTCATGAATAATCCAACGATGACACCATGACTCATCTAATCCACATCTCAGTCTCTTGTAATCCTCATTGAGTTAATCTGTTATTTGACCTCTGTTCTTTCCATTTGGCCTCTCTATTTCCGCCAAAGGTCATTACGTGTTAAATATGTCGTCTAGATGCGGGGTTAAAATACAGGATTATTCTTTCAAGTATATTATTTATTATTATTATTCTTTCAGCTTGAGTTGCCTCCCTTAGGAGCAATT
>OZ010571.1:6892623-7012623 GCA_963932145.1 Acanthosepion lycidas
TGGACTGAGTTGGATCTATTCTAATTGATCTCTTTAGCTCTAAATTGATCCCTCTTCTTATTGTGACCTCCTGGTCCGGTTTTCCTTTCTAATCTTCCCTCTTTTTTAAACTTATTCAACGTTCTCTTGATATTTCTTGAATGAACTTTGAAGATGGAAGTCAGAGTATGAATATTGGTACCATTACTGAAGTCCTGAATGATCTTTTATCTCCCACCATTGTTCATTTCGGAAGACAGTGGGGCTGACACAAAACGATTTTAACCTTTCTAGCTGAATAACTCAAAGGGTTTTTCAGTGATTCTTACGACAAATGGTGTCAAGATGGCTAAACGTCTTATCTGAAACATGAAAGAAAGAAACTCAATTAGTTTAATGTTTTTTTGTTTTTTTTTTAGATATTAAACATTATGTGGGGTGAACAATTATGCTGTTACATTATTTGGACAATTTTGCAGTTACAGCTGGTAAAAGAAACTGTTGCAGTAGAATTGTTGGTTGTATGTAGTTATTTCAGCAGTAACTGGGGTGGGGGTGCTAGTTGCCAGTCTCGTAGCACATTTAAATTCATGTATTTAAGGCACCAGGGAAAAATATCGTCGGAGCAATTGCCGTTAAAATATTTGTAGAAAAGACAGAGGGAAGCCACGTTACTTCGGTGACAAAGTGACTGAAGACAACATGCCAGGTCGGGATCGATTACATTACCAGATCCTTCTTTGGATTTTGTTAAGAATTTCAAGATGTATAGCAGGAGCAGCCATATCAGATCTGGCAACAATATTCAATTCACGAACGAATGTTATGTTTGTAAATGGGCGAGATAGATTCTGACGAGGAAAATTTCCAAGGCACGACACAGTGAATGAAATTTTCTTGCAGTAGATACAGCAATTGAATCGATGTAGTTGATCCACTTCAAGGGAGTGGAAAACGTAAGACCAAGTAGGCGCATTGTGTTGCTTTCCTGGAGCTTAGCGTCACTCATGCCAATGGCAGGCAGAAAAGGTTCTCAATGATGGTTACTTTTATCTATCTATCTATCTATCTATCTATCTATCTATCTATCTATCTATTAGGTACCTCAACGAAATCGCTAAAAATCAGCATACATTGATGGAAGTATGCTTCTAACGTAATGAAAACAGAAAATGTTTTTGTTATTATTAAGAGGAAGGATCAAAGTATCTTTTGAATATTTAATTATATTGATTACTTCTTTTTAGAAATTTAGATTAAAAACTTGTTTTTCTTGCGCCAGCGGTTTTGCTAACTTTTAGCATAGGAAATTTTTTTCGGTGACAGACACATTAATTTGGAAATTCTTGCAAAAATCAGATGTTAATTGTCAGATGTTAATTAAATTTTCAGGACTTATTCACGAATGAATTACATTATTTTGAATATTTTATTAGAAAATCTTTGTAAAAAGAATAGTTTTTTTTTACGTCTGTTTCATCCTCTTACTTAATTTAATGAAAATTTGAGAAATCCAACATGAAAATTTTTATTAGTTAAAAGCATAATTTTTTGAAAAATTTAAATCACCGAATTTTTTGTAAAATCAGACCCCGTTTTATCGTAAATCTGTTGTGAATTGAAAAATAAAAAAACGCAATAAAACTAAGACATTATTTAATTAGAGGAGCTTTTATTGCTTTTATCAATAATATATATTAAAGGCAATATTATCCGAATAAAATAAATTTTCGATGAAAAATAAACTTTTACAAAATTTGTTTTAATTTTTTGCAATTTCAAATTTAATTTATAAAGCTTTAAAATTTAAAAAATTCAGTTTCACTGTGATCATTTTTAGAAAATATTGTTATTAAGTAAGACTATATTTATTAGTGATATATTCTAATTACAATTTGACGACCAAGAATATTTTAAAAAGAATTTTGATTTGTTTTTGTATGTGTGATATACGTGTAGAATTTCTAAGTAAATTTAAAGGTCACCTGTTTTAAGGGTGCCCTTCCCCCCCGGCTTACGGGAAAAACATATAAACTTGATCGTCTGCTCCACGGATACGTTCGGCGGTCATTCGGCCGTCAATAAATCGACTAACACGTAAGAAAAACAAGACTCCAGGGCTAAGAAATGCTTGTATACAACATTTTATGCTATAAGTAAATATTTGGTACAGATCGCATTAATTTGACTTTAAATTTGCTATTTTTCCTCAAATTACTTTTAAGAAATATATATTTTATTTTTGCAAGATTTTTAAAACTAAGAATTAACTTTTGTCTACAAATGTGTCAAAATGGTCGTTTTTATCAATGTTACTGAAAAAATCGATTCCGATCAATACAATATCTGTTTGAAATACATAACAAAGTATTTTAGTGATTCGAAATAGTTAATTTTAAATCCTTTAGCTCTCAATAATTAAAGCTAAAATGAAAGCTTCAAGAAAGCTTTTTCATTTTAAAAAAATAGTTTTAAACCTTACGTATACTGAATTAGTGGAGGTACTTATATCTATCTATCTATCTATCTATCTATCTATCTATCTATCTATCTATCTATCTATCTCAGTCTGTTCCTATCTATTTCAGTCTGTTCCTATCTCAGTGTGTTCCTATCTATCTATCTATCTATCTATCTATCTATCTATCTATCTATCATTCTGTTCATATCTATCTATCTATCATTCTGTTCATATCTATCTATCTATCTATCTATCTATCTATCTATCTATCTATCTATCATTCTGTTCATATCTATCTATCTATCTATCTATCTATCTCAGTCTGTTCCTATCTATTTCAGTCTGTTCCTATCTCAGTGTGTTCCTATCTATCTATCTATCTATCTATCTATCTATCTATCTATCTATCTATCATTCTGTTCATATCTATCTATCTATCATTCTGTTCATATCTATCTATCTATCTATCTATCTATCTATCTATCTATCTAGTTTTGTCCGACTGCTTTTGTCTTCGTTTATTTTTTCCTGCTTGCTGCTTCCTAAAATATCAAAATCCTTCAATACAGCCCCACCCTCGTCCTCATCACCACACCCCTCGAAATATCGCACGTTACCTGTTTGTAAACGCGGAGTTGTCGGTCAGTTCTGCCATCTCTCGGTAGGTGGCACTCCACATTTGCTTAAATGTAGCAAATCTGAATGCGTCACCCACCCAGCTTCTTCTTTAATTTCTCGTCTTTTCTTTTTCTTATTTCCGATCTTTTCTCGTTTTTCTCTTCAATCTCATTCTGCCATCATTGACTTTTTTTTCCCTGCGAAGAAAACCGATAGCTTTTACGGAAGAAGAAGGCATTCTTTCTCTCCTTCTTTCATATGTCACTGTATCGTTGATGTCTGGGTCAAATTGAAGCTGGGTAACGCACACACTTACACAAACGCCTGCTTTATGTCGAGAAATGTAGACACATTCTTTTATTGTATATGAAAATATTTACATTTGAAATTACTCATGCACACGTAGTGATAATTTGACACACTGACATATAAAAATTGTATCTACATAAATATATCCACACAGTTTCGATGGGCTGTGTCCCTTTGCGACATGGGCAAATATAGCACTTTACAACTATCTATCCATTGGAGCTTTGAATGTACAGGGTGGTCCGAAAGTTTTGTCAACCTAACCCTCTCTTCCAAACTGTAGGAGCTCGTGTCTGCCATCTGAAATAGAAAATTATATTACTTAAGGTCGACAAGATTTTCGGACCACCCTGTAAGTTGATTAATCTTTACTTCTCTCTATCCCTCCCCTACCTTCAATGTGTTCAGTGAGTGTCAAATTCTCCAAGCCCTCTTTCCTCATTTTAAGTATAAACATCCTTTTTGTTTCCATTTTCCTTAAAACTTCCTCATTACTCACACGGGTCAGTCCATGTTACTGTCAGTATCCACTGGTAGAAGCACATTTATGCTGCCTCAAGTCTCTTATTGATCTGGGAGGAGATTGTCCAGCATTCGCTGCCATATAGGAGGAATGATATTACACGACAGTTGAGCACTCTTTTCTTTATTTCTAATGAAATTTTCCTGTTTCTTAGTACTTTTCTTAGCTTTTGACAGGCACCTTTTGTTATTCAATGCACCTCCGAATTTCGGTATCACATTTTTTGTTCTATTCCCAGATATTTAAATTTTCGTACTTGCTTGATTTTGTCATATAAAATTCGTATGTCAGTCTTTGACCATCCCTCTCTTCTGTAGTCTTACAATTAGTATTTAATCCTTTCTTCTTGCTTTCCTTTACTACTTTCTGTTAGTCCTGGGTATGACGATAAACTACATCCAGCAGCAAGCATCTGATCGGGAGATTGTTACTGTTCCCAGATCCACTTTCACATGGTTGATAGCATCGCTAAGGGTTGCAGTTATGAACGAATAGTGAATTCGAAAACAAAACACCATGAAAGTATAAAAATACACTTTTATATTAAAAATACCAAAAATACATATTTATAGTATATATTTAGTTGAAGCCATAAAAATATATTCAAAATGTTTAAATTTCGGCATTAAATAACCTATAGATGGCTGACATGCTGCCAGCTACCTTCTGTTGGAGTTCTTATAGTTTTCTTTCTGTGTCTGATATCAGCACTGTGTTATTTGCATATCTTTAGTTGTTAAGATTGTGTCCGCCAAGAATAAATCCCGGTAGAACTTCTAGTTTTCTAGGGATCGACTCGCTACAATTTTTGAATATCTGGTGAGAAGATACACCCTTGCCTTACGCCTTTTTCTATTTTTGTTTCTTTGCTAAAGTAATTTTTCTATCCGTATGCAAACGGTTTACTCGCAATATAAATTATGGATGGCCTGTAAAAAAAGAAAGAAAGAAAGTACTTTTCATCCAAATAATAATAATAATAGTAAACAACCTCAATAGATTTAAACTTTGTCACAAAGATTAGGGAACTGAAACCAGATGAAGCCTATAATTACCTAGGAATTAGCGAAGGGGATGGTATACAACATAACCAAATGAAGGAGAAGGTAAGAAAGGAGTACTTACAGGTGTGTGCGTCTGGTACTAAATACCGAGCTGAATTAAAAAAACAGAATATCAGCCATAAAATCCTTGGCTGTCCTTGTGGTACAATACAGGTTTAACATCCTTAATTGAATCATAGCTGACATTAAGACGCCAAAACGAGAAAGCTTCTCACTTGCTACTGCATGCATCATCCCAAAGCTGATGTTGATCATCTGTATGTGCCCAGATCCGTAAGAGGCAGAGAATTAGTTCAACTAGAACTGTCCTACAAAACCACAACAATTGGCCTTCAAAGATACTTGGAAACTACAGATGACTGGATGATGATATGTGTCAAAGAACATGAAAATAGTAAACGACTCTATTCCGTAGTAAAAGAAGCCAACAAATTCAAAATGGTGTTTCAAATGGATACAGAAATACAAACAAAGCACAATACACCGACTGAAGTTGCAAAATACATAGAAAAGAAAGCAAAAACAAATGCGACCGACCAGATACAAAAACAATAGCATAATAAACCGCTTCATAGCCAATACTCTGCTCGTACCAAAAAAAAAAAAAAATAAATAAAAAAATAAATAAAAATACTGATGTAGACAAGCCCCGTACCCATCAGTGGCTACCGTAGTGCAGGGTTAAAAGCTGAAACGGAAAGTTTTATCCTTGCTGCATAGGATCAACGCTTGTTAACTAGAAATTATCAAGCACATATACTAAAATATTGTGTTAGCCCAAAAATGCAGGCTCTGTGATAATTATCCAGAAACAATTGACCATCTTGTATCAGGTTGCACCGTATTGGCACCCACTGAATATAAAACCCGGCATGACAGATTTGGCCAATACCTGCACTGGAAAATATGCACCTTCTACGGGAAGGAAAATGAAAGAAACTGGTATGAACACCACCCAGACCCGGTTACGGAGATAAGACCTGTTACAATTTTATGGGACTACACAATACACAGAACAATCACTAACCACCCAGACATTGTTATTAGAGACCTCAAACAACAACAAAAAAGTGCCTCCTTATTGACATGGCAGTCCCTGCAGACTGAAATGTATCTTTGAAGATCTTCAAAAAGCTATTAAAAAGTGACCTTGAAATCGTAATTATAAAAATGTGGTACATGGGAACATCAACAATCCCTGTTATAGTTGGAGCCTACGGATTCGTTGAAAAAGATTCCAGTAGACTAATTGAAGGGATCCCTGGAACCCCATGCCTTAAGTAAATACAAAAAATTGTTTTCGCGAGTACAGCTTACACCTTACGAAGGGCTTTATCTATGTAAAATATTTTTTGTCAGTGGAAAATGTCGTGATGCTATTTCTAATCTTAGGTTTCTGGGCCGGACCCGGAAAGAAATGTGTATACAACAGAAATCAAAGGAAATAAAGTAATAATAATAATAATAATAATAATAATAATAATACAAGCGTCGACATGATAAAGTGGCCCCACATTTAATTTGGAGTTTATGTTTGAACAGGAAGTCGAATGGAATTGCTACCCCCACAGGCCATAGAGGTGATCAAAAACGAACAAGTCGACATCTTATGGAATTTCAACATCCAAACAGGCCATATACTTGTGGCCATCAAAATCAGACATCACTGCCGTTGAAAAACAAATGAGAAAATACCTTCTCATCGATGTGCCCGTTAAGTTATGCCTCTTCCCTTAACTTACGAAAAGTGGAAAATATTTGTTTTTAAATTTCCCTAATAAATCATTTTTAAATCATTTAAAAATCATTATCAAAAATGATTTAAAAATGATTTTTAAATAATGTTAAATCATTATCGCAAGTTATCTACCATCGCCTGAAGAAGTGCCATGTTTGTACTGAAAAATGAAAGCTTTTGTGTGGCAGTGTTTTTATTGTAATTTATTATAATAAAAATAATATCTATATCTATATCTATATCTATATATGTATATGTGTGTGTGTGTGTGTGTGTGTGTGTGTGTGTGTGTGTGTGTGTGTATTAAAAAGAAGAAACCGCAAACGTTTTTGGTTTTAATGTGGATTTTTAAAATATATATTATATTTTATTTTCCATGTTTGCTATACGGGTTTCCGGTCTTACGACCTTCATCATGCAAAGAGTGGATATTTCCACATATTATTAAAAGGAATTATTTTTCAGTGTTTTTCGATGTTCAATCATTGTCTTTTTTATGTAGTATATATATATATATATATATATATATATATATATATATATATAATATTCCATGAATATGTACAATAAAGACATAATATACATGTGTGTGTGTGTGTGTGTGTGAGTTTGTTTGTGTGTGTGTGTGTGCAAATATATTAATAAAATAGGAAAGTGTGTGTGTGTGTGTTTGTGTGTGCAAATATATTAATAAAATAGGAAAGAACTGTTAGATTGAATACGAACATTATTTAAATCTGATGAAGTCCCTTTTGAAGAATGAAATTAATTGGAGATTTTTTTTCTATTTTCCTATTTAATTACCCATATTACATATTTACACAGGTTACCTTTGACCAGAAAAAACACTTTCCAGAAAAAAAAAGAAGGAAAATTAGGCGGTTGAAAGACTGTGTAGCAACAGATTTCAGATGCAGATGGGGGCTATCTACTTTAGCAATAGAAATACCTATTTTTTAAACTTTGGTATCGAATATCGACGTCTGCTAAATATATAACTACGTTAACCAAGAGTTTGGTCATGTTTCTCAGGCATCCTGATACTTATTTAGTTCATGTTCATTGAGATCCAAATGAGAGAGAATTAGCATCATCAGGATAATTGTAAATTCTCCCACTGGTAAAGAGCTAGTATTCACTCGGATGAATTTAATTACTATCAAATCATTTCTATCTGCTCACGTATATATATATATCTTTTTCTTCTTGTATTCTTTAAATGTTTAAATTTTAAGCTCCTATGTTTTATTTTTTTACACCTTGAGTTGACAAGGCCTATAAGTAAGGCCTGTGGGCCGAAATAGCTATTTGAATGAGGTAATTTTGGATTTCTGATTTATATATAATTTACATGCTTTGTTATAATAAACTCATCGAGCTCTTTTTGTGGATCAGTTTTAATATTTTAGATTATTAGGATTTACTTGGATTATATACCAATGGATTATTACTTGTACATATATATTTTATGTATGCTTTTAATATTACATAGTTTCGTCGGGCGATTTTCGATGTGCTGGGGGTGTAATGGATATCGGCTCGGAATCAGAAATTGGAGAGTCGAGTTCGAATTCCATTTGGATCATTACATACCCTTACGCGCAAAGACATTTGAGAAAGGCATAAAACCGCCTCATATCCATGGTATCTAGAGAATTCATTATTCTAAAAAAATTGTTAATGTAAAAAAAAATTCTTATATTTTTCGAATTTAAATATCCAACAACAAAGGGTTGGTAAGACATAAAAAGAAACTAATCAATAAAAACTCGAGCGAATTCAGGTTGAAGGTTTCTAGCGTATTTGCCGCTCGTGGCTTTCAGTTCTTGGCAAATCAAACTGGATGTTTGAAAAATATAGAAAAGCATGGTATTATGTGCATTGACAAGGAAGGAATATAAAGAAAAAATAAAGATTCATTTTGTGTATTACATGTTTTTTCTTAATCATTAATTTATGGAATATTGATGTACGTGCCTACTAACTCTCGCTCTCTCTCTCACACACACACATATATATATATATATATGGTATAACAATATATAAATTTTTATATATAAAGAACAGTTTTGGAAGAAAGATGCATAACAATGTGGAAAAAAAATTCTGTGAAGCATTTTGTCTATTAAGAGGTAAAAGTATTTTAGACATAAACCCGCAAATCTATAAACAAAAATAATATTATATTAAATAAAGAGATAAAGCGATTTATATGAGATAATTCAGAAATAGTGATATAATGTCTATTCTAATATATCTTTAATTTCTTATTATATATATATATATATATATATATATATATATATAAAGATATAACGCTTATTTTAATATATCTTTAATTCTTAGCTGCGCGCTAAGCTCTTAGCGCATGTCGTACTCTCTGCCTTTGGGAAGAGGGGAACACTGCCGAAGGGCAGAGTCTCGTCTGGGTAGGTGGACAAACCCGACCCTATTATTACGGGATATTTTTGCTCGGGCTTACGGGATCGAAAAAAACCCACGTTAAGCCGACCTTGTGCCACACCCCGCTCTGTGGGAGCTCGGGTAAGAACCGAGTTAGCATTAAGTCAGTTGCTAAATGTACATTCGTGTAGTAAACCTTTTTATTTCATTACTTACCTACGAGTTTGTCTTCATTATTTATTTCACTCTGTTATTTCGAATACGAAATACAAGGGGAGCTGCTAATTCTATCTATCTATCTATCTATCTCAGTCTGTTCATATCTATCTATCTATCTATCTATCTATCTATCTATCTATCTATGTCAGCCTGTTCATATCTATCTATCTATCTATCTATCTATCTATCTATCTATCTATCTATCTATCTATCTATCTATCTATGTCAGCCTGTTCATAACTATCTATCTATCTATCTATGTCAGCCTGTTCATATCTATCTATCTATCTATCTATCTATCTATCTATCTATCTATCTATCTATCTATCTATCCCAGTCTGTTCATATCTATCTATCTCAGTCTGTTCATATCTATCTATCTATCTATCTATCTATCTATCTATCTATCTATCTGTCTCAGTCTGTTCATATCTATCTATCTATCTATCTATCTATCTATCTATCTATCTATCTATCTCAGTCTCTTCATATCTATCTATCTATCTATCTATCTATCTATCTATCTATCTATCTCAGTCTGTTTCTATCTATCTATCTATCTATCTATCTATCTATCTATCTATCTATCTATCTATCTTGGTCTGTTCATATCTATCTATCTATCTTGGTCTGTTCATATCTATCTATCTATCTATCTATCTATCTATCTATCTATCTATCTATCTATCTAAACGTGGACTATGAGGTCAACGCCGAGCGGCTATAATTTCCTTCATTTTTAATGTCCATTTTTTATATTTGCATAAGCTCTATCCCTGATATTGTGCACTTTAACCCGTAAATATAACTTACCTTAAAACTATATTTTTATCTGTGTGTGTGTGTATGTGTGTGTTTGTGTGTGTGTATATATATATATATATATATATATATATATATATAAGATGATGTGAAGCCAGAAAAGTTGTTAATCAGTAGAAGACTGAAAGTAGAGATATTTAAGGGACGCAGATTTTGCAATAAAGTGCTCGATATTAGAGAGAGAGAGAGAGAGAGAGAGAGAGAGAGAGAGAGAGAGAGAGAGAGAGAGAGATAATCAATTTGTTTAAAATTTGTCACTTGATTGATTGATTTCATATTCAGCGCCGCAACTTCGGATATTCGTAGAAGGACCTTTATGTAATTGCTCGGTTCAATCGTCAGGAGATATGAGCAATTATCTTTTTGATTTGAATAATTTATGCGCTTTTTATTAGATTAATTTTTTTAAATCTCCTTTGTGTGTGTGTGTGAATGTGTATGTGCATGTTAATTCGATTGTGTGTACGTTTGAACGTATGGTTATTTTCTTCTTTTCATAAGTTTCTTGTCTCCTCATAGGCTCTCATAATTCCTTTCTTTTCTCTCTCTCTCTCTCTATCTATCTATGTGTGCGTATGTCTATATCAGTATCTATCTATCTATCTATCTATCTATCTATCTATCTATCTATCTATCTATGTTTGTATGTGGGTGTTTAGCACAATAGTAACGCAGACAATTCGCTGTATAATGGGTTCACCTGTCGTTTTTACTCTTTGTCCAAGTTAAGCTTCTGTCATATACTTCCCCACATAGATAAACACTGTCAATATCTGAATATAAAATCTGTAATAAAAAAGAAACAATTTTATGTTTTTTGTCACTTTAGTATTTAGCCATTTTTATATTTTCGTTTTTATATCAAAGGTTGATATTTCATCTTTTATCGAAACAATCACTTATCCCCAGAGTGTCAACAACTTCCTCTCACTCACGAACACATATCACCATACCAAAGTCAGGGTCACTATTACAATCTCTCGTCTTTACACGTGAGACACCGTATGCAAGTTCCACGAAGGAAAAGTAGGCTCACGAATCCCATGTTATCAATAAAGATGGACTGACCTTGATAGATGATATTAAAAATGCTTTGCAAACAAAGGGCAATTCATCAGTTCATCTGTAAAAAGTTCCCAGTGTTTTCCCGGATATTTCAGATAACATTATTTCTTTTTTATCTTGCCACATTTTGAAGATTTTTTTCCTCTATGAGAGAAAGAAAGTCTTTTAGTGTTAACCAATATTCTCCCTTTATTGTAGAAAGAGAACAATAAACAAGTAGTAGCAAATATATTGAGCGGTCCAATACATTTTATTTATTCACTATTTCGTGTAACACAATTCTATATTCTATATACAGTGTCCTTTCCAATTTTCCCCTTGCTAAGCAAAGAAATCTAACAGAAAAGTAAATTTTCTAATACGCCTGACTTGCAGAATTTTGCGCGAGACATATGCAGTTTTGCGTTCATTTTCTTACACACAATGCTAATAGTGTGTTATTTTCACCTTACCTCTGTGTAATATCTTCCTTCATGTCTTCATACATGGTTTAAATTACATTTTTTTATATTTCATCTTTAAATTAAGCTTTTCTATACGCTTCAAAACTGGTTTTTAAGTAACTGCACGTTTCTTCGAAATAAACTTTATTGGAGACCATTTTGCTTTCAAATACACTTTATTGGACACCATTTTGCTTTCAAAGGACACATGGCCCATTGTATAAAGATGTTAGTTAGATCCAGTGACTAGACCCAAAGAGTTGTGAATTCAGTAGCAGGCCACTGCAGTGGTGAACCAAAACTTGGAGAGTTCAGTTAAAAGGAAATAACTGAAACATCCGGAAGAAGCATGACACATGGAAGTAGAACAATCTACCCCGGTGGACGAAATAAAGAGTTCGGTTCGAAATTCCAATCACATGAAGAAGGACGAAGTGTACAACGAAACGTTGTGAATATGGCGATGAAAATGAGGATAACAGTCTGAATAATGTAAATAATGTAAGTAAGCATAATGCCTCATCTCAGAGATCCAGTCACCTGAAGAAGGCCGGAGCGTACAAGGGCCGAAACGTTGTGAATATGGCAATGAAGATGAGGATAACAGTCCGAATAATGTAAATAATGTAAGTAATCATAATAACTCATGTCAGAGATTCAGTCACCTGAAGAAGGCCGGAGCGTACAACGGCCGAAACGTTGTGAATATGGCAATGAAAATGAGAATAGCAGTCCGAATAATGTAAATAATGCAAGTAATCATAACGCCTCATTTCAGAGATATAGACACATTTCTCTTTCGTATCTGTTATTTTAATGTTTTTAGTGCCGAAGAAAGAAAACAGATTGATACTTCCTGAAAAAAAAACTTCTTTCCATATGCAGTAAGATACTAGATTAGAAATTGCAAACCATTAAAGAAACCAGATGAACCAGTAGCTTAACCTGGGGTTAATCTCGTCCACCGAATGAAGAAGCACGTTAACTCACACCTGCATCCGGTTCGAGCGAGTGGGAAATATTTGTAATAGACGCGATTATATTAGATTGGTGCAAAAATAATGACGTAATAATGTCGTTTTTTTACGTATTTTTAACGTCAAAAAACGACATTATTACGTCATTATTTTGCACCAACCTAATATAAAATATATATAAATATAGAGGAAAGAGCAGTCTCAGTATGATAACACGGGTCAATGTAAGGTCCACATACCGGCCAAGGGTTCTGTTGTGTCGTACCCCAGACAATGACCAGGAGTAATTATCAGCGCGGAGGCTGGGATTAGCGTAGCAGTTTTAAATTCCATCTGTTGGCCGTTGTCTTTGCATTCGTATAAATACCGTTGGAAAAATACGAATCTTTCTTTTCTTCACCCAGATTGAGGTTAATAGCAGAGCAGACCGGGTGATCAAGCCTTGGGTGGCAGCCAGTTTAGTTGAAGGAAAACTCTGAATTCAAAATCAATTTGACGAGCTATGACCTCCATCAGACGATCGTGACCTAGGCGCATCACTTCTGATATGTCTGCAGGGCATATGATGCTCCCTCCGCCCTAATGTGCTACAGGACTCGTGATGTAATGTTATGAAAACGAACACAGTATCCTTTGAATATTTTGGATGCCTTTCTTTTGACTGTGGGTCTGTTTCGAATGTTTTGGGTGCAATATAAATGTGCGTGTCCATTATTTACATTATTCGGACTATTGTCCTCATCTTTGTCGACATATTTATCACAACGTTTCGGCCGTTGTACGCTCCGGCCTTCTTCAGGTAGTTGGAATGTCGAACTGAAGCCTTTATTTCGCTCACTGGGGTAGACTGTTCTAGTTCCATGTGCTATGTTTAATGGATGTCAGCTATCAGTTATCTCCTGTTAATTTCCTTCTGAAAGTTCTCCACTGCCTTAGCCGGGTATTGAACTCACACTCAAAGGGTCTTGTCACTGGATCTAACTAACGCCTAAGGCAGTGGAGAAAAAAAATGCGTAAAAACATAGACACACATACAGATATATATGTGTTGTATTTATATACCGGATAATTTTTAACCATATTGATATTTTCCATATAAGGATATATGTTTTTCGCAAACAGGCCATTTTCTGGAAGAAGCTAAATTCAACTGACAATGTTGGCATTTAAGAAGCGATAAGATCCGAGTTAAAGGCTGGTTTCATCCATTTTGATATATTCGAATAATATGCGTTACCTTAGCAACATAACCTCAAAAGCCCGATTAGAAGGAAGATGAAAAATAATTAAAACGGTAGATGTATTTCCTTTATTCAAACAAATACCAAGTCCCCTTCCCCCACAACAGCAATTAAGACGTAAAAGTTCAACAAGTGCTCAAGTGACTTTTACTTTTTATAGGGCTGGTTGATTGGGGTTGCAAGTCACGCAGATTGAGAGAGAGAGAGAGAGAGAGAGAGAGAGAGAGAGAGAGAGAGAGAGAGAGAGAGTCGGAAAAATTAAGTGGCCCTCACACAACATGTCGGGCAAATTGAGAATGGCATATGCCAACGTCATTGACACGTGATCATTCATCAATCAATCAACATGGATAGTTATCCGGTGATAATTAAATTGAAGCTGGCGGTTGGGACTGCGAAAGAAATGAATCCGACAGCGCCTATGTCCAAAGTTGATTGCAACTTGACGATATAAAAACACCAAAATTGCCTCTTCCGTACTGCTGATGATAATTATAAGGGAAAAAAAATTTTATGCTTCATGAAATGCTTCTTCTTCTATGTGCCATGTCCCCACCAGGACATGGAAATGCAAGTAGTTGAGAAAAAAATAAACAGAGATATCAATGACTTTTGTTGTTTCCAGGTAAGCAAACTCTACTCCATAGTAATGATTTAAATAAGTTTTTATTTCACGAACTAAGTGACATGGTGGTAAAATAACTTCTGACATGAAAGTGCATCTGAAGTGGACGTGTGTCATTGAATTCCTCCATGTGGAAATATTACACGAACTGACATTAATTGACGCTTACTGAATATTTAAGGAAAACAAACAGAGTATCTGAGCAGAGTTAGGCAATTAATAATGCATTTCAGTATCACTTATCTGCAAAAAGATTTTAGTTGCCTCGGATGAGGTAGATTTTCACTGCAGGTTCTTTTCTCATTGCTGGCAAGAATGCATCGCTAATGGAGGCCATTATGTGGGAAAATAGTGTTTCGAAAGTGAACATTTGCTCTGTCAACTACTCTTATTCTTAGCTCTGTGTTACAATTTCTGTCGAAATAAATAGGAGACATTATCTTTCGGAGTGATACACATGTGAATAGATCGTTTCCGTTGCAACTACAGAACCAGAAACACCCAGCGATATTATGAGCAAAATATTCAACACTTGAAATCAACTGAAGCCATTCAATTAAATCTCAACTTTAGCTAATATTAATAATAGTAACATTAGGCTCTTAAATATGATAAAAAAAGAAAGTGTTAGCTAATTGGCCGCGTAGTCGAGTGCTTAGTACGTTATCATTTCGACCATAAACTCGATTTGTCAAGAAGAGGATTTCTTGATAACATCGGCCTGGGGAGGTGATCCCAACGGTTGGAGTTGCCTGGAAACAATAGATCCAAAACTTGTGGTTGAAGGTGGACATGCAGGACTGTTCGGAAGCAGTCGATGGTTGTCCTTACACGAAGTCGCAAGTCATTCTGACCGAGAGTTCGATCCTGCTGGCCTTTTACGATTACTGATCACGCCAGATGCAGTCTCTCTCAGAAACTATAACTACTTATCATAGTTGCAGTATAAACCACATATATGCTATATAGGTGATAAATAAACACAGATGTGCCTGAGAAGGAGTCTGCAATAGAGATTAGCTAACCATTTTAACAGCCGGGGATAATTAAAGTATTTTCGTCATCTACCTTATTGATGTCGTTTCACTCAGATTCAGTTTAACCATGACAATAATCAATTTCAGCAGTGTTACCATTAAAGCGGTTCCCATCACAGCCGGTTGAGGGGTCAAGAATACATTGATTATACCTTCCTGTACAAGGCCCTTCACCGAAAAGGGGAGCGACCTATTTAACGAACATTTTCTAATTCTCGTGAAAACCAGACCTGTTTTGATTTCCAATATCTTTCCATCTATTGTTTATCAAAGAATTCTCCATTAGATAACCAGGAAAGACAAACAATTTAAGGGAATTAACACCATCAACAACAATATAATCACAACCACCACAAGAGCAGCTTTACACTAACTACTGCATAATATACTTTATAGTACACTATACACGAACAACTGCCGTAAAATTCGCGTCCTGGGTAAGACGATAAACTACATCCGGCAGCAAGGCCTCTGATCAGGAGGTTTTGAGAAACGTGGAACCACCTCTAGATTGCTGGTATTCCCAAGTCCACCCTGACCCGGGATGGTAGCACATGTTAGGGTCCCAGATATGGGCAAATACTTAACCCTCAAACTAGGGTGAAAACATTTTGAAAGTGGGAAAATATGTTTTCAGCAATACATTTTAAAAAAAATATTAGCAGCAATATAATTTTGGAAAAAATATTACCAGCAATAAAAATCTTGTCGGCATTAAATAACCCATTGATGTTGATATAGCATAAAACAAACCAAATCAAACCAAAGCCATAAAATTCATTTACTTAGTATATTACAAATCCACAGTCGTGAAGCGCTCAGTGAGGAATAAACTCCCTGCACTAATTAAATGAACTTCTCAACTACATTGTTAACCATTACCCAAGGCTTAGAGGTTTTAAACAATATAAACAGCATAATAAATCACTAAAATCCATCCAGTCGGTATGAATCAGATTATCAATCTACTTTTTATCATTATGAATAATCATGTTAAAGGTTCAAGCACTTATAGCGTCTTTAACCTCAATCACTCTCGACAAGATAAAAGATGAGGAGGAGATTGGACACATGTCAGCTTTCCAATAGTATTCACGACATGTAGGCTGGATTTAACTCGCCGATGACCTCACGAAGGGCTGTTTTCAAATATGACACCTCACAGGATATATCTAAATTAAATGGACTTATCCTTTATCACAGGATATTCTTTTGTCTATGAAGTGGCGGCACGATTATTTTCTTCGATTTTCCTATCAACACCGTGTCTGTTTGGTACGGTACGCTCATTATTCTGTAAAACATTTCCCTGTGCTATAATTAAACATAATACTAGATTGGCAGTTAAGTATCATCGTTATACTGTTGAAATAGCTAGATAGAAAAGAATGTTATATTCTTGTAGTCTCGCACTTCTCGATTGTGGATATTTCTTCCTGTTTTTTGCTTCTTTGTCACCTACAATTTTTAAAAATTTAAACGAAACATAAATCGCCATCTTCCTTATTTGAGAAATTAAAGTATTCTCAGCGTCCTGACTATTCCAGTAGGTACTTGTGTTTAGTACAAAAGTGTAACTATCACTTGTCGTCATATGTATCACTATTAGCAACATCTCTATAGATATTTTCTCTAACATCACCATGATCATTATCATCATCAAGAGATCCGTAAACATTTTCTTTCTCATCAGCACCGCAAGCAACTCTGCAAGTATTGTCTTTTGGATCATAAAGCACATGAATGTTTGTATTTATTCTTTAGCCGTTAAATTAATTTTGCATTTTTAGTTATGGTTTTCTTTGCAAAATGATTATTTTGTTCTCTTTAAAATCACAGTGACACGAAAATCTGTATATTCTTGGCACAACCTTTTGCAAAAGAAAAAGTTCTCCTAAAAGTATGGAACATTAAGCCGGCTGTTAAACGTATTGTTTCTTTTTAAAAATCACTGCAAATTGTTATGGTCATTAGTAAAACTCGGATACGAGGAAAATGATAGAATGAATGACAGATCAATCCGTGATTCTTCCTCGAATCAGAGTCACTGGTTCTCGCAATCAACGATGAAAGTATCGATTCCCAACACTTCTATGTGAGATCAGTGTCATATAGAATTTACTCTATGACACACACACTCTCGCCCGAACGCCCGCCCGCCCTCCCGCTCGCACGCGCGCACACACACGCACACACGCGTACACACATATATATGTGACAAGATCAAGAACAAATAAGAAACATTTATCAACTAACATATTTCATTTTTTATTAAAGCTTCATCAGAGAAATGGAGAAAAATAAGAAAGAAATTCTGGTATTTTTATTTTGTTGTTTGATTTTCATTGGTCAGTCATGTTTCACGTGCATTTGACTTTTAACCAACGTTAGTACAATTTGTGGCGTTCTTTCGAAGTTCCAAGCAATTAAAGGATTCCAAGACTAATTGAAAAACATTAAATATTGCTTTCTGTATGTAAGTAATAATAAAATAAAATAATCCTAGTTTGTCTATGGGGATTCAGATGATAATTTATATTCAAAAGTATATGTGTTTGTATATCTAGTATACATTATGTTTAGTGGTTTCCCGCATGTTGATTTGGGAAAGCTTTTTACGTACATTCCGTTTGTTTTAGATGAATATACGTTAGATTATTTAAGAATGAATTCAATAAAGGTTGCTAGTGTAATATAATGTTTTTGATGTGTGTTTATAATTGGTAAAATATTTATTCGTAATACCTCGAAGTACTTTCAACGTAAAAGATTATGTTCTTAGGATAGCATTTGAAAAATCAAAGTTATGGTCAGTTTTGTTCCTATCTATTTCGAGCTAATTTAAATGGTTGTCCAAACATAAACACCTTTTATGTTCGTAGATACAGACTTTTAGATTTCGTGATGTCTCGCCGATATAAGTGCTTTTGCATTGTCAGTAGTTTATTTGATAAGTACCGGCATCTGAATTGGTTTTATATTTATTTTTCTTCCTAACCATATCTCCGATTTTCTTGGACATATTATTAAATATTGTTGTATTTATTTACAACTTATGTAGAAAGTGTGTTAGAGGGTATGATTATGAATTTTGTGTTGTTGATGTTAGAAGTTCTATCAGTGGTATCTAGTTTTTATGGATTTGTGATCTTTGCATGCTCATTTTCTAGCTTTGGGGATGAAATGATGACACTGACAACAAACACGGGAAAAGGAAAACAGCACATAACCTGCCTAACGACCTTGAGTAAATGGATGGCAAAACAAAGATTAGGAGTGATGATAAAAATCACAAAATTTACTAAGAGGTATAAAGTACAGGAAATTGTGGAGAGCCATGTTCACCAACGTCCTGAAGGAACACCACACATACGGTAGAAAAAGAACACCCCCCCCCCCGCTTAAGGCAGCAGGAATCCTGTCAAAATTGAGGCAAGAATTTACACCAAATTCATGGTAAATCTTGTTTGAAAGACTGAGAATATTATTGTCTTTTTGAAAAATGATTATGGAGACAATTCCCCGAAAAAAAGAGCAATTTACAAATGGATAACTTGTTTTAAAGAAGGCTGAGACGGAGTTGAAGATGACGAATGGATCAGTAGACCGTCAATATCAATTTACCAGGTAAAAAAAATTCATAGCTGTGCAATATTTAATTAAGGCTAGCCGATAATCTCAGTTGGTTCATCCAACAGAATATTTTCTGAAAACTTTGAACAAACTTTCTGTTCGTTAGTTACCAAAACTGTTATGCTTTCAATAGAATTTTAAGCAAATGTGATCAAAATTCTGAAGTCATTCTCAGTCGAATTGTAACCGGAGATGAAATTTTTATTTACAAGTTCGAATCAGATAACTAACCTATATTAAAAAAAAATGGTTACAGAAAGATAGGCTCTATCTAAAGCAAAGCAAGCCGGTCAGAAGGAAAGCTTATGGTAACCTTTTCAAAAGTATCCATTTTGAGACCATTAATGAGGTAAAATAAGGAAGCACTGAAATGGTTAAATTATCAGAACCTTCTTTAAATAAATTGTCTCATTAATTACAGCAATGCCTTCAGTGGGATTGAGATTAAGGTTAAATCCAGAGGCTGATATGCAATGCAATTGGCCCTGATCTGGCATCTCGTCTGCAGTCGCTCTCTTACAGACATGCCGTCGCCTCCCTCTGTCTTTTTGACAAATACTTTCACGGTAACTGCTCTGATGAGCTGCTTTCGCTGGTTCCCAGACTTCATAAATTTAAGCCTTCAACTAGGCTGGCATCTCTCTCTCACTCTGTCACTGTCGAAACTATTAAATGCAGCCGTCTCTTCTACTCCAATAGCTTCATGTCTCGCACCTCTCGCCTGTGGATCTCCCCCCTTTTCCTGTTTCCCTGATAGCTATAATCTCCAACTATTCAAATGTAATGTCAATCGACGTCTCCAGATGCCTTGATCTATCCCCTATCCTTCTCTTCATCCTTTCCTCTATCATTCCTATTTAGTTTCACTCCAACTCTCTGTAACCCCTTGCGTGCTAGTGGCTTCCTGCTTTGCTTGGGGTGAAAAGCTTAAAAAAAATAAAAAATAAAGTTTGTACTTAAAAATGTTTGATTTAATTCCATTTTTGAACTATAGAAAACAACAAAAAGGGCACTTATATGAAGCATCCGAAAGAAACAATTGAAATTTCTAGGACAGATAATAATGAAAGAGGGCTTGGCAAATTTGAAACTTAGAGAACATACAGAGAGACAGCGGAAATCAGCGCATTGCCTACGCAACGAACTTGTGCAAATGGTTGACGGAACAACGATTAGGAGATGTCGTATAAAAACACTATTTACTAAATGTTAAAAAACACAGGAAGTTGTGGAGATCCAGGAGTGCCCATGTCTTGAAGGGACACATCATATTGCAGAAGATAGTAACCTAAGTAGAGTGTAGAATATAGCATGTCGTAACAGGTAGTATTTTTAGCTTAATCTCTGTTAATCTGTATTTTATAGCAGTCTATATAGAGAGTCTTATATACTAGCTTATACAGTAAACTGTAGTATTTTACTACTAGCTAAATGTTTATTATGCCGTGTGCCTTAAAAAACAGCAAAAACCAAATAAAATGATAAGAATCGAAAAGGCTGTATGGGGGTCGAAAGAGATGCATTTGAGGGAGATCGTCATTTCACCCCCCCCCCCCCACAAAAATTATTTCTCAGTAACGATGATACTGATATAATTGATAGTCAAAGAGAGTAAAGACTTTATTGAAATTGATGATTATTCTAATTGCTCCAGGGATGATGATGAATTGATGAGTAAGCAAAATCTATTAGGATGCTGGTGATATAGAAGGAGGGGGAAAAAAAAAAGAAAAAAAAAAAGGAAGAACTGACAAGCGCGTTGGTGACGTGACGACAGTGGCTGCCGGTCCAGGTGGAGTGAAGGTAGACTATTAATAACGAATGACAATGGTTGAATTTTGGCGTGCATATTGCCTGACTTTTGCTGATGGGGCTAATTAAGTGTCACGTGGCCGGAGAATGGCTGAGGGCTTCCGAATATTTGTCCAACAAGGAGAGATGACTGTGGCTTAAATGTTGGCAGCTGGGAAGGCACGTGCAGGCATGGAGGACTCATTTTTTTCTTTTACTGAATAAAAGACTTTTGTACTGCATTAAATACACAAGAATATAATCACCAACAGTCAATGACACACACTGACACACACACACATATATATATGTATAAGCAGTCATATATATATATATATATATATGATTGCTTATAAGAAATCTAATCTGAGCGTTTGCATATGTTATGTGGATATGAATGTATAACCGTATTGTGCATAGGTATATGTTTAGACACGTATATGTGTGAATATAGCGTTTTACTAAGAGTAACTAAGATGTGGCACAAGCCTGGTAGTGTGGAGCACCCTGTGAGGTTCGAAGTCACTATTGAGTCGTAATTGTTCTAGTTAGGCAAGCATTTTAATTATTACACCACTCGTTGCTCGATGGGTGTTGATATATATGTGAGACTATAGGCGTGTGTATATGTGAAAATTCTGGAAGAGTTTTTTAATGTACATATGTGTATGCTATGTATATGCGTGAGTAAATATGAAAGACTGGATACTGAAAATTGCCGACTGAGCAAGATGGCGTTCCATAAAATACACTTGTGTTTGGCCATTTGATTACAGTTTTGGAAATGGGTGGCACAGAGACATTCGAAACAGCGCCTACATATATATATATATATATATATATATATATATATATATATATATATATATATATATGTGTGTGTGTGTGTATGAACAAGAAAACGTAAATACACACACACATATCTATTCGAATAAATACAATATGAATAAAGACAACAGAAATACAGAAACACACACACACACATATATATATATATATATATATATATATATACATATATATACATATATATATATATATATATATATATATATATATATATATATATATATATATAGGTATATTTGGGCAGCATATTTTCATTATAACATATTTCATTGAATAATATAGACATGTCTATATTATATCGCTGCCTTTTTTGCTGAATTTCATTTTAACATCAACAAACTGATTAGAGAACAGGAAGAGATCAGTATAAAAATAGATATGTCTATATTATTGAATGAAACATACAAACACGCACACAAACACACACACACGCGCACGCATATATATATATATATATATATATATATATATATATATATATATATATATATATAACTATGAACCTAAAGAGCCAAGCAGCCTGATGATCCGTGTAGGTGAAACATAGGTAGGTTTACCTGGCTCCTTAGGTTCATAGTTAGATTTGCTCTACTTAGTGTATTGAGTACTTAATTACTTTTGCTTTACTCGTGTCGGTGGTTTTTTTTTCTTTGGATTCTGAGCTTGGATTCTGGACGATTTTTTTCGCCTCAATTTCATGTTCTTTGTTCTTTCTTTTTTTTGTCCCTTATTTTCCCTTAGGCATTGGTTTGTTCAGTTACAAACCAAAATACCTAAGGTTTTTCCAAACGAGTATAACTATTTATATTTATATTATATATATATATATATATATATATATATATATATATGATAAAATGACTAATATGGAATGTCCGAATAATCTATGTTTGTATACATACATACATATATATATATATATATATATATATATATATATATTGATGTAACAAATTGTTTACTGAACAAAATATTAATACTTAAATAACATTATCATAATTTGAATTATATTTATTGACTATTTAATTATATTTATTGACTATATAATTTGGATATATAGGCGTTTCATTTTAATTGCCTTTACCAAATTTACCCTGATTTATATTTTATTTACAGATATTTTCTATCTAAATATCTTTTTAATTTGTCCATATATATTTATTTTTACATTTTATTAACATTTTTGTTCAGGCAATGATTATTGCTTGGATTTTTTCAGTCTCTTATATGATTGTCCGTTAAATATTGAACGTTTACGAATAAATAAATAGAAAAATCTAATCAGCCAACTTTTTTTTCCACAAATCCATATATATATATATATATAATAGTAATGTATATTAATTCCATATAGATATATAAATTAAATAATTGTAAAACCTTAAGTTTCCATCACTATAATTTATTTCACCAGAAAAAATATTTTTCCTGGTTCATCAGGTCACATCTCTAGTTACAAGATGTAACTATTAGGTTGGTGCAAAAATAATGACGTAATAATGTCGTTTTTGACGTTAAAAATAGGTCAAAAAACGACATTATTACTTCATTATTTTTGCACCGACCTAATAGATTTGTAAGTACAGATGTGACTTGATGAATCAAGAAAAATATATTTCCTGATATATATATATATATATATATATATATATATATATATATATATATATATATATATATGTGTGTGTGTGTGTATTTATTACATATATATATGTGTGTGTGTGTATATTAATTACATATATATGTGTGTGTATGTATATTAATTCCATATATATATATATATATATATATATATATATATATTTATAAATTTATTGCTTAATGGTTATTTTTAATGTATACGCATATTTAAGTTGATGCTCTCTTTGTTTATTTAAACAATTTATTTCTTTATTTCCATCGAGGACCTTGATGGAAATAAATAATTTACATTATTTACATTGTTCGGGCTGTTTTCCTCATCTTTATTGCCATATTCACGACGTTTTGACCGTTGTACGCTCCGGCCTTCTTCGGGTGACTGGGATTTTTAACTGAACCTTTCATTTCGTTCACCGGGGTAGACTGTTCCATGTGTCATGCCTCTTCCCGATGTCTCATCTCACTTTAACTCAACTCTCGAAGTTTTTGTTCACCACTGCAATAGACAGGTATTGAACTCACAACTCTTTGGGTCATGTCAC
This sequence comes from Acanthosepion lycidas, assembly GCA_963932145.1. Classification (NCBI taxonomy): domain Eukaryota; kingdom Metazoa; phylum Mollusca; class Cephalopoda; order Sepiida; family Sepiidae; genus Acanthosepion; species Acanthosepion lycidas. The sequence goes on from OZ010571.1 coordinate 6,916,604, forward strand.
TGGATCCAGCCAACACATTTATCCATTGGGTCATGTGTCCTTGAGGACAATCAGCTGAAGAAGACCCGAGCGTACAACGATCGAAGCGTCTTGAATATGGCAACAAAGATGAGGATAAAAGTCCGAACAATGTTAATAATGCAAATAATTACAATACCAAAAATATAGACGGAAATAAATATACTGTTTAATAAATAAATTAGTCTCTTAGTTGTTAACACGTACGTTACGCCTTGCCAAAACCTCATAAATAATGAACCATTCCGTTTTGATAGAGAAGAAAGATGGAAAAGACATATCAGAGACGCTGTTTGCGAAAAAGAAAGATAGAAAAGGCGATAATTGACATATGTGTTTAACGTCTGCTTCAGTGAAATGGAAAAACCTGTCAATTTTAATTTTTTCATTTGTATCCTCTTACTTGTTTTTATATATATATATATATATATATATATATATATATATATATATATATATAAAAGTAGATTTAATAGGCTGGTTAATAAAATTTGAAGAATAAAAAGCCAACAAAATCATACGAATATTTTCAATAAAATTGATATTTATTATATATTAAACCTTTTGACGGAATTGAAGCACGAATTTTAATGTCGGAATTTTCGAACACGCCTGTGTTCTTTTTCAACGATATGAGGAATAATCAAAGTGGGACTTACTCTTTCAATACTCTACTTACTTACTCTATGGAAATTATACTCTCTGAGTAAACCCAAATCCCTGTTTAATCTCTCAATGTTTGAATTTATTTTGAAAAAAATTCCATCTCCGATCTTAGGTAGGAGGTGATATTTGGCAAAGATGTGAAGCTCAAATATTTGACGATGTAACATGTGAATTTTCGTGAATATTTAACAATTGTGGAAAATTCAAACAGGAATTTTCACGGGTACTACTAGATATTGATTGGTTTGTTTTTTACGACTTATCAACCTATTGTAAATTTCCAGAAATATTTTTTATATTGTAAGAATTCTTTTTGGCGATAATAATGATTTACTGGTACAAGTCTTACAAATTATCCCACAGATGGAGGGAGAAGAGGTGGATTCTTTTCTTTTCCAAGGTTATTTGCACGTAAGTGAATATAACGAAGCCGATGGGAACTGGAACTCGGCTCTCCGATTTCCAATTCCGAGTCGCTATCTATTACACCACCTGCACATCCACTTGGTATTCCAAAGCAGACACCCATCTTGGTATTAAAGTTGTGTAATCAAAAGAATAAATGCATTGTGGATAAACTACATAAGTAGAGATTAATTGTTTGTTTTATAAGTTCTTTGTTGTAAAATATTTTAATTAAGAAAATGTTGTTGAACTTCGGTAGTAGTGGTAGTAGTAGTAGTAGTAGTAGTAGCAAATAGTAGTAGCAAGAGTGTTCAACTGTAGCTTTTGTTTCTAATGTCATACTGGTGACTACACTTATTGAGATTCTGCTAATTTGGGTGGAATTATTTTAAACTGATCCCCAAAGCTGCTTACATGGGCTGGGAAGGGGAAGGAAATGAGACAAAATATAGCTGCGGTATCCCAAACTGGTTTCAGGGGATTAAGTCTGGTTACTTGTCCGTATAAATAAATCCCAGAAAAAGACAACTAGCAGTTATCAATGCTTGAAAGGTAAAGCAGAGACTAAGCAGATCTGCAACACTTGAAAATATCATCAAAACATTCCATCGGTAGCGCATTACGAATATTTCAAATACGGCTGATTAAAAGAACAACAACAGCAATAACAACAACAACAAGAAAGAAAACTGAAAACGCTTTATTCGTCCAGCGGGGAGGGGGGGTAGATTGTTCCAGTATTAAGTGTCATAAGGACACATGTCCTCAAGTGGATAAAAGTGTTTATTGAATCCAGTGAGTCGAACCAAAGAGTTGTGAGTTCTACATCCGGCTACAGCTGAGGTGAACAAAAACTTGGAGAGGGAGATAAATGGTATTGAGATCTCCAGAAGAGGTATGGCACGTAGAACTAGCACAATCTATTCCATTGGACGAAATAAAGGGTTTCGTTCCAATCACCTGAAGAATTACGGGGCGTTAATTAATGTGTTATTTTGAAATATTTTCTAAGAATAAAAGAAAGTAAAATACAACCTATATCTAAATAATTTTATTTCTCCAAGAAATTCACTGAAAATTTTGTATAAAAATGGTATCCATTAACTTCAAAGACCTGATAAGTTTAATGAATTATGATTATAATAATAATTATTAATATTAATGATCTCATACCTACTGTCGAGTGGACCGAAAGAATATAAAAATAGGTTCGTCTACGAATCTCTGGAGTCGGGGTACTGAATATAACATCAATTAACTGACAAATTTTATACAATTGTATTAATCCTGTATGTACACACACACACACACACATACGCACACATACACACACACAAGCATACACACACACAAGCATACACACATATATACACACATACACACACACACATATATATATATATATATTGCTTAAAAATTGCTATATTTCTGGGATAGAAGCGTTTAACATTGAAGTTAGAGCGCCTGCTTTTTGCCTATCCGCCTGTCTCTATACGCATGCGTGCACACGCACACAGACATATATATATATATATATATATATATATATATATATATATATATATATGTATATATATATATATATATATATATATGTATATATGTTAACATAACTTGAACAAATGTATATATTTGTATGCCGACATTTGTATATTTATTGGTTTTTGTAGCAAAGAAAAACCAATTCATTTTGTTATTTTATGCACCAATGCGAAGACAGTATGGGAAAGGCTTTGGTTTGAACTTGATTTGAAAAAAAGGCGCGGCTCTTTAAGTAAAAATAAAAAGGACAGATTTTTTTCTTTTCATTTGCATTCTTTTTTTGTTTCCATTTGTTGTCTGTGGAAAATAGTATGACTAAAACCAAATGAATCTTTTTAGAAAAAAGAATAAAACGCAAGGTCAAGAAATAAGTCGCAGGATGATTGAGGGGCGGTGGGGGGGGGTGTACTGACCCACCGGCTTTTGAATCTCGACATGATCAAACATTCGCCTTTTCAGGTCTTGGTTAGAAAGGACTGAAATAAATAAACCAGTGGGTCAATAAGAATAAAACGTTTGTTTGAGACTGATCTCACTGAGGTACCTTTTCTTGCATGGGAACGGAAGGAAATTAATTAGACAAGTCTTCGTTTAAAATGAAAAAAAAATAAACGTATATTCCGGAGAAACTTTCTTTGAAACCGGTTCGTCTAATTATAAACTTAAATTATCTATCACCGTCTGCCTCTCTCTCTCTCTCTCACTCTGTCTGTCTGTCTGTCTGTCTGTCTGTCTGTCTGTCTGTCTGTCTCTCTCTCTCTGTGTCTCTCTCTCTCTCTCTCTCTCTATATATATATATATATATATATACATGTATATGTCTAAATGTCTACATACTTCAGGAAAGGAAAAACGTAACTTTCGTAGTTTTATCGAATCGCGATAACACTGCTTATTATAATATATTTCCTCTACATTGGCGGCCCTTAGATAAAAAATTGAAAATGTATGGACACTCAAGGCCAAGTTCGCCGTAATAATAAATGTCTGGAAGCTAAAGGTCGCCATTTTGAGCATCTCTTTTGATTGTACTTGTGATGTCTAAATAAATTTAGTATTAAAATATCTAAGTTGCTCCTTTCCTGAAGTATGTATACATGTTTTAGCGGCCACTCTCTCTCTCTCTTTCTTTCTCTCTCTCTATCTATCTATCTATCTCTCTATCTATCTATCTATCTATATATATATATATATATATATATATATATATGTATATTGTCGCGTCTCTTACATTTTTCTACAAAAACGGATGTTAACCGCTTGACGACCCAAAGCACACTGTGTAAATATGTTTTCTGAGCACAGGCTCCAATCATAGATCCGCTTTAACCAAAATAAAACGAACAGTTTAATGTCCAGTCAGAGCCACACTCGCTCCAAAAACGAAAATTTTAATTCGAAGCCAAACGCTCAACACAGAGCAACTAGGAGGTAAGCAGAAAGACGCGACACAAACCAGTCTTCATGTCAACACCCACGCGCTGAGAGAGAAACAGCCACAACGGTAGCCATCAGCAATGTCTACTTTCATTAATCTCTCTCCCTGTTGTCCTAGAAACAACAATAGATAAAAGTTACTAGTTTTGTATGTATAGTAAATAAATTATACATTTATTTGCCTATACTCAAATTTATTCTTTTGTACTTGAATCTACTTTTGTCGAGGCGAAGAAGGACTTACTCTCGGCAACAGTAACAACAAAAGATTCTGTTTTCCATTTCCACCTCCGTAACATTATATATATATATATATATAAAATTATTTTTTAAAAATATGATTCCATCGCGACACAGAAATTATTATGTTTCGAACCTAGTCACCCGTATTGAAGTTTAATTTTAATATTAAACCTTAAATGTGGTATAACAGTTTCATCATCAAGCGATGTTTGGAAGACAGTTTTATCCTCAAGCGATGTTTGGAAGACAGTTTCGTTTCATCCTCAAGCGACGTTTGGAAGACAGTTTCATCCTCAAGCGATGTTTGGAAGACAGTTTCATCATCAAGCAATGTTTGGAAGACAGTTTCATCCTCAAGCGATGTTTGGAAGACAGTTTCATCATCAAGCGATGTTTGGAAGACAGTTTCATCATCAAGCGATGTTTGGAAGACAGTTTCATCCTCAAGCGACGTTTGGAAGACAGTTTCATCCTCAAGCGATGTTTGGAAGACAGTTTCATCCTCAAGCGACGTTTGGAAGACAGTTTCATCCTCAAGCGATGTTTGGAAGACAGTTTCATCCTCAAGCGATGTTTGGAAGACAGTTTCATCCTCAAGCGATGTTTGGAAGACAGTTTCATCCTCAAGCGATGTTTTAATAACTTAGCAACGAAATGCTTTACTCCTTTATAGTTTTGAAATGGAGGGTGTGATCTGGGGTTTGGTCTTTCATTATCAAGGGATCTCTGCTTTATTAAATGCAGGGGGGTTTGTTATACGTCAAGTTTATCGAGTCGTGTAAGGTTGGGTTGTTTTGTTTTTTGTCTGGCTACATTGACTAATTTTATCAGGCTCCGTTGTTTTAGGCACTATTTCTGTGTCGAGCACTGCTTTTTTAAAAATAAAAACAAGAATACTAAAGAACTTCGGATCATCAATCCAATACTTTTTTCCTATTATATCAATACACACACACGCACACACACACAGACACACAGACACACACACATACATATATATATATATATATATATATATATATATATATATATATATATATATATATATATTCACTCTATGTACCTAATTTAATATTTCCCTATATGGATGCCTTGTCATGATGTCAAGGTTAGAAATTTTGTTTTATATGAATTTAATGTTCACTGTGCCCTGCCATACTTGTGGTGGTTTACTGCCGGAACCAAAGTATATTTACTGAACTAAATATATCATATTTAGATCAGCAAATAATTAGGTTTCTGCGAAAGTTCCCATATATATATATATACATATATATATATATATATATATATATATATATATATATATATATATATGCAAAAATGATTTGTTAACCAGAAACGAGACGCTATGTTTTGTTTAACTTTTCATAGTAGTAAATAGAATGCAAAATAAACGGACTAAAGTGCATGTGTTATTTATTTGTTCTTGTTATATTTCTTTGGACCGTCTCATATATATATATATATATATATATATATATATATATATATATATATATATATATATATATATATATATATGGTTTCCCTCGGAGCTATGTAAAGTATCATGTTGAGAACTATCTCACCTTGATGAAGGTGAAAGGAGTCTCTCTGAGCTTTGCTTAGCAATCCTTTTAGTGTTGGTTTCATGATAAAAAAAAGACTTCAGATGAGAAGCAAACCTCATGACAGCTTAGCCCGGTCATTATATTGCATGTGTCAGCCGAGGGGGGTGTACCGGCTGATATTTACTGTGAGCCGGAGAGGTTAAACACTGCGATAATAACACATAAGAACTGTCTTTCAGAGTTTCCGTGGCAAGTCTTTTGCATCGTTACTTTTTATCGACAGATCCAAAAAGTGTAGATGGTCCGACACAAGCCTTCATCACTTAAAACAAATCATTGTGTTGGTTTTCTGACAACATCTAATTGGTTCCACTGGCTACTGCGAAAAACTCTACGAAACAACATCAACTTCATCTTGGCACTTGGAATGTACGAATACCAGAAAGAAAAACAGTTGAGGTCGCATAGGAGCTAAAGAAGTACAGCATTGATATTAGCTGCAATGAGAAGTAATTATCAGTCGACTACATGAAACGAGAAAGCAAAATAAGACATCTAACAGTGTTCCTGCTTCACTTGGATACAATACATTCTCTTTTACTCTTTATGGTCTTTTGTGCAATACTCGAACCGGTCTCAAAATGTCACGCCCGTCATAGGTACGCAGATAATTAGTTCGAGATCGTCGGAACCTCATACGTCGAACTCGATGGGAGAGTCCGTCATATATGTGGTTATTGGATTGAATTATATATATATATATATATATATATATATATATATATATATATATATATATATATATGTGTGTGTGTGTGTGTGTGTTTGTGTGTGTGTATGGAGAAAGAGAGAGAGTGGGAAAAAGAGCGTATGAGAGAGAGAAGGAAACGTGCGCATCAGAGAGAGAGAGAGAGAGAGAGAGAGAGAGAAGGAAAGTGAGAGATAGACAGACAGACAGAGAGGGGGGAATGCATGTGTATGTGCATGTAACATATGTGGGTCCGATAACTGAAAGAAAGAATAAGAGAATAAAAGAGGAAGCAAAATCATTTTAAATTTCAATTACCGGTTATTTGGCAATTAGCATCTAAATCCTTCGCTGACAATTACGTGCATCTAATCGCTGATATATAGATAGGTAGATACGAATAAAGTGAGACACAAAACAGATACATAGATAGATAGATAGATAGATAGATAGATAGATAGATAGGAACAGACTGACATAGATAAGAATAACCACATACTTGCAGAGACAGATATACACAAATATAGAGTCAAATTTCATATGTATGTCGTGCATGGCGCCAAAAGCCGTTCAGAAATATCTAAAAGTAGGGTGTAGACAACTGTTTTCTAAGATCAATGATGAAAAAAGCGTTGAGAGAGGCATGTCTGAGGGATTTTGCAACGATCTTCTTTAAATATTATGGATGACTCTACAGGATCACAAAGAACAGTACGAAATAACAGAAACCACATCACTTGTGGACTACCAGCACCCGCAAAAACTGTAATGGATAGCACAAGTTACTCTACAAGAGAAAATAATCCCATAATTAAAATGTTGACATTGCACATTACTTCAAATAAAAGGTTAAGAAGGAAACCTCATTATTTTCAGAGAAAGATTTTATAAGTTTCAAACGAAAGTAGTACAGGCTGCTTGGTCAAGGAATGGCAAATATTTCCTTGGAGGGTAACGGCTAATTACCAAAGCACAACAAAGATTAGATCAAGATATCTATCTATCTCAGTTTCTTCATATCTATCTATCTATCTATCTATCTATCTATCTATCTATCTATCTATCTATCTATCTATCTATCTATCTATCTATGTCTGGTCATAAATATCTCTCTCTGTCTCTGTCTCTCTTTCTATCTGTCTATCTATTTGAAACTTCATCAACTATCTATCTATCTATCTATCTATCTATCTATCTATCTATCTATCTATCTATCTATCTACCTATCTATGTATCTATCTATCTATCTATGTTTGGTCATAACTATCTCTTTCTCTCTCTCTATCTGTCTATCTATTTGAAACTTCATTGTCTGTCTGTCTCTTTATCTTGTTCATATCTATCAATCTCATTTTGTTCATATCTATCAATCTCTCTTGTTCAGAAATATCTAAACTGTCAGTTTCATACAACTGCCACACACACATATATATATATATATATATATATATATATATATATAGAAAGAGAAAGAAAGAAAAGAAAAGATAGATAGATTGATAGATAGATATTACATTTAAAATATATAGATTATCGGGAGGAGTAGAACAGATGCCAGCCAAAACCAAACCGGTTTTCAACTCTATATTCAGTCTTGAGATTTTAAAATAGAGCGCTGGGAACTTTCGCACAAACCTACTTAATTGCTGATCTAAATATGATATATTTAGCTTACTAAATATACTTTGGTTCTGGCAGTAAACCACCACAAGTATGGCAGGGCACAGTGAACATTAAATTCATATAAAACAAAATTTCTAACCTTGACATCATGACAAGGCATCCATATAGGGAAATATTAAATTAGGTTCATAGAATGAATATATTTTACAAGCATTTTGGTTGACGCATTTTGCTTATCATTAAAAACTGGTTTCTTTTCTTCTCTCTCCTCATGAGTTTAATCATTTTTTAAATTGTTGCTTCAAATGTCTTCATTTCGTTTCATATTCATTTTTTATTGAGAAATATTTACCCTCTATTCTTGTTGCACAATTATTTACAATTAGGATTATTTATAACGATTTCTCTCGTCTATTTTCAGCAACTCTTCATTTGCAATTAGAATTTAATAAATGATTGTTGTTGGAGTTTTGTTCTTCCAAACTTGTTTGTAAATAATGAATGAATTAATAAAATAATGAAAGTTAAAAAATAACTGAATAAAAGGACGTTGTGAATTAATTATAAAAAAAGAATGAAAGACCTGAACACATGGAGCAAAGTCAGAATGAAATAAATAAATGAATGTATGAATAAAAGAATGAAAGAAGGAATGGACAAAACGAATAACAGAATGAAAGAAGGAATGAACAAAACGAATAACAGAATGAAAGAAGGATCGAACAAAACGAATAACAGAATGAAAGAAGGATCGAACAAAACGAATAACAGAATGAAAGAAGGAATGGACAAAACGAATAACAGAATGAAAGAACGAAGAAACACTAAACAAAATTTTGACTGAAGGAAAAAAGCAAGGCGTTGTTCAGTAATCGTTTGTGGCAAAAGCAAATTTCGAAAAAATAAATTTGGAAGAGAAGAACTCTAAAAAGTTAGTGAAAAAAGGTGAAATACATTCATTCTTTTAATCTCATTGTTAAAGAAAAGAGTACTGAACTGTTATGTAATATCAGTCTTCCTATATCGCAGTGAATGCTGGACAATCTCCACACAAATGAAGAACACTTTTCTTTGTTTCTGTTGCTTCAAGTCTCTTGAAGCAACAGAAACAAAGAAAAGTGTACTGAACTGTTATTTAATATCAGTCCACATATATGGCAGTGAATGCTGGACAATCTCCTCAGAATTGAATAAGAAACTTGAAGCAATAGAAACACAGAAATGTGTACTGAACTGTTGCGTGATATTAGTCCTATTATATGGCAATGAATCATGAAAAATTTCCTCACAGACGAAGAAGTAACTTGAAGCAACAGAAACAAAGAAAAGGGTACTTAACAGCTACGTGATATCAGTCCTCCTGTATGGCAGTGAATGCTGGACAAACTCCTCACAGATGAAGAAGTGACTGTAAGCAATAGAAACACAGAAAAGAGTACTGAGCTGTTATGTAATATCAGTCCACTTATATGGCCGTGAATGATGAGCAATCTCCTCAAAGATAAAGAACATATTTGAAAAAATAGAAACAAAGAAAAGAGTACTGAACTGTTACGTGATATCTGTCCTCCTATATGACAGAGAATGCTGGACAATCTCCTCACAGATGAAGAAGAATCTTGAAGCAACAGAAACAAAGAAAAGAGTACTTAACTGCTACTTGATACCAGTCCTCATATATGGCAGTGATTGATGGACAATCTCCTCACAGATGAAGAAGAGACTTGAAGCAACAGACACAAAGAAAAGAGTACTGAAATGTTAAGTAATATCAGTCCTCGTATATGACAGTGAATGCTGGACAATCTTCTCACAGATGAACAAGAGATTTTAAGCAACAGAAACAAAGAAAAGAGTACTGAACTGTTATTTAATATCAGTCTTCCTATATCGCAGTGAATACTCGACAATCTCCTCACAAATGAAGAAGAGAACTGAACCAATAGAAATGTGGGTCTACAGAAGAATGCTGAGAATTCAATGAACCGAATATGTGAGCAAGAGCTAAGTTTTAAAGAAAATGGAAACAAAAGGATACATATACGTAACAGCAGGAAGATACAATTGCAATTTCTATAGAAAATAATGAATTAAGAGGGCTTTGGAAATCTAAAACGCAGAGGATAGATCGAAGGCAAGAGAAACAGATTGAAACTACGCATAACCTACCTGGAGAGCATCAGTAAATATATGGCAGCGCAAGGTTTAGGAGAGATAACAAACAGATAAAACTTATTAAGAGTTACAAAAACAGGAAATTGTGGAGAACCATGATTGCCCACGTCCTGCAGGGACGCGGAAAATAGAAGAAGACTCACCGGTAAGTTCAAAAGAACTTGTTTATAAACTAACTTGATAGAGAAAGTATTTTTGTGGCGAAATTTATGTCATGTTTGTATCTCATCTAGTCATCAGGCTTTTGTGCTTGTTTAAATGCGTCGGTGGGGGTGATTGTGTGTAGTTTTTGTGCATATCGATGACTGTTTACATGCGCCAATGTTACAAGAAGGAGGAAATGTAAATATTTGAATTTAAACATCAATCAATATTACAATTCACAAAAATAGGAAATAGAAATCAATACCGATCAATACCAATCAAAGAATCCCATGATGCAATTTCATATTGAATATGATGAAATAAACCGACCTCTTTGCTTGCTATCACAGTCGACCAGAGAGAGAGAGAAAAGGAGAGAAAGATGGAGAGAGAGAGAGAGAGAGAGGGAGAGAGAAAGAGAGAGAGGGAGAGAGAGAAGGAGAGAGAGAGAGAGTGAGAACTGAACAAATAAATATATGTACATCGACACATTGAGAGAGAGAGAGGGATAGAAAGATGGAGAGAGAGATGGAGAGAGATATGACAAAGGGAGAGAGATATAGGGAGAGGGACAGAGAGAGAGAGAGAGTGAGTGAGTGAGAGAGAGAGAGAGAGAGAGGGAGGAAAGGACTGAATAAATACCCATATACGTACATAGGTACATTTAGAAACACTCACTGCCATAGTCACAGAAGCAATATTTAAATGTAAATACATATTTTAACATGTAATGTTGTGCAAAATTATACACATATTCTGAAAAATTAATAATATATACAACCGTTCCTCACTTAACGACTTTGCATTTTTTAATGACCCCAGACTTACGACCAGCTATGAAATCGCATGAAATAAAAATTAAAAATAAATATCTAACCAGTTGGACGTGATTACTGATCGGGGAATTTTTCTCTTTCTCCAAAATGAATCTAAACAAAAAAAAAAAAAAAAAAAAAAAAAAAAATGAATAGATAAAGTAGAAAATAAATAAAAATTTACTTATCTTGTATCTACAGCATGAAATAATGGACAGAATATGGAACTATTTTTTGAATTTGTTTATTACGCTTACTGTTCAATAGAATATTGTATAAACATTTAGAAAGCCATTAGAAATGTTATAAAACTATATAAAGCTATAAAATTCCACTAAGATATCTTTAATCATTTCTAAGGTACAACGGTGTAGATCTTAATCTAACAAATGAACAATTTTGCTTTTACATTATTTGGACAATATTTTTGTCACACCCAGTATATTAAATTTGAGGAGATTCTAGTGAAGATTATCCCCAGTGAAATTTGACTTTTTGCTGTTAATTCATAGTGGCCTTCATATGTAATCATTCATTTCTCCATCAGCCAACCTACCATTTACACGATATCCTTATTGCTCTATCTTACAGACCTTTATCCTTCTCTATCATTCTCTCTCCACCTCATCCCTTTCTTTCTTTCGCACACACACACACACATATATATATATTAGTTCTTGAAAATTACTGGGACGATCGAAAGTACTTGAACAAAACAACACGAACTTCGTGCAGTTTCTGATCCCCGCTATATATATATATATATATATATATGATATTTGGTTAAGTGAATAAAATCCTGAAAAAACTCTCTAGTGCGGTGTTTCGTCCCTAGAAGAAAGTACTTCAGACCTAATAATAATATAGGTTAAGTTATATATATATACGAAATGGACAGAGTCCGACAATTTATTTATTAAAGACATTTTTTTTTTATGTTTAACTTTCTTTTTATAGATACAAGTATTTAAGTAAATGATCTGTTTATAATAAACAGTATTAAATAACATTTACCGGCCTGAATATCCGAGAAATTTTCATAGAAAATATTCGTCCTTGGACAGGATTCGAACCTGCATCCTATCCGGAACCGTCATTTACGCTGACGTGCCTTGACCTTGAAGATTGAAGTTTATAAACAGTAAATTCGACTTTGTCTACCGAACGATCTTTGGTGGCCGAGCGGTCAAGGCACGTTAGCGTAAATGACGGTTCCATATAGGATGCAGGTTCGAATCCTGTACAAGAACGAATATTTTCTATGAAAATTTCTCGGACATTCAGGCTGGTAAATGTTTTTTAATACTGTTTATTATAAACAGAGCATTTGCTTAAATACTTGTATCTATAAAAAGAACGTTAAACATTAAAAAAATGTCTTTAATAAATATATATATATATATATTCATATGGGAGCGTGGGTGGTGGGTAATGAAAATACATCAAACACTGGTTACAACTTTATATCGAAAATCCCAGCATAGAAAAATTATATATATGAAATTTTACATTAAGAACACCCAGTGGAGACAGTATGTTTTATGCTTAACCGCAATCTTTAGGCTATTGGTTGTTGACTCCAATGTCGTCTTCTATATTTACCTACACACCCTCTATTATACTCGTAAATAAAGGACACTTCAGAACTATATTTTGATTATTTTGATTTTTAAAACTAGGTCTGTTATAATTATTTCAGAATTTTGAGATAAATTGCTATTTCTAAAATAACTGCAACAGAGCGTGTACCTGCATGTTTTTAAAAAAATCACAATGACAACAGAAAGCAGATTTTGTCGGCGTTGCAATAAGTTTGACTGTTTAATCTATCCTTGAAGATGGCCTTAGAAAAGGTGGTAAGTACTCCGGTTAAAAAAACAAACTTCGTTGATGAATTTCATCTTAACATCAAGAAACTGGTTAGAGAACTGGAAATGATCAGTATAAAAATAAGTAGACACAATATGTCTATATTATTCAATGAAACACACACACACACACACACATACATACATATATATATATATATATATATATATATATATATATATATATATATATATATATATACAGGGTGCGGTGGATTCTGTAAAAATAAAAATAACACTGACATGTCATTTTAACAGATATATTTACCAAAATGACACAAATATCTTGGAATACTAAAGAGAAAATTTATTCAATAAAATCGACATTGACTTTAACCAGAGTCGGTTTTAAACGTGGGGACCTGAGTGGAAGCACTCAGTCTGGTCATAACCGGTCATACCACCGCTTCGGAACAAGAAAGGATTCTGTCCGCGCAACGGGGGTAGGAATACAGAGAAGGCCTCCGGCACGGAACACATACTGCTAACGCTGCATCTACTGCGACGAGAAGTTTCTCCTCCTCATCAGCGAAAAGTCCCCGGGTTATATGACAAGGGTATATAATAACAACTCCAGTGCTTGCTAAGTACTTAACATCTAAAAAAAAATAAATCCCGAGTTGCTATGTAATATAAAAGGTGTTATAGAATGTCCCGTAAGAGTATCTAGATTATGTACTAATGAAGCAAGTAAAAAAAAAAAAAAAAAAAAAAAAAAAAATTAGGTTGATTATATAATCTAAATAGACTTTTAACTAGATAGAAGAAAGTGGGGTGACACAATGAAGGAAAAGGTCAAGGTTTTGTGGAAATATTGTGTCCGTCATAATCACGTGAATGGAATACCCAATGGGCTATGATAAGAGGGCTTCAGACTCAACGCCGAGGCCTACATCAAGTGCCTGGGTCAAGAGTGTGGCTGCTGAAAGATCCTATGTCTTGCAACAGGACTCTGCACTATGCCACACAATAAAGAGGGCCCAGTCATGACTGACATACAATTTCTCCGACCACATCCCCACTTACATCTGGCCACTTAACTCTCCAGATTGCAACCATTTGATTATTATGTATGCAGCGCATGTCAACGACAGACCAACAGAAATCTTTGTAACTCTAAAGATGAATTGAAGGCAAGGATTATGGCAACATTCACCAACAAATAAGGAGACAGTCCAGAAGAATTGCCAACACTCTACACTGATCAACAAATTCAGGAGTTCTTTTCTTATCAGAACAGTCAGAGTGAGTTTTCCGAGCTGCCGAATTTGAGTCTAATGGTGATTACAAAATCACCATTAGACTCATCCAACTCTTTCCGAATGCTCTGCACTGTCCTCATATTGAAACCCAAACCCTCTGAAATGTTTTTATTGGCGCTTCCAGTGCAAATGCCAAGCAGTACAGCATGCCGTTTCCAAATTTCTGTGAATTGCGTCATCGTGCTCTTTTTCTTAGAGACGATGCCTAGCTGACATTACTACACTATACAGTCGACAAAATCAAAATCAAACAACGCGCATGCGCTAAATTAAAAATATAAAATGGCGACCATCGTACCCTGTATGTAGGCAGGTGATAATAAGAAAACACTTCACAATGTAAACTAACTGGACAGAAATTTATACTAAGAATAGATTTTATATTTTTGTGAAAACCACACAAATATTTCTTTTGAAAAGTGTTATTTATTTATTTTTCCTTACAAGTATGTTTTTGTTATTTTTTATTGATGGTTCAAGATTGTAGATGTATTTTCTGATATTATGTCCCAAAGTACTTTCAGTCGTTTTGGCTATCCTCAGAGAATAAAGTTGTTTTAAACTGTGTTTGCTGTTTTGTTGATTGTTATAGCGTTATGTTTCGAACTGGAGTTTTTTTTTTTATTATCATGTCACGTGTTGTGAGGTTATATTTTAAGTTTGTTTTATGTTCGAATTATTCTCCTGGGGTGCTAATTCTCTTTTCCTCCATTGAAAACAACTTTACTTCCTGAAAATAGTAAAAATGGCTGAAAGTATTTAGTAAACTAATATTGGGAAGTACATTTATCGCCTTGAACCATCAGTAAAAAACACTTTTCGGAAAACAATTAAAAATGACTGCCAAGATATTTGTATTAAGTTTGTATTTATTATATTTTTCTTGTATACGAACAATAGTTTTCTTTTTAACTTAGCAAAAAGAAAGTGGAGAGAAACAGGACTTAGAGAATATGACACTCACGAAATATATTGGAGACATGAGGACAGAGCACAACAGTGAATAAACTGCCCAACGAGCGTGTGTGGCAGAATAGGAATTAGGCGAAAATATCAAGACAGAATTTATGCAGAGATACAAAAGACAGACAAATTTCTCCCATATCCTGAATGTACACGGCATATAGAAGAGAATTTCAAAATGATTGTTCATTACGAGCGCTTTTCACTAATGTGTGATCCCTTTTCAACGTTCCAGGTAGCGCTATTGTAAACAGTCGTTGAAATGTAGCAAAGGTTGTTGAAAGTTAGACATAATCTTCATTTTGAAATACGACAAGTATTGTTGTCTTTGATAATGATGGCTTCCTTTGTTTAAATGTGCATCTGAGAGAATGCAAGGTTAGCTATCTTGATAAGTGTGTGGTGGTATAGTATAATTCATGAATTTGTTTTTTCTTCCTATGGACATTGGATTCACTACTGCACAACCCCCACCCTGGAGGATCAGGTTTTGAATTCAGAGTTGTACTTCACCTAGACTAGTTGGCACCCAAGGCTATAGAACTCGGTCTGTTATATGCCCATAGCTAGTGGGGAAAGAAGAGGTTTCATACCTTACGCAAATACGTGAATGTAAACCGAGCCGCTATCCATTACTCCACCGCGGCTCCTTATAGTCTTATGTACTTCTATGTATATGCACACGTGCACATCTATTCACGCACGTATATAGGTATACATATGTATATATATGTACACATAAACGTGCGTACACAGGTGATGTCTCTGATTTGTTATTAATAAACTAGTGCTTAAATGGTGAAGTTATTTATTTTTTTAATATTATTTTTACACACACACACATATATATATATATATTAGTGTGTCTGGGTGTGGGTTGTAACTTATGGAAGGTTACTGAATAGAACAATCACACGAAGGTTGGTAATGAACGATAATACTTAGGACAAGAACAATACATATAAGATTCGCCACCAACGCGTAGAAGTAGTCAACTGCTAGAAGTGAGTCAAGTGAATTCCACAATGAATCTCCAACTGCAGGTCGGCATTAAATGACCCACTGAGGTTGATATGCCGTAAAACAAAATAACCAACCAACCAACCAACTGCAAGATATCTACTAACCTCCCACGCGGTCAGATGTGACACAAGGCCGAATTTAATGTGGGTGTCCGAGCCCGTAAGATGTGGCAGGGGGCCGAATTTAATGTGGGGTATCCGAACCCATAGACTCGGCCAAAATAGGTGTATATATTTAATATAGGTGTATATATTTAATATTTGTTCATTCATTTGTTCATTAATAAATTAAGTTTATAGTGTATTTCTTTTATTTATTTATTTAAAGTTTATATATATATATATATATATATATATATATATATATTTGTTTATTTTTAGTTAGTACTTAGATGGCAAAGTAAATATTTTTATATCCCTTAGATCCTATACGAGAATTTTCATTTAACTGATATCACTTTCTTTAGTATATGGGATGTTCCTGGTAGGGTGATCTTCTGGGCATGTTGATATTACCTGGGGCACTGTTAGTAAAATTGCCCATTCCTTTTTTCATGAGACCCAGAACCCCGACTACTTTTGGTATAGTCTCCGTCTTCATTCCCTACATCCTGTTAATCTCGATCTCCAGGTTTTTGTATTTGGACAATTTCTCAATTTTATGGAGGTGATATTCTCAGATGGTACTGCTATGTCAATAAGCATACACTTCCTGAATTTCTTGTCTTTTATGATAATATCAGGATTATAATTTACCAGTCAGTTTGAATTGGCACATTCCAGAAGATAGTTACATCGTTATTTTGGGTAACTGTCTGGTTGGTGCCCATACCATTTCTCAGTGGTTTCGTTTTTGTGCTTCTTGTATATCTTCCAGTGAACATATGTCCCTACCTTGCTATGTTTGTGGGTATGTTCATTTTTTGACAGTTCCGGACATCCTAAGATAATATGGTCGAGAGTTTCATCATATCCGCAGATCCTGCATTTAGGATTAATTCCATCCTTGATTATGTGACAGTGATAGGATGTGGTGGTAAGGCTTTAGTCCTCAGCTTCAATAATTAGACCTGTTTCAGCCACTGATGTGCTTTATGTTGAAGTAGATCTCGACCTCCTAAAACTCTTGTTACATACAGCCTATTATCATCTAATTTCGGGTGGTTCATCTTCATTTGGGTAAGCATTTTTCTGGGCTTTTAATGTCATTTATTATTATTATTATTATTATTATTATTATTACTTTATTTCCTTTGATTTTTGGTGTGTACACATTTCTTTCCGGGTCCCGCCCAGTGACCCAAGGTTAGAAATGGCATCATGACATTTTCCAATGACTAACCCCCCCCACAAAAAAAAACCCCAAAACAAAACATATTTTACATAGATAAATAATAATAATAATAATAATAATAATAATAATAATAATATTAATAATAATAATGGTTATTATTATTATTATTATTATTATTATTTCGAGCCCTTCTTGTCCATATTTTCTATTGTGGTATAATATTGATTTTCGTGAGTGTTTAACTATATTTATGATCTCGTTCGGGATGTTGATGTATTGATGTATTGTTTTGCTAATTTTAATGCGTTGTTTAGTGTATTTTCATTCATAGATGGGGAGAATCTTTTGTTTCTAATTGTGTGAAACTGAAGTTTTCTTTGTTACTAATGTTAATAAACCAATTGATTGTAGCTTTAGTATTTTCCATTGGTTTAATCTTAGTCTGCTTCTTACATTTGAACAAGTTTTTTTCTAATATTTGTTTGTTTGTTTTCACAACATTGTTTTTTTGTCGGATTTCATAATCTTCATGTTGTTTTGGTCGTGAAGTTGTATTTATAGTATTTTAATTTAAGAAATGGTTCTATTTTTGCTATTTTTTTTTATTCTATTGTCTAATTTTAGTGGCTATAGCTTCTTTGTTTATATCTCTTTCTCTTTCGTTATTAGTGGTTTTGTAAAATTTACTGACTATTTTGTCAAATAATTTATTGTAATTATTGGTTTCGATTTTATAGATTATTCTGGATTTATTTGCTTTTATGAATAGATTTTTTGAGTTGTTTATCATTTTTGACTTTTTAAAAAAAATTATTGTTGAATTTTCTTATTTTAGAATCGTTGGTAATGTTTGTTAAGCCATTTTCAAAAGCAATGAGGTCGTTTTGTTGATATAGGGATTTCATTGATGTAAATCCAAATTTATTAATATTATTGGTAACATCGGTGTTGTTGTCACCATTGCCATTGTTTTTGCCGAGGAAATAAAATACTTTCCATCTTATGTGCTTTATAGTGTGTTCTATTTTGACTCGTCCGTGATTGAATCAGATTTTTATCACACACTGTTGTCTCTACTGTCAATTAGTTGTCTTACAGGCATTGCCTGCGATTAACCTTACTGCAAGGAAACATACGAAAATTGTAACAATGCGTGAACACACTCTCTAGTCTTACCAGTGAGCAAATCAAAGTACTATAGACTGGCCTGGAAACACTCCTGATTTAAATCCAATCGAGAATCTGTGGTCAATCTGCAAGGAACGACTTCATGAAATGAACATACAAAGTTACTAACATGTGCACTGGGTCATGTTTCATTGAAAAAATATGAAAAAAAGTAAATAATAATAGAATTATTTGTTTTGTTTCAATTAATTTGCACAAGGGTATATATATATATATATATATATATATATATATATATATATATATATATACACACACACAGAAAGTGCGAAATAAACACTGCATAGTGACTAGGAATTTTACACATGATCTGATGATTTCTTAAGATATAAAATTGCCAGTCACTATGCAGTGTTGATTTTTCTCTCCACATTGTTTATATCAGCAAATGCTCTATCCCCATCTCAGAGATAATAAAGAAATCTAAAATAAAAATTTAATTTCCCAATAATAATCACTGGTTTCATTACATGGTCAATAAAAAGATGGATGCTTGAAAATTTTATGCTTTATTGCAGTCTTCTTCCATAAATATAGCAAACTTTAAACAATATATATAAGTTTATCACACATAACGGCCAGTCTCTACTCAGCACCTGAAGATTGTGTTGTGCATGAAACTTTGAGTCATATGCGTATTACAACTTTTATACTTGAAATGGATGAAATATTTATATATATATATATATATATATATATATATATATATATGTGTGTGTGTGTGTGTGTGTGTGTGTGTGTGCATGATTTTGTAAAAATTCAGATAAAATATATCTGTAAAGACAATATAAACAAAGGAAAAGACAAGAAAAAAACTTTTATGCCAACATCTTTTTTTCCTTGAAGAATTATATGAAGGCAAAGTTTGAAATTTTATTTGCTAACCTGTATTTATACAGAGAAATAATGATGGGGAAAATAAAATAAAATTATTAAATTTTAAATTAGATGATGCTATATACTCTCAGGTACTGGCTGGAGAGCGACTGTCAGACCAAGAAAACGCTGGCGCGACTCAGTGGCAGACACTCTCAGAGCCGACGAGGTATCTCTCCTCCAGGACACTCACCTTGCCTCTGACAGACGACTGTGTCTCCCCCGCGAGTTTATAGAGTCTATGGATTATAGCACCTTTGTGTTGCCGATAAGGATTTCTGATTTTGTGTTGTGGCTTTCCTTTAAGTTCGTTAAAGATGTGTGTCTAAATGAAGCTATTGTTAAATAAGTGGCATGCTGAATGGCGTGATTATTTGTCGATATTTCAGAGATGAGGTATTTTAAATATTTACACTATTTATTAGGTTGTTGCAAAAATAATGTCGCTTTCTCACGTAGTAACATATGTGAGAAAACGACATTATTTTTGCACCAACCTAATCCATTGTAAATATATGGAGAGAAAAGGGATGATTACCGTTCACCGTGAGATGAAGTTGAAATGATAGATAGAGAACATCACTGGAAAATACAAAAAATTAATACAGAGATCTACAGAAAATTAAACTATTAGGTTGGTGCAAAAATAATGACGGTTTTTGACGTATTTGTTAACGTCAAAAAC
The DNA here is from genome assembly GCA_963932145.1 of Acanthosepion lycidas. Classification (NCBI taxonomy): domain Eukaryota; kingdom Metazoa; phylum Mollusca; class Cephalopoda; order Sepiida; family Sepiidae; genus Acanthosepion; species Acanthosepion lycidas. The sequence continues at coordinate 6,937,131 of OZ010571.1, forward strand.
AGTCATTATTTTTGCACCAAACTAATATAACAAAAATTTGTAATATGAGCTCTCCCGAAAATGTTTACAGAGATATTAGCTTTATAAAAATTCACCAACTAATAGGAAGCAAGAACCAGTGGATAAAAGCGTTGATTGATTTATCCAAAAGTGATTTGATTGAAAGAATTGTGAGTTCAATCCCTAACCACATTAGAGAGAACCAAAACTTTGTGGGCTGAGTTATCAACTTGCAAGAATCAGTTATCAGTGTGCAACAAATGGTAAGTTTAGTCCGAGAAGACGCAATGAATCACTTTTCTAGAGGTTAGCATCAGCCAGGATAATGGCAGGCAGAGAGAAGTCTCTCAGATTGTTAATAGATGAACAGTTTAGTTGCGGAAGCGATAGAAAAAAAAAACAAGCCATCCTTTGCCCCAGTTAACAAAAAAAGAAGTTCATTTTAGACAACAGCTGCCATTTTGAGCTTATCAAATTGATCAGATTTAATCTCGAGACAGGATTAAATAGTTGGTTCATCAGCATAGATGCTAAATTGAGAGCTGATGCCATCGAGAAGGTCATTAAGGAAAATTAAAAACAAAGTAGGACTCTGGCTTGAGTCCTGGCGGACACCTGTATTAGTACGAAATGATCTAGAAGAGTGGCCGTTCAGAATCACTTTTATTTCACGATTTGATAAGAAAAACTAAATCAGTACAAAAATTAGTCCAGGCTTCACTATTCTTATCTAGAGCTTGATACACTCTTTCCACAATTATGTACAACAGCAGTTAACCTGGAGAAACGAAAGCCATATTGCTTGCCCGAAAAAAAGGCCTACGATGTGAGATGCTTAACCAATTCGGCATTTATTATGGGCCTCTAGGAGTTTCCCAAAAAGAGATAGATGGTTAATACGACGATAGTTGGAAGGGTCAGATGGTTTACTAAAGTTCTTATGAACTAGAACAACAGATGATGACTTCCAGCAGACAGGAAAGCAAGATGACAATATTTACGGACATATCAATGGTGCAATGGAAAAGTTGGCTCTCTGAAATGAATTTTCATTTGGATGACCGAAAAGATACAACTATATTTAGGTTGGGAATTTAAAAGGCACTTCCTTTTGTATTCTACTTCCTCTCTCTTTCTTTTCTTTGGTCTCTATTAAAAGAATTAAGTCTTTAATCCAATATACAAAGACGGGACTGCACTAGACATGCCAAAGTTCAATCTCTTTCTCTTTCTCTCCATATATATATATATATATATATATATATATATATATATATATATATATATATATATATATATATATAAGTCAATATAGAAGTCAACACTTAGAGGCGACAGTCTGTTTCATGCTATACGCAATCGTCAGGCCTGACGATTGCGCCTAGCATTAAACGGACTGTCGCCTCTAAGTGTTGACTTCTCTGTTCACTTTTATATTTACACACGCTCTATCTCTGATATTGAGCACTTTATCCCATAAATATAGCACATCTTAAGACTATATTTCTTCATATATATATATATATATATATATATATATATATATGTGTGTGTGTGTGTGTGTGTGAAAATATATAGAAAATGGGAAAGAACTGGTTAGGTAAATAATCCAAAGTTCTTCAGTATTTTTGTTTTTTGTTATTATTTTTAAAAAAATAGTGCTCGATACAAAAGTAGAGCATAAATATAATTATCTATTTAAAAATATGATTCCAACACGCTACATAAGAGTTCTCATGTTTCAAAACAAGAAACATGAGAACTCTTATGTAGCGTGTTGGAATCGTATTTTTAAATACATAATTATATATATATATATATATATATATATATATATATATATATATATACACGGACACACAATTGCATGCATCAAATTAAAATGCAAATTAAACAGTCATAGTCGAGCTGTGTCTGAAAGTAAATAATTTAAATAAATAGCAATAAAAAAAAGAAAAAAGAAAAGTAAAATAACGAAGAAAAAACAAAATACAAACGAAAGAGTTTGTTGTTTCCTTGCAAATAATGGTTCAATTTCTTGTTTCTAAGATTTCAAAAAGTGTGTTTGATTCTGAACAAAGCCTTCACCACTATAATCAAATAATTTGTGCTGGTGTCTGGGCTGCCAGTTCCTAGGAACTGAGCTGCTTGACCCTCAAACGATGGAAGAGTCCACTATATATATATATATATATATATATATATATATATATATATATATATATATATATATATATATATATATATATATATATATATATACACATACGAATAAAGAAAAAGAACAGACGGATTAAGAATCCACATCTGCAAGATACTATGTCTGTGTTAAAAATGAAATAATTACTCAATTTCTTTTCATCCCGTGACCCGTAGGGAGACCATTTGTACTGCAGCCAAAGTATATGTGGTGTTTCGTCTGACGGAGCTCAACCCTTTTCAGGCCAGTTTTGAATTCGGAGTTTTTTCTTTCTGCTTGACCGGTTGCCACCCAAGTTTATAGAACCCAATCTGTCCTGCTACTTATCCATAGCTGGGGGTGGGGAGAAGAGGATTTATACCTTTCTCAAAGTTATTAGAAGCATATTAGTTAATGTAATGGAATTCGAATTCGGTTCTACAATTCCTCGATCCGAGCCGCTATCCATTACTCCATCGTAGAAGAGTTTAAATAAAGGAAATGGTCCGGTAATAACCCTCTTTCTTTGTAGTTGTTTGTATGCAACAAAGAATTTTTATTGACTTGAGTTACTTATAATATTTTATACATTTACACAAAGAGTTAACTAAGGAATTTTGTTATCTTTCGGCCAAATGCCATGTACGTATAACTGCAGGGAAATTCATCATACATAAATACTCACATATGCAAGCATACGCGTATATACACACAAACAGTAAGAACATGCACAAGCACATACTAACGCGCACACACACACACACACACACACACACACACACACACACACACACACACACAAAAAACAAACAAACAAACAAACAAACAAATAGGCACACAAAAAGCGTCTGTTCCTCTATATGCGTACAGCGAACACAACGCAGTGGATCGAATGACGTAAGACGCTTTAAATTCACGTGCCTTCTGCAAGTGTTTCCAATTCAAGCACATGTTCGGGTTTTTTGATACACTCGCGATTGGATGAAATCTTTTCAATCAATTAAAATCTGAAATACGGAGATCGAAGCTACTATTTGACGCTTTCAAGTCTATTCTAGCTCGTCCATTAAATACGTTGTACTTTAACGTTTTCATCAAAATAATTTGAGTTCGAATTAAAGAAACGACAATCACTGCTTTATTTCAATCTTTCTAAAGATCTAACGTGATACCAATGAACAATTTCCTTTAACTATTAATTACATATTAGGAAGACGGGCCTCCACTACATCTACAACATTATAGCAAAAGCTTGTGCCATTTAAGATCAGTTGTAACTGTAAAATAAATTTTGTGAATGGATATTTCATTTTACTTCATCAACATTTTTCGTTAAGGAAGTCATCCAAAATAAATCTATTAATCGAGTTTAGAGTCAAAATTATACCATCGGCTTCTTTCATTGCTTTATCATCTTCTGAATTTTTTTCATTGGTATACCGTCTGCATTTCTTTTAATTCCGCCGAAATCGTTATTTGCTATTTAATTATAAAGAGGAAAAATGAGTGAAACGGGGGGAAATGATTGAATAAATTAAAACTTGTATTGGTATTAAAACGGCATATATTTTATATCAAGATATTTCTCAATGGTATAGTCTAAGATTCGATTCCTTTCTAAATGAGATTCTGTTAGGCGTGACTAAAAGATTAACACGAAACACTTCCACATAAAATAGTATTTATTTTGCATCTATCTATCTATCTATCTATCTATCTATCTATCTATCTATCTATCTATGTCAGTCTGTTCATGTATGTCTGTCTGTCTATCTCATTCTGCGCATATGTATGTATGTATGTATGTATCTATCTATCTATCTATGACAGCCTGTTCATATCTATCTATCTATCTATCTATCTATCTATCTATCTATCTATCTATGTCAGCCTGTTCATGTGTGTCTGTCTGTCTATCTCTCAATCTATCTATTTCATTCTGCACATATGTATGTATGTATGTATGTATGTATGTATGTATCTATCTATCTATCTATCTATCTATCTATCTATTTATCTATGTCAGCCTGTTCATATCTATCTATCTATCTATCTATCTAGTTAACATATCTTATAGAAAACCACCTACGCATGTAATTATTTTCGATATTTCATGCATAATTTGGCCCAGTGCAGGATCAAATTGAATGATTTTTGCGTCATTTTCATATTTGAGAAGTCCTGTGTGTTTTGAGAAATAATTAAGCCTTTTCTTTGTGCCCGACCTTTTGGAAATACGTAATTAACTACAGAGACTTGGTATATTCTGAAACAAAGTTTAACAAATAATGCCGCTAATGATAGGAACTTACCTAGGGTGGGATTAGCTTTGGACTTTTCTTAAATTCTCATATTACTATGAGCCTGTAACACTTACCACTTACAAAAAAAAAATGTTTACGGAGGTGTTTGACACTTGTCTGAAAAAATTGAAATTAAACCATATGGACACACAGTGAAACGTATATAGATTTTCTTCCTCACTTTTCTCGACGTTGCAAGTCGTCAGGTGATTTTAAAGAAAGACATCTCATCCTATCTTTGACCAAAACGATTTTAAATAAGCAAATGAAATCAATGATGGCGTCAGACAAGGCACTCTCCTCGGTCTTACCCTCTTGCTGCTTTCTATCAACGATCTGCCTAATTGCATTCTCAGATGTTTAGTAAATATATATGCAGATGATAGCACAGTGTATGGGCGCATCTCCAAATACCTTGATGACCAATGCCTGGCAGCTGATCTCTTACCTGGCACAGGAGTTTACTATTGCCAATGAAGGTTTACTGAGGCGGGGTTAACGCTGTCCTAGGCTGTAAGTAGAGTTATGTTTCTCTTCATTTTAGATGAGAGACGTTGCTCAGCGATAGGGATTCCAAACCTGCGGCATCACCTTCCTTAATTCAATAAATAGTTTGGGTTAGTGTAATCTATCTATCTATCTATCTATCTATCTATCTATCTATCTATCTATCTATCTATCTATCTCATTCTCCACATATCTATCTCATTCTCCACATATCTATCTATCTATCTATCTATCTATCTATCTATCTATCTATCTCTCTCTCTCTCTCTCTCTCTCTATATATATATATATATATATATATATATATATATATATATATATATATATATATTAAAAAGAAGAGAGAAACCGCAAACATTTATGGTTGTAATGTAGATTTAAAAAAAAATTATGATTTATTTTCCATAATTTTGTTACACGTCTTTCTCATCTCGCAGCCTTCATCAGGCAAAGAGTGGATATTTCCACATATTATTAAAAGGAATTTATTTTTCTCATGTTTTTCGATGTTAAACACTCTCTATTTTGTGTGTTATTGACACAAAAAGAGAATGTTTAACATCGAAAAACATAAGACAAATTAATTCCTTTTAATAATATGTGTGAGACCGGAATAACCTATAGAAAAATTATGGAAAATAAAGCATAATATATTTTTTTTTAAATCCGCATTACAACCAAAAACATTTGCAGTTTAGCTCTTCTTTTTAATTTCATCAACGACCTTCCTGATGCCATAGATTCCCAAGTTGGCATCTACGCGGACGACACTACAATTTACTCCTGCCTCGAAAACAAATCTAGTGTCGGTGACAAAACTAACCTGGCCGTGCGTCTTGAAATGGACCTCCAATCGGTTGTTAATTGGGGCAAGAATTGGCTGGTCAACTTTAACGCCTCAAAAACTAAACTACTCTCTATTAATCACCATAGAGATCCTTCTCTGCCCCCGCCCATTAGAATGTCTGATAGTCAACTTCTTGATATCACCTCTCTGCGTCTGCTCGGTCTCACGTTGACTGCTGACCTGAGATGGAACAAATACATTGTGTCAATTGCTTTGTCCACCGCGAGGAAAGTTGTCACTCTGTGCCGCGTCAGGAAATTTTTCTCCCCGAAATCGATACTTCAAATATATAAATCAACCATTCGCCCTTGCATGGAGTATTGCTGCCATATATGGTCTGGTGCACCTTCTGTTTACCTCAGAGTTCTTGACAAGATCCAGAGGCGGATATGTAATATAATTGGCCCTGATCTGGCATCTCGTCTGCAGTTGCTCTCTCACAGACGCGCCGTCGCCTCTCTCTGTCTTGTTTACAAATACTTTCATGGTAATTTTTCCGATGAGCTGCTTTCACTGGTTTCCAAACTTCATGAATTCAAGCTCCCTACGAGGCTAGCATCCCGCCCTCACCCCTTCACTGTCGAAACTCCTAAATGTAGCCGTCTCTTCTACTCCAATAGCTTCATATCTCGCACCTCTCGCCTTTGGAACTCCCTTCCCTTTTCCTGTTTCCCTGATAGCTATAATCTTCAACTATTCAAATGTAATGTCAATCGACATCTCCATTTACCTTGATCTACCCACTATCCTTCTCCCCATCCTTTCTTCTATCACTCCTATGTGCTCTCGCTCTAAATCTTCTGCAACCCCCTGCATCCTAGTGGCTTCACACCTTGCTCGGGGCGTAATGCTTAAAAAAAAAAAAACAAAACAAAAAACAAAAAAAACACTTTTATCTCGTTGGAACAACTATAACCTCTTCCCTTTATATATATATATATATATATATATATATATATATATATATATGATTTTGTATAATTTTATAAATTAGCAAACAGTATTTAGCAAAATAGCATGACAAATTGGAAAAAATTGTGACGTGTTTCATAAATTAGGATTTCATCGGACTTGATTTTGTTGATGTTGCCACGTCTACACATACACACTAAACGAGAAATGCTGGTAGTTACAAAATTTTTGAAAAAATATTTTTTGAATGTGGCCAAATTCACCTGCATTCAGATGTTACACCAACTTGAAAACAGCCTAGAACTTAGTGTATCCTGAAAATCAACCAATAAACTTGACTTAATAAACTTCTACTCCCATCATAATAACAATTTAAATACCGGAATGATCATTGGATTCTATTTAAGAGCACACAAAATTTGCAGCCCTCAATATATATATATATATATATATATATATATATATATATATATATATATAATTTTATATATCAACAAACGATATTTAGAAAAATAGTATGACAAATTGTAAAACAGTTTTTGTGATGGGTTCCATCCATTAGGATTTCATCAAACTGGTCTTTGTCGATGTTGTCCTGTCTTCACATGTGTATGAAGCGAGAGATGCATGTAGTTTATACGTTTTAGAAAGAATATATATATATATATATATATATATATATATACATATATATATATATATATATATATATATATATATAATATAAAAGGCTCAAACACTAATATTCCATAGTTAGAATTTATTACATTGGAATCGTAATTACGATCCAATTCATCAGACCTACATTATAACCATGGAATATTAGTGTTTAAGCCTTTTTATTATATCCTTACTCTGTCCTGGACATTGAGTTCTACCTGGATTCTATCCTCTTGGAAACTTTTATATGTATATGTATTTACGTAGCTATATATATCTATATAGTTTATATATAAATATGTGTATATTGACCACTAATATTATATATATATATATAAATATATATATATATATATATATATATATATATATATATATATATATATATATATATATATATATAATGTTGAAAATTGTACCTACACTTGTATAAACTACGAAGTTCTAGTATTCGGTTTATTCGGACAGAAATTATTTTAATTGTATAATGTTAAAAATAATAAACGTTTTATGTTTAATAATTTTAGTAATATTTTTCTATAATATAAATAACATTTTCCTTATGTTAATGTGGGTGTGGATAACCTGCTCATAATTCATGTTATCCATGAATTTTGGCCATATTATACATACACAAAAAACATATTCGCGAAAGGATATTTTTTACGTTGGGAAAAAGATTATTAAATTTTATAGACATACATTCGCTGTTGATTTTAACAATATATGGTTAAAATCTATAAAAATATTTGATACACAACTACACAGGGCTTTTTGCACATAGACAGCGGCCACTATTATATATATATATATATATATATATATATATATATATATATATATATATATAAATTAGCTTGTCCCACAAATACATACATATGCGCTATGCGCACAGACACGCACATGTATGTACTGAAGAACACGTGTTCAAGAATATTTGTACAGATACATACACTCTCACTCACCCAGGCAACAACAATAACCAAAGCATGTGATGAAACACACACGCACACACACACACATATATATTCGCATAACAAACGAGCCCATCTCTCACCTCAGTTTGTTCGCTAGCGCGCATGCGCGTTTCGAGTGTCGGATCATTCATAAAAACGAATCGGAATTTTCCATGTCTGAGGAATCTGTCTGGTGGGAGGCGTGGGACAGTTGTGGAAGATTTTCAACTCCAACATCGTCATGTACGACGGCTCCCATCTCTAAAACTTCTACCTCCATTTTTTCCATTGCTCCTGTAGTGCTCTGTCAGTCTTCTATAGAACCAACCCCCTCTTTCTCTAGCACCGTCTCTAACCTTCCCGCCCGTCTTTCCTTTTGTTTCTTTTTTTTTTTGCAACTGTCATTCTCCCTTTTCATTATCAACTCCCACTGCCACTTTATCGTTTCCTCTCCATAATCATATCTTTGCTCCTCTTCCCTCTACATTCTGGCTTTTATCGATCCGTGTTTTCTTTTCAACAGACGCACTTGCTTTCTCGACTTGTCCTTCCTCTTTTTTCTCCTTCGATTGCTGCTTCCACTTCTTTTGGCTGCTGCTGTTACTGCTGCTGTTACTGCTGCTGCCATCTTTCCGTTTGCAACCACCACCACCACCACCACAACTACTGCAACTCCTAGAGATGCCACAATGGCAAAGGGTATCCGAGGCGCAAATTATAAATAAGGCGTCCGTAAGAGGGGAGTCGGTCGCCAGCCTTTTATTTGCGGGGGTAAAAAAAAAAAAAAAAAAAAAATCCGCAAACAACTATTTCTTGAAAATAGGCAAATAAAGTAAAATATTCCATTCGCTAAGACTGAAAAATACGTAATTTCTTTATTTTAACATTTTTGTGTGTTTCACTCGGGGTAGTTTTGAACGAAATCTTTAAATTCTACGGACTTAGAATTCTGCTCCCTATCCAAGAGGAGATAACTTGTATTAGTATATTATTATATCTCTTTGCTTTGTGATGGTGCTTCAGTCCGTTCCAATGAATTAGAAGAATACTGAATATACCCTGAGTTTTTACGATCATTTTTATGATTACGCAAAAACATCGGGTGGGCTCGTACTATACACAGGTAAGTTTTTGAAGAGGTTACACTATACACAGGTAAATGTTTCTGGGGGGAGTTAAAATTGATGTAAAATAAATCAGAGGAACACTATGAAATCGACTTATACACGGTATATAGTTTTCACTACCTGATCAAGAGATTGAACACAAGACTAGCGAGTAAACCACAACAATTAAATAAGGGAATTTCGAGAACGTCATTGAACACGACCAATAGCTGAATAAATTGCGTCTCCGTTTCATGAGAATATATATTATGCCAAAAATTAATCGATTGCTCAGATTGATTTTTAGTTTGAACCGCTGGGCTTTACCAGCAAATATTTGTCATGTTTCTTTCTATATTTCATTTACATTATTCAGACTATTGTCCTCATCTTTGACGTCATAATTATTCCAACGTTGTACTCTCGGGTCTTCCTCAGGTGGTTGGAATGTCGAACTGAACCCTTTATTTCGCTCACTGGGGTAGAATGTTCTAGTTCCACGTGCCATGTTTAATGGATGTTAGTTATCAGTTATCTCTTGTTAATTCCCCTCTCCAAGTTCTCCACTGCCTTAACCGGGTATCGAACTCACACTCTTTGGCTCCTGTCATTGGATATAACCAACACCTTTATCCACTGTGCCATGCGTCCTCGAGCGACACGTATCAGATTTCTGCTCAATATTGACATCTTTCAACTTTTTGCCCCTCTCCTGGCAATCAGATTTAAACCTTGAACCCTTTTGAGCCCTGCGTTCCTGAACTATTTTAACCCTTCTGCCTGACCCCTGAGTCATAATTCGCAAATAATTGGTATGTAATGTTTCACGGTAGATATGAAAATAGTTACAAATGTTTACCTATCGTTCATCCCGTGGCGCGGCATTAAATCATTTTTCTCTACCACTGTTCAACCGTTCGCTGGGCATTACATCATTTTTCTCTACCACTGTTCAACCGTTCGCTGGGCATTACATCATTTTTCTCTACCACTGTTCAACCGTTCGCTGGGCATTACATCATTTTTCTCTACCACTGTTCAACCGTTCGCTGGGCATTACATCATTTTTCTCTACCACTGTTCAACCGTTCGCTGGGCATTACATCATTTTTCTCTACCACTGTTCAACCGTTCGCTGGGCATTACACCATTTTTCTCTACCACTGTTCAACCGTTCGTTGGGCATTACACCATTTTTCTCTACCACTGTTCAACCGTTCGCTGGGCATTACATCATTTTTCTCTACCACTGTTCAACCGTTCGCTGGGCATTACATCATTTTTCTCTACCACTGTTCAACCGTTCGCTGGGCATTACACCACTTTTCTCTACCACTGTTCAACCGTTCGCTGGGCATTACACCATTTTTCTCTACCACTGTTCAACCGTTCGCTGGGCATTACATCATTTTTCTCTACCACTGTTCAACCGTTCGCTGGGCATTACATCATTTTTCTCTACCACTGTTCAACCGTTCGCTGGGCATTACATCATTTTTCTCTACCACTGTTCAACCGTTCGCTGGGCATTACATCATTTTTCTCTACCACTGTTCAACCGTTCGCTGGGCATTACATCATTTTTCTCTACCACTGTTCAACCGTTCGCTGGGCATTACACCATTTTTCTCTACCACTGTTCAACCGTTCGCTGGGCATTACACCATTTTTCTCTACCACTGTTCAACCGTTCGCTGGGCATTACATCATTTTTCTCTACCACTGTTCAACCGTTCGCTGGGCATTACACCATTTTTCTCTACCACTGTTCAACCGTTCGCTGGGCATTACACCATTTTTCTCTACCACTGTTCAACCGTTCGCTGGGCATTACATCATTTTTCTCTACCACTGTTCAACCGTTCGCTGGGCATTACATCATTTTTCTCTACCACTGTTCAACCGTTCGCTGGGCATTACATCATTTTTCTCTACCACTGTTCAACCGTTCGCTGGGCATTACACCATTTTTCTCTACCACTGTTCAACCGTTCGTTGGGCATTACACCATTTTTCTCTACCACTGTTCAACCGTTCGCTGGGCATTACATCATTTTTCTCTACCACTGTTCAACCGTTCGCTGGGCATTACATCATTTTTCTCTACCACTGTTCAACCGTTCGCTGGGCATTACATCATTTTTCTCTACCACTGTTCAACCGTTCGCTGGGCATTACACCACTTTTCTCTACCACTGTTCAACCGTTCGCTGGGCATTACACCATTTTTCTCTACCACTGTTCAACCGTTCGCTGGGCATTACATCATTTTTCTCTACCACTGTTCAACCGTTCGCTGGGCATTACATCATTTTTCTCTACCACTGTTCAACCGTTCGCTGGGCATTACATCATTTTTCTCTACCACTGTTCAACCGTTCGCTGGGCATTACATCATTTTTCTCTACCACTGTTCAACCGTTCGCTGGGCATTACATCATTTTTCTCTACCACTGTTCAACCGTTCGCTGGGCATTACATCATTTTTCTCTACCACTGTTCAACCGTTCGCTGGGCATTACACCATTTTTCTCTACCACTGTTCAACCGTTCGTTGGGCATTACACCATTTTTCTCTACCACTGTTCAACCGTTCGCTGGGCATTACATCATTTTTCTCTACCACTGTTCAACCGTTCGCTGGGCATTACATCATTTTTCTCTACCACTGTTCAACCGTTCGCTGGGCATTACACCACTTTTCTCTACCACTGTTCAACCGTTCGCTGGGCATTACACCATTTTTCTCTACCACTGTTCAACCGTTCGCTGGGCATTACATCATTTTTCTCTACCACTGTTCAACCGTTCGCTGGGCATTACATCATTTTTCTCTACCACTGTTCAACCGTTCGCTGGGCATTACATCATTTTTCTCTACCACTGTTCAACCGTTCGCTGGGCATTACATCATTTTTCTCTACCACTGTTCAACCGTTCGCTGGGCATTACATCATTTTTCTCTACCACTGTTCAACCGTTCGCTGGGCATTACACCATTTTTCTCTACCACTGTTCAACCGTTCGCTGGGCATTACACCATTTTTCTCTACCACTGTTCAACCGTTCGCTGGGCATTACATCATTTTTCTCTACCACTGTTCAACCGTTCGCTGGGCATTACATCATTTTTCTCTACCACTGTTCAACCGTTCGCTGGGCATTACACCATTTTTCTCTACCACTGTTCAACCGTTCGCTGGGCATTACACCATTTTTCTCTACCACTGTTCAACCGTTCGCTGGGCATTACATCATTTTTCTCTACCACTGTTCAACCGTTCGCTGGGCATTACATCATTTTTCTCTACCACTGTTCAACCGTTCGCTGGGCATTACATCATTTTTCTCTACCACTGTTCAACCGTTCGCTGGGCATTACACCATTTTTCTCTACCACTGTTCAACCGTTCGTTGGGCATTACACCATTTTTCTCTACCACTGTTCAACCGTTCGCTGGGCATTACATCATTTTTCTCTACCACTGTTCAACCGTTCGCTGGGCATTACATCATTTTTCTCTACCACTGTTCAACCGTTCGCTGGGCATTACATCATTTTTCTCTACCACTGTTCAACCGTTCGCTGGGCATTACACCACTTTTCTCTACCACTGTTCAACCGTTCGCTGGGCATTACACCATTTTTCTCTACCACTGTTCAACCGTTCGCTGGGCATTACATCATTTTTCTCTACCACTGTTCAACCGTTCGCTGGGCATTACATCATTTTTCTCTACCACTGTTCAACCGTTCGCTGGGCATTACATCATTTTTCTCTACCACTGTTCAACCGTTCGCTGGGCATTACATCATTTTTCTCTACCACTGTTCAACCGTTCGCTGGGCATTACATCATTTTTCTCTACCACTGTTCAACCGTTCGCTGGGCATTACACCATTTTTCTCTACCACTGTTCAACCGTTCGCTGGGCATTACACCATTTTTCTCTACCACTGTTCAACCGTTCGCTGGGCATTACATCATTTTTCTCTACCACTGTTCAACCGTTCGCTGGGCATTACATCATTTTTCTCTACCACTGTTCAACCGTTCGCTGGGCATTACACCATTTTTCTCTACCACTGTTCAACCGTTCGCTGGGCATTACACCATTTTTCTCTACCACTGTTCAACCGTTCGCTGGGCATTACATCATTTTTCTCTACCACTGTTCAACCGTTCGCTGGGCATTACATCATTTTTCTCTACCACTGTTCAACCGTTCGCTGGGCATTACATCATTTTTCTCTACCACTGTTCAACCGTTCGCTGGGCATTACACCATTTTTCTCTACCACTGTTCAACCGTTCGCTGGGCATTACATCATTTTTCTCTACCACTGTTCAACCGTTCGCTGGGCATTACATCATTTTTCTCTGCCACTGTTCAACCGTTCGCTGGGCATTACATCATTTTTCTCTACCGCTGTTCAACCGTTCGCTGGGCATTACATCATTTTTCTCTATTCTCAGTAAATCGGTTGTCAGGGCTTAAAGGGTTAAACGATGCCAAAAGTTTGCACAAGAAACGGGTAAAAATGAGAAAAAATACCTTTTTGCTAAAGTGGAGTTCATATGCTTATTTTCTTTTTAATTATATATATATATATATATATATATATATATATATATATATATATGAATCCCCTTAAATTCTAAAAATAAAGAAAAATGGTATTAAAATAAATGTTAGGTTTCTAAATTTCATTTTCTTTATCAATGTCATATACTTTGCAATATTTCATTCACAATCGAGCTGTGAATTTGTTTCCACAAGTTGTCACCGTTGTTCACCTCTTTTCTCTTCGAGAAATCACCATGTAGTCATAGTACTGTCTTTGATTTGTTCTTCCAGCCTCAGTTGCAGGAAATAATGTAATCTCACGAATCCTAGTAAATTCACTTATCGTCCGGTTCATACTCCTTCCCAGTGCTTTGAACAGAAGTAGAAGTTGGTCCATTTTTTTCCTTTTTAAGATTGGGTTTGCCGGCTTCCATCTGAAGTTGACTATCGCCTCTTAGGTTTCCGCTTCAACTCCGAAATTTTATTTTGGAATTCTATTTTTTTCTTCACTAGTAGTAGAGATATGTTTATCTGTTGTCCGGTTCACGCTTCTTCCAGGTCTTTCGAACAGGAGGTTTATCGAGGTTTATATCTTGCTTCCTGTTTAGAATGGGATTTCCGGTTCCTTCTAAAGTCTTTTCTTTCTCTTTCACTTCCAGTAGCCTCTTGCGTCTTAGTGGCATTATCGCCTTGCTTGGGGTGAATTGATTAAGAAAGAAAAGATGGAGTAAAGGATTTATACTATCAAAGGGTTTCTGGTTCCTTCTAAAGTTTTTTTCCTTCTCTTTTACTTGCAGTAGCCCCCTTCCGTCTTAGTAGCATTATCTCCTTTCTTGAGCTTGAATCTATTAAAAACAGTAAGGTCATGAATCATAAAATTGCCAATGTATTCTGAATTATTGTCGAAAAGAAAAGAAGTTTAAATTATCAATTTATTATATCAGTTAACCTCTAATGAAACATCAGTCGTTGATACCCCACCGTTTAAGGGTTAAACATTATTGGTTTTTGGCAAATCTGTTTTGATATTTACTATTTTAATACGGGTTATTCATATTTCCCAAAGATATTATTGCGAATGTATTATTCACTTTCATACTATTGCTCTTGGAAAAGGCATGAATTCATATTTTCTCCGGACGTATGGATTAATAGTGGAGTATCCAGACTAAGAAAAGGACACATTTAAATCAAAAACCTCAGAGAAAGTAAACGATTCTATTATCTTTCACAAGATGTCGGGGTAATTCACTAAGGATTCTGGGAAGAGTCAGGATTGCTTACATCCTGCAGAGACATGACATTAAAAGAAAAGAAAAATATTGATTAAAAGTTGTTGAATTTGCAATAAATGTTTTCACGAAATATTTTAATATCGTTACTACTACAGACATACTTCTACCTCCGTACTAGATCTTAATATCAATGCTACTTGTAGAATTAAGAAATCTACTATTACATGGATTAGTAACAAACTGTTAACGCACAGATTTTAATGTAATACTTTTTAATCTTTATTTTCTGTTCTTGTTCTTATTAAAGTTATTTAGAAACTTTCCAATGGGATGTAATTAGCTAGTGAAGATAACAGTTTAACAGCAAAAGTTCAAATACACCTCTAAATAAATTGAATATGTCAATAGTGAGCAGTCATAAAAACCTAAATAAAAAAAAACAAACCTATATAATGATCTGAGTTTTGTTTGTGGATATATTTTTGTTACAATAATACAGCAAAAACCGTACATATTAGTGCAATATTTGTTAGTACAATGCAATTAAAATGCGTAATTTAAAGAATAAAGCAATTTCTAGTCCAATTTGCAAAGTAATAAGAATACTGTAAAATCTTCGATCGCGCTCCTTCCGATATTAATGATCTGATTTATTGCATATATCCTTTGTTTCAAAACTGAAAAATAAAATAATGCGAACTTTCAAATAAGAAAATTATTAAAACGATTACTGATTGTTGTATAAGATAATGATATCTTTATTTTGTAAAAAGATATTTTTATATAGAAGTATTTTTTTTATAAAATAAATGTATTACTATTTCATGGCTCTCATCATTTTAAGTTAAAATAAATGAATCTTTTCCATTCTTCTTATTCATCTTCTATTTGAACATCTCCACATTTTCTGTTAGAATTTCTGGGACGACGTGTTATCATTATTTACAATCAGAATAATGTCCCCATCTTTTTTTTTTTACTGTTCTATCTGAATTTCTATTTAATTATTTTGAAGATTTACCTATGTTTAAGAATGTTATAAGTGAATTTCAGGCAATCGAAATAGTTCAATAGGTCTAAAATTTTGGTAGTCATCCATTACATATATATATAGTCTAATAAAACAAAATTTATATTTTTTTTCATTTTTAAAATATATCATAACAAACTGTTATTATTATGAACTTCTTTCCAACATTGTTTACTCCTGAGGTGTGATCTAAATACTAAGGTGGTTACCACTTTCAGGACAGAAAATAGTTTTATTTGAACAACTGAGAACATAGGTTCCACTATTGTCCGGTTCATACTCCTCCTTGGTCTTTTGAACGGGATTAGAGTTTTATCCTTTGTTTTCTGTTTGGAATTTGCTTTCTGGATCCTTGTAAAGTTTACTTCAACTCTATACATCTAATGTGTCTGCCTAAAATTCTGAACTTTGTTTTTTACTATTGAATTACTTTTTCTTTTCTTAATAGTAGTAGATAGATTCACCTATCACCTAGTTTACATTTCTCACCGGTCTTTTCCCACTTGTTTCCTTTTTAGGATTGCGTTTCTGGTTCCTTTTAAATGCTTCTTCTTATGTAACCCTCTACCTCGAGTTGCTCTTGAGCCTTATACGGGTGAATATCATTGTAAAAATGAATATAATTACAAAATTGCTTATTTAAAAAAATCTCAAAACACAAGACTGGAAACGATTAATGAAAATGGCATATTTTAAAATTTTATTTTTTTAAAACTATGATCATTAAGAATAGTTCCATGCGAAATATTGTCTTTGTTATTATGATGACAATGTTTCGGTCGTTGTGTGTTACGGTCTTCAGGTACATCAGGGAATATCGAACAGAACTCGTATTTTAAATTTAATCTACGGAGATAGATTAAAACATTTGTCTGTAAATTTGGTGACAGTAATTTTGCGTCCAATCCCTGAGCGGGGTAGTGTGTACTTTTACTCCTCTGAAACAGCGTCAGCAGTAATTGAGCAGTTCCTAAACTTTGACCTGGACGAGATATCCGTAGACGTGGTCAGCGGAACGAGAAGAATTTAACCCCGTAGATCAAGTAAAAAAAAAAAGGGTCCAGTTCGAAATTCCCTGATGATACCCGGATCAACATGCACCCTGATGAAGGCCTGTGGGTTGAAAGATCGATTCGTTGGGATAAAAATGAAGATAATATTGCGCATGTAAATGGTTTCCAGACTATGAGCTGAAATGATTTAAAACAAGAGTGCAGTGGATTAATGATCAGTATTAAAAGAAATGCTAATTTAAACATTTTTAAATTTAGTTCACCTCATTCCTTTATTTGTTAACAATGACAATCTAGATTCCATAAATAGAAAGAGATTTAATATCCAGGTTAAGGGCCTCCTTCAGCCATATTTAATTAAAATAAGAAAAGAGACACGAATATGCTATCGTCACTTTTTTTTTGACTTTATGAAATCAATATGATAAAATTTATCCAAAATGAAAGCTGTATTTAATATTTTCGATTGTTTCTTTCAATTTTCTCAACAGAAAGCTCTTAATATTATTTCTTCGACTTTAGCTGCAATTCTAACCGCATCGAGATATTTATTGATACTTGTAAACTTGTCGTTGTTGCTATTGGCCTTCTCCTCGGCCTTCGCTTTTCTGTTCGCCAATGGTTCCCTTTTCTTCATTATTTCCTTTCCAACTGCTTTATCGATTTTTCAGCCTCACTTTTGAGTGTAGAAGAAGAAGAAGAAGAAGAAGAAGAAGAAGAAGAAGAAGAAGAAGGAGAAGAAGAAACCACATTAGAAGCATGCGTTGCTATCTGCACCAGATGCAGTTGAAGATAGAACCAATCAAAAGTGAGAGACAGACCAACCGACAGACTGGCGAACAGGCCAATTCCAACATGGAGGCTCAGTGCTTGATGCACGCATGCCCATATTCGCGTCACACACACACACACACACAAAAAGAACGTACGTCGAAAAAGAAAATGATTATCACTTTTGTACAAATATTAGAAAGAAAAACTCTGAAAATGATGTTTGGTAGTCGTTACCAAATTAAAAAAAAAGAAAAGAAAAAAAAAAAAAGAATTATTAAGAACCTTTGCTTTCCAGGAAGTCCTTTTATTATTGTTGGACGGTAAAGTTTATCGTATTAACACCAAAGCCAGACATTAGGAAGTAGTATATTTATATATCAAGAAAACGCGTCAAAGTTTCATTTGAATTCAACCATATTTATTCAAATATTTGTTCTATTACTTCTTCCACTTGACTGATATACATTATACAAATGCTTACATAATAAGCACATACATATACAAACACAGACATCTATATATATATATATATATATATATATATATATATATATATATATATATATATATATATATATGTATGAATATATATATGAATATATAATTATTTACTCGCTGCCCCACGCAGCAACATGTGGCACAAGGCCGAGTTTAAAGTGGGGTATCCGAGCTCGGGCAAAAAATCGCTACAGACCACGTAAAAACGGAGTCAGATTCCTGAGATGAGACTACGCCCCTCGACAGAGCCTCGTCTTGGGGATACCCTCTGACATAAGCCAGCTAAGTATAATATATGAATATATATATAATTATTTATTCGAAAATTATAACATAATTACGTTATAAAATCACTACAAAAATAGTCATTTTGTTCGAAAACTTGTGGTGTTTTATCAAGTGATGGTGTTCAACACTTTCACTTGATAAGACACTAGAAGTGTTGAAACAAAATGACTATTGTTGTAGTGATTTTATAGCATATTTATGGTATAATTTTCGAATAAATAATTATATTTGCTCTACTCTGTATTGAGAACTCTTTTAAGAATAGTATTTGTTGGGTATTAGAATTTATTCCGTATACACCAATCCTATACTTTATGGTGGAAGAGGGCTCATAAAGGAGCAAATATTGCTGAGATAAACGACAACAACGAAAGCAGTGGAGAACCATGATTCCTTACATTATGAAGGGACATATATATATAAGAATATATATTTATATGAATATATATATATATATATATGAATATATATATATACATATATAAATATATATATATATATATGAATATATATATATTACATATACATTAGGTTGGTGCAAAAATAATGACGTAATAGTGTCGTTTTTTGACCTTACAAAATACGTCAAAAACGACATTATTACGTCATTATTTTTGCACCAACCTAATATATGAATATATGTATATATGAATATATATATATGAATATATAATATTATAAATTAATTGATTTAAAATATGGCTTTTTTTTCGCTACACAGTTCTAACCATATCTTACTGTTCTTTCTTTTTATATATATATACAAATATGAATATATATATTCACATATATATATTCATTAATATATATAAATATATATGTATATTCTTATATATATGAATAACTCTGTCTATATATGAATATCTATATATATATATATTCATATATATATTCATATATATATATATATTTATATATATGTATATGAGTATATATATATATATATATATATATATATATATGAATATATATATTCATATATATATATACATAAATATATATGAATATATATATATGAATATATATATATATATATGAATAAATATGCATATATATATGAATATCTATATATATATTTATGAATATATATATACGAATATATATATATATATATATATATATATATATGTATATATATACACTACACATTTTGCTCCCTCCTTGTACGCTCTTACAACAAAACCTCATTCAGCAACCTTTTAACTTGAGTGGCTTTTACGCCTTGTACTGTGTGAACGATAGTAAGTAAAAAAAAAGGGTAAAATTTAATCATTGGAGTCAATGAAAGATTTGACGCACTTAATTGATAATGCTTACATGTCATCCTCATCGATTTATGCAAACATCGAGAATATAAGAAAAAAGTATCATACATTTTCTCTTATTCCTATTTAGTTAAGTTTTTAAATTATGATTTCGACGCCACATCCGCTTATCCTGGGAAATGCCGCTTTATGCATATATGAAAAGACACTTCTAGTCAAAAGCGATCAGTCCCTACAATCTTACAAATATTGTGGTATATGTAGTAACTCACAAGGTTTCATATGGCGTCAATGGCTACGATGGCTGTACTTATAACTTCGTGGTTGCATCTCGTAAAGCAGGATTGGCGTGTTGAATCCAAATTGCAGCTATGGCCATTGGGTTCAGACAGATACATTCGGTACAGTATGAAGCCATATCTTCTTTCTCTCCTCCCTATCTGGGGGTGGGGGTATGGTCGACTGTCATTGGTCTGAAATAAGACTAGGAAAAGGGCAACTCTGAATTCAAAACCCGTTAGACGTGGGGCTAACAATCTCATCTCGTATAAAAGGCCTACTTTCTATAGGAACAAGAGCACCAGGGTTTTGCCAGGGATGAGGCCTTATATTAAAAAATGTACTAGCCTTCAGATAATTTTAATGCAGTTCATTATTGCTAGATATATATTTTGGCTTCAGTCAGCATGGCTGATTTTAACATGCAGCAGAGTGACTCATTGCGCCTGCTTGTGCTAAACTAGGGCTAAACATGTCCTCCTGTGAGGTGCGTGATCTTTCTGTTCGACCATTTATCGATACGATACCCATTATATTTTTTTGGTTAAATATTTCTTTCTCTTCTATCGCATATTATGGAAGATTTGTCACAAACATCTCTACTCACTGTGTCCTTTCATAATGTAAGAAATCATGGCTCTCCACAGTTTCCTTTGTTGTCGTTTATCTCAGCAATATTTGCTCCTTTATGAGCCCTCTTCTGTCATAAAGTTGAAAAATTATATTGAATCAATGGATTTGTCTGCTGCTAAGAAATTTGGTTCAGCGTGTCGTGCCAGATAATTTTTTCTCGCCAGAATCTAAATTACGCATTTATAGATTTATTATTCGTCGTTTCTTTGAATATTGCTGTTCTTGTATTTATGCTATGTATTTAGAGGTTTTTTATAAAATCCAAAGAATCTACAATGTTATCGGTCCTTACCTGGCATCTTGGCTTCAGTCACTTTCCCAGCGCCGTAAAGCTTATTCTTGTGAGTTTTTCAATATTTTCATGCTAATTGACCTTAAGAGCTTTACTCTTTGTTACTTCGACTTTACAAATTTAAACGCAGTACTAGATTGGAAGCTAGGTCTCAACATTTTAGAGTTGAAATGGAGAGATGTAACCGTAAGTTCTATGGTAACAGTTTCTTCTCTCTTCTCACTACAAAAACTCATCTGGTGTTTAGCTTTCCATCCAACTTTGATCTTCAAAAAATTAAATGTATTACCAATCGTTATCTTCTGTCTTATTAATTGCTCTTCTTTTATTGATCTTTCTCTTTAATAATGTTTTTTTTCCATTTCTCATATTCTTTCACACTCAGTAACCACTTGCATCTTAGTGGCTTTATTGCCTTGTTTGCGGTGAACTGATTAAAAGAATATATAGAGTATGTAAAAACACTTAAAATAGCAAGTAAGAAAACAATTTATTTTTTAAATGTTTACAAAACTTACTTGAAATAAATATATAAATGTCTTTGTGGATATAGAGCAAAACATTTTTGATTAATTTTAGGTTTTATGATCAGATTTAAGGATAGGAGATCCATATTCAAAATCATAGGGTTAGGATGGACCTTCATAGTCACATCTCCGCCACCAGATGGGAGAAATAGAATAAGGGGAGATAATGACATTCCCGATGCTCGGATGCTGCCGACTACGACGAAAAAGAAAGAAAGAACTAAGTGAGAAAGCCAGAGAAAATATCTTCGCACACAGCAGCGCATATCAACCATATGCAATGTAATTAGCCCTGATCTGGAATCTCGTCTACAGTCGCCGCTCTCTCACAGACGTGCCGTCGACTCCCTCTGTCTTTTTTTAGAAATACTTTGACGGTAACTGCTTCCGCTGGTTCCTAGACTTCATGAATTTAAGCTAGGCCGGCATCTCGCTCTCACCCTTTCACTGTCGTAACTGTTAAATGTAGCCGTCTCTTCTACTCCAATAGCTTCATGTCTTGCACCTCTCGCCTGTGGAACGCCCTCCCCTTTTCTTGTTTCCCTGATAGCTATAATCTCCAACTATTCAAATGTAATGTCAATCGACGTCTCCAGATGCCTTGATCTATCCCCTATCCTTCTCTTTATCCTTTTCTCTATCACTCCTATTTGCTCTCGCTCCATGTCTGTAACCCCTTGCGTGCTAGTGGCTTCCCGCCTTGCTGGGGTTGAAACGCTTATATATATATATATATATATATATATATATATATATATATATATATATATATATACTTTTCATCATTAATATTTTGCATGACGAAAAATTTTTTCTTTTTCTTTTTCTTTTATCAGTCGATGTCTGGGACTGGAAAGTTCAGATTAATAATAAAATAATAATAAAAATCATTGCATTAATTTTTCATAATTTTAGCAAACGTCAACATAAGTTTTCACGTTAAATATGAGACATTTGTGATATGACACACGGCCCAGTGGATAAATATGTTGGTTAGATCCAGTGATTAGCCCCAAAGAGTTGTGAGTTCAATGTCAGGCTACAGCTGTAGTGAACCAGAAAACTTGGAGAGTTGAGAAATGACTGAGACACCTGGAAGAGGCATGGCACGTAGAACTAGAACAATCGAAATTCTAATCACCTGCAGAAGGCCGAAGCCTACAACGGCCAAAAAGTTGTGAATATGGCAATGAAGATGCGGATAACAGTCCGAATAATGTAGTTTATGTAAATGAATATAATGTAAATCATAATACCTCATTTCAGAGATAGTCTATATCTCTGAGAAACCTTTACTCCAGTTCAAAATATCGGGGAGGACTATCGACTCTTATAGAATCTAACCATCACGGCTAGGACCCGCCATGCCACGTCCAATATAGCCAACCACCCTCATTCCCTTTGTATACCACTCGTGAAATGTAAATTCCACTCAAGCAGCTTCTTCCCACGAATTTCTATTTTTTGGAAGCAACTCCCGAGGGGATGCTCCCCCGGTCACTATAATCTTAACCTGTTCAAATCTAGGGACAATCGTTATCTTCCTAACATATCCTCATAAATTGTGCTTTTTAAACGGTAACCCTATACTTCAAGTGGCTCTTGGGCTATGTAAAGGGTGAATATTACTGCAAAAAATAATTTTGCAAACATTTAATCCAAAGTTTATTTCGTCTTCTCTTCTGTCCATTATTATTATTATTATTATTATTATTATTATTATTATTATTATTATTATTATTCCATCTATTTTTATTGTATTCGCATTTCTTTGCGGGTCCCAATTGGAGACCTTTCCACTGAGCATTTTTTTTTTAAATCACACATAATTTACGTATATAAAGCTTTTCTTAAGGTGTGGGCTGTATTTGTGAGAAGAATTTTTTTGTATTTTTTAAAGGCATTGAATACCGCCATTGAGTCTATTGGGATCTTTTCCAATCAATCCGAGGGCTCCAACTACAACTGGAATTGTTAATGTCCTCATGCGCTACATTATTGAGATTTCGATTTTAATGTTCATGTATTTTGATAGTTTTTTTTAAAGATCTTCAAAGATGCATTGTAATCGGCAGGGAGTGTCATGTTAATAAGGAGGCACATTTTGGCTTTGCGGTCTTTAATCACGATGTCTAGGCGATTAGCTATGATTGTTCTGTCTGTGTGTATTGTAAAGTCCCATGAAATTGTTACAGGTCTTATCTCCGTAACTGGGTCTGGCTGGCGTTCATATCAATTTCTTGTAGTTTCCTTTCCAATGTAGATATTGGCCCAGTGGGTCATTTTCCAATGCAGATATATCCAGTGGGTGCCAATACCGTGCAACCTGCTAGAAGATGGTTAATTGTTTCTGGATATTTATCACAAAATCTGCATTTTGGGTTAACGTAGTTTTTCGGTATTTGTGCTTTTAACCCTGCACTCCGTAGCTACTGATGGGTACGAGGTTTGTCTACATCAGCTTGTTTGGTATGGGCAGAGTATTGGCCATGAAGAGGTTTATCTTGGCATCGTTTTTGTACCTGGTCGATTGCATTTGCTTTTGCTTTCTTTTTTAGTATTTTGCAACTGCAGTCGGTGTATAATGCTTTACTTACATTTCTTCAAACATTTGAAGCTCCATTTTGAACTTACTTCTTTCATGCTCTTTGACAGAGATCATCATCCAGTCTTGTGTAGTTTCCAGGGATCTTTTAAGACCAATTTTTGTACTTTTGTAAGTCAGTTCTATTCTAGTTGAACTAATACTCTGCCTCCTTCGGATCTGGGCACATACAGACATTCAAGATCAGCCATACGGTGGCAAGTGAAAAGCTTTCTCGTTTTGGCGTCCATCCGCTTAATGCTAGCTATGGTGCAGTTAAGGATGTTGAAACTGTATTGCACCATAGGGACAGCCAAGCTGTTTATGGCTCATATTCTGTTTTTCAGTATCAGACGCACACGCCTATAGTATTCTTTTTTTTTTTACTTTCTCCTTCATTTGGGTATGCTGTATTCCATTTCCTTCGCTAATTCCTAGGTACCTCTGGGATTCGTCTTCTTCCAGTTCCCTAATCTTTGTGACAGAATCTAGATCTATTGAATATGTTTTTGTAACTCTCCCTTTCTTGAATGTTACTTTTTGCGCATTTATCTAATCAGAAATCATGTCTTCACTGAAATATTTTACAGTATTGAGGAGACCCTTCAACTGATTATCGTTTTTGGCAAAGAGTTTGAGATCATCCATATAGAGTAGGTGATTAATCAATTTCTTGCTAAGTTTTTATCTATAGCTATTATTGTTCAGTTCATGCGAAAGGGGGGGAGATTAAAAAGAGAAAAAACAGAAAAGGTGACAGGGAATCTCCTTGAAAGCTTCTTCGTCGGATATTCGGGCGGCTGGACGTGGTAGTGCCTCTTGTGTTATTTAGGTATTAGGTTGTTGCAAAAATAATGTCGTTTACTCACATAAATTTGAACGTTAAAAAAACGACATTATTTTTACACCAACCTAATATAAAGTGGTTTTCGTCATTCTCATGCTGTGCTTAAGGAAATTTTCTATCACCGAGGAGATTTTGTTCATTTCCAAAGTCTTAAGGGTCTAAGAGAGTGGCTCACTATCAAAGTCTTTACGGTAATCTATCCATGCTGTGCAGAAATTTCTACTGTTTTTCCTGCAATTTTTCAGGATCATTTTGTTTATCAATAGTTGATCTTTACAGCTATATGAACCTCCCAGGCATCCCTTCTGATTCAGGGGAAGAATGTTGTTTTCTTCGAGGGAAGTGTAAGTACGGTTCGTCAGGATATAGGTGATCAATTTATACGAAGTGGACAGACATGTTATCGGCCTATAATTTTTCGTATCATCTGTTTCATCCGTTTTTGTGGGAATATTACTAAGCATTGATAGAGTTAGTGAAAGGCTCTTATGGATTGATAAAAAATAAAATTCTTCTGTTATAGTCTGAACAAGTTTCAGGAAGCTGCAATAGATTACTCCATTGAAGCACCAGAAATGGTGATGAGGACCTTTTGAGAACTTAAGATTTATTTTGGAAATATTGAGAGATGAGCGTGTTGCCCCAAAGAAGGCCATATTTGTAATTATCATACAGACATTTGCAATAAATTTCTGAAATGAGTAAATTGTAGCGAGTTAAACTATGGAAGCTGCAAAAGGTCAAGTCATGGAATAATCACTTCTGCGTTTTCTTCAATTTTTCAATATGTGCGAGACTTTTATTTTTTACTTGTACTGGCATCCATCTTGGCTCCTAACTTTCGAGCGCTGGTTTATGGATGAGCCTCCACAGTTATCTTCATTTTATTGTTGTGTGACGACTTCTGACTACGACCAGTCTCATCTTGAAGATCCAGACCAATAGAAATAATATTTGTGGAGCCAAAGACAGACGGTCCATTCTGAAATTGGCTCAAGTTCTCAAATGTTTGGTGATGCTGGTGGTGACTTCGCCAGCGCAATCGACGAGTTTGAATTCAAGGAGCATAATGACATGAAAATTGCGTTTATTCATTTTTGCTTCGATACCCAATAAAAGAACGAAAAAATGTAAATCACCAAAAAATTTAAACAGCAACCAAACGAGGAAATTCAGAGCTTTAAAATGATTTATAGTCGAATGGATAAACAGGAGGAAACGGCACGAAAAAACCCGATCGCAAATAACGTAAAAACAGCCATTTTGTTTGATATTCAGTAGAATTGCATGGCAGACATGTTAAGAGAAATGTATTCAGCGGAGGAAAAGAATCTGCAGAGAAGTTCTTTTTTACTCCATTTCTTGGACAGAATTATCTTCAACGCGTTTACCTTGGAATATCAACGGAAACAATTGGAGTATAAAAGGTTTATGATCGTTCCGGTAACGCGATTTCGATCAACATCCTCAAAAGTCTTTCAAGGTTATTCTCAGAATGAAACATTAAAGGTAAAATTAATAATGAAAAAAGAAAAAAAATAGTTCAAGCAATATGTTATTAAGTGCATGGAAATGTTTCTAGCCGTACATTTTAATATATATATATATATATATATATATATATATATATATATATATATGTGTGTGTGTGTGTGTGTGTGTGTGTGTGCGCGCAAATATTTAGAAAAATAGGAAAGAACGCGTTAGGTAAATAATCCGGGGTTCTTTAGTATTTTTGTTTTTATTTTTAAAAAACAGTGCTCCATACAGAAGAAGAGCTTAAATTATAATTATTTTTAAAAAAAAATATTGTCCCTTCTCTACATAAGAGTTTTCATGTTTCAAAAACAACAGCCAAAAACCTCAATATAATTAGTGAAATTAAATTGAATTAAAGTATTAAGTTTCCTAAATTTTCGCTTCAGGGTGAAACAGGCCTTGATACTCTTATGTAGTGAAGGAATCATATTTTTCAAAAAAATAATATATATATATATATATATATATATATATATATATATATATATATATATATATATATATGAAAGGAAGAGGTTATGGTAGTTCCAACGAGAGAAAAGTGTGTATATTAAAAAGAAAAGAGAAAACGCAAACCATTAAAAGATAAGCATGCCGATAACTACTCCATCATTTGTCGAATCAATCTTAATTGTTTCACGCCAGTTCAAGAAAGACATTTTGGTCACTAACACAGAAAAAGAGAATGTCTCATATCGAGAATATTTAACATCGAAAAACATAAAGAAAAAATTTAATTATTTTTAATAATATGTGGACATCTCCACCCTTTGCCTGATGATGGTCGCGAGACCGGAAACACGCGTAGCAAAATTATGGAAAATAAAACAATTTTTAAAAAAAATCCACATTACAACCAAAAATGTTTGCGGTTTCACTCTTCTTTTTAATATATATATATATATATATATATATATATATATATTTAGATTTTTTATATTCAGAATTTTTATCACGCACAGACATTATTGTCTCGACTGTCGATTAGTTGTCCTACGGCTATTGGTCGATACTCCAAGGAAGCGTACGAAAATTGTAACGCTGCACGAACATACTGGCAAGCCTTACCGGTGGGTAAATCAAAGTACTATCGACTGGCTCGGCAACTCTCCTGATTTAAATTCAATCGAGAATCTGTGGTCGATCTGCAAGGAACGGTTTCTTGGAATGGACATACGAAGTATTAACATTTGCACTGGGTAATGTTTCATTGAAAAAATACGAAAAGAAGTAAATAATAACGTAATTATGCGTTTTGTTTCAATTAATTTGTACAAGGGTAATTGTGCGTGCTTGTGTGCGCGTGTACTGACATGTCTCAATGTAAGTAAATATCAGTTGTTTTTCTGTAATTTATGATGTGTCAAATGCGAAACAAGCGGATTTAAACAAATGCTAAAACATCTATCTATCTATCTATCTATCTATCTATCTATCTATCTATCTATCCAGACATGCGAATAGTTGCTAAAAATTTATCGGCCTTACTCGCTTCCCAACATCTGACCAAAAGAGTAAATGTCAGTAATTATTTGGGAATTCTTTCATGTTTAGACTAATAACTTTTCAGCGCTATATTGAATCAGTTCTCTCCAACATCGATGCATCTTATATAATACTCTGATGTTTAGTCTTTTGATCAGATTTTGGGAATTGTGACGGGCCGAGAAATTAAGAGAAAGTTTAAGATATTTGCTATCTATCTATCTATCTATCTATCTATCTATCTATCTATCTATCTATCTATCTATCTTCATATACGTTTGTTCATATCTCTGCGTCAGTTTCTAGTTAATAAACATAGAAGACTTGAAATGATTTATTTATTCGACTTTAAGTTTCGCATATAAACTTCATATATTTCATCAGGATCAGTTAAATTTACTCATTTAATCAACTGGTCTACGTGTTTTGCCAGATGTCAACGATCTCTGTTGTTGTTGTTGTTATTATTATTATTATTATTATCATTATTATTATTACTGGAAATATCTGAGAAAATTTCACGGTTTTCCCATTTGAATTTTCTGATTAACCTCATGTCTTTCACAAATAGCCAAGGTAATTCCCCCATTGCCTCGATAAATATTGACGTTTAACAACTTATTAAAAAAATAAAATATTACAAGAATAATTCGAGATATGAATGCAGGTCATTATTTAAAAAAGTAAGAGGATATAAAATGAAAACATTCCAAATTAACAAGGTTTTTCCATTTCACAGAAGCAGACGTTAAATACATGAGAGTTTTATCACCATCTCTTTCTTTCTTTCAGTCTTTCTTTCTTTAAAACCAAAGAGTGTCTTTCATATATCTTCTCCCACGTCTATCCATGCAATTAAACAGGAATAGAAAATTGTTTATAGGACGTCATGGCAGAGCGTAAACTTCGTGCAAACTAAACAACAAGCAGAAATATAATAGGATTTTTAGTATTGTTTCAGTCTCTTTAGATCTGTCTATAAATCTATGTCTGTATGTATGCATCTATCTATAACTGTTTCTTTGTTTCTATCTATCTATCTATCTATCTATCTATCTATCTATCTATCTATCTATCTATCTATCTATCTATCTATCTCGTTTAATGTTAATGGAATCTACTCCATTGTCCAATCTTCCATCAAAATATCCATCATATTTTCTGTCCTCAAATTTCGTTTATTTAAGATGACAAGCACTTATCATAAAATCTGACAATTTTTATCATTTATGAATAGACACAAGGCACTAAAAGTGTAATTTAGAAAGATAACCTATTTTAGTTTGATCTACAGGTAGATCCAACATAATTCTGACCTTTGACCAGGTTAAGTGAAGTCAAGAGAATATTTTAGAGTGCTTCATCATAGAATAATTGTTCTCATGTTCATTTCGCAAGCTAAATATTTGTGTAGTGTGTTTATTTCTAACGGGATTTTCGGCTCCTGTGGCCTTGAGCGAGATGCAGTAGAGGAAATACTTGATCACATTCTTTAAGTCTACTTTTAATTCAATTTTAGTTCCACTTGTAAGAAATACATTTCTCCTCGGACAGCTTTCCTCCCCCCAAGATCTGTTTTGTGAGGAACTAACGCCCGTGTGTGTGCTTCCCTCTAACACTACAATTATAATATTTTATAATAATATTCGCCCAATACAAGACCTAATAACCACTCGACGTAGAGGGTTACTGCATAACTATCTGGCAAGAAGCGAAAGTAGTAAGTGTGGATAAGAGGGATAGATAACGATTAACCCTGGATTAAAGTCAGTTCCACAAAATAGAGGTTCAAACAAAGGATTAGTCATTACCTGACCTCCTTATATACATATTTTCCCTTTTCTACCACCTACTCTTGCAATCATAACCCGCATTCATCATTCTCATTTCGAATGTAATCTACTAGCTTGACTGACTCCCGAGGCTTGTATTAGAGGAAATTTACTACAAATAGTTGTCCCTACACCAGTGTTTAGTGAGTTTGATCCTAACATAAGACTTGTTGCAAAATTAACCTAAAGTTGCCAAAATTAATATCTTTTCTGTCCTTAAGGGAAAGAGAATAAAATAAAGTTGGGGTTTTACAAAAAGCTCTGTGATCAGAAATAATCATTATTTACAATTTTTCTTTTCATATTACTGTGGATTCTGCACAGACTACGAACATATGTTTTTTAAAAAGGGTGACTTTTATAAGAGTTATCTATTTGGCTATGTTAATTCATTGTAAAAAAAAAAAAAAAATAACAAAGTATTATTTTTACAACCCAAACTATATTTTCTGATATGTAAATTTATTGTAAATTGATTCCCTAGCAAGAAAAAAGATCTATCTATCTATCTATCTATCTATCTATCTATCTATCTATCTATCTATCTATCTATCTATCTATCTATCTATCCCATTCTTTTCTTATCTATCTATCTATCTATCTATCTATCTATCTATCTATCTACCCCATTCTTTTCTTATCTATCTATCTATCTATCTATCTATCTATCTATCTATCTATCTATCTATCTATCTATCTATCTATCTCATTCTTTTCTTATCTATCTATCTATCTATCTATCTATCTATCTATCTATCTATCTATCTCATTCTTTTCTTATCTATCTATCTATCTATCTATCTATCTATCTATCTATCTATCTATCTCATTCTTTTCTTATCTATCTATCTATCTATCTATCTATCTATCTATCTATCTATCTATCTATCTATCTCATTCTTTTCTTATCTATCTATCTATCTATCTATCTATCTATCTATCTATCTATCTTTCAGAAATAATCATTATATTCAATTTTTTTTTTACATTTTACTGTGGATTCCGTATCCCAGACCACGAATACATTTCTTTTTTTTTTTTTTTAAAAAAAACGGTGACTTTTATAAGAGTTATTTTACTATGTTAATTCATTTTAAAAAAAGAAAGAATTATTTTTAAAACGCAAAATATATTTTCTGGCTTTAAATAACCTGCAAAGGGTTGATAAGTCATAAAAACAAAGAAATCAATCAATCTTCAAATGTTAATTATATTTTTTTAAATTCTGAAGTTTTTTTTTTCATATATTACTATTGAGTAACGACTCCTGATTACGAATTTCATTTTTTTTAGATTTTAAGAATGTAAATGTGCATATTTGTTTTGGTTTCCGTAGAGTGTGTAGGTGGATCAATTTACATTAAGTTTTCAAGAAAACTGAATACCCCTATTAACTTTATAAAATTTAATACAAATCATTTTTTTCTATTTTGTATTCAGGATCCGGAGTGATTAATCTACAGTGATGTGAAGAAAGAAAAAAATGATTAATTCTGGCCACACTGCCTATTACACAAGTCGACCCAAAAAGTTTTCGAAGATGTTATTAAAATAACAGAGAAAAGAATATATTCAAACTTTTATTAAAATCTTTTTTTTTTATATCTTTGAATTCGTTTTATTTGTTAGCTTTTTAGCTAAAACCATCAAATTCAAATTACCTAAAATGGCTGAAGATGATAGAAGAAATTATTTTAAGCCCAACGTAACCGGTTTGTAATAAAATATAATTTTAAATTATGTAAATTTGTATTTCTTCATTTCTGTTCTCATACATGTGTAAAATGCATAGTAAGATGCAGCCACATATAGAAAATCCGACATCCATGTATGCCGACTTTTCCAGAAAACACGTAGGCGGGCCGACTTAGAAATACACTCAAATGGGTTCGTCTTTATGAATTGATAAAATCTACTCCGTTTGAGAAGGGATCAATAAAATATTCTCCTTTTGAAAGATGAACTTTTTAACCTTAAATTAATTTGCGAGATTTTATCTGCGCATGCGTGGGTCGACTTTTATCATGTCATTCACTCGGGAATGTGTGCGTGTATATTATATGAATTCATTTGTATGATAGATACAAGGATTGATTGATTCATTTTTTACTGCTTATCAACCCTTTGCAGGTTATTTAAAGCCAGAAAATATTTTTAGATTCTAAAATTTTTTTTGAGATAATAATGTTTTAGTTATATAAATCTTACTAATTAACCCAGAGCTGGGGAGGAGAGATGGATTCATACCTTTCCTAATGGTATTTGCGCGTAATATAACGAGTCCAACTATTATAGAAGCTCTCCGATTAATAATTCTGAGTGATTATCCACTACACGACACGCACATTCAAGTTTACAGCATCTGGTATTTCCAAACGGTCACCCATCTACGTACTGACCAGGATCGACGATGCTTAATTTTAGTCATCGTACGAGAACCGGTGTTTGAATTATATATAATTATATATTTTATTGGTCATCTGATAGCCAGATTATCGCTTTGAAGTGTGCAACTGACACTCACCATGCACTGTTGATTTTAATGTCCACACGGTTTATTATCTACTAACACTCTATCTCTGATACTGAGCACTATTCCTCTATAAATATTGCATATTTTAAGCACTATTATAAATAAATATCACTGAGATCCGTAGACGTATTGGGATGGCCAAGGACACATTCCAAAAGCTGGGCAGAGTATTACGAGACAGGAGGATTTCTTTGGAAACAAAGAATAGAATACTGAGCTGTTACGTTATATCTGTTCTTCTTTACGGCAACGAATGTTGGACGCTTTGCTCAAAGATGAAGAAGAGACTCGAGGCAACGGAGATGTGGTTCTACAGGAGGATGCTGAGAATATCATAGATCGAGCGTGTGAGCAACGATGAGGTCTTAGAGAGGATACAAACAAGGGGGAGGCTTAAACTTAACATCAGGAAGAGGCAGCTAGAGTTCCTGGGAAACATAATGAGGAAGGAAGGCCTGGAGAATATGATACTCACAGGGCGAATAGAGGGACAAGGGAAACAACGCATGATATACCTAGCGGCTTTAAGCAAGTGGATGACAGAATATTGTTTGGGGGATGTGGTAGCAGGATGGAACTTGTTGAGAGCTGCAAGGGGTAGAGAGAGGTGGAGAGCTATGATCGCCTACGTCCTGAAAGGACACGGCACATAGAAAGAAAAAAGAATATAAATATTTACATATTTGCAAACTGAAATTATCATCGACACACATCATTTAAGCACATAAAATTGTATAGATATTTGTAAGAAAATAGATTAACTACAAGTGTGTAAATATATACAACCTCGGGCTTATAAAAAATACAGAGATTTGCTGTAAATAAACAGAAATCATTATTTTCTTTAGATTGGACATTTAAGAAAGATAATTTAATTGACGATTGAACAATTTACCATAAAACCCCCAAGAGAAAAAGCGTATAATTAATTCATAGTGTTTCGCACTTCACGTAGTCACATGGGTATTTTCAGATTTGAAAAGGGGATGACTTGTTGAATGAATATGGGTTGAATAACATTGACTGCGATCTTATGACAGTAAACCTCATCTTCGTACAAATCAATGATAAAGAAAAGGAAAACACTTTGTCTTGTTCATATGTGGACAATCCAAAATACACCTTCGTCTGATTAGACTGACAGTTGAAAGGAAATAAAATATTTACTTTTAACATGTCTGTCGATCACTGAATAAAGCCCGCTGCTTGTAAATAGTTATGTCTATTTTTGTCATGTATTCCGAGACTGTCAAATATGAACTCTTGTTTGCGAATAGGTGTTTATATTTACTTTTTCCCTATCTCTGTAAATAAATGAGTATAGCTGGCCACTCGTATTCAAGGATAACCGTCTACTAGGGCGGCTAGACAATCCCTATTGCAGACGCTTGCTCAGGCGCAGTTGTGTTTGTTCAACACCCACAGAGGCCACCCGTGGTTTACACTGCAACTATGCTGAAGAGACATTAGTTACAGTTTCTGGGAAAGAGCGTGTTATCAATTTGAACAAGGCCAGCACGCTCAAGCCCTCGGTTACGATGACTTATGACTTCGTGCTAGTAGAGCTATCGACGGCTTCCAAGGGTTCCGTCTACACAATTTCACTCACAAGGCTTGGGTTAAGCCGGGGGTATGATTTTCAGAAACTTTCCAAAATTATCACACGCTGGGATCGATCCCTCCAGTTCGATAACATCAGGAAGTCTCCTTCCTGACAAATCGACCACTGTGAGATTCGAACCCGAGTTTCATGATCAGAATGCAATCGTTCTAACCACTCGGCAATGTGCCCATAAATAAATGAGTAATTGTTCTTATTTCGCCAAAGATGCATTTCCTTCATTATCGGTGAATTGTTAAGACTTCTCGGTGAAGATAGTGGAGCAGTTTCCCGCTGTCTTCTTCGCGGTTTTGAATTTAAAGTCGTCCTTCTCCTAGACTGTATGCCAACCAAGGCTAGATAGCCCAGCCTGATCTGCCATTGAATCTATAGCTGGATAGATGAAGAGATGGATTGATGGATTTCCCAAGGCTATTAATGCGAATGTGAACGTATAAGAAAAACGTGCAATTTGAATTTATTTTTATGTCGATAACCTTTAAAGTGCTACTCAAAGAGCGGTACGCGTACCAGTACTGGGACGCAAGCCATCGTCTGCCGGTGCGCGGAGACGTTCCAGGAAACAAAGAAATGGCAGTTATATTCCACACCACGGGAAACAGCCAGGATATTTGATTCGTTTCATTTTTAACATTTTCATTTTAATTTTATATTTATTATGGTAACATTTTTCAATTAGTCATTCATATTAAAAATTCATTGCTATACAACTAACAAATGCGATATAATGAACAGGAATACAGTAAAATGAAATACTTATGACAACACCTCATGATGATGAGGTGTTTGACTGTGCGGGGACCACATCGACGAATAACAAAACGCCATTTTAATGGATAGTTTGGGAAGCATTGCTTTACGGTATCCAGACACTAAATAAAATTTTTTCTTAATTTATTCCCCGCGAAAATGTAAAAGAAAGAACAAGACATCATTTTTACTTTAGTGGATAGAATTATTTTATTAAATTCACTTACGGTTTTTTCTATCCTATACGATAACAAGCATTCAATTTCGGATTGTGTGAAAGAAACATTTTTTTTTATTTAATTCGTTGCACTAACACTTAAGACATTCCCGTGATTCACATATATACTTAGATATTATTACAGCTGATTTTAGAAGCAAATTCATAAGCTGATTGCAATGGGTATTCGATATGAATCGCTTCAAGCCTCTAGCCGCACATGCAAAAAAGATGAAGTCATAGTACCGTATAACATTTTCATAAAACGAAATACATCCGAAAAAAAAAAAAAAAAAATCTGTCATCGTCGTCGACGAGGTAGTTGCAAATTTGCCGCTTGTGCTAGTGGCTTGTCTTCGAGCAAATTCAAATGCAGATTGTCCAAGGGATTTATGACTTTTTAACTTGAAAGATCACCGCAGCACAATCATTCTAACCGATATCAAATCAAAAACTGACCTTAACTTTTTTTGTCTTCCTATTCTTGGAGACATCAATTGCGCGGGTTTGTGCGTCTGACTGTGAATATATTTGGCGACTACCCGCGTCTCTATCCCGATCCACCTCATGTGTTCTTGCTTTTTACCGGCTAATTGCATCTTTGCACCAGGGTTTCTTCAAGACCAAGAAGACAGGAAATGTTAATAATGTTGCTGACAACATAGTCAGAACTTTGGAAATGTCAGTGGCATTTTCTTTTAAAGTAAGCAAGAAAAATTGCTTTTTTCCCGTTGACTTTTTCTTATCGCCATGAATTACTTCCAACACAACCCTTTACCCTAGCCAGTATCACTGGAAAACTGCTCTTTAATTCTCTGTCTGTTTGTCATGACCATACAACACAGGGAACTAAAAGAAATGGCCTGAAAGTTATATAGTCATTATGACTAATATCCTCATCTTTGTTGTTTTAGTCTTGGTTACCCCTGGAATGTTTTTGGTTCTATCAATCTTTGTAACCTTCAGGAAATATCGAAGAGAGTTTTATTTAATGTACAACGGTAAATTGTTCTCGTTTTC
Source organism: Acanthosepion lycidas (assembly GCA_963932145.1). Classification (NCBI taxonomy): domain Eukaryota; kingdom Metazoa; phylum Mollusca; class Cephalopoda; order Sepiida; family Sepiidae; genus Acanthosepion; species Acanthosepion lycidas. Next base: position 6,973,432 of record OZ010571.1, read on the forward strand.
CCGTCTATGTCTTGATTCGTCCTCATTTTAGTACTGCTTGATGATTGTTAGTCATGTTTATTATACAAGGTGAGATACCTTAGACATAGATAACGGAATAAGAACAATATATCCTTGTAGATTGAATAAAGTGTTCAGTTTGAAACTCTTTCAGATCGAGGAGGGTTCAACAGCTGAAGGATTGTGCTAGAAACAACAAAGATGAGGATCTTATTCTTCTTCTATGTGCCGTGTCCCTTCAGGACGTAAGCGATCAGGGCTATCCAAAACTTCGTGTCCTTCGTCGCTCTTAATAAATTTTGTCTTTTTGCTATTTCTCGCTATCCATTTACTCAAGCTCACTAAGTGTTATGTGTTGTTTTCTTTTGTTGCTCTTGCCTTCAATCTGCCCTGGGAGTATCACATTTTCTAAGCCCTCATTCCTCACTGTGCTCTAGACATTTTGACCGTCTCTTCTTGATGTTAAGTAGAAGATTCCTTTTTAGTTCCATTTTCTATAAAACTTCACCGTTGCTCTCATATTCAGTCCATGGCATCGTTAGCAGCTTTCTGTAGCTTCAAGTCTCTTCTTCATTTTTCAGTTTGTTAGCCTTTCACTGGCATACAGTAGGACTATTACGCAACAGTTCAGAACTCTTTTCTTTGTTTCTAACGATATTCGTTCCTTTTGTTAATAATCAAACGAGGTCTTTTATTTAATCAATACATTTTTCTCTTTCTTTTCTTTACGTCACGGTATATCTCGTCTTCTTCTCTTTTTAGTGATACTTTGTTATTGGCAGTCTTGCTTACATTGGGCTTGAGTCTGTACTATTAAGACCAGGGATTGAACCCACAATTATTAGACACGAAATTCAGGAACCAAACCTAGATGATCCCCATATGGCCCCTTCTCTCGCAATTTTCGCTTCTGGAACGCTCTCATCTTCTGTCCCAGTCTGTTCATATCTATCTATCTATCTATCTATCTATCTATCTATCTATCTATCTATCTATCTATACAGACACACACACATATATAAATATATAATTTTAAATTTTATGTTAAGCTAGTGTTATTGATGACAGACTGCTGTCACCTTAGAAAGCTCATTTTGGCAAAATTATATCATTGCTTACAATTTTCTACTCATATATATATATATATATATATAAACATATATATCAGTCTGTTCATTTATATCTATCTATCTATCTATCTATCTATCTATCTATCTATCTATCTATCTCTGTCTATCTCTGTCTATCTCTCTTTATATATATATATATATATATATATATATATATATATATATATTAGGTTGGTGCAAAAATAATTTCGTTTTCTCACATAGTAACATATGTTAGAAAACGAAATTATTTTTGCACCAACCTAATATATATATATATATATATATATATATATATATATATCAGTCTGTTCATTTATATCTATCTATCTATCTATCTATCTATCTATCTATCTATCTATCTATCTCTGTCTGTCTATCTCTCTTTATATATATATATATATATATATATATATATATATATACATACACACACACACACATATATATATATCAGTCTGTTCATTTCTTTCTATGTATCTATCTATCTATCGCTTTCTTTACACGCACGCACACACACACACACACATATATATATATATACATGTATAATTTAAAATTTTCTGTTAAGCTAGTGTTATTGATATCAGAATGCAATCACCTTAGAAAGCTCATTGTGACAAAATTATGTCATTGCTTACAAATTTTGTGTTTAAAATAAATATGGTCTACTATGGATCACAAAGAGAAGCGATTTACTTATCCACGCATTTAAACAACAGCTTCTAAACAAGAGAAAGTAGAATGATATGTACTTTAAAAAAGAGGACATATTATCTTTCGTGGAGCCACCTTCTGCCATTGGAGAATAGAATTTGTTGACAGAAAAAAGATGACGACAAAATGTTTACCAGGTGATCTTGTTTTCCGAAGTAAACTAAAAAGCAAGAAAAGATTTAGTTGTTTGAATTCCCCCCTCCTGCAGCCATTGCAACAGACGCTCTTAAATAAATTTGTTTTTCATGAAGCCAAGCTAAGATATTGTTATTGATTCTCTAATGTCAGTTTTGGGGAAATTTCGATTCGGATTCTTTCTTTTTTCTAGACGTTTTTCTACTTACATGAGTGATTTTAATATACATTTTTTTTAGTATTTTTATTACCAGTTAACAACAATAACACTAATAATACCAACTTTCTACAGTTTTTAGGAGATATGTTGTCACTGAGTTTGTCTGATGATCACAAAAACATGAAACACAGGGTCACAAACACATACAACTTATTATATATATATATGAAGAAATATAGTCTTAAGATGTGCTATATTTATGGGATAAAGTGCTCAATATCAGAGATAGAGCGTGTGTAAATCTAACATAGTGAACATAAGAGCCTGACGATTGCGTTTAGCATGAAACAGACTTTCGCCACTAATTGTTGACTTCTATGTTCACTTATATATATATATATATATATATATATATATATATATATATATATATATATTAAAGACATTTTTATGTTTAACGTTCTTTTTTATAGATACAAGTATTTAAGTAAATGCTCTGTTTATAATAAACAGTATTAAATAACATTTACCGGCCTGAATGTCCGAGAAATTTTCATAGAAAATATTCGTCACCAAGGAACGTTCGGTAGGCAAGGTCGAATTTACTGTTTATAAACTTCAATCTTCCATGAAGGCCGAGCGGTCAAGGCACGTCAGCGTAAATGACGGTTCCGTATAGGATGCAGGTTCGAATCCTGTCAAAGGACGAATATTTTCTATGAAAATTTCTCGGACATTCAGGCCGGTAAATGTTATTTAATACTGTTTATTATAAACAGAGCATTTACTTAAATACTTGTATCTATAAAAAGAACGTTAAACATAAAAAAATGTCTTTAATAAATAAATTGTCGGACTTTGTCCATTTCGTGATATATATATATCCTGACTTGTGAACAGAGTAATTCCAGGAGGGTCTGTCTACGAAACTCTGGAGTCAGCAGGCTGATGGTAACATCAATCATTTAAGTGGCAAACTTTTTAATTGATTAATACTATCTCTCTCTCTTTCTCTTCCTCTCTCTCTCTCTCTCTCTCTCTCTCTATATATATATATATATATATATATATATATATATATATTGCGAATAGAAATCATTCTATGAAGGAATATAGTAGCGAGATTTTCTTCTTAATATTCCCTCTAGATCAACCATCATTGTTCACTTACCTTCTTTTTCTAACTCTCACGCCCTCCTCTCTCTCTGTCTGTCTCTCTCACACGCACACATGCACCTTGCCGTTTTACCGATCGATTTTCATGTTTATTTCTTCTTTTTCGTTTTCTTATTGAAATTTCCTAACAATAACAGTTTCTGTGTCCATCTGGCTGTTTGCTCCAGTAACAGAAATACCCGATAAAAATATCCTATCGTCAAATATTAAAATAAATTTTATATGGGAAATCAACTTTTCTTGCATCTAATTTTATTAACGAAACCTGTATTTCCAGATTAAACATTCTCATTAGCAAGGAACAGACAGATATACTAAGCATTGTTTAGTCCGAATAAGAGCCTAATTTATGAACGATGGTGAGGGTGACGTTAATAAGATCTTGCTGCATCAATCATAGAAGTGTGTGTGGGAGGAACTACTGCGAAAATCAGCATTTACATTCAACATTTACTTGCAACTGAACAGTGGTAACTGCAAATAAAAAGTAAAAGTAAGACATTTGAATAATAATAATAATAATAAGACCACAAAAAGAGAACGTGTTTTATTGACATTGAAGTCCCTGCAGATTTTAATGTATCTTTATCTTCAAAGACACATTAGAATCTGCAAGGACTTCTTGGAAATGGAAATTTCAGAAATATGGCACATGGGGACATCAATAATTCCAGTTGTAGTTGGTTATCAGAAGATATTGAATAATATTTTCAATGAAACGCATCAAATAAAAAGAATCACAATCAAAGAAACTCGAAGATAAAGGTAATTGATGTAATGCATATACAATCACCTGGGTTCCTCCTCACAGTAATATGATTGGCTGGTGTCAGCCATAAATACAGACTGATGTGGAGGTACAGGGACTACGCCTATTGCCTACGCCTATTGCCTACCCCCTACGACAAGGACCAGTTCATTACGGTTATCTTCTAGATTGTCCCACTCGGTTACAGAAGTCAACAACCACTTTGCTACTTCGAACAAATATATCCCTTTCCGGGACATATCAGTAATTATAGGAAATATCATATATATATATATATATATATATATATATATATATATATATATATATATATATAAAGAGAAAGAGACAGAGATAGAAAGAGAGAGAATTAATAGGTGTAAAAGGTTTGTCACTTAGCTGACTTCAGCATTTCGGCTCTAGAGTTTCGTAGACGGATCCTCCGAGAATCACTCCGTTCACTCGTCAGGGGGATATCAGCGATTTACTGCTTATACTTCTCGATTTTTCTTTATTATATGCACTTTCCATTGGCGCAAATTATTTTTTTCATAGTGTATGTATGTGTGCGTGCATGTGTGTCTGCGTATGCGTGTTCGTATGCGTGTGTCTGTCTGCGCGTATATATGTGCGTTTGGGATGTCCTGGTTATTTCTTCTTTTCGTTGTTGTTTTTTTTTTCACTTTACATTCACTCTTTAACCTTTTATCTTTTTCTCTCTTTTTCCTGTTTTCTTCCAATAACTTTTTGGAGCCTTTTAGAAAATTCTGGAGCCTTCTAGAACCATTATTATAGCTCACATTGGCCAATAAGTAAACTTCCTGCATTGCTTAAATATGTTCATTATGTTGACAAAGTGTCCAACGTGTAAATTAAAAATTGGGGATACCAAAATTAAGCAAGTATAACAATTTAAATATCTGAGAAGTGTTTTAACAGGGGATGGAAAATGTGACACTGAAATCGCAGAGGGATAGCGAAAGATGCTTTCCAAAAGCTAAGCAAATAATTAAGAAAGGAAGAAACGAGTACTTAACTGTTATGCAATATCGGTCTTCCTATATAGCAGTAAATGCTGGACAATCTCAGATGAAAAAAAGACTCCAAGCAGTAGAAATGATGCGGTCCTTTAGAGGGATGTTCAAAATAACATTGGACGAATATCCGAGTAACGATGAAGGTTTAGAGATTTAAAAAAAAAAAAAATGACACATATACTTAACATAGGAAAGAGTCAACTGAAATTTAGGGGACATTATGAAGAAAGAGGACTTGGAAAATTTAACACACATAGGGTAAAATGAAGGCAAAAGTAACAAAGGTAAACAGTGCATAACCTACCTAATTAGCTTGTGTAAATGGATGGCAAAACAGGTTTTCGGAGAGAGAGTATAAAGACAGTATTTATTCATTGTGGAGAGCCACGATCGCCAACTACCCAAAGGGACACGGCATATAGAAGAAGAAAACCAAAAGTTGTATAAAATCTGAAGAAGCAAATAAAACAGGGAAAGCAGGCTTTAAATCGACGAGTAAATCAATTTCGAAAATTAGTCAGCTAACAATTGAGAACAATGGGTAAACAAAAGGCCCATAATGTACGCTCTGACAGACAAGAATTGGTAGACTAATTAGAGGACATGGATAGATTGTGGGTGCAATGTAGTTATTTCTTTGAAGCTTCCTCGCGCCTTTTGTGCTTCCTGATACACTCAACCGACGAAATCTAAAAACTTCTATAACCTGCTAATTGCTTTTACGTGGTCGAGGCGACAATGAATTCGTTTCCTGTTAAGTCTCGAAAGAAATAAATAGAATGACATTGATTGAAAAAAATACTCGATATATATATATATATATATATATATATATATATATATATATATATATATATATATTGTGAAAATCACATTTATTTCCCGATATTTTCACTGTTACGGTGCATTTTGCGGAAAAATATCTGTGAATATGAACGGTTTATGCTAAAAATAAGCAGATATGATACTTGTAATTTATTTAATCAGACATGCCTAAAAGAGAATTTGCTGCCTAAATACACACACACACACACACACACACATATATATATATATATATATATATATATATATATATATGATAAAAGTATCGTATGAGCTACATTTACTTAACCTGTTTAAGGATGGGCAAACCATTGTCTTCCACTCATATACACACAAATGGCCTCCAAACATAACCCTCTACCTCGAGTGCCCTCCAAGCCTTGTAAAAGGTGAACCTAGATGTAAAAAATAAAAGAAGTGCTTAGTATCAGGAATAGAGAGAATGTAAATTCAAAAGTGAATTGGGAGATTAACGCAGTAAACGACAGTCTGTTTCATACTTGAATGCAATATTCATGGCCTGAAGACTACGTTCAAGCGGGAGAAAGACTGTCCACTTATATATATATATATATATCAAAAAGTGTGGATGGATCTGCACAAAACCATCACCACTATAATCAAATCTAATGTACTGATCTCGGGCTGTTGGTTCTTAGGAACTGATCTGCTTGACCCTCATACGTCGAATTGAACGGGGCGGGAGATTCGAGTATTTGTGGGATGCGTAGCGATATCATATATATATATATATATATATATATATATATATATATATATATATATATAAATATATATATAAAGTGAAGATTGCATTCAAGCATGAAACAGACTACCGCCGCATGGTGTTGACTTCAGTGTCCACCCATAAAAATAGGATGTTAATGTTATATTCTTATGATGTATACACACACACACGAACACACACACACACACACACGTATATATATATATATATATATATATATATATATATATATATATATGTATATATACTGACATATATATATATATATATATATATATATATATATATATATATATATATATATATATGTCAGTACACAATAAAATCCCAAATTATCTCAAATCATGAATAGACTTATTTCAACCGACTACAAATTTGTCTGTCTTATTCAATCCCAGTATAGACTGAGTTCGTGTCGGAATTCAGAGTCTATACCCGGGATGAATATGATTGACGAATTTTTTTTCGTCGGTTGAAATAAGCCTATTCCCCATATGAGGTAATTTTAGATTTTATTGTGTACTAATTATTTGCTCTGTGATTTTACATTGAGCTCTTTTTGCGGATCAGTTTTAATATTTTATATTATTAAGATCCACTTGGATTATATACCAACGGATTTATTACATTCACTATATATATATACATATATATATATATATATATATATATATATATATATATATATATATATATATATGTATATATATATATATATATATATATATATATATATATATATATTTAGTTTTAAAGTTTTTTATATTATATATTACATTTCAAATATAATTTTCCCTTTGTGGACGCATATTAATTAATCTATTTTTAATTTGATATATGTTGATTTAGATTTATTCATATATATATAAATATATATTTATATTAAAATCTTTTAAATTTCTCTTAATATTCTTTCTTATATATTGGTTAATTTAATACATTTTATTCTGAATTATCTTTCATATTTTTGGGTTTATCTCTTATTTTTTATATATTTTTTTCCTTAATTTCTGAAGGTTCCTTTAGCTTATTTACTGCTTGATTATTACTGGTATATTAAATCGGCCATCTCTTTTCTCCTTTCCTTCTTTTTCTTTTCACTATTTTACCCTCTGACCACCACTCATATCAAGAATTACACCACTTCCTGTTTCCCTTGCTACCTTCTCTTCTTTCCTATTCATCTTCTTTTCCCCCTTTTTTCATCCTTCCTTTCCTCCCTCTGTTTGGGAAATTTTTATTACAATAATTTGTTCATCCACTGACTGTTTGAAAAATTCTGTAAATTAAATTTTCAAAGTGAAAATTATCATTTACATAATCATATTTTAATTTCGTTTGTATTATATATATATATATATATATATATATATATATATATATATATATATATATATATTAGGTTGGTGCAAATATAATGTCGGTTTTTGACGTTAAAAATACGTCAAAAAACGACATTATTTTTGCACCAACCTAATATATATATATCGTCTTTAGAAAAATAATTTAATTACACATAAACAAAGTAAACAATTTTCATAATTGTCATCCAACTCTACTCATATCTCTCTTTCTCTCTCCACTTGCAAACACACGCTTGCACACTCACGCATGCACACGCACGCGCACATAGTCTCTCACACACACACACACACTCACACACATATATATATATATTTGTGTATTTAGACAGCAATCCTTCTTTCATGCACATTTCATTGAATTCGAGAGACATTTATTATAATTTTCGTTTGATTTTTATCGATGAGTTTGATTTGCATCCTCTCTCCTGTCGTTGTAGTGCCGGCCGCTTTCCACGGCATGCAGCAATAAACGACATCATCAAAAGAGGTTTGGATGCAGCTGGGTTCCCTTCCCAAATCTAACCCGTAGGCCTCGACCGCGGTGACGGAAAGCGGCCAGATGGGATTACCATTTTCCCTTTCGAAATGGGGAAGTCGTTGATTTGGGATGCGACCTGTGCGGATACATTTTCGGCCGGTAATTTGATCAGGTCAGCGGTTGAGCCGGGGTCCGTCGCCCGGGACGCAGAGATGAAAAAAATAGTTAAATATTCTTCTCTTGCTGATAGACATTTTTTTTTTACTCCTGTGGTAGTGGAGACTTCTGGAGTTATTGGCCCTGGTTCGATGGCGTTCCTTCAGAGGACTGGAGCGATTGCGTCTCGATTAAGGGACGAGCCTCGCAAAACGGAGTGACTCTTGCAGCGTGTCTCACTGGCGATGGTTCTAGGGAATGCTTTCTCCATCATTGCGGCTGGCAGACGATAGAAAAAAAATTGTTTATAGTTACGTTGTTCTGGAATTGTCATCAACGGTCAACTGAACTTGTTTTGTTTCAATAAAGTTTGCTTATTTTGAAAAAAAAATTCTTATTTATGTTTCTATTCTCGCCGTTGTTATTAGCTACTTTAGAAAGAAAACGCCTAATATGGAAATGCAACAATTGATTAGGAAATCCGTTTATTAATAAGCGTTAAAATGGCGTTATAAAAACGCTTTCAATAGCATCAGAAGGGATCATGTTCTGGAAGTTTGCCATCAACGGACTCCTTCCATATTTAAACTGGCTCATCTTTCGTATAGTCATTCAAGTACGTTGATCGCCTCCGATAATATTATCTCTTCTGCTACGGGAATCCAGCAAGGTGATCCACTTGGTCCTCTACTATTTGCGATGGCTATTGACGGGGTAGCTCGTTCCATCGCCTCTTCTTTCAATATATGGTATCTTGACGATGCAACGTTGGGAGGATCCACCGAGGCCGTAGCTGCTGACCTCCGACGAGTTATCCCTGCTTTATCTCTGCTTGGACTTGAGATTAACTCGTCCAAGTCAGAGATAATAAACTTGAATTATAGTGCAGATGATTTCGAGAGTGCTATCCGGGATATTAGACTCATCCTTGAGGATATTAAAATAACATCTAAGAAGGAATTACACATTCTTGGTTCTCCAGTCTTTCCAATGGCCATTCGAGAGTGTTTGGATACTAAGCATGTCATTCTAACATGAATGACTGAGAAATTGCAAATAATTGATGCACACCCAGCCCTCTTCTTCTCGAAGAACAGTTTTTCGTTACCGAGTTTCCTCCGAAGTATCCCTTTCTACCTTGAACAGGATTTCTTAAATGATATAGATATTACAGTTAAGAGATGCGCGGAGCTAATTTGCAACGTCAATTTCGACGACACAGGCCTTCGATCAGCGGTAGATTTGGCCCTTCCAGCATATCTTCCTTCACTTTCGTCTAGTCATGAATAAATTGATGAGATACTCGGTGGTTAGTCTCAGTGTTTCTCGGGTAGTTCTTTCGAACAAGCTTGCAGCGTCTGGACCCCAAAATTACTTTCTCTCCCACTTGCCTACATAACGAACATATGTTTTAGGTTTAATAACTTTAGTGAAAATATTTCAACATAGGACATATAATAATTAGAGAAGCACGGCCCTAGAGGGTTATCCATACATGCTTTATCAGTTTGTGTGTAAATATTACCATTCTGGCTATAAAAAAAGAACTCTAGCGGTGTAAGCGAGCAATAGTTTTCTTAAAATATAGGGTTGGATTGATGGAGGTGGAATTAAATTATTTTTATACATCGAATTAATGATAATATCAATAGTTTCGGAGATGGGAACGTTAGTAAATAAATTCACTACGTCAAGTGACGCAAGAATGCCGTGGTTTGTTTTTACCTTTGTGCTTTTAAGTATTTGGAGGAATCCATGAGTAGATTTAATGCTATAGTTAATAGGGAGATATAGGGTAATGATATCATTGAGAAATTTTGATATTTGGTTGGCATGTTGGAATCTGAGAAATGATAGGTCGTAATGGGTATCCCGGTTTGTATATTTTTACATTACCATATAAGTAGCCAGGTTGATAATCTCCAATAATTTTGTTTATTTTTAGGGATCCTGCACCAGTATCGTTGTATGTCTTGAGTTTATTAACATATTTCTTTAGAGATTCACTGGGGTTCTTATTCAATTTAGTAAATTTAGAACGATCACCAATGATATGCTGAAGTTTTTTGTGATAATCCAATTTATCCAAAATGACGTAAATATTGGATTTATCAGCTTTTCTGATGACTATATTAGGGTTGATTTTTAATTCTTTAGCAGTAATTTTGAGTTTTATTGGAATGTTCTTGTTTCTATGACGTAGAATATAATCTTTTAGACCTTCTAACTTGAGAAGATCTTTGAGGTTTCGATGGAGTATTATTAATTCGTCCTTTTCCAGTTCTAGAAAGCAATATGCTTGTACACGCATCTAAGACAATGAAATTACATTTTTCCAGTGTTCTTACATTTTTCCTTTTGCGAGGGTCACGAGAGTTCAGAAATGGAAAAGACCTTAACTGTCGGAACTAAAGAATGGAGCGCTTATCTGAACATTTGGTACGGAAATAACGACAGAGAAACGATAGGTTTGCAATGTTGTGTTTGTGAGGAAAAATAGGTGGAAAAGAATTTATTCGCTAAAAAGCGCGTCAATGATTTTAAATTCATTTGTTCTTTTTCTCATGCATGAAGTGTCTTAATTTTTTCCAGCTTCTCTCTTGATACAAGATACATTTTTCTTTTCCTTATAAACTTTAGATCTTGTGTTCCTTCCATGATTCTTTCCAGAAAGTATGGAGCTCATCGGAACAGTTCCCATGGAATTAGTGACAACGGCCTTAAATTTTCTGGCAAGTGTTTGTAGAGTTGAAACTCTTTAATACTTAGATTATTATGAATGATAACTATATGTAATAACTATATATAATGATAACTATATGTAATAACTATATATAATGATAACTATGTATAATGATAATTATCTAATTACATTATCATAAAACTGAAACACAATAATTGGATAAGCAGTAATGATTGAACTTTTTTTTCTGCAGTCATTTTACTTTGATCGCGATGACGTAGTTCTTCCCGGATTAAGGGATTGCTTCAAGAAGCGCTCCGAAGAGGAACATGAGCATGCAGAGAAGTTGATGTCCTATCAAAATAAGAGATGAGGTCGAATTATCCTGCATCCAATTGAAGTAAGTAAGCTATTCATTGTAACGAATAAGTATGGCAAGACATTGGATTTACTTATCAACTTATTTTCATATATGTCGTCATTTTTTATGTTCCCAGCCTTCACGCGTGAGTTTATGGTGTCGTACTTTTTAAATCATTTTAATTATTAGCACTGACATTTATTGCGTGTATTTAGCCTGAACTTGATTGTCATTTCGGGCACGTAATGAGAAAGGAGGGCTTGGAAAATCTGATACTCACAGGACAGATTAAGGGAAAGAGGGACAGAGTAAAACAGCGTTTAATATTCTTGACGGACTTGAGTAAATGGATGGTAGAACAGCGTTTGGGAGAAATAACAAAAGACAAATCGTATTAGGAGCTACAAGGAACAGGACGGTGTGAAGGACCATGATCACCTACGTCCTGAATGGACACGGCACATAAAAGAAAAATTGTTTTGTCATAGTTTATTTAGTATATAAGTTTATGGTGTCGTACTTTTTTAATCATTTTAATTACTAGCACTCTTAATATGTTAGAAATGAGCGCTTGGGGTTGCAATTGTTCCTGTCTGGGCTTTGGATGCCTAGTGACTTGACCCTGCTGCGTTTATAATGCGTAGTTCTTAGCCAAGTGTTTTCGCTACCTGGCAGTCGGGTTCCCAGTCTGCAGGTGAGGAAATTCACCAGTTGCCAACATCAAAGCACCACCGTCCAATTTCATCCAATATGTACAGAAATTCTCCGATATCACCATCCAGCTTCTCAGGCGAGTAATGTTGCTATTGCAGAACCTCTTTTGTATCAGAACCACCAGAAAGGAACAGAACATCACCTTCCCGTTACAGGAATGAAAGCAGAATGATTTACAGTAAATAATCACAACTACAGTACCTTATTTGCATAGGCTCTCAAATAATTAGCACCACAAGATTATCTAGCCGTCATATATATGATGGTAGCCTAACGATTACTGATGACGATAGATGAATCGGAAAGCTGATTTCATATTCCGCCCATGCCTGCTGCGTTCACTACGCGGTCGTGACGGTTGGAAAAACTTGCATCAATTTCCTCTTATACCACCTAGGGGGTTAATTATCAAGAAAAATGGACTCTGTTGCTTTGCTGGCGACCAGTCTAAGAGAAGAAATATTATGACTTCCAAACATTGAAGGAAGCTGTGGAGTGCAATGATCAAATACCCTCTGCAAATATATGATTCTAGGATGTTAATAGCATAAGCGTGGATTCTCTTATGCATACACATTGATAAATAATATCATTGATGTATTATTCCACGCCACTTGCACCTGTTGGCGTAAATTGGTAATAAATGTAGACGGGCTAACTGAAGGTATTAGAGGTTCATATCTGGGATAAAATTACCCAATCCTCTCCTTCCCGTCTTGAAAGTGTTTAAAAGCATTTACTTGGTCTTGGAAACATCCTCTGATAAGCAACAACAGTCGGTGACGAGTTACCGCCCTTGAAGAAAAAAAATCAAGATTTTAAATGACAAGGAGAAATGAAGAATAGAATAGATAAATTATGGAAATGAAACACTTCAGGAATAAGTTAGGAAAAGAAATGAAAAACGAATTGGCGTTAAAGAAAAAAATATCCATGAAAGCAAGTCATGGAATCAAATTTAGAATTGGAAATGGAAGGCTAGTTATTGGCTTACGTAAAACAAAGAAAGAATGGAAAGGTATAAAAATGGGAGGGAAAAAATTGGAAATTTACGAAGGACCGAAAGAAGGAAGTGAAAAGAAGAAAAAGAGAAAAGGAAAGTAACGAAGAATAGAAGGAAATGGAGAAGGAAAAAGAGGAAGAATCTAAGGAAGAAAAGAAAAACAGATAAAAAGGAATACATATAAAAAAAATGGTAAAAAAGAAGAAAAACAATAATAAGCAATAATGAAAACGAGTAAAGAAAAAGAAAGAAATAAAGAACAAAGAATAAAGAATGCGGGAAAAAAGAAAGAAAGAAAAACATAGAAAAAAGAAAGCAAGAAATAAGAAAGAAAGAAAGAAAGAAAGAACAAACAATAAAGAAAGAAAGAAAGAAAGAAAGAAAGAATGCAGGAAAAAGGAAAGAAGGAAAAACAAAGAAAAAAGAAAGTAAAAAGAAAGCAAGAAAGAAGAAAGAAAGAAAGCAGGAAAGAAGAAAGAAATAACAAACAAGAAAGAAAGAAAGAAAGAAAGAAAGAAAAAATCCGGAAAAAAGAAAGGAGGAAAAACAAAGAAAAAAGAAAGAAAAAAGAAAGCAAGCAAGAAGAAAGAAAGCAGGAAAAAAGAAAGAAAGAAAGAAAGAACAAACAATAAAGCAAGCAAACAAGGACGAACGAATGCAGGAAAAAAGAAAGAAGAAAAAAGAAAGAAAAAAGAAAGCAAGAAAGAAGAAAGAAAGAAAGATCAAACAATAAAGAAAGAAAGAAAGCACGAAAGAAGGAAAAATGAATGAAAGAAAAAACAAAGAAAGAAAGAAAGAAGGTCGATTCATACGAAGTCGGAAGTAAGAGGATCCGAATGAAACAGTTTCAGATGAAAAAGAAAAAAAAACGAACAAAAATTTTGAAGGGAAGAAACGCGAATGAGATGATGGGAGAAGGAAGAAGAATGTGTACAATTAAAAAAAAAAAAAAAAACAGAACGGAAGGACATATTTCATCCCCCCCCTCATCCTCCTCAAAATGGTTAGTAAACCGTTTCAAAACAAACAAAAAAACCATGAAAATTTGCAATTAACAAGATGAAAAATTTATTTTCATTTAATTAGGTGATTCTTTTCAAATTTGAGAGAAACAGAGACAGACAGAGACAGAGAGAAAGACAGACAAAAAGATAGAGAGACAGAGAGTGAGAGAGAGACAGACAGAAAGAAAGACAGACAGACAAACAGATAGAGAGAGAGAGATAGTGCTTAAAAGGGAAAGATTTGAAGACGATGTTGAAAGTGTCTAAAGAAAACAGAAAAGAGAGAAAGTCTTTCTCTGTTTTTGTCTTCTTTTTACGCAAGACACGTCGGGTCACCAATACAGTGAAATGAAGTCAAGACGCACGATTTTCTAATCTTGACCGAAGTGACACAGAATGATACAACTGAACGTATGATTAAGCAGCTGATGATCACCATTAGGACTGCCATTTTGCTTTCGAGAATAAAATAAAATAGAAAGAAAGAAATCACACTATTAGCTTGTCTGCTGACCTTTCAAGTATCAAGTAAAACAGAACAATAAATACAAAACAGAAATCGTACGTTAGATTTTAATGAAGAAATTTTCAGAGAATAAACGAACTGAAATAAAAAATGGAGGTTTATTCTTTCTTCGGTGCCATGCGTGATGCACGTTTGGGCTGTCATGTCACTTTCCGATTCATAACCTGCCTTGGCAGATGCATTCCTACAGTAGGTTGCTATTACTTTCTAGGGTAGATTGGTTGCCAACCAAGGCTATACAACCGAGCCTGTTGTACTGTTTAAGCCATAGTGAGGAGAAGTGATAGATTCAAACTTTTCCAAAGGGTGTTTACTCGTGAGTGAAAGTAGCGAATTCGCCTCTCCGATTTCTCATTTCGAGCCGTTACACGACGCCCACATTCAAGCTTACAGCATCTGATATCCTGAACCAGTTACCCATCAAGATACTAACCAGGTTCACAGTTGCTTAACTTCGCGATCTAACGAGAACCGGCATTTCTATTAACGTAGACTTATCACCAGTTATGAAATGGGATGCAATATTTATAATAAAAAGTAAAAAAAGGCAATTAATCAAGCCATATAATAATTATCAATGCATATTTATTTATATATTTTCTGTCCTCTCTGTAGTGGTAAGGGAGGTAAATCAACTTAAATTTTATCGGAATATGTGAATTATGGCATCCTAGATTCATTACACTTTTACTCTCTAAATCTCTAATGGAATAACTGTTAAGAAATAAGTTTAGTATTATTGCACCAACCTAATAATATTGGAGATGTAATTAAAGGTTTCATATTCTTAAATATATTTTAGTTTTAGTATCTGTTTATATTTCTGAGATGAGGTATTATGTACACATATGTTTACATTATTCGGACTATTGTCCTCATCTTTGTCGCCATATTTATTACAATGTTTCGGCCATTGTATGCTCCGGTCTTCTTCAGGTGGTTGGAATATCGAACTGAACCCTTTATTTCGCCCACTGGGGTAAACTGTTCTAGTTCAACGTGCCATGTTTAATGGATGTTAGTTATCAGTTATCTCATGTTAATTCCCCTCTAAAATTGAACTCACACTCTTTGGGTCCTGTCACTGGATCTAACCAACATCTTTATCCACTGTGCCATGTGTCCTTGGGAACATCTGTGCATGAATTTTTGGGTATTATAAACCTAATGTCTTCAGCAACCATTTCTACCAGTGCTCATATTGCAATTTTTTGGTGTTATCATATCATGTTTTTACCAGAGCTCATATTTCAACTTTTGTTGTTGTTATCGCTTTTCTCTGGCACTCCTTATTACTGGTTCCCATGTTGTATTCATTTCTATGCTTGGTCGGCTCAGGAGACTTTTTGGCCTAGCATATGTGCTGATTCCTTAAGTTTACGAATTTTCCAATGGTGTTCTTTGTCTATGATCTCAACCTTATCCCACAGAGGGGGTGATTTCCCTTTTCTCTCCATATGTGGTCAGCCACGCCTGATTCTTCCACTTCCCCTCGTGTTACAGCTTTCTGGTGTTCTTGAAGCCTTACCTTAAGGAGGAAGCCTGTCTCCCCTTTATATTTCTTTCCGCAGCTGCACGGGATAGCGTACACACAGTATTTAGTCATGTTCTTCTCTATGGGGGGGGGTCTTACTCGGGAGAGATATCTGTGAAGTGTCGTTCAGCTTTTGAAGGTTATCCTGATGTTATATGGACTGCAGATCCTTTGTATTTTCTCTGATAACCCCTTCACATAAGGCAGGCAGACTGTTTTTTCTGAGTGTTGTTGCCCTCCTCTTGTAGCCGGACGATCCCTTTCTTTACGCTGTATAGATTTTAGTTTTACACAAGCTTTATCTATAAATGTACAAATTACATTTAAATAGTTCCCTATATTTTACATTGTTTTGTGCATTTAAGAAAATCTTAAAATGGAAAATTCCCTTGAAGAGGAGGAGGAAATTAAAACGAGAGCGGCCTGACGATTGCACCGAGCATGAAACAGCCTATCTCCTCTGAGTGTTGACTTCAATGTAGACTGACATATATAAATGTTTAATATTGTTTTACAACATGGGCTTTGTTTTGAGGGAAAACTGATCGAATTTAAAACATAAAGATAGATTTGACATTGAAATCAAAACATGTCAAGAAAAAGACTGATTTGTGGACTGTCATGTTTAATGTTTTATGGACAGAGAGAATGTAGGACGATAACCATACATTAATAAGCAAAGTTCTGTCTATTTATAATTGCTATTATTCACCCAATGCAAGGCCCAATAGCCACTTAAGATAGAGGGTTATGAAATGAGGATGTTTGAATGATATACAGAGAAGAAGAAAGAATTTCATATTACGAGATGTAGAATAAATAACGATTGAAAAGATTAAGATTGTAGTAATCAGGGAAGTATCCTCTAGGGAGTACATTTCACATTGCAACATTTCTGGGGAAGAGGCAGAAAAAAAGTTTCCCAGATGCAGATTTTTTTCTTGTGAATTAAAATAATTTTTGGGATGACATGAGTTCATGAGCTAAACATGCCAATTTAGACATTTTCAAGTTGTCTTATATATTTAAAATCCAACTCTTTCTCTCTGAATTGTAGGATCAGGAGTTATCATTATTTACACTATTTACATCCGGACTTTGTTGTTGTTATCACAATGTTTCGGTCGTTATCAGGTGTATTTCGATCTGAACTGAACCCTTTATTCAATCTATGAGGATAGACTGTTCTCGTTCCACTACCCTAGGCATATCGTCCAGTTCTTATTTATAATACTGCTCACTCAGTTATTGCTCACCCGTTTCCACTGCCCAAACCGGAGATTGAACTTACAACCGCTATGTCAGCAAATTCGCGAATTAACGATTTAATCCACTAGGCCATTGTTCTGTAGTGAACATGGAGCCTTAAACCTAACATATCTGCTGATTAATGATGAAACTGGTGCATTTGCTGCTGCCTCTCATGTTTTGATTGCTGCTGTTGTTTCTGTTGAAGACTTGCTGTCATTTCTCTTTATTTATTATTTTATGTATTTATTTCTAAGCTAGACTTTCTTTCTAGTCTAGCATACGCGCTGATTCTTTCAGACGTCTATTTTTCCAGTGTTCTTCCTTGAGCAGTATTTTCCAGTATTTTAAAAACTTAAGGCCCTCCACATACGCAAAGAGCAGAGTTGGAACAACAACAATGTCCTCCACGGTTCAGTAAATGCAGTTGTTTAGGTCAACAACAGGCTGTTGAGTGGCTCTGAGGAACCCGTGTTCCATACAGCTTCAGTGGAGGAGATGGGCTTGAAGATTCCAAAGCTCCAGGAAGATGAGCTAAGATGGAAAGTGAGACAATCACAAGAAAAGGCCCAAACCACCTAAATAAAATATCACAGTTTAAATTTTAAATGCATTTTTTTTCAAGCCTGCCTGTACATGCTGTTTAGCCGATCTCATTCAGTTTCGCTATGGTTTTGTTTTTGCATTCATCATTAAGTTTCTCACATTTTGTGATAATAGAAAATCTGCCGTGAAAGGTGAAATGTTGTAGGAACCTGGATACAAATTTCCCGAGGATGATCTCGCGATTAAATCAATTTCTTTGCACTTTTAAATCAAAATTAGTGTCAAACTCATTACGGAGAGTTGCTAATGAGCTGAGTGTGTTATTTTGAAAAAGTTAGCTTTAATGTTCAAATAATCTTTTATTTAAATTCATTAAAATTTCTTCTATTTATTCTTTGTGACAATTCTTAGACATGATAAAGTAAATTCCTCCTTCAAGTTTGAACTTATAATTATTTTGTATTGTATTAATTGATCCCTTTATTGTTTTAGAAATCGTTGTATCGCATTTTAAGTTAAGCTTGGGTAAATTCTTTTCATTTTTAGTTGTGATAGATTTGGTGGTTAGAAATATTTTGATTCATTGGGTTTGTCGAAACGGTCTGCTATTTGAAAATTTCTCGTTGATGTCTACATGAAGGTTGACTAATAATTAAGCTAACTTACTAGCTGACGATGCTAATAACTGGAATAGAAATCTGTCTATATATGTTTTCAGAATTATATAACATCCTAATGATGTGCAATGTAATTTTCCCATGTAACGGCCTTGAGCAATAGAGTTCAATAGCCAGGAATACGACGTACGTGTGATATAAAGAGCAGGATTAGAATCTTTGGCACTGGCACTGGAAGAACAATGGCACCAGACAAATTTCAGGGGACTTATGAAAGAGATGAAATCTTCTGAGCACCTAGCTTCTTTTTATATTTGGTGGCCCGTCAGAATATGAATGATAATGGCTCTCCACAACGTCTAATACTTTATAGCTCTTAGCAATGTTTATTTCATTACTATCCCCCACCCACTGCCTATTCTGTCATCCATTTTCAAAAGCTGGTCAGGTCGGTTACTCGCTGTTTTCCTGTCATTATTTCCTTCAAGATTACTACTATATCAATCTGAAACGCCGGTTTTTGTAAGATCACAAAAGTTAAGCAAGAGCGTGCTTGGCCGGTACCTAGATGGGTGACAGGTGGGAATACCAGGCGCTGTAACCTTGGAGGTGCGGGTGGTGTAATAGATAATGACTAGGAATTGTTAATCGAAGAACCGAGTACCAATTCCAGTTTTTTAGTCTGGCAATGCATCTCTCTGATTATTTTATTTCTTTAATCTGTTGCAATAAATCTTAATCGTCAACTTGTAATTATGGCATTCCTGTTTTCAAAACCGCATGGTGCATTTCTCTACAAACAGCGAAAAAAGTACCATTTTTATGTAATAATCACTTTAAGAATGGTATTCAAGATTGATATTGTTTTTTTTTTTTTTAGATGATTTAAAAAAAATAATGTCTCTATTCCACTCTAAAGTACTGAAGATTTATAATGTATATGGCTTTTTCTACTAACCACGACCTAATATCTATCCGAATAGGAGTAGTTAGGTTTGCTTATCGTCGGTCTTTTGAATAGGAGTAGAGATTTATTTCCTGTTTAGGACTGTTTCTTTTTCCCTCCGTTCCGTTTTCCTTCTATTTCACTTCCGGTGGCCCATTTGTAACCCTCTACATAGTATGGCTCTTGGGACTTGTACAGAGTGAACATCATTGTAAAAAAAATAAATAAATATACTTTTTATCTTCTAGTTGTCTCTACATTAAACCCAAAAATCATTAACATTAAACCAGATTTTCACAATAAGTAACAGTAAGACTTCAACAACGGTGATTTGTTTCATGAAGTTGGCTATGACGGATTCTTTCCTAAGCATATCAAATAGAATCAGAACAATTCCACCTCTCTTCTATGTACCGTGCTCCTTCAGGATATTGCTGATCATGTCTCTTCACATCTTCCTGTCCTTTGTAGCTCTTAATAAACTCTGTTCTGTTATGCATTATTCAAGCGGGTAAAGTCGGTTATTCATTGTTTCCCTCTGAGCTGTGAGTATCGAAATCACCAAGCCCGCTTTTCTCATTATGTGCCCTAGAATTTTCATCTATTTCTTTCTGATGTTAAATATAAGTATTCTTTTTGCTTCCGTTTTCTCTAAAACTTACCGAGAACGAGACATAACCAGAAGATTGGTGGCTACGAAACGTCGTTAGCATAGAAACCAAGATAAGTATAATGATATTGCAAGCGTAACTTAGATATGGCACATGGTTGAAAGTAGGAGGCACCCAGTGAGGATCGAACTCACTATTCAGTCGTAATTGATCTAGCGTGACAAACTTGCTAACCATTACAGCACGTCGAGGTGCCCAATATGATTTTCCAAGCGTGGCTTAGATGTGGTACAAGGCCGAAAGTAGGGGAATCCAGTGAGGTTCGAACTCACTGCTGAGTCGTAATTGTTCTAGCGACACCAGCATGCTAAACATTACACCGCCTCGAGGTGTCCTAAAAGTATTTTCTAAGCGTAGCTTAGATGTGTCACAAGGCCGAAAGTATGCGACACCCAGTGAGGATCGAACTCACTATTCAGTACGTGATAGATCTAGCGTGACTAACTTGCTAACCATTAAAGCACCTCGAGGTATATATATATATATATATATATATTCTGAATAGAATGTCATTGAGCAATCAATATAGTTGATCGGTATTTTCTGACACAAGTCGGTGTGGGAAAATCATTATGGACTAAGGGCGGCGTGATCCAGGAAAGTTTGATCTGGAGTGTTGTGATAAAAAAGCAACATTAATATAAAAGAAAAGCTAGTCCTCCAAAATTGTCCTTGTTCAAGTCAATCAATATTCCATAGAGTCTTTTTTATTCCAAGAGCACCATTTCTCGCGTGATCACCGAACTTAAACGGCCTTCTTCAGGTTGTTGGAATGTCGAACATAACCCTTTATTTCGCTCTCTGGGGGTAGACTGTTCTAGTTCCACGTACCATATATAATGGATGTCAATTATCAGTTATCTCCTGTTAATTCATCTTTCTAAGTTCTCCACTGACATAACCAGGTAGTGAATTCACAGCTCTTTGGGTCTTGGTCACTGGATCTAACCAACGCCTTTATCCACTGTGTTATGTGTCCTTATGGATATACAGACAGGAACAATCTGAGATATTTTGACAGATTAAGCTAAGTTGGTTAAATGACGAGACTAACCATTATTAATAGCATTTTTACTTGTATACCTACATTCTTTTTTTCTTTAACGTGATTAAAAAGGAAACTCGTTCGACACATTACCTGTCGAATTTTGAAGGATCACTCAATAAAGCATTCACTCACAACATGTATCGCAAATCCGTTATTTAATATAAAGAATTCTCCTACGCTTGCTATCGACTGTCCGAAAAAATGATACTTTGACTTGTTAGGTAATGCGACAGCAACAGCCTCCACACTTTTTTAAATTTTATTTTCTTCTTTTCTTATATTCATACCCAAATGCACTGTATTAGGTCGGTGCAAAAATTAATGTCGTTTTCTCACATATGTTACTATGTGAGAAAACGACATTAAGTTTTTGCACCGACCTAATAAATCGTAACCTTATTTCTTTTCTGGATTTATTTCCCTTTATTTCTTTTTTGCTTACAGTTGCGCCCGCGTTATTTTGTCTTTCAAAGCTTTTCTCATGATCTCCCAATTATAATATTCCTATTTCTGAAACCGCGCCACACCTTACCCTAATAACAGGGGGAAAAAGTCCCAGTTTCACGCAACAATCACTTTGGTTCACTTCATGTCTGGGATTCATTCTTAACTTTGTTATTCTTTATGTCTTTATCTTTTACTCACGTCACTAAAGCACTGAAAGATTTGTAACAGCCACCCTCTATCCACCCCGAATCAAAATACATTTTATCCTCTATTTGTCTTGAAAACTTACGTCACTAAAATCAAACCATTGAAAGATTGTCTTCGCGAGAACAATGAATAAATAATATCATGGCGTGAACAATGATGTCGTCGTCGTCATTTTATTTGGGACATATGTTCTATATATACATACATACATACATACATACCTACATACATACCTACATACATACATACATATATATTAGGTTGGTGCAAAAATAATGTCGTTTTCTCACATAGTAACATATGTGAGAAAACGACATTATTTTTGCACCAACCTAATATATATATATAATTTGTTTATATAAAAATATGACCCTGCCAAACAAGTTATTGTCAATATTTCTGATAAGGATAGATGTTATAAGCTGAAACACACACGATACAAAAACATATTCTAAAAACATTACCAACATTGACCAATATAAATTTTATCATGAAAATATAAACATTAATTATGACATTGTTTTATTATTTAAATCATAATTGTTCAGCGTTGTCATGAGTAGATTTTTGTGTGCGTGTTGTAATGGATATCGGCGTGAAAATGGAACTGGCGAGCCAAGTTCAAATTCCGACTTTATATACTGCGTCAGTATTCGTATTAATTTCCCTAAAAAATGTAAACGGATGAGGACCTTAGGCTGAATGTACATAATGATCTTTTTTGGTTTTGTGCTTCATAACAATGTCGCTGTATTCTTTATACAAAATAACATGGAAGAAGCATGTGATCAATGAGGAAGTTTTAAGGTAAAGGGGGGCAGAAAGGGTACCTGCATTTTGAATCATAAAGAGACAGTTGAAATTTATGAGAAATATGAGGCAAGAAGGTTTGGCGAATTTGATATATTCGCATGACATATTGAAGTTGAAACACCGAGTAACCTATCTAAAATGAGTTTTAGAACATAGAGTGTGAAGGATAGTAAAAAGACAAACATTACTAAGAGGATTGCTGTGGAGAGCCATAAGTACACACACATAGAAGGGAGAGTGAGAAAGAGTTTCATAAAATAAAGATATAAATTTAAACATGAAGCAATTCATATCTGAATTTCCAATTTTGATAAGTAATAGAAACTACAGTGCTGTTCCCGCCAAATCATTCTCATTTACATCCAAAATTATAATTAACAATAGAATACCTTAGGGTGAGTAAATCTTTTTACTAGGTTGTCGGGAAGGGGTTTTTATATTAGTAAGATTAAAAATTAGTTTGACCCCCAAGACAATAGGCAAAAAAAATTTAAGTAAAAAACATCAGGTGAGTCACTTTTATCGAACAGCACTGTAATTCTGCAGGGGAAATACTGATATGATCTCCGTCTGATTAAGAGCTCAATGAAAATAAGATCATTAGGAATTTTGCTTAGATTTAGGGAAGTAGACTGGAACTAGAACTTTTCAGCACCCTCTTGTACCTTCAGAATTCACCTGTTTTCAAAAAGACAATTTTCATCTTTCTTTTAAGCATGTCGTTACCGCTTTTGTTTTCACAGCAATGAATGTCAGTGAAACATTATTTATTAAATAACTAGTGTACACGTGTCGTCTAAAATGGCGGCAATTATTAGAAAGTTTTAATATTGAGATGCAATGAAACAAAAGTTTTGAGACAAATCTTTGAGAGCCATAAATAGAGATCCAGAATTCACAACGAAATTAGAAGCCAATGAACCGCTTAATTAATCCGTTCCCTTTATATTTTTTAGACGTTCAATGGTATCTATGATTCATACATTACTCCTGGCATTATATAAATCGCTTTATACTGAATATCTTTACATGTTAAAAATGTTGTGTTTAATATAACAGTGAATCGAAATGGAAACATCTCTTGAAAGAAAAACGATTATCAACAGAACGACAAAGACGGAAATGACAAAGCCTATGTCAAGACCAAATTGAAGCAAGACGATCACTTATAGACAAAGTTATCTCGTGCCTCAAATGAAAGGCATGAACAAATAAAACTGCAGTCCAAGAAACTTCGGAATAAAGGAACTGATTAATTAAACGCTTCATTTTGCGCGTGATGTAATTTTATCTAAAAAAATACAAACATTTTATTTGTATGGATTATTAAAAGGACGAAGGGAAGTAATCACGCATAAATTTACTAACTTTAGTTGATTGACTTAACTTCTCACAAAAGAGCGAGACATGAAAGCTATAAATAAATTGACAATTGCAATTATTTGATACCATATATAATCTAAATTGAATGCAAACGTCTGTTTTTTTTCTTGAATTTTGCTTTTCATATTTAACAATAATCTCCTGAAATGTTTATATGTTCGTTTCTACCCACCATCCCACTTTTTTTTTATTATTATTTTTACATTTTCTGTAATGTTTAGTGTTTCTCGAATTGACCGTTCTCTGACTTTGTTGCATAGCGGTTACGCCCCCCCCCACACATTTTTCTTTTAATATTTGTTCAGTTTCTTATTGTTACAGACCCACGCAACATTCACTTGATTTCTTTGCATGTCCTTCCTTTTTTTTATACAGCTGTTTTTGTATCTTTATTCACTGTCTTTTCCATCTTCCTCTCCTATTTACCCAATTTTTGCTCTAAAAAGAAGAGAAAAAAAAAAAAAAAAAAAGCAAAACAAGTAAAAGAAAAGTATTTACTTTGATGTGACTCCTACAATTCCCGCTAAATCTTTAACAACACACAAAATCGAATCACGGCAACACCTGGGCTGATACCGCTCAACCACGCATGAGCAACCAAAAAAACAAATCAGTATTCAGATGGACATTAACAACTTTCTATATAAACTTAACTCGCAATGGATATATTTTAGACTCGGGATAGTTTTTCACAAAGCCAGTAAAATAAGTAATAAGATGATTGGGCAGCAACAATTATCCACTTTAGATAGGGATAAATGTCTAACCTTAAAATGAATATTCAAACTCCTGTCATCTAGGCTTGAACATCGACCACTGGCTCCAATGGTATATTTACCCCTCACCTCATAAAATCAGTACCTAGCCTTTTACTAAACTTTGCTTTGATAAAATGTCCCTATCGAAAATCGAACTTACTATTGTATCAACCTTTAAGTCGAAATCAGTCCATTTTATACGAATGTGACATTAAGGCTAGTTTGAAGGTATAGTGTCGAAAACTGACTAGTGATCAAAATTTGATTTAAGGAGGGAAATATATTTTTCTATGAAAAAAAAAAAAGGTTTGAATAAATTTTAAGATTTATATCACTTTTGAGAAAAGTTTAAGAATAACATTAATCGAGTAATATTAATAATATTAATTGAGTACTAATGTAAGCTGACTTTGCAGTGGAAAAAATCAAGACAGACGTAAGGGGAGATTATTCTGACAGAAGGGGATCCACGTTCAGAAAGAAAACCCCAAAAGCCGCATACCCACTCACTGATATTAATTGACGAAGTTCTGGAATGAATAAAAAATAATTTTACGTACGAGAGATTTAGTCTTGTATTTCTATGAGCCATTAAAATGATAACATGCCTTGTAAAGTGTAACGCTTCCAAACTAAAACTGTTGTCTTTTTGTCATCACATAGAACCTTTATTTGCCTTCCATCATGGCTGATGCTAACCTCCAGGAGAACAACTCATTGTGACTTCTTGCTATAATGTTTTCCAACGACATGAAACAGAATGATTATATTGAAAGTTCTGCTGCTAGGAAATTTGGTCCACTGTGCGTTGTGCTTGATAGTTTCTCTCGACAGAATCCATCTTGCATGTATATAAACCTATCATTTGTCCAAGCACTCAATATTCCTATCACATCTGGTCTGGCGGTTCTACTATACATCTAGAGATTCTTGATGAAATCGATAGAACAGTCTGTAATGTTATCGGTCCTGACCTGGCATCTCGACTTCAATCACTTCCCCATCGCTGTGACGTACCTTCCCTGTGTCTTTTATTATATAATATTGTTTTTATATTTCCTCTTTGGTACCTCAATTCCGCGAATTTATATTTCCTCTTTGGTACCTCGACTCCGTGAAGTTAGACATACCAAACTGGCAAATAGGTCTTATTGGTGACTTAGACGTAACCATGAGTTCTATTCAAATATTTTTTTTTCTAGGACTTGTGGAACTCTATTCCGGCTTTTATCTTTTTTGTCACCTACGATCTTTTTAGATGCAATACCAGACACCATTTTCTGTCTTCATAAATTCTGAAAAAACAAAAATGAAAGAAAGATTATACCAGCATAATCTGCGTAGAGTGAAAAAAAGACCCACAGCTAAATGAAGAATATCGATGGGCTTGCAATGTTGCATCTCTAAGAAATAAGATTCCGAGTGGAGACTAAACCAGTCCACACAAGACTGGATAAACGATTTTGAAAAGAAAATGGGAACCAAATACCTTTAGCTCAGATGAGGTATCAATACTTCATCCTTGAATTAAATTTGACTCTTGTAGAGATGAACACTATTTACATTATTCGGACTCATCTTTTTCACCATCTTTATTACAACGTTTCGGCCGTTGTACGCTCCGGCCTTCTTCGGGGGGGGGGATGTCGAACTGAACCTTTTATTTCGCTCACTGGTGTAGACTGTTCTAGTTCCACGTGCCACATTTTAATGGATGTCAATTATCAGTTATCTCCTGTTGATTCCCCATTCCAAGTTGTCCACTGCCTTAACCGGGTATTGAACTCACACTCTTTGGGTCCTGTCACTGGATCTAACCAACGCCTTTATCCATTGTTCCATGTGTCCTTAAGTCCGAAACGTTGTAATAAATATGACGACAAAGATGAGGACAATAGTCCGAATAATGTAAATAATGTACATAATACCTCATCTTAGAAATATAGACAGATACTGAAAGGCCGAAACGTTGTAATAAATATGGCGACAAAGATGAGGACAATAGTCCGAATAATGTAAATAATGTACATAATATCTCATCTTAGAAATATAGACAGATACTGAAAGGCCGAAACGTTGTAATAAATATGACGACAAAGATGAGGACAATAGTCCGAATAATGTAAATAATGTACATAATACCTCATCTTAGAAATATAGACAGATACTGAAAGGCCGAAACGTTGTAATAAATATGACGACAAAGATGAGGACAATAGTCCGAATAATGTAAATAATGTACATAATACCTCATCTTAGAAATATAGACAGATACTGAAAGGCCGAAACGTTGTAATAAATATGGCGACAAAGATGAGGACAATAGTCCGAATAATGTAAATAATGTACATAATATCTCACCTTAGAAATATAGACAGATACTGAAAGGCCGAAACGTTGTAATAAATATGACGACAAAGATGAGGACAATAGTCCGAATAATGTAAATAATGTACATAATACCTCATCTTAGAAATATAGACAGATACTGAAAGGCCGAAACGTTGTAATAAATATGGCGACAAAGATGAGGACAATAGTCCGAATAATGTAAATAATGTACATAATATCTCATCTTAGAAATATAGACAGATACTGAAAGGCCGAAACGTTGTAATAAATATGGCGACAAAGATGAGGACAATAGTCCGAATAATGTAAATAATGTACATAATACCTCATCTTAGAAATATAGACAGATACTGAAAGGCCGAAACGTTGTAATAAATATGGCGACAAAGATGAGGACAATAGTCCGAATAATGTAAATAATGTACATAATACCTCATCTTAGAAATATAGACAGATACTGAAAGGCCGAAACGTTGTAATAAATATGGCGACAAAGATGAGGACAATAGTCCGAATAATGTGAGCAGAATTTCATGTTCTCAGCATCAGTGGTTTCAGACTATGTTTCTAGTTTGCAAAATATACAGATATCAATTAACCATCTTGAAAGTGAGAGTAAAGGTCTGATAGTAACATATGGGTTGATCGGAAGTATTTTAAAATCTTTTTCCAACTGTCGCTCTTCAGACTGTTTTATTTGTCAAATTCAATTTGATCTGTAAATTCTTCGTGTTTGCTTAATATTTCATTCATTAAGAGAGATTATATAGTTCTTTGTTTTGTGTTATTTTTTAATGTTATCTACTGTTTCACTTCTATATACATGTTTACTAATATATGCCAGCTGGTAATGGCGAAATACGGTTACGTTCTATTTCAGGATCATTATTTCAAATCTGGTTTGCAAATTATCCCCCATAACTAAATTTCCTCGTGTAGTCGAAATGAGGTTTTTTCAATTTTCAAAAGAGGAAACCCTAACCTTTCTAAAAATATCATATTTAGGTTTGTAACATATTTTTCCGCTGAACATTTATATCAAACAGTTAATTATAATAATAGCTGTTCGACGATAGCCAATCCCTATTGCAGACACTCGCTCAGGCACATATGTGTTTGTTCAACACCCACAGAGCCCACCTGTGGTTTATACTGTAACTATGCTGATCAGACGTTAGTTTCTGGGAGAGAGTGTGTTATCTAGCGTGATCAACAATGTGAACAAGAACAGCACACTCAAACCCTCGGTCATGATGACTGGTGACTTCGTGCTAGCACAGCTATCGACGGCTTCCAAGTGTTCTATCTACCCCAATTTCACTCACAAGGCTTGGGTCAACCCATGGTATAGTTTCTAGGCATTTTCCAAATGTGCTGCATGCTGGTATCCTCCCTTCCAGGACGATATTATCAGGAACTCTCCTTTCTGACAAATCACCCGTGGCGAGATTCGAACTCGGGTCTCATGGTTAAAAAGCGAACTTTCTAACTACTCGGCTAGATAATAACAATAGTTATTATGATGAAATTATTATTTGCATAATGTTTATTGAAATAACAAAGTAAGAAGCAAGTGTTTCTTTTTTGAGAGTGCATCTGTCCGTAAATATTTTTCTTGTTTATCTCTTGACCGATAAGTCGATCGTATGATTAATCAATAATCCTGTCTTTATCGCTGAAAGTCACGGAGATGTTATTATTTCTATCAACATTTCCTATCTCACCTTCCAATATTTATTTATTAATGTCAGTCGTGTGATAAGGACACGTGTGAATGAGTACAAGGGGCTTTACATTTGCTCTCAATTAGTTTATCTTCCCAAATGACAACCTAAAAAAAATCGATCAAATATATGAAACAGGGAATTAAAAATTGCGTCAAATGCTGTTTAAAGACGTCCATTGAACAAGCGATGAGAAATAATAATTCTCTTTAAAATCTTGTCTATTTGAATGATCCTTTTATTTTGAGCATTATCCCGATCAGTCACGATGAACGGATGTCCTTTTGGAGAGGTACCGTGTCTTGAGAGACTACTGGGCCTTAAACATTTGACCTTTAGTGGAACTCGTACATACGAGACATCGCTAAAGATGCAGGTAAAATGGTCGGTTCTCTGTCCCTGTCTCCATGTGCTATCCTCTACTTTTACAAGCGCCATTTTAGGCCAAAAATGGAGTACTGTTTGCATATTTAGCCGGGGGGCTGTCCAGACCGTACTCTACAGCCTCGAGAGTGTCCAATAGAGACTCTGAGTACTTTTGAGTGACGAATTATTTCCCACCCTCCAACCTGTCTATCGCAGGCGGGTTGTGGCAGCCCACTCGCTACTTCCACGGTAAGGGTTCGGACGAACTACATACCTTGCTTCCACCAGTTCTAACCTTCACGTCTAGGACCCACCATGCCACCGGCATTGTAATAAACCATCCTCTGTATTTCATTGATGAGAAGTAAGTTCGACTTGAACAGCTTCTTCCTGTGAACCACCGCTCAGTGCAACATAAGAGGATGCTTCCGTGATCAATATAATCTTAACTTGTTCATGTCTAGAATTACATTCTCTTACTATCCATATAAACTGCTTAATAATGTATCACTCTACCCCACCCCAACACTTGTACTGGGCGAAGCTTACTGTTTTTTTCATCTTTTCTTTTTAAGAAAAGAAAGAAAGAAATACAATGCAGATAGTGTTTTTTTTTTTTTTTTTTTTTTCCTGAAATGCCAGATTTCGGACGAAAAATATATGACAATTTTGCAAATTTCGATTGTGACATACTTCAACGAAGAAATGGTGTCATCAGGGAAAAAAGAACACAATATATTTTAGCATGATAAAACGAGATTTACGTCTAGGACACGCCATGCCACCTACATTGTACTAAACCACTTACATTCTCTCCGTATGCCATTGGTGAGAAATAAGTTCAGCTTTTTTGGAACAGACTCCGAAGAGAATATTTCCCCAATCACTATAATCTTAATCTGTTCAAGTCTAGAGTTAACCATTATCTACCTCTCCAATCCATATAAACTACCCATTGGTGAGAAGTAAGGCCCACATTAATAGTCGCTTCCTGCAAACCACTGCCCTATGGAAACAACCCCCAAGAGGATGTTTCCCCGATCACTATAATCTTAAACTGTTCAAGTTTAGAGTTAACCGTTATCTTCTTCTCCTATCCATATAAACTGCCTCCTAACATAACGATCTACCTAGAGTGGACCGGGGCCTTGAAAAGGGTTAACCTTACTGTAAAAAAAAGTAAAATATAAAAAAAATTATTGCAAGCTGACTGCAGGAAATGTATTAAACACAGACCGTGGTATCTATATATTATTGCAATCTGTTTTAAAATTTTCGATTCTAGTGTAAAATATTCTTTTACTTTGGGATCTTAAGGGAAACCCAACCTTTACCGGGAAAAATGAACTTCCAGTAAAATTGGAGTAAAAATAAAAAGAAAAGAAAAAGAAAACATATTCGTGACATTTTTTCTTACATAAAACAAAAAAGAATTATTTACTCGATTCACACCTGAAAAGCTCCTGTTAATTAAAAATATTCTGGTGTATAAAATATAGCAAATGATATAGTCTATTAATTTGCAAAATATTCTGGACATATAATGGAAGTACTTCTCCGACTGGGTGCCATAATTTAAAGATTGTTTGGGATTCAATTCCAGAACAAAAGAAACGGATAGCTGGGGATCAGTAATCTTGAAAGATTGTTTTTAGGCTTTGCTTATATTCAAAGTAAAGATGAACCACATTAGGAGTTGAAGTCGCTTGAATTTGATATATTTTGAAATGATATTAATCTTAGAGATCTTACGGTTAGGTGTATGAAGTTAGTTGTTAAAGCTGAGTCATCAGAGGCCCAAGTGATTAACATAGGCATACCCCATTTTGAAAATATTAGAATATTTTTAGGAAAATATTTTTCACGTTTGCACAATACAAGAAAAATAGAAAACTTTCAAATTTTTAGCCCTGTAAATTCTGTCATTTGCCGAAAAAGGATATTGTAGTTTTAAATTAATCTATCATCTGTTTTAGTTACCTCCATTTACATATTTACCTCCAAACGCGTAATTGTTTGTCCTTAAAACAGATTATAAGAGCAACAAATTAATGCTAACACCAATTGCATCTCAGGGTTCGATATTTGACCATGTCTGGTTTGCAATTTAGGTAGAAATACTAAAAAAAAGTTTTTTCACGTTTGCACAATACAAGAAAAATAGAAAACTTTCAAATTTTTAGCCCTGTAAATTCTGTCATTTGCCGAAAAAGGATATTGTAGTTGCCCTATGGAAACAACCCCCAAGAGGATGTTTCCCCGATCTCTATAATCTTAAACTGTTCAAGTCTAGAGTTCATTTTATAGCAAACTCAGTATTTTTGCCTTATTTTGCAAGATATAGTAGAATGTATTCTTTGATAATCTCTGTTAATGTCGAATGACGGTGCGTTCAACCACGCATGGTCAATATTACAACTGGATATCTTGTGGATCTTAATGTCATCATTTAGGTTTTAGTCGTTTGGGAGTAATGGATAACGGTTCGGATTGAGGAATCGGAGAGCCGAGTTCGAATTCCAATCGAATACATTACATTCACTTACGTGCTAATACCCTTGGGAAATGTATGAATCCACTTCTTCTTCCGCCAGCTATGGGTAAATAACAGGGCAGATTATAGCCTTGGATGGCAACTGGTCTATCGTAAACTACTTCAGGAAAAAATCTGTTTCGTCAGTCATGTATTGAAAGATACATGATCGCCTAAGTGTGTATCACACATGGCACATGGATTGGTTGATCGTGGCAAAAACAGAGATTCAGAATCAGCCGTCAAAAGAAATCTCATTGATCTTTCTGTCGAATCTCTCTTGATCTCTAATCATTGGACGTTTCTGATTCTTTGCCATTTATTTGTTATCGAATTTCTCCATGGAAATGAGAAATCCTAGATCATTAAGCTATAATTTCATTAGCTAATTAATGCATTCTCTCAATTGATAAGTTTTCACAAGTTTGGACAAAAAAGCCGACGATACAAACGATACGTTGGCATTTTCGGAGACACACAACATTTTTCAAAAGAATTCCAGGTAATCTGATGTTATCTAAATGTGCTAAAAGCAATGAAACATAGGAAATCTCGTGTAGTCGGCACCTGCTTGCAATCCGATCATCGAGATTGTCATCCTCTCTCCTCATTCGCTTTCTCCCTTCTGGTGGTGGAAATGGCTGTGAAGGTCAACCCTACTCCTGAAGAATGATCAAAGAGAATTTTACGTAGCCATTCGCATGAATTTGATTTTGGTGGACAACTCTGTGCGACGGAGAAGCACACAAATTTGGCCAGAAGTGCATCCCATCGCGGCTCAAAGGGGATTGCGACAGGCGAGATCTGGCAAGACCTGGTTAAGTCGGGCTGTCTGATGCTTGGTCTGACAAGGTCAGCCTTGGTAACGCCAGCCCGACTGGCGCTGTCCTCTTCCACCAGTTGAGATCGTGTAGATCTTTTTCCATTCCGCCGTTGGGGGTATTCGTCGGTTGGTCGCGTTCACTCTGGTCCCGCCTCCTTGACCTTACCGTCACGAGTATTGCAACGAATCATTTAGTATTTTTTTTTTTGCAGAGTTATACGGTGACCAGAAATAATCATCTTTTTTCATTTTATCTTTCTTAATTAAGCGTTCCAGATAAGTTTAAATGTTATAAATGAGTAAAATAGGGGGTTCAATTTGCTATGTAAATTTATTGTAAACTGAACCCCACCATACCCAAGCCAAAGCAAATATTATCAAATGTGATTTGCTTAAAATATATAAAAAAAATTAATCTAGATTTCTTTTTTCATATATTACTATCGACACATGGATTTAAAGAAAAAATGTTTTTTACCTTTTAAGAAAACATGTTGTATGAGCGAGCATATTTGTTTTGCCATGCATAGACGATGGTCAGTTTATAATGAATTTATATGGCAAACTGGACCCCCTGTTAAATTTTATAAAATTGAATGGAAAACTATTCTTTTACTATTTGCGACCTGAAATGAAAAATTCAGCTGCCAAATAGAGAGGGGTGGAAAGTAAGAAGATTATTACCGAGAAAATCAGCATTTGAAATGCTGACTTTTATTTGCACTTGAACATTGTTCCCTGTTATGAGGGGGTGGGAAACTCGTTATTATTGCTACCACACAACACGCATGTTTGAAATAAAACAGAATATATATGTAGTGGATTGGTAAATAGTACTTTACCTATTTGTATATTTTAAGTAGACCAGAAATAAAGTGTGTAGTAAAGAGAGAGCCAAGTGGGGTTGACTACTGATCACGTGTCGTGGAATAACACAACACGAAAGCAACATTATGGCGTCGCCGATAGCATTGGTTAAGATGGACGAGAATGTCTTTAGGAGTGAAAACAGAAAGTACCATTTTTCAGAGACTAATGGAAGACGAAATAAGTAATATGATTATTTATCAAAATGATATTTGCCTTGGTGCAATCACGAAAGGCATATTGGAACAAAAATAGAACATCTGTTAACCAAGTTAAAAAAATGCGGGGATGAAATTAAACAAAGCAAATGTAAATTTGATTGTGATACAATATCATATTTAGGGTACCAAATTTCAAAAGAGTGCATTGGACCATATACAAAGTTAAGAAAATTTCAGAGCTATCTGTTCCTACTAATAAAAAAAAATTAAAATCCTTTTTAGGATTGCTTTATTTTTATAATAGATATCTACGAAAATACAGCGACCTAATGGAACCATTTGCTGAGCTGTAGAAATAATCGATTATAAATATCTTTGATCCCAGAAAGGAGGAATGAATTGACTACGGATCACTTGTCATAGAACAACTTAGCACAACAACATAATTAGACATGTATTAACATTGTTTTAAGAAAAGCCACAAACAAAAGGCAAGTAAGGGAAGCCTCCCTATCAGTACAGGAAAGAGCGATAATAGCGACTGGACTTGAGAAAACGTATTTTCCTGAAAAATTGTTTTAAGAGAAAGGTTTTATAACTTTCAACTGATTGCTCGGTAAATAAATGTTGAAGGTTTCCTTCTAATGGAACAACTAATATTACCATTACCATTTATCTCAGTAACATCATATATAGTGAAATGAAGCTTACTTTAAAAAACTTTAAAAATATCGAGTTTCCATTCTGCTTATCAAGAGCCATAAAATACAGCAATTTCAATAATAAATCTGATTTTCGTTGTAACCCAAAAATTGGATTGTGTAGGAGGAAAGATTTTAGCGTTGCTATTATGACTAAAATAAAAATGAAAAGAATACATAATGTTCAACACCCAAATAAATAGCAATCCTTCGGCGCACACACCCATATTATCAGCTATATTTGTTTATTTATATATATATATATATATATATATATATATATATATATATATATATATATAAAGTACACACACATATATATAGGTGTACTTATCTACAAGTGTTGGATCATATTAAGCATAAGATAATTTTCCTATAGGAATGTACGTTTAAATAAGTAATAGGTACGTTTATCGGTAATTTTTATTGGTTTTCTTCCGCTGATAAGACTTATTTAACACAAGTGCAAATTAAATAATCTTAGTAAATAGTTCAACACACACACACACACACATATATATATATGTGTGTGTGTGTGTATAAAGGAAAAAAGAGAATAGGAAAACTAGTTTAGCCGATGCGTTTCATCCAATGTGGATTTATTTAAGGCAAAAAAAAAAAACAACAAAAAACCCATAAAAACGAAATTAGTTTATTAAAATAAAGGATCCATAAAGAACAAAAATGTCCTTAACAACAAGAAGAATTTTGAAACGCTATTCTATTTGCTAACGACATTTTGTTTGTTGTTTATAGATACTTTGTTTCAATAAATTTATTTCGTTTTTTGCCATGAAAAAGTCATCATTGATAAAAACTATAATTTTCATATTGTCTTTTTTCCTTTATAATTATTATTTTTTCTACAGGTAAATTCTGAGAATTATATATATATATATATATATATATATATATATATATATATATATATATGTGTGTGTGTGTGTGTGAGTGAGTGCGTGAGTGTGTGCGTGTGTGCATGTTTGGCATAAGGATTTAGCGCTCAAGCTATCTATGGAGTCACCAGAAGAGTCTTCTCAATTAAAACGTTTCCCACTTTGTCATACACCTTTCCCTCATATATATATATATATATATATATATATATATATATATATATATATATATATATATTCGAGAGACAAACAAACTGGTAGATATACTAATAGTGATAGATAAACAGGCAGAAAAACAGATAAATTGAAAATCTAGATAGAGTTATATATTTATTCATTAAAAGAGACCGCGAGCGAGAGAGAAAGGGATATATATATATATATATATATATATATATATATATATATATATATATATATACAGAGTGTTTCAAAAAGAATACACCCAAATCATCACGTGATGTGTCAATAACGAAAACAATTACAAATCTCTAGCATGAACACATGTGTTGTATATACATTCAAGTTTCATTTCATGTTCTATAAGTGGCCACCGCCGGCAGCGCAGACAACATCAAGCCGATATGAGAATTCCTCCCAAACGCGCCTCAGCATGTCACGGTCCACCGTGTTGATTGCAGCTGTTATTTGATCTTTCAAGTCATCGATACTTGCTGGAAGTGCTGGAACATAAACTTGGTCTTTAACATACCGCCACAAGAAAAAGTCACACCCAGTGAGGTCCGGGGATCTAGCAGGCCAAGCAAAGAGAGCAAGGTCTTTAGCACCTCTCCTCCCAATCCATCGCTGAGGCACGTTTTCATTCAGATGAGCTCTAACCCCGAGATGCCAATGGGATGGTGCTCCATGTTGCTGAAAAATGAAGTCATTCGAATCTGCCTGCATTGTGACAATGGCATTTGTTTTCACGAACTCAAGCACTGTTTTTGCGTGCTTGAGTTCGTGAAAACAAATGCCATTGTCGCAAATACAAATGCCATTGTCACAAAAACAAATGCCTTCTGCTGAGGAGTTGCGATTTTGATTGATCTTCCCACAATTCAGCTGAACCAGAAGTTATACTAACGACAACGGTGAAACTGACACCCAATCAAACTTTGATAACTACTCTATCAAATAACCACTGATTGAGTCCACTACAATGCTATAGACCTGAAAAAGTAGCGCAATGATTTTGGCGTATTCTTTTTGAAACACCCTATATATATATATATATATATATATATATATATATATATATATATATATATATATATCTTAGAGAGGGAGAGAGAAAAAAACAAACGCGTGGATATACTGATAGTGATAGATAAACAGAAAATACTGATAGACAGATAAGCTGTAAAACTAGATAGAGCTATAGATTTATTCATTGAAAGAGATAGATAGATAGATAGAGAGAGAGAGAGAGAGATCGAAAGATAAATTGAGTGAGAAAGATATATTTATAGAGAGAATGATGGAGGGATTGGCGGTTATACGATTAAATTAATTCCACCCAGATACAATCGCATGAAAAGGGGTACTTAACATGTCTCGACCCACCCAAGAAACCCTACCTTCCTTGGTCATTTGGTTTTATTTTGGCAAGTGGGTCGCACTGAGAACCTTTTAGTACATTCTTGTATAAACAGACTGAGATAGATAGATAGATATGAATAGACTGAGATTAATCGATAGACATGAAAAGGTAGTTAGGTAAGCAGAAAGAAAATGAAGAGAAATATAGGAGAGATAAGAGTAAAGTACAAAAAAAAAATACTTTTACATAATCGTTATGGCTGCTGCAACACGCCTGACTTATGTCTGGAATTTGCCGTGTGCAAAAACGACGTCTCACCGGACAAGATAAACAAGGTGTTTACTCATGTCGTGTTTGTGGAAAGATTTCAATGCCGGTATCTATTAATGTTTCCTATCGATATCTATGCCATTGTCATTGGCTTCGTTATATTTCTCGTTTATATTTTTTTCATGGTTTTCATCCCTAACCCCGAGTCTGTTATCCCCACGACCTATTTATTTCATCCGTTCATGTTTCTGTTGCATAATTAAAACCCTTCTCTTTCTCGGCGTAATTTTCAACGACTTACATTCACACTTCAAACACAGTAAAGATAAATTTTCTTCAGCTTTTCAATTTGCTTGAGGATGATTTGGACTTGATGTTATGTGTTTCAATCTATAAATGTCTGCAAAATCTCAAAAAGCCTAACTTGAGAATTGTTACCAATTATCACAAACAACTCCACAATGCGAGAAGACATTTTTTAACTTCTTTGTAACACATTAAGCATTGCTAGTTCTATATATCTTGAGAAATAATCTATTGTGGCAATATATTGATGTCCTTGGTGACTGAAAATGTCTGTACCAATTCTTTGTCATGGACCTTGAGGAAGTGGTGTCATTTTTAATTTTTTCTTTTTATTTGTTGTACGGTGTATGTTACAAAACGAGCATTTGTTTAGATATTCGTCCAACTTTTGAGATATTTTAGGCCACCACACCAATTGTTTGACTCTCTCTCGGTATTTGTTTAGTCCCAAGTGACGATTATGAAGTCTCCTTAATATTTCTGGTATGACAATTATATCCTGAAACCATAGTAAATAATCGTGAACTGACAATTCATTCCAATATATATATATCTTCTTTTATTCTTCTTTTGTGTGTCTATCCATTTAATGCGAGATGTATTATTTCTTGGAATACAGTGTCCTGTTGAGTGGCTATTTTTATTTCATTTAATTTCTTATCCAATGCTGGTCTGGTTCTTGCCATGCAGTCTGTGTACACGCCCACATCTTTGCTGTTATTACCATCAGTGTCGACTTCTTCATAGTAAAGGGTGTTTCATTAAGACGGAACAAGTCAGCAGTAAATAAATCAGTGTTATTGTTAAAAATTTATATATTTCTCTGTTGGATCATGTTATTTAAGTCATGGCAATTATGTGCGAAAGATAATATCGCCCAAATGTCCGCCAAGTCTTCGTCGGTGCACCTCCACTCGATGGTCAGAGTTTTTGATGTCGTTTCTGCATAGTTGCTCCTCGATCTCACCAAAATGCCTTATTATCTAATCATTCAGCTGTTGAATTGCTGTTGGCTTGTTGATATAAACCTTACTTTTGAAATGACTCCAAAGGAAGAAATCTAAAGGCGTCAAGTCGCACGATCGTAGTGGCCAATTGACTTCGCTATTTTGAGAGAAGATGCGACCTGGGAACTTCTCATTCAATAAAGCCTCTGTTGCATTGGCTGTGTGGTATTTTCTTAATAGGCTTTGATAAATTTAACACATTGTTTGATTGTTAATCTTCCCATGGTTGAAATTGCCAAAGACTTAAATTGCTAAATCTGAAAGAAAAAGAAAAAAATCATTAAACTTTTAAATTTAAAATCGGTCCAAGTTATTGGAACACCCTTTATTTCAGGTACAAGTAGTGCCCTTCGCTGGAACGTGTTCTACTACTGGGTTATATCTTCTCAGTCTCATCAGACGTTTTTGACATCGTAATGTGCAGATCACGAGTTTTTATTAACGGCATAAGTGTTTTATGATTCGTTGATTCTTTAAAGGA